>CM067167.1:230631253-230946448 GCA_034093135.1 Erigeron breviscapus | reverse complement strand
AACGTTCCAAAGTTGTCCCTGTCACCAAAGCTGACAAGCCGAAAACGCCACGCCCATCTGCACTCTCCCAAAAGAGTGTAGACGAGTTAAAGGGAACACCCATTGCTACCCAACCCTCCAAACAGGGTGAAGGTATTGAAAAAAAAGACCTCCTCCCAAGGTCATACTGTGTCAAAACCGAATTCACCATCATCAGCCTCCCAAAAGGTTGATGATATCATTAAAGGGGTAACAGAGGATCTAGCCCAGATCCAAAGTGAGTCAGAGTTAATGCACATCATTTCTGAGGATGGTCAGCCTAAGGAGAGAAGTATCGAACGCATTGGTGACACTGCTTCTCCTCCCCAAGCTGATCAGACTCCTTCTATCTTACACTCTGAGTCTGCACAGGCTGCCAATGCCCCTTCTATGTCACAAGGAGGGGTACAGTCCTCAATTCTCCCTCAGGATACTTTGGTGCAACAACACACCTCTGTTGAAGGGCAATCAACTACACAAAACATTACACCTGCAGAGTCTGTGTCTGCATCTGTCCTTGGACAGAGGGATTCTGTAGGTTACTTGGCTGTCTTTAAGGCAGTCATGTCAGCCCCTTGTGCAGCAAAGGGAACCATTGATGGTCCTCACGATGTCAATGAGAATATGATCACTATCTCCGGAAGTGATTCTTCATTCGATGATGAGTTTGCCATCCATCCTCAAGGGATGCTCTGATGGAAGATGCCAGTGGAGGAGTTGATCAAAATCAAGATCAACACATTCCCACTGGCCCTCAGCCTGAATTAAACGTTAATCTTTCTCAGGCTGACCAACTCATCATCAATTCTGACAGATCCACTCATGAGACTCACTCTCATGAGCAAATGTTCCAAGACTTCTTAAACCTCCACCCCCTTCTAAATATGCCCAATGACCCTGAAATTAAGGATTGCAGGCTGCTCTTTCCAGAGTCAGTGGCTTTTAAGCCAACTGCAAGTTCTTCCCAAGCTGCCACTATCTCATTCTCAGATGTGATGGGTCAGCTCACTGAGTTCATTTCAACCTCTAAGGTTGAGAGCTCAAAGCTGACCGAATGCTTGGAAAAGATCCAAAAGGATCAGGATTTGACGGATAAGAAGGTGGACAAGCTGAGTCATGATCAGACTGCATTGGAAGAAAATGTTAAGAAAGCAGTTGATGTGATGCAGCAGAACCAGAGCAAGCTGACAGAGTCTCTTGATAGTCTTACTAAGGCAGTCAATGAAGAAAATGAAAGAAACAAGAGTACTCTGGGTCAGATTGAAAATGCTGCAACCAAATTCAAAAGGGAAGTCACCATAGAACTTCGATCTTCAAACAAGTCACAAGCTGACTTCAAGAATGATCTGATTGAAGCTTCTAAGGGTGTTAAATCACAGATCAAACTCCTACATGAAGATTATGTTGAGCTAAGAAGAGCCTGCTGTCTCACCAATATAAAGATTGACTTGATCAACCAAGAACTTAAAGGCCTCTTTGCCACTCCAGTGAGCTCTTTCCCTGCTGATGATGACAAAAAGGGGGAGAAGAATGCCTCTAAAAGAAAAAGGGGTGCAATGAGTGAAGCTGAATTGGAGCTAGAAAGACAAAGACAAAAAGCTCAGGTTGACAAGGAGATTGAAGATTACTTTGAAAGATTGAAAGTAAGACAAGAAAGGCCAGAGCTGAGGAGGCACAAAATGATAGAAGATTGGTTGTGCATGGTTCTAGAGTGGAAGGTGAGAAGGAAGATGTGGAAGAGATAAAAAGACCAGAATCTGAGTCTGGTGGTGAAACTGTTGGAAAATTGAATGTAGAAATTGAAAAGGAGAGTGATACAACCAAGGGGGAGATTGTCAATGAAATGGGAGATATAAGGAAGGATGTTGGTGTTGAAAAAGATATAAGGAAGGCTGCTGTAGTTGAAAAAGAAAAGAATGTTGAAAAGAAAAGGAAGTTCTCCCAAGCTGACCCTGTGCAAGCTGTGCCAACTCAAGCTGACCCAGCTCTCAAAATGCAAATTGATGAATCTTCTAGTGAAGACACAGCCACTTGTCCCAGTTTATGATTAAGAAAAGAACAACTGAAGTTGGGTCAAGTGGTGTGAAGATCTTAACTGAGAAAGAAAAGGATTGGGAGATTGCAACTGAAACTACTCCACAGCTTGGGGTAACAGTTGAGGTGGCATATAAAATGATTAAGGAGGACAGACTAGAAAGAGAAAGAATTGCTGCAACTAAGTCTGATTCTGAAATTGCCAAAGCTGTTCAAGAACAATTAAATAAGGAAGATGAAGAAGATCTTGCAGCCATTGGTTCCAAAAAGAAAGTTGTAGGCAAAGGAAAGGAAAAGAAGAAGATGGTGGTTCATTCTAAACCATCTCAGAAGGTTAAAGATGTGGTGCAAAGTGTGAAAGCCCATAATTGGTTTGATGCCTTGGAGAAAAGACAAGTCACTGAAAATATCCATTATAGAAGGCATCCAGAACCAATCCTCCAAGTTCTACTAAAAAGGCGAAAAGGAAAGAACATTCCCAGCATAAGGTTTACAAGGAAAGGTTATGAAACCAAATGGGAAACCCATGATCTTGACAAACTGCTTGATCTAGGATACACAGAGTGGGTGGAACTACATAATATCATTACTGGTATGTCTGGAGTTCACAAAGAGACAGTCTTGGAAGCCATTGAGAAGAAGTTAGATGCTGTTGTAAAGTACAAGATTGATATCTCTGGCCTTCCAATACCAATTGCATATGATATGGATTATGAAGATGAGTCAGCTGAGCCACTGAAGAAGAAAAGAAGAAGGTATGAAAGGATTGATGCTCCTGGAGGTGACCATTTAGTTTTTCTCCAAAACTTGTCTCCTACAGAGTTGCTAGCACAATTATCTTCTGGTGCAATTGACAAGATTCTTGATAATCTTAATCTGTCTCTACCTGCTGGTGTCAAAGATGCAAAATGTGGGAAGTTCATAACTGAACCTGAGCATGGGATGTACTTTGTAGATGCTAGAGGAAATTTGGTGTTTCAAAGGACTGCTAAACTAAAACAGGTACCATCTATGCACCTATTTACCTTATACAGATTCTGCAGAAACTTTAGTGAAGAAGGTAATGGGTATGAGTAGTTCCTTATAGATGAAGGGTTAGATAGGCAACTTGATGTGAGAGTTGCTCCATCATTTGAGGTTAAGCAAGAAGCAATTGAAATGCTTGGAGAATAGTGATGTAGATTGTAATATCTTTGATTTATTCTCTATATACACAAAGGCAGTTGTACAAATTTAGCTTCTTGGTTAAAATTTCACATCAGATTGAAAAGAACCCAAAAGATTCAAAGGGTCACAAGCTGTTAGTCATATTTTCATTTGATTCTTTGTAAGCTGATAGTTAGAAGTGTAGTTGGGTTTTGTCATCATCAAATAGGGGAGATTGTTGAGTCCCAATGTTAATTGTAAATTTAATGATGACAAATCTGACCTATAAACACTTAGTAATCTTTTGGTTCTTGTAATCTGATCTGGGTCAGACTAAGCTGACACAGCTTACGATCTGTCTCTGACCCAGATCATGCTTCATACTTGTAATTGTAAAATCTTATGGAAGCAAGTGTTATTCAAGCTGCATCAAATTGTATTAGCATTCAGTCCAAGTCGAAGAGGAGGATTGAAGATAGAAGACCAAGATGTTAGTGGAAGACAGCTTGGGATTAGCAGTCAGCTTGGAAACACTTAGGCAGATTGGTGCCTTGACAAATGGCCCAATCTGTGTCTGACAATCAAGTGAAGATAACAACCTGGATTGAAGATAAGGACAAATGACGTGACTAGGAAGAATCCTAGGATCCAGGTTGGTGGTTGTTTACATATGCGTGTCCATACTCCTATTGGTAGATGAAGAATGTGCGTCAGTACGTGGGGGACCACAAGTACCATGAAAGGCACGATTGATTATTCCTTCATCAACCATTGAACGAATTACACGTAGCTGCAACGGACACCTAATGAATAAGCGCTTGTGCCTATAAAAGCCTCATTCATGGATTGCATATGTGTGGCATTTCCTGAGAATCATTCTTCACACTAGTTTCTCTGCTCTTACACACAGCTTAGTCTGTACGAGATCAGCTTGGGCTGATTCTCTTGAGCTGAAACTGATTGATTGTTGTTTGTCATTTCATAGGGTTGTTTAGATATATATAGGCTATCTTTATTCCGCAACAACCCTGTAATTCTTTGTATAGATTATTTCTTAATAAAGGATTACATTTGAAAACTACAATCTTTGTTCAAGAATGTTTTGATTCCTTTACTGCTTTACTGTTTTAATGATTCCTGCACTTTACTTACTTGCTTGATATTCTTTATCTGAATCTTAAAACGTTTTGTGTTTAAAAGTTTGTAAAGATTGTGGAAAGTTGTATTCACCCCCTCTACAACTGTTCTGTGTTCAATATACTTTGGTATATTGATACACCGTGGGACGTATCATTAAGCTTGAATATTGATAAATCCTTCTTCTCCTAAATTCTCTCTTTTGTAATTCCTCCCGTAACATTTTTGGAATGATGTAATCTTGACGGTTAGTTTGCATGTTTTTTCCTATGTTTTTGTTACAAAAATTTGTTAATATATTTATGTTTATTATTTAATTTTATATTTATTTTTTTAACGAAAACCTAAGGTCACATTTGGTTCACATATTTTGATGGAATCTGATAAAATTGGAATTGAATTTGTGTTTGGTTGTTGAAAAATTTAAAAATTTCATTCTCTTAGGTTAAATTTGGTACATGGTAATGGTAGCTAGATTGGAAAAAAGCATTTCAATGGAATAAAAAACATACATATTTGTTTTAATCTATGGAATGAAATGAGTAATTTAAGTAGTAATTTCATTCCTTCAAAAACTGTTTTTTTCATTCACCCACCACCCCTTATTTTTCTTTACATTTAATTCCAATATGAAAGAAAGATTTTCAGATTTGCGCTTGAATATTGTAACGTAGTTACAAAATACACTATGGGTGTAAAACCCAAACCAAAATGACCACATATTTTTTTTTATATAATATATAAGTATATAAACTCAACCTTAAACATATATACCCTTTAAAAGACCCAAAGGATCAAAATTAACAACTAGATTAACAACCGTTAACAATAGGACCATTTCTGCACAGATCAGATTCAGATTTTAACGGACTAGGACTGTTCCTGCAGCAGACCAAAAACAGTTTTAATGAACAACCCTTTTTGCAGCAAACCAGAACAGTTTTTTTACGGATCAGGACTATTGCTGCAGCAAATCAAAACAGTTTAACGGACCAGGACTGGCTGCAGCAACCAGAATCAGTTTTAATAGACCAAACAGGTCAGTTACTCGCCACACCCACTATGTAGCAACTTGGTTAAAACTCGACAAAATACACAAACGACAAATTCAATACTACAAACATATGCATATGAACTTAACAAACTCTTTTGACATCAATATGACCAAATGGGTCACATTACCCGCTATTTAACAACTTGGGCAAACCATCAAACTTCTAACATAACCACAATCACTCGCCCAAATTCCAAATAGTCAATACTTGTAACAACAAAATAACCATAGAAACTTACTTATTATACATACACTTACTTATTGTCTTTCAACAACATAACCAAGTTTTAAAACATAAATACACTAGTTATAGCCAAATTACCAAACGACTACATATATGTGACAAAAGACCCATTTGGTATCATTGCAAGGTCAAAAGAGATACTTGTACCATAATGTAACATCCTAAATTTTTATTTAACAGTTGACTAACGTCGTTAAGTCAACATAGGGTGCCGTTAAGTCTATATTAGATTTAATGCTTATATGTAGTTAAAGTGTGATTGTGTGTGAGGTTTGAAAGCCTAAAATGTATAATGCAGGATTTTGTGTGTATATAATGTAGTTAAACGCCTATGTAGTGGCATCTAAAGAAGTATTTATGTTATATGTGGTCCTTAGGGTAGTTTTTGACTAGTAATGAAGGGTTAGGAAGCTTGGGGGTTGATTTTGACATATGAGGAAAACTAAAAACGGGATTAGGGAATTAGAGGGTGTCATTAGATCATAATTTGCAGCCAACACATTCTCTAAACAAGCCCTAAGCCGCCCCATAGCATTCCTCCACCAATTGCAAGCCGAAAAGCTTCCTTACGTGTGATTCGAGTGTGTATTGTCAAGAGTTTTGCATCCTATTTGATATCTACAGGTAGAGCAGGTATAATTTCATTGTTTTCAGGTCCTTTTGATATTATGAGTCATTAGGATTAATTATTGGATTATGGGGGAATCGTTTAATGAAGATTAATAGTGGTTTTGATGGATTAAAGCCATATATGGTGTAATTAATGATTGAAATGCTTTGTAATGGTCTAAATATGAAGGATTATGATGTATTGGATCTGTATTATAGACCTGGAGTCGTTTGGGGTCGAATTGGGGATGGAAAACGATTTTGTAAAAGTGCAGGTCGAAGGAGAGTTGCGGCGCAACTCAATTCTAGAAGAATAAGTTGCGGCGCAACATAAGGTGTTGCGGCGCAACTGGAGGCTTGAGCTGCGGCGCAACTCATCAGTTTTCAGCAAATGTTATACTTTTGAATCGTAACTTCGTTTTGACACGTAGATTAGACCTGAATCTTAAGTGAGTCTTTAAAGTGTGTGGGTCTAGTTATTGGCCTTAATGACGTGAGTATGTAGCTTGTCTAATAATCATTTACTAATTATAGGTAGACGAGCATAGTTGCTTTTCACAGTGACTAGTTGTAGATTGTTGTGGACTACGCCGAGTAAGATACACTACTTTGACACGCTGGGGGATTCAACGAAAAGCTGGTTTCAAATCATAAATACTTCCATTTGGTATCTTTATATTGCATGTGGGCATATGGGGTTACACGGGAGGTATTATGGGTTATGTAGTTGACCATGAGACCTGAAATGCAGTCCCTAATGTAGTGAAATGAAGTATTGCTTAATGTAGTGTATTGTTATGCAGTTTATGTAGTATTACGAAGTATCTCATTATGCATGAAATGTAGAAATGAAGTTGATGTGTGATATATGCATGCTTACATGGCTTGTACACCTAGCTCACTAGACTTATTAGGTTGCCATGTCACTTGCACGTTTAAGGATCCAAACATAATGAAGATAAAGTGTGTGAATGTCTAGGAATGCGTGTTACCTAGACTATATGTGTGTGACGGTTTAGGAATGTGTGTTACCTAAACCATATGTGTGAAACCGAGCTCGTAAATATAATGCAGGGAAAGTGTTAAGCTTAACCCGTACTGGTCTTAGCCGGACGAGTACGTTGACGTAGTTGTTGCTTGGGTGGCTCCTTGCAACATGGTCATTATAATGCAGGGCGAGTAATACGAGGGGTTTGACTAACCTCCACATACGGATTACTCTTGGATTGGCTTGCCATTCCTTAACGACGAAGTATGACTAGCCTTTTGGTGAAGCATCTAGTCGGGTGTGACTTATGTTACACTTATATGCAGCTAACGAAGATATGTGTGATAATGTGTGGATAAAAATGAAGGATAGGCACATTTAGGGGGGATTCACCCTAATTGATATGAAGTTGATATGCAGTTATGTGTGAACGTGTGATGTGTGATGTGTGTTGTGCCTAAATAAACTTGTCTAATAATGAAGATTGTTTTAATTGGACAAATGTCTTTAATAACATAGTGTTATCTTACTTAGCTAATTCGTTAGCTAACACTTGTTTCTTAAATGTGGTTGTTCCCTCAGGTTTAGCTTGAAGGACTAGTTGATGCAGGAAGAGTGAGAGTTGGGTAGATGCATGCAGGAGAACTTAGCTACCCATAGACGATTATCTTTTAGACATTTATTTACATTTCGTACTTGATGTCGAATTTACGTAGTATTGTTGAACGGTTGTTTTGTGTTGGGCAACCGTTGGGTTTTCATTTTAAACTATTTGATGGTATTGCATGTAACACCAATAAATGCAGAAACCGAACAGTTTTTATCGGTTTTGAACTTTTAAAGATTTCTTCCGCAATTTTGACACCGTTAGGTGAAAGTTTTTTGAAAACCCATATTTTTAAATGTCGGGTGTTACAAGTTGGTATCAAAGCAATGGTTTAAGTGAACCAAAATTCGACCTATGCCGTAGGATTTTGGACTTAGACCGATGAGAAGTAGGTTAGGCTTAAGTAGGATGCCTAGCTAATGAAGTGGAATGCTTTAAGACGGGTTGGGAGTGAGTGAGAGTGTGATTTAAGGCTTGTTTATTGTGTGTGATAATGTAGTTATATGTAGTAGAGCCTTAACATATGTAGTCACTCTTTAACTCTTGCTAACCATCGTCGTTGCCTTGTAGAGTTAATGGCAAACACTAGAGCTAGTAGCCAGAGAGAAGGAGGAAATGGTGGTGGTGTTCCTCCTAATAGAAATGGGGCTGGAGATGGAGTTAACCAATGGCCTCCGCGAAGGCCACTCCCGGGTGCACAGCCCACAAGGTCGGAAATTGATAGGGCAAACCCGGTGATTGAACAAGTTCCCAATCAAGCAGAATTACATGAGGAGTTGAGAGCTATTCGAGCTCTTCTAATGAGAAATGAAGAGGAGTTAGCACAGTTTAGGGCAGAGAGAGGTGCTGAAAGGAATGGGAGTGAACAAAGGGGTGAGCGTTCGGAAGGGAATTACTCTAATCCCTCCCAAAGTGGTGAACCATCCATAGCAGTCGTGGGTGTTAATGGAGTTAATGGTGGAGGACTTGGAGTTGTTAATGCACCTCGTGTTAATAACTTCAAATATGAAAGCTTTCAGAAATGTGGTGCCAAGGAGTTTGATGGTACCCAAAATGCAGTGGGTGCTATGGAGTGGATTGAAGATATTGAGGTAGTATTTGCATCTTGTTACTATCCGGATGATATGAAGGTTTTGTGTGCTAGTAGGATGTTGAAGAAGAATGCCCGTAATTGGTGGAGGGCTACTACAGTTTCTATGGCTCCTGAGGTACTTGCAGTTATGCCTTGGGGAACCTTTAAGGAGAAGTTTCTAGAGGAGTATGTGGGAACTCGTGAGTTAAGACTGATTGAAAAGGAGTTTAGATCGTTGGTTCCGAAACCCGGTGCAATTTCTGATTATGCACATTCATTGATGAAGAAGTTGAAGTTTGTTGGACACTTGGTTCGAAGGCAGGTGGATCAAATTGAGGCTTATTGTGATGGTCTTCCCGCTAGTTATCGTGGATTATGTAGACAGCATGTGACTTTGTCGGCGGCTATTAAGGAGTCAAAGAGGTTGGATGATGACTTCAAAAGCGAGAAAGTTGATGACAAGAAAGCAGGGTTCAAAAGAAGGTCAAATTGGTCATCTAACAACAACAATAATAATAAGAAGTTCCGTGGAAATTCTAGCTCAAGTGGTGACAAAGATAAAAAGAAGAATGGGTTCTTGGTGTGCTTTTTGCAAGACTGTTCATGAAGGTCAATGTTCCGACAAGACAAGAAGGTGCCATAAGTGTGGGAAGTCGGGACATCTTGCAACAGAATGTAGGGATAAGACTCGTTGTTACAAGTGTCAAGAAACGGGTCATCTCATTGCCGATTGTCCACAAATGAAGAATGACGGGAAGAAAGCAGCCACTTCAGCTACGAAAGTGCGAGCCTTACAGATGACTGTTGATGATGCTAAGAACAACGACGAGGTGGTAAGTGGTACTTTCCTTGTTAATTCAAAACCTGCCTCTGTTTTATTTGATTCGGGTGCAAATAGGTCGTTTGTGTCTACTTTATTTGCTCTTAAGCTAGAAAGAGTCACTACCCCTTTAGATTGCTCGATAGAGGTAGAGATTGCTAATGGTACGGTTAGTGATATACGTGTGGGATATGATGATTGTGACATTGAGATTGAAGGTCGTTTGTTTCCGGTCCAGTTATTGCCTACTACCTTAGCCGGTTTTGATGTAGTGATAGGTATGGATTGGTTGTCTCAGAATGAAGCTAATATTTTATGTTCACAAAAGATTATTCGGTTTTCTACACCCGATGGTAAAGTGGTAACGGTTTATGGAGATAAGAAGAGAGGGGGGGATAAAGATCATTAGTATGATGAAGGCTATCAAATGTATAAGGAAGAATAAGAGTCATTTCTTGGCCTATGTTATTGATGCAAGAAAGGAGAAGCCTTCTATTGCTAGTGATGATGTAGTATCCGATTTTCCCGATGTGTTTCCCGATGATCTTCCCGGTATTCCTCCCGGTCGTGAAGTTACTTTTCAGATAGATCTTATTCCCGGTGCTACGCCTGTTGCTAAAGCACCTTACCGATTAGCTCCTACAGAAATGAAGGAGTTAATGGCTCAACTTCAGGAATTACTTGACAAAGGGTTCATACAACCTAGTTCCTAGCCTTGGGGAGCTCCGGTTCTCTTTGTTAAAAAGAAGGATGGATCTATGCGCATGTGCATAGACTACCGTGAGCTGAATAAGCGAACGGTTAAGAATAAATATCCTCTCCCACGAATTGATGATCTCTTTGATCAACTTCATGGTGCTTCATATTTTTCAAAGATAGATTTGCGGTCCAGTTATCATCAATTGAAGGTTAAGAAGGAGGATGTAGCAAAGACAGCTTTCCGGACTAGATATGGGCATTATGAGTTCTTGGTCATGCCATTTGGGTTGACTAATGCTCCAGCCGCGTTTATGGACTTAATGAATCGGGTATGCCGTCCCTTTCTTGATCATTTTGTTATTGTGTTTATTGACGATATTTTGATCTATTCTAAGTCAGAAGATGAGCACCGTGAGCACTTGAAAGCAGTTTTGGAGGTGTTGAGGGAGAAGAAGTTGTATGCCAAGTTTTCTAAATGCGAGTTTTGGCTTCGAGAAGTGCAGTTTCTTGGTCATGTTATTTCATCAGAAGGTATTAAAGTAGATCCTTCAAAGATTGAAGCTGTTTCAAAGTGGGAGCAGCCAAAGACTCCTAATGAGATTAAAAGTTTTCTTGGTTTGGCTGGATATTATAGAAGATTCATTCAGGATTTCTCCCGAATAGCCAAGCCTATGACTGAACTAACGAAGAAAAGAGTAAAGTTTGAGTGGACCGATAAGCAGGAGAATGCATTTCAAACATTGAAAAAGAAGTTGTGTGAAGCTCCTATACTTGCCTTGCCTGAAGGTACCGATGATTTGGTTGTGTATAGTGATGCATCTATTACGGGTTTGGGTTGTGTACTGATGCAGAGGGACAAGGTGATCGCCTATGCTTCACGCCAGTTGAAGCCACATGAGAAGAATTACCCTACCCATGATCTTGAATTGGCAGCAGTTGTATTTGCATTGAATTGTGGAGACATTACCTTTATGGTACAAAATGCACTTTGTTTACCGATCATAAAAGTTTGCAGTATGTCTTTAATCAAAAGGAGATGAACGTGAGACAAAGTAGGTGAATGGAATTACTTAAGGATTATGATTGTGAAATCAAATACCATCCGGGTAAAGCCAATGTAGTGGCGGATGCACTAAGTAGGAAAGTGCAAAGTTCTTCTTGTAAGTTGATGAGCATGCAAGTTCAAGCCAAGTCGGGGCTACTTGATCGAATTAAAGAAGCACAAGCGAGGGCATTAATGAAGGATAACATTGACAAAGAAAGCATTGGAAAGAAGAAACGTCTTGTGATGGAGACTAATAGCCGTGGGTTCAAAACATACAAGGGTCGAATTTGGGTGCCATTGCTTGGTGGTAACCGAGAATTGATACTTGAGGAAGCCCATAGAAGTAGATATTCGGTTCATCCCGGTGTCACCAAAATGTATGCAGATTTGAAGCCGATTTATTGGTGGCCGGATATTAAAGGAGAACATTTTGTAGCAAAGTGTTTGACGTGTGCACGTGTGAAAACGGACCATCAAAAGCCGTATGGTTTGTTGCATCAATTAGACATTCCCGAGTGGAAATGGGATCATATTACCATGGACTTTGTAACGAAGCTACCTAAAACGCCGAAAGGGAATGATATGATATGGGTGATTGTAGACAGATTGACGAAGAGTGCTCATTTTCTAGCTACCCGACAAGATGTACCCTTAACGAAGATGGCAAAGATATACATTGATGAAGTAGTCTCAAAACATGGAGTTCCTTTATCTATTTTTCCGGACCGAGACTCGGGATTTGTGTCAAACTTTTGGAAGGGTCTTCAACGAGAGTTGGGTAGTAGAATAAATTTGAGTACCGCCTATCATCCTCAAACCGATAGGCAAAGTGAGAGAACTATTCAAACTTTAGAGGATATGTTGAGGACGTGTGTACTAGAGTATGGTGGAGCATGGGATGATCATTTGAGGTTGATTGAGTTTGCTTACAACAATAGTCACCATGCAAGTATTGGAATGCCACCATTTGAGATGCTCTATGGTAGGAGATGTAGGACTCCAAATTGTTGGATGGAGCCCGGTGAAAAGCAAATCACAGGTCCTGAAATTATAGAGATCTCAGCGGAGAAAGTTAATGTAGCTAAAGAAGCTTTACGTGTGGCAAGAGAAAGACAGAAAACATATGCAGATAAGAAAAGGAGACCGATTGAGTTTAATGTTGGTGATTTAGTGATGCTGAAAGTGTCACCATGGAAAGGAGTTATAAGATTTGGAAAGAAGGGAAAGTTGAGTCCACGTTTCATTGGACCTTTTAAAATCTTGAAACGCATAAAGGATGTAGCATATCAGTTGGAATTACCTCCAGAATTGGATGGAATTCACAACACCTTCCATGTATCCTACTTGAGGAAATGCTTAGCTGAGGAGTTAAGTGTGATTCCTATTGAAGATGTGAGTATTGACCCAATGAAGAGAATAGTAGATGAACTGGTAGAGATACTTGGAAGGAAGCAAAAGAAGTTACGCCGAAAAGTGATTGACCTGTGTTGATAAAGTGGAAGCATAACCATGGAGAAAGCTTAACGTGGGAAACTGAAGCAGTAATGAAGGAGCAGTATCTGGAGTTATTCCTTTCTGATGAGATTCCGGGGACGGAATCCTCTTAAGGGGGAGGTAATTGTAACATCCTAAACTTTTTATTTAACAGTTGACTAACGTCGTTAAGTCAACATAGGGTGCCGTTAAGTCTATATTAGATTTAATGCTTATATGTAGTTAAAGTGTGATTGTGTGTGAGGTTTGAAAGCCTAAAATGTATAATGCAGGATTTGTGTGTATATAATGTAGTTAAACGCCTATGTAGTGGCATCTAAAGAAGTATTTATGTTGTATGTGGTCCTTAGGGTAGTTTTTGACAAGTAATGAAGGGTTAGGAAGCTTGGGGGTTGATTTTGACATATGAGGAAAACTAAAAACGGGATTAGGGAATTAGAGGGTGTCATTAGATCATAATTTGCAGCCAATACATTCTCTAAACAAGCCCTAAGCCGCCCCATAGCATTCCTCCACCAATTGCAAGCCGAAAAGCTTCCTTACGTGTGATTCGAGTGTGTATTGTCAAGAGTTTTGCATCCTATTTGATATCTACAGGTAGAGCAGGTATAATTTCATTGTTTTCAGGTCCTTTTGATATTATGAGTCATTAGGATTAATTATTGGATTATGGGGGAATCGTTTAATGAAGATTAATAGTGGTTTTGATGGATTAAAGCCATATATGGTGTAATTAATGATTGAAATGCTTTGTAATGGTCTAAATATGAAGGATTATGATGTATTGGATCTGTATTATAGACCTGGAGTCGTTTGGGGTCGAATTGGGGATGGAAAACGATTTTGTAAAAGTGCAGGTCGAAGGAGAGTTGCGGCGCAACGCCTAGTTGCGGTGCAACATAAGGTGTTGCGGCGCAACTGGAGGCTTGAGCTGCGGCGCAACTCATCAGTTTTCAGCAAATGTTTTACTTTTGAATCGTAACTTCGTTTTGACACGTAGATTAGACCTGAATCTTAAGTGAGTCTTTAAAGTGCGTGGGTCTAGTTATTGGCCTTAATGGCGTGAGTATGTAGCTTGTCTAATAATCATTTACTAATTATAGGTAGACGAGCATAGTTGCTTTTCACAGTGACTAGTTGTAGATTGTTGTGGACTACGCCGAGGTAAGATACACTACTTTGACACGCTGGGGGATTCAACGAAAAGCTGGTTTCAAATCATAAATACTTCCATTTGGTATCTTTATATTGCATGTGGGCATATGGGGTTACACGGGAGGTATTATGGGTTATGTAGTTGACCATGAGACCTGAAATGCAGTCCCTAATGTAGTGAAATGAAGTATTGCTTAATGTAGTGTATTGTTATGCAGTTTATGTAGTATTACGAAGTATCTCATTATGCATGAAATGTAGAAATAAAGTTGATGTGTGATATATGCATGCTTACATGGCTTGTACACCTAGCTCACTAGACTTGTTAGGTTGTCATGTCACTTGCACGTTTAAGGATCCAAACGTAATGAAGATAAAGTGTGTGAATGTCTAGGAATGCGTGTTACCTAGACTATATGTGTGTGACGGTTTAGGAATGTGTGTTACCTAAACCATATGTGTGAAACCGAGCTCGTAAATATAATGCAGGGAAAGTGTTAAGCTTAACCCGTACTGGTCTTAGCCGGACGAGTACGTTGACGTAGTTGTTGCTTGGGTGGCTCCTTGCAACATGGTCATTATAATGCAGGGCGAGTAATACGAGGGGTTTGACCAACGTCCACATACGGATTACTCTTGGATTGGCTTGCCATTCCTTAACGACGAAGTATGACTCGCCTTTTGGTGAAGCATCTAGTCGGGTGTGACTTATGTTACACTTATATGCAGCTAACGAAGATATGTGTGATAATGTGTGGATAAAAATGAAGGATAGGCACATTTAGGGGGGATTCACCCTAATTGATATGAAGTTGATATGCAGTTATGTGTGAACGTGTGATGTGTGTTGTGCCTAAATAAACTTGTCTAATAATGAAGATTGTTTTAATTGGACGAATGTCTTAATAACATAGTGTTATCTTACTTAGCTAATTCGTTAGCTAACACTTGTTTCTTAAATGTGGTTGTTCCCTCAGGTTTAGCTTGAAGGACTAGTTGATGCGAACCGAGCACTAAGACTCAACCAAACGTGCGAACCGCGCACTCAAGTCTAGACTTCAACCAAGACGTGCGAACCGCGCACTCAAAGACTCAACCAAGACGTGCGAACCGCGCACTCAAAGACTTCAACCAAGACGTGCGAACCGCGCACTCAAAGACTTCAACCAAGACGTGCGAACCGCGCACTCAAAGACTTCAACCAAGACGTGCGAACCGCGCACTCAAAGACTTCAACCAAGACGTGCGAACCGCGCACTCAAAGACTTCAACCAAGACGTGCGAACCGCGCACTCAAAGACTTCAACCAAGACGTGCGAACCGCGCACTCAAAGACTTCAACCAAGACGTGCGAACCGCGCACTCAAAGACTTCAACCAAGACGTGCGAACCGCGCACTCAAAGACTTCAACCAAGACGTGCGAACCGCGCACTCAAAGACTCAACCAAGACGTGCGAACCGCGCACTCAAAGACTTCAACCAAGACGTGCGAACCGCGCACTCAAAGACTTCAACCAAGACGTGCGAACCGCGCACTCAAAGACTTCAACCAAGACGTGCGAACCGCGCACTCAAAGACTTCAACCAAGACGTGCGAACCGCGCACTCAAAGACTTCAACCAAGACGTGCGAACCGCGCACTCAAAGACTTCAACCAAGACGTGCGAACCGCGCACTCAAAGACTTCAACCAAGACGTGCGAACCGCGCACTCAAAGACTTCAACCAAGACGTGCGAACCGCGCACTCAAAGACTTCAACCAAGACGTGCGAACCGCGCACTCAAAGACTCAACCAAGACGTGCGAACCGCGCACTCAAAGACTTCAACCAAGACGTGCGAACCGCGCACTCAAAGACTTCAACCAAGACGTGCGAACCGCGCACTCAAAGACTTCAACCAAGACGTGCGAACCGCGCACTCAAAGACTTCAACCAAGACGTGCGAACCGCGCACTCAAAGACTTCAACCAAGACGTGCGAACCGCGCACTCAAAGACTTCAACCAAGACGTGCGAACCGCGCACTCAAAGACTTCAACCAAGACGTGCGAACCGCGCACTCAAAGACTTCAACCAAGACGTGCGAACCGCGCACTCAAAGACTTCAACCAAGACGTGCGAACCGCGCACTCAAAGACTCAACCAAGACGTGCGAACCGCGCACTCAAAGACTTCAACCAAGACGTGCGAACCGCGCACTCAAAGACTTCAACCAAGACGTGCGAACCGCGCACTCAAAGACTTCAACCAAGACGTGCGAACCGCGCACTCAAAGACTTCAACCAAGACGTGCGAACCGCGCACTCAAAGACTTCAACCAAGACGTGCGAACCGCGCACTCAAAGACTTCAACCAAGACGTGCGAACCGCGCACTCAAAGACTTCAACCAAGACGTGCGAACCGCGCACTCAAAGACTTCAACCAAGACGTGCGAACCGCGCACTCAAAGACTTCAACCAAGACGTGCGAACCGCGCACTCAAAGACTCAACCAAGACGTGCGAACCGCGCACTCAAAGACTTCAACCAAGACGTGCGAACCGCGCACTCAAAGACTTCAACCAAGACGTGCGAACCGCGCACTCAAAGACTTCAACCAAGACGTGCGAACCGCGCACTCAAAGACTTCAACCAAGACGTGCGAACCGCGCACTCAAAGACTTCAACCAAGACGTGCGAACCGCGCACTCAAAGACTTCAACCAAGACGTGCGAACCGCGCACTCAAAGACTTCAACCAAGACGTGCGAACCGCGCACTCAAAGACTTCAACCAAGACGTGCGAACCGCGCACTCAAAGACTTCAACCAAGACGTGCGAACCGCGCACTCAAAGACTCAACCAAGACGTGCGAACCGCGCACTCAAAGACTTCAACCAAGACGTGCGAACCGCGCACTCAAAGACTTCAACCAAGACGTGCGAACCGCGCACTCAAAGACTTCAACCAAGACGTGCGAACCGCGCACTCAAAGACTTCAACCAAGACGTGCGAACCGCGCACTCAAAGACTTCAACCAAGACGTGCGAACCGCGCACTCAAAGACTTCAACCAAGACGTGCGAACCGCGCACTCAAAGACTTCAACCAAGACGTGCGAACCGCGCACTCAAAGACTTCAACCAAGACGTGCGAACCGCGCACTCAAAGACTTCAACCAAGACGTGCGAACCGCGCACTCAAAGACTCAACCAAGACGTGCGAACCGCGCACTCAAAGACTTCAACCAAGACGTGCGAACCGCGCACTCAAAGACTTCAACCAAGACGTGCGAACCGCGCACTCAAAGACTTCAACCAAGACGTGCGAACCGCGCACTCAAAGACTTCAACCAAGACGTGCGAACCGCGCACTCAAAGACTTCAACCAAGACGTGCGAACCGCGCACTCAAAGACTTCAACCAAGACGTGCGAACCGCGCACTCAAAGACTTCAACCAAGACGTGCGAACCGCGCACTCAAAGACTTCAACCAAGACGTGCGAACCGCGCACTCAAAGACTTCAACCAAGACGTGCGAACCGCGCACTCAAAGACTCAACCAAGACGTGCGAACCGCGCACTCAAAGACTTCAACCAAGACGTGCGAACCGCGCACTCAAAGACTTCAACCAAGACGTGCGAACCGCGCACTCAAAGACTTCAACCAAGACGTGCGAACCGCGCACTCAAAGACTTCAACCAAGACGTGCGAACCGCGCACTCAAAGACTTCAACACTCATGTGCGAACCGCGCACTCAAGTCTAGACTTCAACCAAGACGTGCGAACCGCGCACCAAAGCCTATCCAAACCGAGTACTAGAATTACCGCCATATGTGAGCCGCACACCAAAAATATGCAAACCGAGCTCTAGACTTCTATATAATCAAAGAACTCACCTTGCTAATGGCTATGATGTTTATTGAGTAATTTCCTTAGCTTGTATCACCTATCCATAATTCACATAAATGACCATCAAACACTAATCATACTACTTAATCCACTCTTTGGCCATTTCTAACACTTTCAATATCAAAAATCTAATTTTTAGCTTACTAGCCAACTCAAAATCATCATTAAAATGACCAAGTCACACAATTAATCATTTCTTTCAAAAATAACCCTACCCCTAATCATTATATTAAAAACTCATCTCAACAATTTCTTCATTTTCATCATCATCATGATTTTACTTGCAAAAATTAAATTTTAATAACAAAACCTTATATAATATAACAAAGAAAAGAACAATACCTTTCACTTATAAACTCAATAACACAAACCCTAACTATTATCTTCTTCAATTTCTCCAAATCAAGCTAGCAATTAGATTATTATTATCATATCAATAGTAGGTTTTGATTTAGGAAGAAAACGTATAACTTTCTTGAAGATAATGAGATGGAAATTAGAGAGTCAAAGTTTCTTCTTCTTGTTTTAGCTTGAAAGTCGGTTCTTCACACTTCACAGACAAATCACGAATGTACATAAGGAATAATCAGGAAGCTTTCTAGTATTTTGTAGTGATAAATGCTTATTAGGGGTATTTTATACTGTTAGTTACACTTCACACCCTTGTGATTTCTAATATTTCACTTTTATAACTTAACTCTCATAAGGAGTTATCTCATTTATCTTCCCTAAAAGTTTCAAAATATAAATAATACCTTTAAAAGTTAAGGATGTTACAATGGGGTATTTTTGTCATTAGTACAACAATATCATTATGTTCACTTGTCTATTCATGTATACCAAATAACATGCATTATTAGTTCTAGTCCAATATGGCTATCAAATATAACAATGTAATGGTAATACCCCATTCAGTTATCATATTCATTTCATTATCTTGTCTATTCCATTCTATAAGTATTCCATTTAGGCCAACCAAACGTACCTTAAAATGTAAACATTTTCTCATTTGATGGAATCTTCATTCCTTAGAGGTGTGGGAAAAATTTTCATTAAGTCAATCACTTGAATCTTCAAAAGACAACAAAAAAATATCGTTAATCTCCGTTCATCACATTCCAATTCTTTTGACAGATTCTATTTCAAAAATATTATGTGCACCGAACGCGCCTAAGACTTTACAAAAATACTTGAAAATCCCTAACTCCCAAAATTTGGATCCTGGAAGGAAACCCCAAGGTATAAGAGCATTTTCAATGGGAGTTTTTTAAAAGCTTTTTATTAAAGACTTATTACAAAATAGCTTTTCCTCCAATGGTAAATATTTAGAAATATTTTTTAGTAATATAATTTAAAAGAAAGAGAGTGTTTGTCTATTTTAAAGACTTAAAATTGTTCAAGTCATTGCATCCAATGGGTTAAAAGCTTTTCTAAAAGCTTTATGTAATAGTAAAAATCTTTTATCAAGTTATCAATTGGAGAAGCTCTATGTATTTTACTAATATGTCATCAACCCACTGACACTTATATTTATTTTTCTTCTTAATGAAATGTTTTTTTAGTTTACTATGATCATGTGGTTTCTTCACATTAAATATAATAATTAAGTTGTGGTACCAAAACATTGAGTTTCCGTATGTGTTTGGTCAGGTGTTGCTTACGTGACATCCATAAACTGAGTTTCAGTGTGATTCTTAAATAGGGTCTAAGTGAATAGATTTTTGACGGTGTTTAACTGTTTATAATGAACAATGTAGTAGTTATAAGATAAGTTAAGTTAATGTGATGTAATCTAATCTAATGTTGGAAGTACAAATCATTAAACATGTAAACGAGATGTTTAATTTTAAAATGGAGAATAAAGCTGCCTTGAAGAGGATAAAGCAACATTTGCAACGGCAGAAGAAGCACAAAGTGTGGATGCCATTTGATTTGATTGGTTACAATTGCTTGTGGTGGGATATTGGTGCTAATTTAAGCAAATGGGCTTATCTACATGGCTAGCTAGTGGAAACTGTTAACGGTTCTGGTGGTTCCATATGGGCTTCACAAAATGAAAGGCACAAAGCAAAGTAATGAGTTAATACCAAATTTAAACATCTTAAATTGCTAGTTAAAGAACTTCAGTATTTATCTTGGAGTGTAAAATGTTACTCAACTCTTACCATGCTATCAGTTGTTAAATTTGGGTTTTTTTTGGGTAGTAATGGATGTCTTGTTTGCGAGCAGACTAATCATAATAGCTGATTCATTTTGCATAGTTGATAACAAAGAAAATCTATTTAGAGAAGGAAAAAAAAGGATATTTTGTATCAAATCAAATATAACATTCTATTAGTTGGACCTCGCATCTATTACATACTCATAACAACTCCACAAAGTTACATTTTAACCATTCAAATATTGACTAATTAGCAATATAACACTAAACTATTTAGAAAACCACTCAAGCATAATTCATATGTAACATTAGTATATGTGTTGAAGTTGTTTTTTTTTTCTTTCTATTTTTGTTTTTTCATATGCAGTCAGGTACGGTTGTACTATCATCGATATATACTAGTCTACTATTATCATGTGGTTGATTTTTCAAAGTATGACCCATACAATCGTGTGAGTATCAATCTTTGTGTATGTACGTTGTCTTTAAAGGTGTTATTCTATTATATTGTTGATTTTTTCTGCTATGTTCTGGTGCATGATGCTCTCTAAATACACCCAATCTGTGTTTTTGTCATGCCTTGTGAAAGTTGGTTTAATAACTTGGTACGTTGTTCATTTTTTTTGTTAATATAAGTATATTAGATAATCATCCAACCAATTATATTGATTTACATTTTAAATATAAATTGATGTATTTTAGGTAGTCAAGAATCTATTGTACCATTTCATATATCACGTCTAAAACCGATGTAAACCATTCTAAAACTATACACATCAAATCATATGTTAAAATGATATATTTTAGGTATATACGGATATCGACCTTTTAGGTATGCGTACTTACTCCTTTGGACATGTGCCTATGTTGCATTCCAATGGATCCTTCAAGCGTGTGCCATTGTACCAATTCATATATCACGTCTAAAACCGATGCAAACCATTCTAAAACTATACACATCAAATCATATGTTAAAATGATATATTTTAGGTATATACGGATATCGACCTTTTAGGTATGCGTACTTACTCCTTTGGACGTGTGCCTATGTTGCATTCCAATGGATCCTTGAAGCGTGTGCCATTGTAATGGGTATATGATCTCCCATTTCATTTTCTTAACAAAATGGTATATTTTGTACATATTTTATAATTTTCTTGTAACATAATACTTACATATCTTCAAAGAAAGCTATTATGACATGGATCAGTTGTGGGTGAAAGTTATTATGACAATTCATGGCAAAGAAAGCTTAATGCAGTTCTCATCCAAGAATCGTGGTGTATGGGCCTCAATTTGCAAAACTTTTAGAGAAATTCAGCTTTGCCTTCTGTCCCTACAAGTACTATTACTAGGCGAATTGGTAATGGGGTACTGACTTTTTTTTGGAAGGATATTTGGGTGGGAAATGAAGCTCTTTGTAATAGATTTCCACGTCTCTTTGCTTTGGAGTCAAACAAGCTTGCTCATGTTAATGATAGATGGAGGGATGGTGATTGGGCATGGTCATGGCGTAGAAACTTACGGGGAGGGGCTGAATCATCACAATTAGATGAATTAAAGACGTTGTTACAATTTGTAAGTCTTGACGATAGAGAAGATTCGTG
The DNA here is from genome assembly GCA_034093135.1 of Erigeron breviscapus. Lineage (NCBI taxonomy): Eukaryota > Viridiplantae > Streptophyta > Magnoliopsida > Asterales > Asteraceae > Erigeron > Erigeron breviscapus. The sequence continues at coordinate 230,924,667 of CM067167.1, read as the reverse complement.
GGTTTGGAGTGTGCCAGGCCAAGTATTTTTTTCCGTTCGACAATTTCGTTTATGTCTTGAACGTGCTCTTTTGCCTTGCGAGCCGATCAAGACCAGGTGGAACTCATTGGTGCCTAAGAAAGTCAATATATTCATGTGGCGTCTTTTACGAGATCGACTACCATCTCGTTCCAATCTAAGTAAAAAAGGTTTAGACATTAATGATATATCATGTCCTCTTTGCCAGCATAATGTTGAATCTATTGAGCATCTTTACTCGCAATGCCTCTTTTATACTCGGCTTGCTCAGCTTTTTGTGAAGTGGTTTCATGTTGATATGCCTATCACTAGCCCGAAGTCGCTCTTAGATTGGATTCATGATTCACAATTTACATCCAGATTCAAAAGAATTTTAGAAGCTACTTGTTTTGTGTGGTGGTGGTCACTTTGGAAACACAGAAATCAGGTTGTTCATCAGGCTAATGATGACTCGTGTGGTGACGTATTTCAGTCTATTGTTTCTACTTCTTATTGTTGGTTATCTACTCGTGATAGAAAAACTAGTTTTTCATGGCCTGTATGGGCGATGAGTCCTTCCTTTCTTTTGTAATTGTATCTTTCTTTTTATTGCTTAGGCGCCTTGCCGAAGCATATTAATAAAATCCTAGCTGTTCTAAAAAAAAGAAGGGAAAGAAAGGAAATTATATTCATGTATTCTCGAGTTGAAAGAAAAATAGAAAAAGAAAAAAAAGTAAGGAGTTAGTGGCATTCGATAGAATGAAAGAAAAGGAAATGATATAAAGTATATTAATTAGAATGGTATCTGTCTAAATCAAACCAAAATTGGGTGAAAAACTTTGGGATTTCAAGACACCTATATTTTCTCTATCTTTCTTTTCCATTGTCAAAAAAAGAAAAAAAATGAAGAATAGAAAAATAAAAAAAAATTCGTTATTTCCTTGTCTTTTCTTGTTAAAAAAACTCAATAATGTAAAAATGTTTATTGTTTTGAGTATTAGATACTATGTCTTTGCTCTCTGTTTTGAATGTTATGTTTCTGAAATTGTAATTTGTGTTTTTTTTTTTGTTGTTGATTATAGGCGGACTTACATATTGAATAAGATGTATTTAGCAGGATATCCTTTTATACAAACCTATTACTTCCTTATCTCCGTATTTAATAAAAAATTTCTTGCATACATCTTCTAGGAGTAATTCTGTTTCATTTGCATATTGGATCTATCATATCCATCTATGGATGCTACCAAACATCACAGCAACAATGGGCATCCCAGGATTATCGATGTGTATTTAGTTGAACTTCACGAGATGCTCAATGATATGGAAATTGATGCAATTAGAGACTAAGGACGCGTTCATTCGCCTACTACTTTTGGGTTTACACGTTTCAGATAGCATATCAGGTAAAATAACCAAAATTGAACCATTAGTTTTTTCTTGACAGGAATGCTTGATTGTTTAAGTGATTCGGTACATTGAGTTGGCTTATATATACATTTAAATGGATATGAGTAGGTGAACCTCTATGGCCACTAGGATATCTTTTTCTTAACGAAATGCATTTTTGGTCCCTGTGATATCACCTCATTTGCAAGACTCGTCTAAACTTATGCAAAGTGGTGTTTTTGGTCCCTGTGATATCAACTTAGTCGCAATTTCAGTCCAAATAAACGGATCCGTCTATTTTCTACCGTTAAGGACATCATGTGCCCCTTACGTGAGGGGCAATACTGTCTTTTCAAATAAACAAGGACTATTCTTGCAAACTAACTCAAACTTTTTTTTTCTTTTTTTTTCATGTATTTATCATCATCATCAAAAGACAAACAAAAAAAGATTTATGATCTTTAAACACCTTCTTCTTATTGTTTTTTATTCCCAGATCTAGACACACAAATCTTTGTACTGTATATCCATTATATGTCTATATCTCCATAATATATAACCAAAATCAATGATCCACATACATATATACATCTAAATATCTATATTATATACACATCTTTATAATCAATGATCCATATATAATATACACATTTGTTCAATATCTATTTAACATAAAGTGACCCATCTACGTCATACAACACCACTATCAAGTATTAACTAATTAATCTCTTACCTGTTTGATTGTCTTCTTCGGCAACAATTTCTCTAACGAACTCGTCGGTGACGTCAACCTTCCTTTTGAAGTTATTGTAACATCCCGAACTTTTCTTTAAGATTTGACTAACGCGGTTAAGTCAACCTCATGTGTGTCGTTAAGTCTAGTGTGAATATATGCATATACGTAGTTAATGTGTGAGGTTTGAAAACCTAAATGTTAATGTAGTATAAATGTGTGAAATATGAAGAATTATGTCTATGTAGTGACATTTAATGAAGGGTTAATGTTGTATATGGTCAATAAAGAAGTTTGTGACCAAAAATGAAGGATTAGGAAGCCTAGGGACTAGTTTTGACATGTGTGGAAAGTCAAAAACGGGATTAGTAGCTTAGAGGCTGTCATTAGGAGGTTATTTGCAGATCTCACTTCTTCTAAACAAGCCCTAACTGATCCTAAGTCATTCCATAGTCTTCTCTCATCAAATCTCAAGCCGAAAAGTCGTTTTGTGTGTGAATTGGTGGTCATTGTCAAGAGTATTTGCATTCTATTTGTCATTTGCAGGTAATAATCAATTCATTGATTGTATTTTCAGATCATGAGTCGTGTGTGTTGAATCAAATCTGATTGAAAAGGGGTTTGTAAAGGAATTAGGGTTTCATTGTGTTCTTGGTTAATTTATGTGTGTTTTAATCAAGTATTTGGCCTAAAACGATTGTAAACGATGTTTTAACGATTTGGATTGATAAGAGATGTTTTGATGATCAAAGAGTAATGTTTTTGTGTCAATTCGATCGGTACTTAAAGAGTTTTGGGGTCATTTTCTGGAAAAAGGTCGAAAAACACGTTTCTGCACTTCGAACGAAGATAACCTTTATCTTCGTAAGAACGAAGATAACCTTTATCTTCGTAAGAACGAAGATAACCTTTATCTTCGTAAGAACGAAGATAACCTTTATCTTCGTAAGAACGAAGATAACCTTTATCTTCGTAAGAACGAAGATAATCTTCGTTAGAACTGTAGCTAAGTTCGTAAGAAGGATTTTCCAGACTAAGTTTGTGAGGTTTGTTAAGTTCGTTTGAGTCCCAAATGACTTATATTTCATATGTTAATGTACGATAGGTGTCGGGGATTACTGATAAGCATTATTAGCTATTTGTTTGCGCGCGTACACTACTACCAGGTAAGATACACTACTTTGACACGCTGGGGGATCAACTAAAAGCTGGTTTCAAATCGTAAACACTTCCATTCGGTATCTTTATATTGCATGTGGGCATATGGGTTACTTGGGAGGTATTATGGGTTATGCAGTTGACCATGAGACCTGAGATGCAGTCCCTATTGTAGTGTAATGTAGTATTGCTTAATGTAGTATGTAGCTATGCAGTTGATGTAGTTTAATGAAGTATCTTGATATGCATGATATATAGAAATGAAGTTGATGTGTGATATGCATGCTTGACTTGTACGCCTAGTTCACTAGACTTGCTAGGTTACTATGTCACTTGCACGTTTAAGGATCCAAACGTAATGAAGTTAAAGTGTATGAATGTCTAGGAATGTGTGTTACCTAGACTATATGTGTGTGAATGTTTGGGAATGCAGGGACCCAATCTATATGTGTGAAATTGAGCTCATAAAACTAATGCAGGGAAAGTGTTAAGCTTAACCCGTACTTGTCTCAGCCGGATGAGTGCGTTGATGCAGTTGTTGCTTGGGTGGCTCCTCGCAACATGGTCTTTATAACGCAGGGCGAGTAATACGAGAGGTTTGACCAACCTCCACATACGGATTACTCTTGGATTGGCTTGCCACTCCTTAACGACGTAAGATGAGTAGTCTTTTGACTGATCATCCAGTCGGGTGTGATGCAGGGCACACTTATATGCAGTAAACAAAGATACGTGTGACAATGTGTGAACTAATGCAGGGAAAGTGTTAAGCTTAACCCGTACTTGTCTCAGCCGGATGAGTGCGTTGATGCAGTTGTTGCTTGGGTGGCTCCTCGCAACATGGTCTTTATAACGCAGGGCGAGTAATACGAGAGGTTTGACCAACCTCCACATACGGATTACTCTTGGATTGGCTTGCCACTCCTTAACGACGTAAGATGAGTAGTCTTTTGACTGATCATCCAGTCGGGTGTGATGCAGGGCACACTTATATGCAGTAAACAAAGATACGTGTGACAATGTGTGAACTAATGCAGGGAAAGTGTTAAGCTTAACCCGTACTTGTCTCAGCCGGATGAGTGCGTTGATGCAGTTGTTGCTTGGGTGGCTCCTCGCAACATGGTCTTTATAACGCAGGGCGAGTAATACGAGAGGTTTGACCAACCTCCACATACGGATTACTCTTGGATTGGCTTGCCACTCCTTAACGACGTAAGATGAGTAGTCTTTTGACTGATCATCCAGTCGGGTGTGATGCAGGGCACACTTATATGCAGTAAACAAAGATACGTGTGACAATGTGTGAACTAATGCAGGATAGGCACATTTAGGATGATTATCCTAATTAATATGAAGTCGAAATGTAGTATATGTGTGAACGTGTGATGTGTGTTGTGCCTAATAAAACTTGTCTAATAATGAAGATTGTTTTAATTGGACAAATGCTTTTAATTAAGTGTTATCTTACTTAGCTATTCTTATAGCTAACACTTGCTTCTTTAATGTGGTTGTTCCCTCAGGTTTAGCTTGATGGAATTAGACGAAGGATGTGTGAGCTTGGGTAGATTCATTGAAGGAGCCTTAGTTATCCATAGACGATTCTTTGCTTATACATTTATTTATATTTCGTACTTAATGTCGAATTTATGTTGTGACATGTGAACGGTTGTTTTATGTTGGGCAACCGTTGGGTTTTCATTTGAACTATTGTTTGATATGGCATGTAACACCAAATAAATGCAGCAACCGAAATGTTTTTATCGGTTTTGACTTTTACAGTCTTTACTTCCGCAATTTAACACCGTTAGGTGAAAAGTTTTGAAAACCCATATTTTTAAACGACGGGTGTTACAGTTATCCTCACTGGATCCGACTCCCTTTGAAAGGTTCACGGTGATATGTTTATTGTGTTGCTCCGACAAGCCAACAAGCTAGGTTTGTGGTGTGTAATTTTAGTTGATGTATAAATATGGGTAATGTATGTATGCATAGATGTGGGTGCAGATGTGGATGGTCAGAATCTACACCGCCACCACTTTTCAGATCTCGGAATTTTTGATTCAAACTAATCGTGTTGGCTGATTTTGATTCAAAGGTAATATATGTATGTGTAATTTCTATGTAAAAATAGATTTGAAATTTTTTCTTTTTGAATGAGATCTAGGAATGAATTAGAAGAAGATTTGAGGAATTCAGATTTTTTTTATAAGTGATTTGATGATGATGATGATTATGTATTTGGGTTAGTTGCAAGAATAGTCCTTGTTTATTTGAAAAGACAGTATTGCCCCTCACGTGAGGAGCACATGATGTCTTTAACGGTAGAAAATAGCCGGATCCGTCTATTTGGACCGAAATTGCGACTAAGTTGATATCACAGGGACCAAAAACACCACTTTGCATAAGTTTGGACGAGTCTTGCAAAAGAAGTGATAACACAGGGACCAAAAATGCATTTCGTTCTTTTCTTAAAGAACCAAGGTTTGAATATGTGACTTTCAAGAAATTTCACTCTTTTGGAGACTCCAATTTATAGACCACACCTAGTGGTTAAAGATATATGGGTTTTATAGTTTTTATAGATATTTTCGTCTGATTAAAAGTGTATGTGATATATATCAAAGTTCTGTTTTTTAACAATAACAGTCGAAAATAACGTTTTAGTCACCATCCAAACGTCATTAGTATAAATATTTAAAATTATCCATTTCTCTCTATTTCTCTCTATAACTAAGAGAGGATGTTTGTGATTATGTGTCTATCATCTTGCTTTGCCAAGTCAGATTTTTGCTTATGTGGCGTGTTATCCTTAATTCTCTCTATTGTGGCCAACTAAATAAATGTATTTTTTTAATTGTATTTTATTTAAATTTGTATTGAAAGTCCAAGGCTGAAGTTACGAAATATTTAATTAACTAGCTCAGTAAATATAGGAAGCAATTTATGTTTTCCTTTTAGTGATGCTCCATTTTTAACGAATAATTTGAAATTAGATATCAGAGAAATTTAGTTCATTGAACCTGATGGTAAGCTATTACGAATTATTTGTCACTCTCCTCTCTATATAACTAATATAACTAAGAGGGATATATTTTTTCCTAGTTTTTTGCCACATTAGATTTTTAATGAGTTGTTATTTTTTTCATTTAAATTGTTATATTTATGTTGTCATGTATAATCTTAATCATCAATTATCTTAATCATCAGTCATAATCCTAATCATTATAATTATTTTTCTATTTTTTCTATATGAGTACAAAGATGTTTATATACATTATACTATTTTTTTTATTAATTCAATGATAATTATCATTTTTTAAATGAAATTGTTTATTATATTAAGTTTGCATATTTTTATGAAAAATATTTATTATATTATATTTAATGATATATATCATAAAAAAGTATTTTATGATTTACAAATATTTTCGTTTCATTAGTCATGCTTGCAAAAAATGTAATCCTTTTTATTAAGATGGAATTGTCGTGCTAATGTGGGTAACAACAATGTCATAACGGTAGTTGTGTCTTCATTTAATAATAAAGATATCACTATCTAAACTAATTGTAAGTCTCAATCCTTATAATAGAGGAGCTAGAAGATACCAATTTAACTAAATTATTGATGAGCCAAACAGAATTACTGTGAAATTCTACTCTTATTAATTATTTGTAAACATTTTGAACAAAAGTTAAAGCAAATAGAAACCTGAAGAGCTTAGTAAACTAGTAAACGATGAGCTAGTGGTCTTGAATATGCGTTGACAGTAACATTGAAAACTACTAAAAACGTCGTCACGTGAGTTGCATATGTGAGGGTTAACGACGACAGAGATGAAATTCCTACCACAGGGATGATTTTGCGATTAAAATTAACGCAGAATTTTAAGTAAACCATAAGGCGGGACCGACCGTTTACGTAACTTACTAGATTATTTATAATTTGGTCAAAAGTCATAGATATGATTCACCAACATGTGTATGGTATTCGTATACGTACTTTCATACTTACAAACGTTAATAATAACATTCTGATGTGAAGTACAAAATGATGAGTGCCATCATTAATGTGGTTTAAAAAGGGGACGTGTAGGCCGACCACCCCATATGTAATCCCACCACCCCTTTTGGAGCGACAGTCGCTCCTAAAGGGGTAGTAGGATACGACAACGGGCGACAGCATACGACAAATGTTATGTACGATTCGAACCTACCACCCCTTTAGGAGCGACAGTCGCTCCTAAAGGGGTAGTAGGTTCGAATCGTACTATTTGCCCCTATAATGTTTCTGTTTCCCCGTGACAATTCATGTTGCCTTTAAAAATCGAGTTTTACACTTCATTTTCAAACTCATTCGGTCGTTGTAAGTTGTAAGTTGCCTTTAAAAATCGAGTTGGAAGTTAAAAATCGTACTATCTGCATGGTCATATGCGTTGTAAGTTGGCGCACCTCATTTTCATTTGCTGCAGAAAGTGTGTTTTGGATATAAAGGGTTAAACCATTCCTCATTTGAATTACTCCGTATAAAAGTGCATATAAAATTAATTATAAAAAAGTGTATAAAAAAGTGTATTATAAAAAAGTGTATAAAAATGTAGATTATAAAAAAGGCTATTGAAAAATTGTTAAAAAAGTGTATAAAAAAGTGTATTATAAAAAAGTGTATAAAAATGTATAAAAAAGTGTATAAAAAAGTGTATTATAAAAAAGTGTATATAAAAAATGTATTATAAAAAAGTGTATTATAAAAAAGTGTATAAAAAAGTGTATTATAAAAAAGTGCATATAAAATCTAATTATAAAAAAGTTATAAAAAAGTGTATTATAAAAAAGTGCATATAAAATCTAATTATAAAAAAGTCATATAAAATTAATTATAAAAAAGTGTATAAAAAGTGTATTATAAAAAAGTGTATAAAAAGTGTATAAAAAAGTTATTATAAAAAAGTGCATATAAAATCTAATTATAAAAAAGTGATAAAAAATGTATATAAAAAAGTGTATAAAAAAGTGTATTATAAAAAATGTATTATAAAAAAGTGCATATAAAATCTAATTATAAAAAAGTGTATAAAAAAGTGTATTATAAAAAAGTGCATATAAAATCTAATTATAAAAAAGTGTATAAAAAAGTGTATTATAAAAAAGTGCATATAAAATCTAATTATAAAAAAGTGTATAAAAAAGTATAAAAAAGTGTATAAAAAAATGTATTGAAAAATTGTTAAAAAATTAAAAAAAAGGTGTATAAAAAAGTGTATTATAAAAAAGTGTATAAAAAGTGTATTATAAAAAAGTGTATAAGAAAGTGGATTATAAAAAAGTATATAAAATAGTGAATTAAAAAAAAAGTATTATAAAAAAGTGCATATAAAATCTAATTATAAAAAAGTATATAAAAAAGTAAAATAAAAAATGTATTATAAAAAAGTGCATATAAAATCTAATTATAAAAAAGTATATAAAAAAGTAAAATAAAAAGTGTATAAAAAAAGTGTATAAAAAGTGTATTAAAAAAAAGTGTATAAAATATTTCAGGTGTTTGACACACACATAGATTTGGTAGACTGGGCTCAAAGAACGGCAAAGGAGCTTGGTTATGTGTTAGTAACACGAAGATCAAATGCCACAAAAGACGGAGAAGTTAAAAAGGTGGTCCTTATTTGCAACCGTGGTGGAAAAAGAGATAAGCGGTTAACCGGGGCACCCAAAGGGACTACCAAAATTGACTGTCCATTCAAATTGGTAGGCCGTCTGACAAAGGACCATAGTTGGTGGGTTGAAGTTATAGATCACCGACATAACCATCCATCAGCTCGTAATTTGGAAGGTATTGCGTACGCAAGACGACTAACCGATGTTCAAAAAGAATTTGTGGACGAAAAGGCGTTGCTAGGTTTTGGGCCAAATAGCATAAGGGACCAATTGAAGGATGCATTTCCCGGCATCTTGACCCGTTCACAAGACATTTCTAACTACTTGCGGCAACACCGGCTAAAGCACGCCCAACAACGAGGGGAAACTCGAATGCAGGTGAAATAAGAAACATACCTGCACGTGGATCGTATAACTATATGTTTATTTTTTAAAAAAATACGACTTCCTTATACTTTGGTTGTTTACCCGTTGCAGATCGTGCTCCAATTACTATCTGACCATCAGTACACGTATCAGTACACGACGGATAGCAAAACCGGATGTTTGACCAATCTCTTTTTCGTACATCCTACATCACTTGACATATGGCGTGCATTTCCTTGGATCATTGAAATAGACGCCACGTATAAAACCAACGTTTACAACATGCCGCTTGTTGAGATTGTGGGTGTCACTCCAACTGGCAAGACATTCAGCATTGCGCACGCACTAATTGAAAATGAGCAACATGCGGCATACACATGGGTGTTACAGTGCTTGAGGTCGACGCTCGAAGAAGGGTTCGTCGTGCGTGTGGCACTCACTGATCGGGATCTGGCCCTCATGAAAGCGGTTAAGGATGTGATGCCGGAAACGAAGCTGATACTGTGTAGAATACACATTTGGAGGAATATTGATTTACATGCCAACCCATCGTTTAGGACAAAAAAAGATTATGGTTCGTTTAAACATCGGTGGGATAAACTCGTAAAGTCAATCACGGTTAAAGAATACGCAGAGAATGAGCAGCGGCTAAAAGTATTCTTGGCAGATAAACCAAGTATATACATCCCGTCCCCATACTGTTTTTATGATAAAGCTTACGATGTAACCATGTAGCTAAATCACTTTTTATTTTCCTGCAGATCTTTATAAGTATCTACAAATACAGTGGCTTGCCTCGTACAAGGAGTTATTTGTGTCATGTTGGGTCGACCAACACCGCAACTATCGTAACTACACTACCAACAGGGTTGAGAGCGAGCATTCTTTGCTGAAGTCAGTTATGCATCAAAAGCGGCTTACGTTCCACAGGATCGTTGAATGTGTTAACTCTGTTGTCAGCGGGCAATACACCGAAATAAAGGGGTCACTGGAACATTGCAGGCAGTACAATCAAAATAAACACAACTATCCCTGTTTAAAGGATTTGCTCGGTAAAGCCTCCCATGTAGCCTTGCAAATTATGGTTGACGAAATTGATCGATTGAAAAATACACTAAAAGGGGACGTGTCAAAGTGCGGGTGTACAGTATGGGCTAGCTGTGGCTTGCCATGTAGTTGTCGACTTCTAACATACATGCAGGAACGTAAGTACAGTTCATTCAAATACAAATGGTCCATTTTACTTAAAAATACTTAATGTAATATTTTTATTCCTGCAGGAAGGCGTGTTCAAGAATATGAGATAGATGCATTTTGGTGCAGGCTCGATATAAACCCGTCCACCTGCCTGCCTGGAAATGTGAAGAAAGACTCGGATGATGACGAGCCTGTTGAGGACTTTTGTGGCGAGGTTACTACTGCCTTGGAACGAAAACCCATAAAACAAAGGAAAAGCTTGATGTCAAAAATAAAGGACATCCTCTATCCGGGTCGGTCCAAAATCAAGGATCCGGAGGTCCAAAAGAAAACACGTGGTAGACCTGTTGGGTCAAAAAAAAAGGTATATTATTATAGTCTAGCAAATTATTAATTGTTAAATACTATACGGGTATACATCTAACTTAATTATTCATTCATTCATTGCAGATGCCAGACTTGAACGTATCACCTCCGATGCCACCACCACCAAAGATGAAAAAGTCGAGGTCCATGCACGTGACAACACCTAAGTATCCGGATACCGCACCAGACTCAGGCTCATGCTACAGAGACTTTCAGTCGGCGAGACACAGTGAGCATGTGCCCACGGAGTCACGTTTCGCGGAGCCTGACACCGATTTACGGGAGGACACCCGTGGATATATTGATGAGTTGATCCGATCGTCACAATTTTCAGCAGCAGGGCCGAGTAATGAGCCTACAACCGAACCCTCATTCTTAGATCAGTTGTTCGGCGCAGCCGAACCCGGGTACTATCCTGTGCCACCAACAGCACCAACAGGCGTAGTGGATCAGTTCTTTAGTGCCGATACTTATTTTCCTGCAGGTCCTAGCACTCCGATGCCAGCAGCACCAGCACCGTACTTTGATTTTTTCACTACGCCCACACAACCTTCGATGCCACCAGCACCAGCACCATCACCTCCGATGCCACCAGCACCAGCACCACACAACCTTCGATGCCACCAGCACCATCACCTCCGATGCCACCAGCACCATCACCAATATCTCCCATATCAGCTGAGCAGCAATTGGCTGCTCTACCAGTACCACCACCTAACACTCGCCCACTGCAGACGACGGGTATAAAGGGTTACCTTGATGACATACCGAAGGTATTTAGACCATACGTCAAGGGGATTATTAATGTCACGGGTGATGGCAACTGTGGATTCCGGGCACTTGCTGTTGCATTGGGGTACGATGAAAACGAAGGTTACGAGTGGATCCGACTACATATGTTGGCCGAGTATGAAAACAACAAACAATTCTACGATGAACTAACAAGAGGGGAACAGGCTGAAGCGAGGTTTTTTGAGGGGTTATCAAGGTCTTATGTAGGGGTGTTTAGACCAACCGCGTACTGGATGCACATGACTATGGGGGCCATGTTGTTGTCCAACAGGATGGGTATAGTAATTAACTGTTTATCTACTGCCGCCAGTTGGACTTCGTTCCCATTTACCTATGGTCCTGATGAGGTGCCTAGGACAGAGCCCATATCAATAGCATTAGTACATGGTCACGGTCACTATATCATGGTGCAGTTGGAAGGTGACTACCCGATGGCCCCAGAGATCGCATATTGGGTACAGGATCGTGTAAGGACTCCCGTGAGCAAATGGAAAGATTTGTACCGACACCGCCAGTTAGCCTACAATAGATATATAGATGCAACAAAACCTCCTCCCACCTATATGGGAACAGTGGACTCATCTGATTAGGATTGTAATATTGGTACATACACATGTTCATTAATTGGTATTTTTGTAATATTGTTCATTAATTCATATTTTTGTAAAACACAACTGATGTTATGTAATTTTTAATAGATACATACACATGTTATTTTTAATAGTTACTATGTTGTTTGACTATGTTGGACAGCCATAATTATAAGGAAAAGGCCTAATAAAGCTTTTTGTTTTTGCAAACCGGATAGTCCACCGTCATTATAAACAAACAGTACACAAATAATAAAAATGTCCATATCAAATACAAATAATAAAAATGTACATAACAAACTGTATTTATAAAAATGTCCATACTTCGTACAAATAAAAAAAGTCTAATCACCGGAACCGTCGTCGTCCTCACCGGCATTATCATCACCCACACCTGGTCCGGATACAGAGCCTGATCCACTAAAAAATCCACTCATATCCGACAAGCTACCAAATTCCCCTGATGGAGGTCCATAATGCGACGATGTCCCACTCCATAACTGGCGGGGGTCGAAATACTCATCACCAGGCTGGTTCAAGTCAACATAGGAGCCGGAAGGTTGGGATCCAGACGGGACAGAATACGATCCAGATGGGCCTTCCGGAGGTCCATAATGTGGTTGCGGCAACTCAACAGGGAAATCATGGGATCCGAAACCCCTGAGAATCCTCCCTAGTCCGCGCTGATGTCCCGATCGCGATCCAAACGCTTCCGGGAACAACTGGGTTGGAGGTGTCGGTGCAGGATCCTGTGAATGTCTCACCTGCGCAGCTTCCAGACGGGACTGCATATAAATAGTAAGGTAAGTTTAATAAATGGAGCAGTAATTAAAAGTAATTTAACTTAAAGTTATGTATATACCGCAACTTCCGGAGGTTGTAGTCTGTGGGTTGCCGCCAAGTCGACTCCCACGTGGGCGGTGGCCCCTCCTTCTTTTCGTTATGGTGCTTGGCCTGCAAACAAGTCAAATAATTAGCATAAAAAAACACAAGAATTGTATACTTTTGTTAAAACCAAACGTACCAACGCCCGATCGTGGGCAAGAGAAATAGATCGCCGACCCTGAGTCCCCACCGCCTGTTTGGACCGGTTTGTCTTGTTTGTCGCGGCCCGCTTGACCCGGTCATCCCTCGTATAGAAACGCAGTAGTTTGCCCCACTCTTCCGGGTCCATACCAGCTGGCGGTGCTGTCTGCAGGGTATCTGCTTCGTCTACACCCCCCCCGTGCTGTAAAATGCTGAGATTTGAATTTTGACTTTCTCTGCCTATATATGCTAGCTGCATCAGCATGGAAAGCCTGTTTTGCTGCCTTCCGGGTGGGGTCGTCCTCATCATGCTCTAAGTACTGGTCCATCGCAAACCAGCGCTACATTGTTTACAAATACAAGTTAGCAGTTTCGGGGTTATCATTGTAAAACATATTAAGTAAAAAAATATAAAAAGAAACATATTCTAACCTGTATTTCCTCCAAGATATTGTCCCTCAGAGACTCGGGCACATCGTACCATGACTCGTAGTACTGGGGGACATCTCCGATCAATGAGCCTAACAAAGATTTGTACATAGCCCCGTAGTCCCCGATCGACTGAAAGGTCTTCGATTTGTAATCGAAGTACATGGGTAACGGGCCTCCATTTTTCTTGAAGGCAGCCTCAAGGTTTAGATGTTTGGCTGCCCCTCTTGGTGGTGGTGGTGTTTTCTTCGACCCTACAAAACCAATAAGTAACAATAACATAAATAAGTTACTTTAAACGATAAGAATACAATTATTTCAATGCATAACTAAATTTAATGTAAAGTCAATTTTCTTACCGCTGTTTTTGCAGCCTGTTATTTTCTTCCACCACGATCGGTGCGGATCGTTTCCATCGCCGTCGCCGCCGTGAGCTCCTAGCATTTTTCTTAAATCTACATAAATAATACACGTATTATAATACTTTTTATATCAACTTTTTGAACTACTTTTTTTTGAACTTAATTTTTTATATGACTTTTGTACTACTACTTTTTCAATATATGTTTTAATATCTTTTTATACTTATGTTTTATAATGTAAAACTTTTTACATACCTTTTTTATTTATACATTTTTAAGTACTTTTTTTAACGTAAAATTTCGTAAGAACCTTTTTTTATATATATATATAATTTTTTATAAACATTTTATTTATAATTTTTTGAACTTAATTTTTTATTAACTTTTTATAAACTTTTCTGAACTTACTTTTTTATAAACTTTTCTAATACAAACATTTTTATATGACTTTTGTACTACTACTTTTTCAGCTACTTTTTTTAAACTTAATTTTTTAACTACTTTTTTATATAAACTTTTTTTATATATATATATAATTTTTTATAAACATTTTATTTATAATTTTTTGAACTTAATTTTTTATTAACTTTTTATAAACTTTTCTGAACTTACTTTTTTATAAACATTTTTTAAATTTCGTATGAACTTAAATTTTTTATATATAATTTATTTGAACTTAAATTTCTATTTAAACATTTTTAAGTACTTTTTTTGAACGTAAAATTTCGCATGAACTTTTTTTTATATAATTTTTTATAAACATTTTATTTATAATTTTTTGAACTTAATTTTTTATTAACTTTTTATACATTTTGTTATAGAATTTTTTTTAAAATATTTTTTATATACTATGTATACACTTTTCTACATTTTTTATAAACTTTTCTAATACAAATATTTTTTATAAACTTTTCTAATACAAACATTTCTAATACAAACATTTTTATATGACTTTTGTACTACTACTTTTTCAGCTACTTTTTTTAAACTTAATTTTTTAACTACTTTTTTATATAAACTTTTTGTTATAGAAACTTTTTTTAAAATAATTTTTTATATACTATGTATACACTTTTTTACATTTTTTATAAACTTTTCTAATACAAACATTTTTATATTTTCTAATACAAACATTTTATAGTACAAACTTTTATAAACTTTTTTTTAAATATATTTTTTATATACTATGTAATACACTTTTTTTACATTTTATATTTTTTTACACTTTTTTACATTTTTTATAAACTTTTCTAATACAAACATTTTTATATTTTCTAATACAAACATTTTATAGTACAAACTTTTATAAACTTTTTTTTAAATATATTTTTTATATACTATGTAATACACTTTTTTTACATTTTATATTTTTTTACACTTTTTTACAATCATTTTTACATAACAAAAACAAGAACAACAACAAGAACACAAGAACAACAATACATTAAATCTATGGGCGTATACAATACGTTAAATCTATGGGCGTATACAATACGTTAAATCTATGGGCATATAAAATCAATCCTAATACATCTATGCATAACAAGAATAACATCAAACTAATACATATACTATATAGCAAATTAATAGATACGAAATAAAAAAAAATAAAAACTTACTTCAACGTTGGGTTTACGAAAGGGGTAACGACGGGTCGCTCCTAAAGCCTCGCTGAAAAACTGGGTCGCTCCTAAAGCCTCACCGGAAAATCTTGGCCGGAAAATATGGGGGAGAGGGGGGTTGGATCGGTTGGAATGGAGAAGAGAAAGGGAAGAAGGGAATGAAGGATGGATCCAGAGAAAGAGTATATTAATCTTTTCGAGTCACCCTTTAGGAGCGACTGTCGCTCCTAAAGGGGTGTTTGACGGGTCAACGGTCTAACGGGTATAAGCATGGGAATCCGCGAGCAATAAATGGGTCACCCCTTTAGGAGCGACTGTCGCTCCTAAAGGGGTGTGGTCGGGTTACCCAACATTCCGTGGTCGGGGTATCTGGCCCGTTTAAAAATGAGTAGTAGTAACAATTCAAACTTTTGATTTTGTTTCTCACAATTATAAAGTTTGAAGCGAAAAGGCAACGGGCACCAATGGGTTCCCTAGATCTTGTCTCCCCTTTTTATGATACAAGTAACACAATAATTTCCATTCCACTCCATTTCCTTAACTATACTGTATACTTATATAGTCGACATATACGTACATAGGAAAATATAGTACGGTGTAAGCTTGCTTAAATAGTAATCCGACTTTCTACATTGAAGCATGCGTACTAATTATACTTTGCTTGATTAATGCAAAAATATGAAATTCTATAATTTTTTATGACATATGGGAAAAGAAAAATATAAGTGGAAACAATTATGCTTCAAACTATAGGGACCATCTGTGTAATTAAGTAAACAATTGCTACAAATAAAAAGAGAATTATCGATTTATCCCTACACATGATGGCCATGTGATGAGGCTAACGGACCTAAGCTAATTCCCTTTTGTTTTTGGACCATTGCTGAAGTTATTTTCAAACAAAAGGTCCAACGTGGTAAACTTCAATATATGAAGACAATTAATAAAATCTGGCCAAGTGACAGGGACTATTCGTGTAAATTAGTTTTAATTTTATAAACTCAACCTTCAAAAAACAGAGGACGGGGATAAATTACATGCCAAAAAGGTGTCCAGCAAATAACCTCACAAAGTTCCAAAAAGTATATCAGTAGAAACGATCTTTTTTTTTTATTGTTTTTAAAACATTAGCATAGAAATTACCTTTCAAAAAAAAATATATATATATATATATACATAAAAATAACTTGAACACGCACAACATAAACTCTATAGTATAGATATCAGTTATCTGAAATAATCAAATTGTAGCACAATAATTTGAAAATTAAACAAATTTTAATACCAGTTATTTAAAAGCTAAACAAATTTAGATAGAGTTTTGTTTCTATCATCTAATGTTTAAAAAAAAGTTAAAGAATAATATAAAAATCTGTCGGCTAGCTAGTTTGACCGCTTTCGAACCGATTCATCCCGTTTGGTCCTGTTTAATTTAAATATGCTTCAAAATATGCTTGAAGTAGCCACATGCAAAATCCCGGTCCAGTATATTATTTTCTATAAATTAACATTTATAGTATTATGTAAATAATTTAATTAGTATGTGTGCACATTTACAAGTGAGACCATTTTATTTCTACAATACTACCTGTAAAATAAAAAAATAATAAAATAATAAAAATGAAAAAAACTGTAAATGTGAAGATTTCTTTTCATATTTTCAAGCGTGGATAACCTTTCTCATTATTTTTACAAATATCAACAAACATGTTTTTGTTGTGTAACGCAGATTTAGAATTCGTTTTTGGCCCAGCTAAAAAAAAATTATATATCCAAAATAAAACTATTTCTTTTAATTAAACTAGTTGTGTAATAAAAAATATATATTCATAATAAAAGAAGAGAGGGCTGAGGGCAGGTAAAAGAATCACATGATTTGGTAACATATTGTTAAGGTTAGATGCCGACCAAGCATCAGGATCCATGCTGGTTTATCATTTACCTTAACTCCCTAAAACCATGAAAATAAAAATAATAATATTGATGCATGTAATCCTTGCTAATTATACTTTACCTAATCACTGTTTTAGCAAATAACATGTCAAACATGTCGCTCTTTGGGCGGCCCTTTTTTAATCTTTAATTTTGAATAATCAAGGTTTTTAATAACGTTGATTATCTAAGCGAACATTGTTACACTTAATTTGTATATTATAATTTCTATTTTTATTTGATATTGTTGGTTTTATCATTGGATGTAAGTTGAGCATTGCCTGAAACTCGGACCGGCAAAAATGTAATCTGAATGGATTCAACCAATTATTATTTAGTATATAAGATTCTGTTGTTAAGAAATGAAGAAGTTGAAGAGTGATTTAATTAATTAGCGGGAAAATAAGCAAATTAATTTAAAAAAATCGCTAGAGTTATTATTTACAGGGTTTTGTTAATGACAGTCCTATGAACTATCATGAACGTGTTTAAATAAGTTATACATTACTATAAAATTCAGAACTTTTAAATATAAAGTACAAGTTTTTTATACAGGTTAATGACAAAAGATATAAAAATATGTAATACATGAGGCATGATCGAAGAAAATCAAAAGATAAAACAATAATCCATTTGTGATTAGTAATATACCAGCCACGGTTTTATACCTGAATTTGTATTGTACCAAACTTAACGATATAAAAGAAATTTGATAAAAAATAAATAAATAAAATATGAGACGGTAATTATTTATACATAATATTATTGAAGTCAACGCATATTCTTATGTCATTTTATTCTCATATTTTATATCAAAGTCAACCAAGGTGGACTTTTTTTTTGGATCGAATAACCAATTAGCTGATGATCAAACTTGTTAACCCTTCATCGACAATAATCACCCCCATGGCATAAGTTAAATGCCATTTGTTTTTTTAACCATGACTAAATTGTTAAAAAATGTCTACACATGTTACATTTTTTTAATGTGTGGTACATAGTTGATCAAATCGCATTAAATACAACCATTCATCTATACTCCTTTATAATAATTATAAACCCCCTATTTTTAGAAAGAGTTAGAAAATGGTTAGATGCAAAGGTACTAAATTACCCTTAATAAACACCCCTTATGGAAAAGGTTATTAGAGATTACCAAATTTGCCCTTAATGAATTAATTTACACTTTAAACCCTTATCTTGCTAATTTACACTCTAAGTCCTTATCTTCTAAAATATTTCCACTATCACCATTACATCAACTTACACGGTTACACCACTCGACACCAATTGTCGATGTCATCACCGCCCGTCACCGACACCACTAAACCACCATTGCCGTCAGCGCCGCCGCATTGCGCGGGTAGAATGCTAGTAATTCATATGCTTAAAGTACACGTAGAATCAGTTTACTATGAAAAACTTGAGGCTGTCAAATTTTATTTTTTGTGTGAATATAGATAGGTCGTCTCTTGAAGTCTTGATAGTTAATCATAAGTGACATGAATAATATGTTTTACATTTATTCGTGATTTACTCATTATAATTTTTAATATTCCTATTAATGTCTATAATCTTGTATATTTTTATAACGTGAACAAATACCCAAAAACTATGTATTATTCAGAAAATAATAAGAGAACATTTCAATATAAAAGATCTTTGGTAAAGTGGTTATATATAATGTTGTTTTAGATGAATTAAATATAGATCGAAAATAATTGGGTGACAATTCACCTAATGTACACGATTATTGTTCAATATTTTTCTGGTATAAATGACTACGGGTTTACGTACGTAGACATATAGGTTTTTATATATCATGTTGTTGACTTTGATTGTTTGACCTCTGTTAATTTAAAATTGAATTGAACTCAATAATATTGGCACCATATATATTATTATGTATAAATATTAGAGGGTACTTGCGCAACACGGGGGCAATGGTGGTGATAGCAGCGGCGGTGGTGGTAGCAGCGACGGTAGCGGTAGTAGTGTACGTGGTTATTAATGTAAAAGTAGATCGATGTAAAATGAGGTTTGTAGTTATTTTAAAAGTTGATGGTGTATGTTGTAAATTAAATAATTTCGTTAAGGGTATTATAGATATATTAGGTAATTTGAAGGATATTTAAAGTAGTGAATAAAAGATAAAAATATTTTAGATATACTGGATAATTATTTGAGAAGAGAGGGTAACTTGCTTGATAAAAAAATATAGATTAATTTGACTATATAAAAAAGATGTCCATGATAATAATAATAGAAAAATAGTCGATCCCCTTTTTACTTCATGTTTTTATTTTTGTTAAAATAATTATCCTTTTAAAACACATTAATTACTCTCATTTAATTATAATATAGCTACAACTAATAAACTTTTTCTTACATGTAAAAATACAAACAATCTTTTACTACATAAAAACTTTATTTATTACGAGTATTATACATATATTCTAATTAATTTGATTTTTTTTTTGATGGGCAATCATAATGGGACAAGACGAGTCTATATAATTTTACACACAATTTAACTTTCTGTAATCTAAAACTTAATGATAATAATTAAAGTATAAAATATTAGTTTAATTAATTAGCAAAACTTTTATATTAGTACTAATAACTTTAGCTGTTCCGACTTTTTGTAAAAGGTAAACATTTATGAACATGCATGTGAATGAAATTTATTTTCAATACATTTACATAAAGTGGATCAACAAAAAAAAATTAATAAATTAAAATGATAATATCATTTTAAGTATTTCTAAAGTCGTGAATATATTACTCGTGAATAACGAAAGGTTTAACATACTATACGTGATCCTATTATCCTAACTGGGTTTGTGCTGGAAGCCTGTTCGTAAATCTTCTATTTATAAATTTTTATTTATATTGTGGGTGTAGTTAAAAGTCAAGTACTGTGTGGGTATTGTAGGATTTAGTTTTTAACAATTATTACCGATGTACGATTATATGGTATTTTGTGGTTGCTAATATGACAAGTTTTTTTATGATGGTCATACGCTCTAAATTAATTACTAACATGATACGTTTTATCAACCTAAATAAATAATTATTGTGGTTGCTATACTTCCTTCTATTCGCTTCTCCCTAGCTAATACCCTTTCATGGTTCGTTACGCTAAATTCTCACTAATCCCCATTTCCCTTAAATTTCCTTATATTTGATTATTCTTTAAGGAATATCTATCAACTCATATTTCCTTTATTTTACGTTACTTGTTTTGGATATCTAGGAACTTTCTACGTACACTCTAATTGAACAAATATAAAAACATGCATATATAGTAATTTAAAAAGGAAATTAAGCAATGAAAACCGTGTTTTACAATGTTTTCTATAGTACTTAAATTTATTTACTCAATAAAATATTATTACTCGGTAATATTTGTTTATAAAGATAATTAGACATAATTATACAAGTTATATAATTTCTGTAAAAACATATAGTTAATTACTCGACATTAATTTGTTATTGTCTTAAAATACAACGTAGTTGTGAATACATCTTTTTGAATATTCAATGAATGACGTAGATTTGTTAGTTAAGAAATGATGAGTAAAATGTTTTGATATTAATTAATGAAAGAAAATGAGATTACTATTAACTATATAAATATAAAGGATTATTGTAATTAATTTTGAAAGGTCCATGATTTTTTAGGGGGAGAATTATTACTTTAAAAAGAGAAATGATCGATGTGAAGATAATGTGATAATCAATATATAATTCAAGGTATAGTTTTTGTTATTGAAGATGCTTTGAGAGGCCACTTTCCATCCACTATTGATTTTGGACATCTAATACTTTGTCTATCTTATCACAATATACGACGATTAAAAACAACTAAGGGTTAGTAACCGCCCTCCAACCTTTCACAACCAAAAGAAAGTGAAAGAACCAATCTTTTCATTTATCATCATTGAATTTCGAACTCAGTAGCAATCAATATATATATATATACTATTGATTTTGGACATCTAATACTTTGTCTATCTTATCACAATATACGACGATTAAAAACAACTAAGGGTTAGTAACCGCCCTCCAACCTTTCACAACCAAAAGAAAGTGAAAGAACCAATCTTTTCATTTATCATCATTGAATTTCGAACTCAGTAGCAATCAATATATATATATATATATATATATATAGATATATATATATATATAGATATAGATATATATATATATATATATATATATATATATATGTGAATATATATAGTGTTTTATATATATGGTGATTGAAAATAATTTTTAGTGAACAATTATTTTATATAAGATATGAATGGAACTTCCATTCATAGACCGCGATCCTATTATTCTTATTAAAAATTATACACTAGACATTTTATGTTTGCAACTTTGCATTGTAACATCTATTATTCTTATTGAAATTATACACTAGACATTTTAAAGTTAAAGCTAGCTATCTAAAACCGCTTAAATGTAAATTGGCATTATAAATGCTGCAAAAGCGTAACGCAAATTGAATATATACTACTCCTTGTCATTCATAACGATATATTAATGTCGACTAGCTAGTTTGATGAATACAAAGTACATATATGTAGAACAAAACTATTAATTGGCAAAACAAAACAAAAGATAGTTGCTCCATCATAACACATACTCCGTGTATAATTGGCAAACAAAAGCCATTTTGTCTGTCTCTTAATTTTGTTTTTAGATATTTTTTTATATATATAAATTAAAGAAACTAAACTAAATATATCTTCATATTTTTACAATACAGAAAATATATACTTTTTTTTTTCTTAATTACAGCGAAGTATATATCATTATCTAGCTACTAAAATATGCTAGCTAGCTAGCTAGATAGAATATTAACAAATACAATTCCAAAGACAATAATTGGTCAAATTAAAACGATTGATTTCGTGTAGCAATTATGAAAGCCATGACTCAATTCTATTTTATTCAACATACCAAATATATTCACGATCCCATGTTCGTGCATGTTTATATACATGCGTGAGAGAAAGATATTACGTGCAGTGCATTATCAATTTTACTTACAGGCGTTGTTTCAATGTGGAGTATTTTTTTGTTTGCTTTTTTAAATAGAAATTCTTTGGTCCACTAAAATATTACCATTGCCATGGAGAAAAGATATGGATGCCACCCACTTCTAAGCATTGGATCTTATCTCATTTCTGGGCTCCCACTGCACCCACCTTTCAATAAAGTCGAAAGATATGTAAAATTAAAGAAATGCAACTATATAAGTCATCCTTAACTTTTTAAGTTATAGTATTCATTTACATATAAACATAAACATTTATAAAATATATATTAGGTGATTCGATGGGTATCCAATTGTGGTACCGGGGCTAGGGTTCCCCCCATTCCCCTTTTTATAAATATATATATAACATGAAGTATACGTAATCTGTGTTATCATATTTGTAAATTGATTCGCCAATGTCACGTGATAACTTAGTTATAAATATACGTATGTGAAAATACACGATTCGTAAGAAGAGCGTTTTTCAGGTTTCACTTCGATCATATTTGATGATATGTAAAAGGGATAAATACATTAAAAAAACACGAATAATAATATACTCGTAGAATAGAAACATACTTTGCGAACCACCGTATAGTTAATTTCATTAATTAGTAAACTTATCATATGTACTTCTCATTATAGCTCAGTGGTTGAGCACCAGCTTTACATGCTGAAGGTCTCGAGTTCGAGAAATGAGAAAGATATTTTAAAGAATTTCACAATTAAAGTCTTCCAATGAAGCATGTTTGAGTCCTGCAATTAAATGTTATCTTCGAGCGATTTAGTTGGGGGTTCCTCCTCCAATATATAATGTCAAAAAAAAAAGTAAATATAAAGCTATCATATATTTATGTGTAAGTATGAATTATTTACATATTTTTTATTATTAATTACTTTTTAAAAAATAGTTCAATAATTTGGACCTTAAAATATTAAGATGTGAAGAGTTTATATCTAAACTTAATACCTAAACAGCCCTATATTCACGAATTTACACCTCCCCCTTATAATATATGCATCAAGTTATATATCCACACAAAGTAGAACATATTCAAGTTGTCTAGTATATCCTCTGAATATTTAGACAAGAAAATCAATTAATCAAAATTTTGTTTGGGGTGGGGGATGATAAGAGTGGGGTGAATCATACAGCTACTATACACTGAAGCAAGCTCACTTGCCATGCACGTAAAGGTGGAGTGGAATTATATAATATACATGAGATGCCTCGTACGCAGGAGGCACAAAGCAACATCACTCTTTGCTTAAACGGCCAAACAGTCACAAATTTACTTTTTTTTAACCTATTCCATTTTACGTCTAATTTAAGGTAATCATAGTAATTTACTAGGGAAAGCAACATGGGGACCGTATAAACTATACATCCTTTTTGAACATACATCTAATTGTGAACATTATTTTTTGTCCCCACTTTATCTATAATATCAATATCAATTGAGTTTGATTACGTAGTACTTATCAAATGTTCTTATTTCCCTTTACAAAAACTAAACTTTCGTTCATTATGTCTCTATATATACTCTTTTTCTTTTACACTCTATAAGGGCTTTTCTTTTTCTTTTCTTTTTTAGTCTTCCCTCATATGAAAATATATAATTAAGCGTTTCTGGTTCATAGATAGTGATGATTGAAACCTATATATATTTGTTTTAACATTAGTCAAATAAGAAATTTCTAATTAAATCAGAAAGCTTCAATAATACTTGAATCCCTTTCAATTATGTAAATTGCATTTGTATATGTATATATATATATGGATAGATATATTCTTTTTTTATATATATATTTCAGTCCTCTTTTTCCTTTTTATAGTTGTGCTATTTAATTAACCTTTGGTTATTTTCAAGGTGTAGGAGCCGACCAAGCAAATCTCTATCGTTTTTTATATATAAAGAAATTGACATGTACGCAATATATAAATTAATTTCATGTAAGAAAACTCTCTCACTTTATGCAAGTGTTTAAATAAATTGCCAACTGAACTAATTATCAAGTTGAAGTAGACAATATGTTGCGAGTAATAAGGAGGAATTCTTTTTGAACGTTAGTTGATGAAAGTTAGATATAAAACTTAAAAAGCAGTGGGATGGAAGTAAAAAATAAAATAAAATGAATAAGTTAAAAAAGAAAAAACAGGCGTGCGGTGGATGGCGTGTGAGAGAGGCAAAAAAGTAAAAGTTGCATGATAAGATGCATCATCCATGGCTGCATGTCAAAGACTGGTCAACCACTCTTATTCCGGTCAACCCTTTTCAACTCACTAGTCTTTACTCACGTGTCTCCTAGACTCCTAGTTTTGCTAATTTCCAAAAAAAAGAGCTAGCCGTAATTCAATTTTGAATTTTGCTAATTGTAAAATGTTGTTATTTGATCATTATGTGCTATAAATTAAACTTAATTACTACGTGTTAATCATATATAGCATCTAATGATACGAGTATTTGTTAAAAGAAGTTATACACTTATATATTGGTGTGGTTTATAATAAGAAAATATGTCTAATTATAACATAGTTATGTACGTATGTCATACTTTATCATATTATAATTTAAAAAGATGTTATAATGTTATATTTAACTTATCATTTTTTGTGTACTACTATGTTGAATTAGTATTTTGCATATGGTTTACGTACATAATTAAGAAGATCTCTAAGAACTTAACCGTGTCATGTGAAAATGAAAGATATCTAAATCGCATTGTTTATAATGAGGAAAGATATCTAGATCGCATTGTTTATAATGAGGTGTCGATTGCAGCGTTATCATAAACTTATATTATTACTCGTACAGTCGTACTATTTTGGAGTAGCATGCACTAGCAAGAAGCTAGAATTGAACATGTCAAAATTACAACAAGTACAAGGGATTACAAATCCATTAAAAATTTATAATCATGATAAATCAAATAAAATGTTTTGAGCTACAAGAAGTAGCGGTTTAAAGTTGAGTTTCATTGTAGAAAGGTGGAAAATTATTTGCTTAATGTGAAAGACCAGTGTGAATCGTAAACGTGACAGCTTTAAAACTAAGATTCGATGTAAAGAGTTAGGAGAAATTCTAACCCGGTGATATATGTGGCCGTTTTCAAACATGTTCTTTAGAATTTTAGGCGTCTTAAATTGTTTTTAGCAAAATAAAAACCTGAAATCTTTTACGAAGAATTAGTTATCGTGTAATTCAAGTGAATCTAAGGTATAGTGTTAGTTAAATAAGAATATATTTATATATAGTGAGTAAGTATAGAAAACGGAAAAGAGAGATGGTTTGGATTGTACACTTGGGTAGCTAGTTAGCTCGGCTATCCAGGTAAAGCTAAGGTTGAAGATTGTAGAATGGAGAAATGAATCACGTGCGCCGGCGTGTGCCCGTATCCCACATTCCTATTCCTAAGGAACTCATGCAATACCCCTTAAGCAACATCCTCTGTCCCTTCTTTATACTCTTTCTTAATTTTGTCTCTTTAAATAATTAATTACTCATTTTAATTTTTTATATATATATATGATACTTTAAAGTTTGATCAGTTTTTAAAGAATTAACTACTTGCAAATATATACATGATATAAATATATATATGAGTGTAGCATTGATCTATTTTACGAGTATTTTTGAACGCCCAATCAAATATACATAGCCCAAACACCATCCGGGATATTCCGTTAGCAAAAAGCTACCGTCAGCTGGCCATTAGGATAGAATCTAAACCTTTTAATCCTACGATTTGAGGAAAACATGTCAACTTGTTTGCTCGTAAATACAATAACAGATTAAGATAAAACCTTTTGTTGACTCGTACTCGAACCTGGTTCTTCCCAAGATAAACCATCATTAACGTCAATGAAAGTGTTGGCTAGCATTGATCTATCTAAACATACGATTAACATGCGATTTCATATCATCTGCGGAGCGTGGGTGTTCTATATTGTACATGTTAGATTTTAGTTGAGTCGGTCAAATAATAAATACGAGTAATAACCAACTTGAGACTTTTTATTTGGGTGGTGATCTGTACACCACCTAGCTTTAGCCGTACACCACCAATCATGTTTCACAGTGTTATACAATACAACACTCTTATGCACATTTGGTGGTGTACGGCTAAAACTGGGTGGTGTACAGATCATTACCCTTTTTATTTAGACAACCTTGATTATATTTATGTAACAACTTTAATTTAAAAGGAAAATTATATACTGTACTACTTTGTATAAAACTATAGCTATCTAAACATAGATGTTTATTTCTTACTACAAAAATCTCAAAGG
Source organism: Erigeron breviscapus (assembly GCA_034093135.1). Taxonomy (NCBI): domain Eukaryota; kingdom Viridiplantae; phylum Streptophyta; class Magnoliopsida; order Asterales; family Asteraceae; genus Erigeron; species Erigeron breviscapus. The sequence continues at coordinate 230,897,709 of CM067167.1, read as the reverse complement.
AAAAGTATTAACGGTGGTAACTTGAGGGTAGAATTATTGAAGTAATGTATTCTAGCTTTATTTTATGGTTTATTAATATAATTACTCTAAGGTCTTCCAATTCTAACTATTTAATTAACGAAAAAGACCAATTCCATTACATATCAAAAAAGGTTATCGTGGGAAAAAAATAACAGTATATATATGTATTTGTATTTCAATTAAAAACAAACTGAGAAACAATTTTAACAATTAGCCACTCACAATAACAAAATTTTATTATATTAGTATTCATATATAGTAGGCTATATATGAACTAGCTAGGAAGGTCTCTTAATTTATACTCGTGTTAATTAACTTTTACTAATATTTTATTATATGTAATGCGATCCTTAATTTTTTAACTTGAAAAACTTGAGATCGATCTATAGGTAGAGATACAGATGATGAAATCAAATCCACCATTTTGGTGGTAATGCACCACCATTCATTGCCGTTGACCGTCGTTGACTGTCACAATAAACAAACCAAAGCCGGCTAACAAATCTTGCGTCACGTCAGTTTGACTTGCATTATACCGTACGTACGCATGCTTCTGATTCCCTGCCTTTACCTCTACTACACACTATTGTTGCTGACGTGTCATGCGCATGCGGATGCCACACCTTTGAGTTTGCTGACTCAGCATAAATCTGTCGACGTGTCACATCAAAATTTAAGCCGTGTTTATGTAGAGGGATCAATCCACCTGTCTCCTAACATCCTAACAAAATGAGGGACCCTTTTCTTCTCTCTATGACCCCACTTTACAATTGTTCTTGTTTTTTTTTACATGTATCTCACTTTTGACTTAAAACTAGCAAACAAGCTAAATATAAGAACCGTATACTTTGGATTCATGTGAAACCAAGCTATATCGAATAGTCTAAAATACCCTTTTCAGGATGTTTGGAAAATAAAGCCTATATTTGATCAGGATGTTAAATTGTTGGAAGATTAAGGACGAAGAGAAGGTAGGCCATGTGAAGTAAATTAAGAACTCTTGAAATGTACTCCAAGAAAAAATATAATTGTGATGGTAACAGTAATTATAATAGTTGAGGGGGCAAAATTGCAAATAAAGGAACCTGTAATAGATTGAAAAATAATTTACCAAAATTTGAAGTTAAGTGGAGGTTTACTTGGTTGAATCATACACTTTCACTTTGCCCTCTTTTGAAAGTTTTCATGACTGTGAGACAAAGCCATTACTTAACATGCATCCATGCATACTTTTTCTTCATTTTTACTCCTCAATTCATACACCCCAAAAATAAAATAACAACCCATTTCTAGCTAGTTTTGAAATTTTATCTTCCTTTCAAAACATACATGTATATAATGATTTTAAAAATCTTTTACTCCGTATATGATTTATTAAATTATTCGTTTGGTACTCACTACTACTAGCAATGTGTGTCTATTTAGGTTAAACAGATCTTATTTACCAAGAAGGTTTACAGAAGTCGACAAGTCGTACATTCAATCTTTAACTAACAAGTGGATCGAAAGTAAGTAGACAATGTGTCAAATGGACCAGGACCAAGCTGTTCAAACAACTTTTTACAAAAAAAAAATAATAATAATAAAAATGATATATCATCTTAAAACTTTAGGCAAATAGTTTTTCTAATTCCATCCAAATTTGACATGTATAACATACTTATTATCTTTCATTATTTAATATCTTGATTTTTTATATGTACGTTTTAATCATCTGGTTAGAAGGATAATTATGTAAATAAATTCAAAAGTTCTATCATAATCTTGTATTAAAAAAAATAGGCTCGGAAAAAACATATAAGTTTAAATCTTGAGTTAAAATGCAACATTTTGACGTCCATGCGCTTTCTTTTTACATTATTGGCTTTATTAGCTATATTGTTTACATAATGATATTTGATGTAGCGACCATTATATGTTATATAGTGATTTTCGACTTGTTCAGTTGTTTGACGTACGTGTTCCATCAATATCTATCTATATTTTCTTATCACAAGTAGCTTGCCAATTTTAGAATCTACCCGTCTAAACAACAGATTAATTACTCATTTACATAAGATTATGTTGAAGTATTGTTACGTACAGTTAAAAAGGGGTCGGCTACGAATATAATTGATTAAAGTAGATATTGGGAAGTGACAAAAATGTATGTTTGACTTGGTTTCTTTTCTTGTGAAGACTACAAGTGTTTCAATGTTTGTAGCTTGCTTCCTCCATTCCCCCAAATCTTTGGTACTACCCATGCATGGTGGAAGAAATAGAATCTCTTGGTATGTACGTAAACAACTTTATATCTCTCCATTCATCTATCTAGATACACTTGAACATTTTTATTTTCTTTACTTGCTATATAAAACTTGGTATTTCAATTATAAAAAAAGTGTAGTTTGAACTCATTTTAATATCCGTTAAAACTAACACTTTAGTTTATATATTTGACTATACACAATTAAATCCAACTTGTTATCAAGTCATCATGAGTTAAATTTAGGTGAAGAACAAACCAATTATCTTATTATATTAATTATAACCACATATATATAAACACAAATCCATATATTAACTATGAATGTCATCTTCATCCCTCAAAAATGCACATGACACTAACTTTAAACTTAAGACAATACTCTTGGCAGCTTATTCAATGCTACTTTGAAAGGTAAAAAGATAGTGTAAATTCTCGGGTTTTCCTTTGAACAAAGACAAATTAAGAAGTAGCAAGACTCCTCGATAGATGATAAAGGGGTGGTGGGGTTTTTATCTTTATATTTGTGAAAGGAAGGGATATTACACAATTTCATCAACACTCTTCTTCACCATTGCTTCCACATCCAACTAGCTTGCTTCTTCAAAAAATTTTCTCTCCGTTAAAATTTTAGTTTTAATACGAAATTTTGTCTTTTTCTATGCTGACATGGCGAAATAAGATGTTACCACGTGGCATCTGATCTTTCTATCGGAAATATCATCTATTTGAAGCAATCATCCCATTGATCACGACTTTTCAAGCCCATATTCGTGCACGTACTGTAGCTTCTCTTTCTGTATACCGACCTTTTTCCTTGTGATAAGAATAACTTAGATTGACCCAAATTGACATCTATACACTTACCGATCAATTTTGGTTGTCTTGTACTAATTCAATGATACTTTTACATATATATATATATATATATATATATATATATATATATATATATATATATATATATATATATATATATATATATATATATATATATATATATATATATATATATATATATATATATATATATATATATATATATATATATATATATATATATATATATATATATATATATATATATATATATATATATATATATATATATATATATATATATATATATATATATATATATATATATATATATATATATATATATATATATATATATATATATATATATATATATATATATATATATATATATATATATATATATATATATATATATATATATATATATATATATATATATATATATATATATATATATATATATATATATATATATATATATATATATATATATATATATATATATATATATATATATATATATATATATATATATATATATATATATATATATATATATATATATATATATATATATATATATATATATATATATATATATATATATATATATATATATATATATATATATATATATATATATATATATATATATATATATATATATATATATATATATATATATATATATATATATATATATATATATATATATATATATATATATATATATATATATATATATATATATATATATATATATATATATATATATATATATATATATATATATATATATATATATATATATATATATATATATATATATATATATATATATATATATATATATATATATATATATATATATATATATATATATATATATATATATATATATATATATATATATATATATATATATATATATATATATATATATATATATATATATATATATATATATATATATATATATATATATATATATATATATATATATATATATATATATATATATATATATATATATATATATATATATATATATATATATATATATATATATATATATATATATATATATATATATATATATATATATATATATATATATATATATATATATATATATATATATATATATATATATATATATATATATATATATATATATATATATATATATATATATATATATATATATATATATATATATATATATATATATATATATATATATATATATATATATATATATATATATATATATATATATATATATATATATATATATATATATATATATATATATATATATATATATATATATATATATATATATATATATATATATATATATATATATATATATATATATATATATATATATATATATATATATATATATATATATATATATATATATATATATATATATATATATATATATATATATATATATATATATATATATATATATATATATATATATATATATATATATATATATATATATATATATATATATATATATATATATATATATATATATATATATATATATATATATATATATATATATATATATATATATATATATATATATATATATATATATATATATATATATATATATATATATATATATATATATATATATATATATATATATATATATATATATATATATATATATATATATATATATATATATATATATATATATATATATATATATATATATATATATATATATATATATATATATATATATATATATATATATATATATATATATATATATATATATATATATATATATATATATATATATATATATATATATATATATATATATATATATATATATATATATATATATATATATATATATATATATATATATATATATATATATATATATATATATATATATATATATATATATATATATATATATATATATATATATATATATATATATATATATATATATATATATATATATATATATATATATATATATATATATATATATATATATATATATATATATATATATATATATATATATATATATATATATATATATATATATATATATATATATATATATATATATATATATATATATATATATATATATATATATATATATATATATATATATATATATATATATATATATATATATATATATATATATATATATATATATATATATATATATATATATATATATATATATATATATATATATATATATATATATATATATATATATATATATATATATATATATATATATATATATATATATATATATATATATATATATATATATATATATATATATATATATATATATATATATATATATATATATATATATATATATATATATATATATATATATATATATATATATATATATATATATATATATATATATATATATATATATATATATATATATATATATATATATATATATATATATATATATATATATATATATATATATATATATATATATATATATATATATATATATATATATATATATATATATATATATATATATATATATATATATATATATATATATATATATATATATATATATATATATATATATATATATATATATATATATATATATATATATATATATATATATATATATATATATATATATATATATATATATATATATATATATATATATATATATATATATATATATATATATATATATATATATATATATATATATATATATATATATATATATATATATATATATATATATATATATATATATATATATATATATATATATATATATATATATATATATATATATATATATATATATATATATATATATATATATATATATATATATATATATATATATATATATATATATATATATATATATATATATATATATATATATATATATATATATATATATATATATATATATATATATATATATATATATATATATATATATATATATATATATATATATATATATATATATATATATATATATATATATATATATATATATTATTCATAATCTATATCTATACATATATATATATATATATATATACATTATGCGAACTATATATATACATTAAGTATAACTATATTTACACAAGGGGTAAAAATTTATTAATGTCGTGTTAAAAGTTCACCACTATTAATATTTTCTGGATTCTGATCACCTAATTGCGTGTTTTAATATAATATATCTTGATTACGATATTGATATTTTATTGATTTCTGCTTTTGTAACTGTATGTGTAAAGTCATATTTGATTTACCACCACCACCACCACCACCACCACCACCGGACCTCTTACCACCACCACCGGACCTCTTACCACCACCACCACCACCACCACCACCACCACCACCACCACCACCACCACCACCACCACCACCACCACCACCACCACCACCACCACCACCACCACCACCACCACCACCACCACCACCACCACCACCACCACCACCACCACCACCACCACCACCACCACCACCACCACCACCACCACCACCACCACCACCACCACCACCACCACCACCACCACCACCACCACCACCACCACCACCACCACCACCACCACCACCACCACCACCACCACCACCACCACCACCACCACCACCACCACCACCACCACCACCACCACCACCACCACCACCACCACCACCACCACCACCACCACCACCACCACCACCACCCCCTCAAAATCACCACCACACCACCACCACCACCACCACCACCACCACCACCACCACCACTACCCCCATCGTGTTTAGGTCACCGCCGCGTTCCAATCGAAATGGCACAGCCATCATTTCCGTCGTCACCATCATCTTCATCAGTCATCATCAATGGATCTTGAGATGTTAATATCAATGAAGGATGTATTGAATACGAATATTATGACTTTTTGTTATGTAAATTCGAATTTTCTCAGGTGATGATCAAATGTAATTTGATAATATGTGATTAGATCTATTCTAACATTTGAACTTGTTAAATTTTATTAGTTATTTAATTGACTTTGTTGTTTGTTACATTATCCCACTTATTTTTGAAGATTTTAACTACATGTATGTTTAGAATCAAATATGATTATTTACGTTTCAAGGCATACGTGTTTGTGTAGTTTTATGTTTAGAATCAAATTTGATTTTGTACAGTATAAGTGTATATGTTTGTGTGATTTCATGTATTGAATCAAATATGATTATGTAAGTTATTTGTTATTGTTTACTTTATGTTCAGAATCATATTTGATTATTTATTGATATTTTATTGATTTCTGCTTTTGTAACTGTATGTGTAAAGTCATATTTGATTTTGTATATAGATTCTATAGATTTGTGTTTTGTAACTTTGTTTCTACAATCAAATTTGATTTTGTATTGAGGTTTTAGTTACCTGTGTTCTTATGCCTAGAATCAAAAATGATTTTACGCATACATTGTGAAAAACATATACAAAATCAACTATTCAAAATCAAAAATGATTTTACGCATACATTGGAAAAACCTGTACAAAATCAAATTTGATTTTGTATATAGATTCTATAGATTTGTGTTTTGTAACTTTGTTTCTACAATCAAATTTGATTTTGTATTGAGGTTTTAGTTACCTGTGTTCTTATGCCTAGAATCAAAAATGATTTTACGCATACATTGTGAAAAACATATACAAAATCATATATGATTTTGTTCAGGTTTGTACGTTTTAAGGTATAAGTGTCTTTTTAAGACTATCTGTATAAACCCTAAACCCTAAATCTAAACCCTTGGGGGCTAAAAGCTTAATTGCTAATCAAAGTTGATTTCACATGTATAATGTTAAAAATCAATGCAAAATCATTTTTGATTTTATGCATACATTTTAGAAAAGTTGCATTCTAAAACCCTAAAATCTAAACCCTTGGGGGCTAAAAGCTAATCCGAGGGGGAAGTGTGATTACGGAGGCCTGCGGCCCGCGCTTTAGTTTAGGGTTTGAAGTCGTAGGGTTAGCCTATGACTTCAAACCCTAAACTAAAGCTTAATTGCTAATCAAAGTTGATTTCACATGTATAATGTTAAAAATCAATGCAAAATCATTTTTGATTTTATGCATACATTTTAGAAAAGTTGCATTCTAAAACCCTAAAATCTAAACCCTTGGGGGCTAAAAGCTAATCCGAGGGGGAATTGTGATTACGGGGGCCTGCGGCCCGCGCTTTAGTTTAGGGTTTGAAGTCGTAGGGTTAGCCTAACATCACTTCAAACCCTAAACTAAAGCTTAATTGCTAATCAAAGTTGATTTCACATGTATAATGTTAAAAATCAATGCAAAATCATTTTTGATTTTATGCATACATTTTAGAAAAGTTGCATTCTAAAACCCTAAAATCTAAACCCTTGGGGGCTAAAAGCTAATCCGAGGGGGAATTGTGATTACGGGGGCCTGCGGCCCGCGCTTTAGTTTAGGGTTTGAAGTCGTAGGGTTAGCCTAACATCACTTCAAACCCTAAACTAAAGCTTAATTGCTAATCAAAGTTGATTTCACATGTATAATGTTAAAAATCAATGCAAAATCATTTTTGATTTTATGCATACATTTTAGAAAAGTTGCATTCTAAAACCCTAAAATCTAAACCCTTGGGGGCTAAAAGCTAATCCGAGGGGGAATTGTGATTACGGGGGCCTGCGGCCCGCGCTTTAGTTTAGGGTTTGAAGTCGTAGGGTTAGCCTAACATCACTTCAAACCCTAAACTAAAGCTTAATTGCTAATCAAAGTTGATTTCACATGTATAATGTTAAAAATCAATGCAAAATCATTTTTGATTTTATGCATACATTTTAGAAAAGTTGCATTCTAAAACCCTAAAATCTAAACCCTTGGGGGCTAAAAGCTAATCCGAGGGGGAATTGTGATTACGGGGGCCTGCGGCCCGCGCTTTAGTTTAGGGTTTGAAGTCGTAGGGTTAGCCTAACATCACTTCAAACCCTAAACTAAAGCTTAATTGCTAATCAAAGTTGATTTCACATGTATAATGTTAAAAATCAATGCAAAATCATTTTTGATTTTATGCATACATTTTAGAAAAGTTGCATTCTAAAACCCTAAAATCTAAACCCTTGGGGGCTAAAAGCTAATCCGAGGGGGAATTGTGATTACGGGGGCCTGCGGCCCGCGCTTTAGTTTAGGGTTTGAAGTCGTAGGGTTAGCCTAACATCACTTCAAACCCTAAACTAAAGCTTAATTGCTAATCAAAGTTGATTTCACATGTATAATGTTAAAAATCAATGCAAAATCATTTTTGATTTTATGCATACATTTTAGAAAAGTTACATTCTAAAACCCTAAACTAAAGCTTAATTGCTAATCAAAGTTGATTTCACATGTATAATGTTAAAAATCAATGCAAAATCATTTTTGATTTTATGCATACATTTTAGAAAAGTTGCATTCTAAAACCCTAAAATCTAAACCCTTGGGGGCTAAAAGCTAATCCGAGGGGGAATTGTGATTACGGGGGCCTGCGGCCCGCGCTTTAGTTTAGGGTTTGAAGTCGTAGGGTTAGCCTAACATCACTTCAAACCCTAAACTAAAGCTTAATTGCTAATCAAAGTTGATTTCACATGTATAATGTTAAAAATCAATGCAAAATCATTTTTGATTTTATGCATACATTTTAGAAAAGTTGCATTCTAAAACCCTAAAATCTAAACCCTTGGGGGCTAAAAGCTAATCCGAGGGGGAATTGTGATTACGGGGGCCTGCGGCCCGCGCTTTAGTTTAGGGTTTGAAGTCGTAGGGTTAGCCTAACATCACTTCAAACCCTAAACTAAAGCTTAATTGCTAATCAAAGTTGATTTCACATGTATAATGTTTAGGGTTTGAAGTCGTAGGGTTAGCCTAACATCACTTCAAACCCTAAACTAAAGCTTAATTGCTAATCAAAGTTGATTTCACATGTATAATGTTAAAAATCAATGCAAAATCATTTTTGATTTTATGCATACATTTTAGAAAAGTTGCATTCTAAAACCCTAAAATCTAAACCCTTGGGGGCTAAAAGCTAATCCGAGGGGGAATTGTGATTACGGGGGCCTGCGGCCCGCGCTTTAGTTTAGGGTTTGAAGTCGTAGGGTTAGCCTAACATCACTTCAAACCCTAAACTAAAGCTTAATTGCTAATCAAAGTTGATTTCACATGTATAATGTTAAAAATCAATGCAAAATCATTTTTGATTTTATGCATACATTTTAGAAAAGTTGCATTCTAAAACCCTAAAATCTAAACCCTTGGGGGCTAAAAGCTAATCCGAGGGGGAATTGTGATTACGGGGGCCTGCGGCCCGCGCTTTAGTTTAGGGTTTGAAGTCGTAGGGTTAGCCTAACGGCTAACCCTATGACTTCAAACCCTAAACTAAAGCTTAATTGCTAATCAAAGTTGATTTCACATGTATAATGTTAAAAATCAATGCAAAATCATTTTTGATTTTATGCATACATTTTAGAAAAGTTGCATTCTAAAACCCTAAAATCTAAACCCTTGGGGGCTAAAAGCTAATCCGAGGGGGAATTGTGATTACGGGGGCCTGCGGCCCGCGCTTTAGTTTAGGGTTTGAAGTCGTAGGGTTAGCCTAACATCACTTCAAACCCTAAACTAAAGCTTAATTGCTAATCAAAGTTGATTTCACATGTATAATGTTAAAAATCAATGCAAAATCATTTTTGATTTTATGCATACATTTTAGAAAAGTTGCATTCTAAAACCCTAAAATCTAAACCCTTGGGGGCTAAAAGCTAATCCGAGGGGGAATTGTGATTACGGGGGCCTGCGGCCCGCGCTTTAGTTTAGGGTTTGAAGTCGTAGGGTTAGCCTAACCAACTTCAAACCCTAAACTAAAGCTTAATTGCTAATCAAAGTTGATTTCACATGTATAATGTTTAGGGTTTGAAGTCGTAGGGTTTGTCTCAATGTGCTATTCAAAATCATTTAGGTTTAATGATACCGAACTCATTTCTTTTGTCTAGATGTATGGGTAAAATCAAATATGAGTAAAATCAAATTTGATTTTGTATAGCTTTTTCACACTGTATGCGTAAAATCAATTTTGATTTTGAATAGGTTTCTTTGTATGCAACTCATTTGTTTTGTCTCAATGTAAGCACAAAATCAAATTTGATTTTGTATAGCTTTTTCACACTGGATGCGTAAAATCAATTTTGATTTTGAATAGGTTTCTTGGTATGGAACTCATTTGTTTTGTCTAAATGTATGCATAAAAATGTTTTTGTATATCTTTTTCACACTGTATGCGTAAAATCAATTTTGATTTTGAATAGGTTTCTTTGTATGGAACTCATTTGTTTTGTCTCAATGTGTGCACAAAATCAAATTTGATTTTGTATAGGTTTTTGACACCGTATGCATAAAATCAAATTTGATGTTCCACAAGACTCAAATAACTACAAAAAAGGTTATGCTATGCACAATCAAGTATGATTGGATGTATAATTAGCAAATTCGTATATAATCAAATTTGATTTAGTACATACACTTTGGTTTAAACATTTCATCAAACACTTTGTGCGCAAAATTCTTTAAACAATAACAACCAAGGATACAACTTCTTATCATATGAAAAAACAAAAATAATTGAAAATAACTACAAATCATGGATAAAAATGGTTTGATTATCTACTTTTTATATAAAAAACATTAACTACATAAAATCTCACTATAATAATATCTTAAAACATCATCATCCATTTGTTGTTGTTGTTAGTGATTTGAGGTGGAGATCCAGACAGGAGGGGGAGCGCGAGATGATGGTGGCAGTGGTGGTGTGTGTGTGTGTGTGTGTGTGTGTGTGTGTGTGTGTGTGTGTGTCGTGTGTCGATTCGTGTGTCGTGTGACACTAGTGCGTGTGGGTGTGTGTGTGTGTGTGTGTGTGTGTGTGTGTGTGTGTGTGTGTGTGTGTGTGTGTGTGTGTGTGTGTGTGTGTGTGTGTGTGTGTGTGTGTGTGTCTGTGTGTGTGTGTGTGTGTGTGTGTGTGTGTGTGTGTGTGTGTGTGTGTGTGTGTGTGTGTGTGTGTGTGTGTGTGTGTGTGTGTGTGTGTGTGTGTGTGTGTGTGTGTGTGTGTGTGTGTGTGTGTGTGTGTGTGTGTGTGTGTGTGTGTGTGTGTGTGTGTGTGTGTGTGTGTGTGTGTGTGTGTGTGTGTGTGTGTGTGTGTGTGTGTGTGTGTGTGTGTGTGTGTGTGTGTGTGTGTGTGTGTGTGTGTGTGTGTGTGTGTGTGTGTGTGTGTGTGTGTGTGTGTGTGTGTGTGTGTGTGTGTGTGTGTGTGTGTGTGTGTGTGTGTGTGTGTGTGTGTGTGTGTGTGTGTGTGTGTGTGTGTGTGTGTGTGTGTGTGTGTGTGTGTGTGTGTGTGTGTGTGTGTGTGTGTGTGTGTGTGTGTGTGTGTGTGTGTGTGTGTGTGTGTGTGTGTGTGTGTGTGTGTGTGTGTGTGTGTGTGTGTGTGTGTGTGTGTGTGTGTGTGTGTGTGTGTGTGTGTGTGTGTGTGTGTGTGTGTGTGTGTGTGTGTGTGTGTGTGTGTGTGTGTGTGTGTGTGTGTGTGTGTGTGTGTGTGTGTGTGTGTGTGTGTGTGTGTGTGTGTGTGTGTGTGTGTGTGTGTGTGTGTGTGTGTGTGTGTGTGTGTGTGTGTGTGTGTGTGTGTGTGTGTGTGTGTGTGTGTGTGTGTGTGTGTGTGTGTGTGTGTGTGTGTGTGTGTGTGTGTGTGTGTGTGTGTGTGTGTGTGTGTGTGTGTGTGTGTGTGTGTGTGTGTGTGTGTGTGTGTGTGTGTGTGTGTGTGTGTGTGTGTGTGTGTGTGTGTGTGTGTGTGTGTGTGTGTGTGTGTGTGTGTGTGTGTGTGTGTGTGTGTGTGTGTGTGTGTGTGTGTGTGTGTGTGTGTGTGTGTGTGTGTGTGTGTGTGTGTGTGTGTGTGTGTGTGTGTGTGTGTGTGTGTGTGTGTGTGTGTGTGTGTGTGTGTGTGTGTGTGTGTGTGTGTGTGTGTGTGTGTGTGTGTATGTGTGTGTGTGTGTGTGTGTGTGTGTGTGTGTGTGTGTGTGTGTGTGTGTGTGTGTGTGTGTGTGTGTGTGTGTGTGAGTGTGTGTGTGTGTGTGTGTGTGTGTGTGTGTGTGTTTCCATCAGGAGGAGGAAAGGGGAAAAGAGAGTTTTTTTTTTGTTAAGCAAATTTACATAAATGTCCCTCCGTGTTTTTTTTTAATTAAGGCATAAGTTTCAATCCTAGCCATTGATTGAGATGATCAAATGGCTAGGATTTGGTCCTTGGGTTTCATGAAAAATTAAGGATTCAAATGAACATTTACCTATATATTATATATAATCCGGATTATAACTCTTTCGTTCGTTTCGTTTCGTTTTCTCAAGATACTTCCAAAATTACATGCAATATACTCTGTATATATTGATGAAGAAGTGCAATTATGACAAAGAAAAATGAATTTTAATAGTATTAAAAGTGAAACAGGAACACCCACTCCAAAACATCCCATCAAATGATAAAACCCGATTGGTCGGCATAATCATATAAGCAATTAGAGTCATGATTTTGACAGATATTAGTAATTTAATCTCAAGTGATTTTGCCATTTGAGACTAAAATAATGAAGTTTGACTGTTTTTATAAGTTAAAGATGTTTTAATAAGTTCAAGTTATTTAAAAGTAGGTTTAAATATTTGATAGTTAACCTTAGCTTAATATGAGGGGAGTTTGAAGAGTGTTAATTTATCAACTTAATTGTTTCTTATTTGGTCTAATTAATATGCAGGTTAAAATATGAAGGTTTGGATATTCTTGGATGCTTTTTGGAACTCCAAGGACCAAGATGTCAAATGCTGAAGAAATAAAAGAGAGGGACTAGAAGCATAAAAGGAAGAAAGAATAAGGGTTGAAGCTGCCTTGTTGTTCTCTTTATATACCACAACCATTTCTAGGGATTGTAACATTCCCTGCCATCATTTTCTGATTTCTAACCGTTGTGTCATAATATTCTCTCGATGTAATCGTTAATCGCTTTCTGGCATTTTAGGGTTTGTTCATATCAAAACTATTTCTCTATTACTTGTATTAAACCTATTATTAGATATTAATCGTATGGCTATTTTATCCTATTTTGTTCTTGTTATTGAGTCATCTAAGATAATCATCAAAGCGTTTATAAGCTTTAAGTAATTTTATCATGGTATCAAAGCCAAGTTGGCTGTTGTCTCGATTCAGACTTGGGTCAGTTTCGATTGATTATTGTTTATTTTTAGGGTTCTTCTCGATTTAGGGATTATCTCTTTTTAGGGTTTATCTTCAATCGATTGATTATTGATTATTGTTTTCTTTATCTCTTTGAATATTGCTCTTCTTGGAGTTATATATTCATTTAATTGATTCTCTTCTTACTCCTTCTTTTCTCTTTCCTTCCTATAGGTTGTGAGAGATAAAGGGTTTGAAATTATATCTTTTTTTTCTGCTCATGTGTGGGACTCCCTTTCTTTAAAGGTTGTAGTCTTGCCGTTTGTAGTGGATACACTTGGGTTTAATCTGTTGATCTAATCTATTTATTAGATCTGGTCACTTATAAACCTTTATCAGTTGGAATCCTTGTATTCCTACACTTGTTCCTTGGTTCTTGAAGTATGGAATTACTGTTGGCGACCCCACTGTGAGTTATTTCTTCCTACCTCTTCTGTAGCAAATTTCTTTGTGCTTGGAGGGCTCTAAGTGCAGAGGGTTTGGCCTATAGACTTGGATCCTTTACCTTTATGTTGTTGTTATGTCTATGTGTTATTTCTGATTAAATCTGTGCTTTATTATATGAATGATTCTAGTTGTTTCATGATTATGTGTCTATGCTTAATTCTGTTTAACTTCATGCTTAATTTTTAGCTATTGCCTTGTTGTTTAGAAGAGAAGGTCCCAAGCAATACTTGTCAGAGTCACTTGAGTGGCTTTGAATCTGGTTCCTTGTTTGGTCACCTTTTAGGTTGTTGGTCATCTTTCTCTATTCTTCTTTGATTGTTGTTTAGTTGTTCTTTGTGTTGTTTCTGTCTGTTTAAAATGGCTGAAATTGAAAATCCTTTTGAAGATGAAAATATATTTGGTACCTTAATTAGCAAACTTGATTTTGGTGATGAGTTGTACTTGCATGCTAGTGACACTACTGGAACACCATTAATCAGTCTAAAACTAAAAGGAACTGAAAATTATAGAGTGTGGGCTTGTGCTATGGAACTTGCTCTTGAGACCAAAAATAAGATAGGTTTTATTACTGGTACTTGTGTTAAACCAATTGGTAATGATGTTTTGGCTAAGCAATGGGACAGATGCAATTCTGTGATTCTTTCTTGGATTTTAAGCTCTGTCACTGAAGAGTTGTATTTGGGTCAAATTTTCTCAAAAAATGCTAAAACTGTTTGGGAAGAACTTAAGGAAACCTATGATAAGGTGGATGGTTCCATTACTTTTAACCTTCACCATAAAATTCACTCTTTGTGTCAAAATGGAAAACCTGTTTCTGAATATTATCACACTTTAAACTCTTTATGGAAGCAATTTGATGCTCTTGTGAAACTCCCAACCTGCACTTGCAATGCAGCAAGGGAGATACAAGAACATCAACAACTTTTGAAACTAATGCAGTTTCTTATGGGTCTTGATGACATCTATTTACCTGTCAGAAGTAACATTTTAACAAGAGATCCTTTGCCAAATGTAAAGACTGCTTTTGCCATAATTTCAAGAGAGGAATCTCACAGAAATATGAGTCCTGTTGAGAATGCCTCAAAACCTCATAACAGTGCTTTTATTGCAAAAACTTTTGAAGGAAGAAAAAGGTTTGGCAACAAACACTTTGGTAATAACAGAACTAATGAACACTTCAAGTCTTTTGATAATCACAAAAATTTTGAAAGAAACTTTGAAAGAAAAGGACCCAACACTTCTCTTCAGTGTAGTGGTTGCTTCAAATATGGTCATACTCTTGATAAATGCTTTGAGGTTGTTGGATATCCATCTAGTTATGGCAGAGACACTCATGCCAGAAGAATGATTTCTCAAAATTTCAAGTCTAATAACAATGCTATGTTGAATAACTCTTCTGTTGGCACATCCGCTTCATCCAATTCTGGTTCTGGTTCAGAACAGAACTCTAGTATGACTCTTACTCATGATCAATATAACAAACTGATGAGTCTTTTAAGTGATAAATCTCCCTCCAAAGGTGTGAATGCCAATATGGCAGGTAATTTCTTCAATTCAAATCACTTTTTTAATGCAAACTTTGCTACTTTCTTCTGTGCAAATGTGACTAATAAGTCAAACATGTATGAAAGTGCTTGGATAAGTGATTCTGGTGCAAACTCTCACATGACTTGCAATGAAAATTTTTTGTTCAATGTGCATGACATTTCTAATCTTGGTCTAACTGTTGGACATCCAAATGGAACACAAGCCAAAATACTAAAAATTGGAGATCTTAGACTTAGTGACAAAGTTGTTTTATTTGGAGTGTTGTATGTTCCTGAATATTGTGTTAATCTTCTATCTGTTTATAGCCTAACTAGGGATAGCAAGGCTTTTGTTGGTTTTGATCAAAATAAATGTGTTATTCAGGACTTACAAACAAAGAAAGTGATTGGGAGTGGTAGTCAAAGTGGTGGATTGTATTTCTTTCAAAATATGTTTAAAGGTAATAAGTTTGTTAGCAATAATGCTAGTTTTAAATGCTATTTGTCCTCCCAAATCTGGCACAACAGACTTGGGCATCCCTCTGAGGCTGTTTTAACTGTTTTGAAGACCAAACTTGGTCTTGAGGATAACTCTGCCATGTCTCCTTGTGATACTTGCCATAAGGCAAAACAAATTAGGAGTTCCTTTCCTATAAGCAATCACAAAACTCAATCCTTGGGAGACATTGTGCATCTTGATCTTTGGGGACCTTATAAGGTTCAAAGCAGAGAAGGATATAGATCCTTTCTCACTATTGTTGATGATCACACTAGGGCAGTTTGGGTTTATCTTCTAAGAAGTAAGGATGAAACTTTTGAAAACTTTGTTAACTTTTACAATCTGATAAGAAATCAATTCAACAAAAAAATCAAGATTGTCAGAAGTGACAATGGAACTGAGTTTATAAACCACAAAATGATTTCCTTTATGAATCAACATGGAATTATGCATCAAACTTCCTGTGTGTACACTCCTCAACAAAATGGGGTGGTTGAAAGGGAACATAGGCACTTGCTCAATGTTGCAAGGGCCCTTATGTTTCAAGGGGGGTTGCCTTTAAATCTTTGGACTGAATGTGTTCTCACTGCTACCTATTTGATTAACAGGTTACCCTCTATTGTTCTAGCTGGAAAATCACCTTATGAGTTACTTTTTAAATGTGAACCTAATCTCTCCCATTTAAGGGTTTTTGGTTGTCTTTGTTTTTCAACTATTCTAAATAATAATGATAAGTTTTCTAGTAGGGCTGAAAAATGCATTCTCATTGGTTATTCTAATGAGAAAAAAGGTTATAAGTTATTTAATTTAGAAAATAAAACTGTTTTATTTTCAAGAGATGTGAGGTTCTATGAGAATGTCTTTCCTTTAAAAATGATTAATAACACTCATAGAACATCCACTCTTGAAGAAAACATTCAAACTTCTAATCCTCTTGATTCTGTTTTCTTAGATAATGAAAGTCCAATCAAAATAAACCCAAGACCCAATGATGAAAGGAGAGATCATATCCCTGAAAGTGATGGTGGTAACCTTGGTCCCTCTGGTAGCACTCAAGACACTGCTAGGGATCATTATGATCCCTCTGGTAGTACTAATGTGCCTGCCAGGGAACAAGAGTCCTCTGCAACACTTCCAGTTGATGAAAACACTTATTCTGAGGGCAATCTTCAAAATGAATTTATGAATAACAATGACTTAACTCATGAGGTTGATAATCCTGCTCCCATTGTTCTTAGGAGGTCCAATAGAACCTTTAAAACTCCTAAGAAATATGGTGATTATGTCCTTGGAAACAAAACTAAGCATAGTATTGCCAACTTTGTGTGTTATTCTAGGCTAAATTCTGAATCTGCTTGCTTTGTGTCCAATCTAAATAAACTGCATGAACCTATTTCTTATCTTGATGCTTGCAAAGATCCCTTGTGGGTTGATGCAATGAATACTGAAATGGAAGCTCTCTATAAGAATGGTACTTGGGAGCTCACTGACCTTCCTCCCAATAGGGAACCCATAGGCTGTAAATGGGTGTATAAAATCAAATACAAGTCCACTGGTGAAGTGGATAGGTATAAATCCAGACTTGTGGCTAAGGGTTACTCCCAAAGAATGGGGATTGATTTTGATGAGACCTTCTCCCTTGTGGTTAAAATGGTTACCATTAGAATTCTTGTTACTATTGCTGTGAATAATCAATGGCCAATATATCAACTTGACATCAACAATGCTTTTCTTTATGGTGACCTTGATGAGGATGTCTATATGATACCTCCTCCTGGTTATCATTCCAAATCTGACTCTAGGGTTTGCAAGCTTGTTAAGTCCCTTTATGGACTTAAACAAGCCCCCAGAAAATGGAATGAAAAACTCACTCATGCTTTAACTGAGTATGGATTCATTCAAAGTAAAAGTGACTATTCCCTTTATACCAAATCTGTTGATAACAATATAACTGTGTTACTTGTTTATGTGGATGACATTGTCATCACTGGTAGTTGCTTGAATGAAATTAATAAATGTAAGCAGTTTCTTAACACTAAATTTTCAATTAAGGATTTAGGAAAGTTAAGATATTTCCTTGGCATTGAAGTGATTGACACCAAAGATGGTGTTTGCATGTCACAAAGAAAGTACTGCTTAGATTTAATTGCAGAATTTGGATTGCTTGGATGTAAGCCATCAAATACTCCTATTGATCCTAACTTTGTGTTCTCTCCCAATGATGATTCTGACAAGCCCTTACACAACATTACTGAGTATCAGAAACTTGTTGGTAAGCTCATTTACCTTACTCTCACTAGGCCTGATATCTCTTATACTGTGCATATATTAAGCCAGTTTATGCATGATCCTCATGAAACACATCTCAAACTTGCTTTGAGAGTGCTCAGGTACTTAAAAGGTTCACCAGGAAAGGGTGTTTTCTTTAAGGGAAACACACCCTTAGTCCTTAGTGCTTTTGTGGACTCTGATTGGGCCAAGAAGGTGACTGCCAGGAAAAGCATTACTGGTTACAATCTTTTCTTAGGTGGTTCCTTAATTTCTTGGAAAAGCAAAAAACAAACCACAATCTCTAGGTCTTCAGCAGAAGCTGAGTTCAGAGCTCTAGCCTCTGTTACTTGTGAAATTATGTGGGTGCTAAAAGTTCTTAGAGACTTTGGTATCCATTATCATGATTCTGTTCAAATCAAGTGTGATAGTAAGGCAGCAATGCAAATTGCTGCCAACCCTGTTTTTCATGAGAAAACTAAACACTTTGAACTTGATTTGTTCTTTACAAGGGAAAAAATTGTGGCTGGGATTATAGAGATTGTCAAGGTTGCCTCTGATAATAACTTGGCAGACATTTTGACCAAAGGATTGTCTCAATCACAACATCATTTTATGTGTTCTGAATTGGGACTTATTGACATCTTCCACAATTAAGTTGTGGGGGATGTTAATTTATCAACTTAATTGTTTCTTATTTGGTCTAATTAATATGCAGGTTAAAATATGAAGGCTTGGATGTTCTTGGATGCTTTTTGGAACTCCAAGGACCAAGATGTCAAATGCTGAAGAAATAAAAGAGAGGGACTAGAAGCATAAAAGGAAGAAAGAATAAGGGTTGAAGCTGCCTTGTTGTTCTCTTTATATACCACAACCATTTCTAGGGATTGTAACATTCCCTGCCATCATTTTTGAAATTTTATTACATAACATAGATATTTTACAAGATTTTTACATAACATAGACATTTTACAAGATTTTTACATAACATAGACATTTTACAAGATTTTTACATAACATAGACATTTTACAAGATTTTTACATAACATAGACATTTTACAAGATTTTTACATAACATAGACATTTTTGACAAGTTTTTACATAACATAGATATTTTACAAGTTTTTACATAACATAGACATTTTACAAGATTTTTACATAACATAGATATTTTACAAGATTTTTACATAACATAGACATTTTACAAGATTTTTACATAACATTGAAATTTTATTTTTACATAACATAGATATTTTACAAGATTTTTACATAACATAGACATTTTACAAGATTTTTACATAACATAGACATTTTACAAGATTTTTACATAACATAGACATTTTACAAGATTTTTACATAACATAGACATTTTACAAGATTTTTACATAACATAGACATTTTACAAGTTTTTACATAACATAGATATTTTACAAGTTTTTACATAACATAGAATTTTACAAGATTTTTACATAACATAGATATTTTACAAGTTTTTACATAACATAAATTTTATTTTTACATAACATAGATATTTTACAAGATTTTTACATAACATAGACATTTTACAAGATTTTTACATAACATAGACATTTTACAAGATTTTTACATAACATAGACATTTTTGAAATTTTATTACATAACATAGATATTTTACAAGATTTTTACATAACATAGACATTTTACAAGATTTTTACATAACATAGACATTTTACAAGATTTTTACATAACATAGACATTTTACAAGTTTTTACATACATAGAATTTTACAAGATTTTTACATAACATAGATATTTTACAAGTTTTTACATAACATAGAATTTTACAAGATTTTTACATAACATAGATATTTTACAAGTTTTTACATAACATAAATTTTATTTTTACATAACATAGATATTTTACAAGATTTTTACATAACATAGACATTTTACAAGATTTTTACATAACATAGACATTTTACAAGATTTTTACATAACATAGACATTTTACAAGATTTTTACATAACATAGACATTTTACAAGATTTTTACATAACATAGACATTTTACAAGATTTTTACATAACATAGACATTTTACATAGTTTTTACATAACATAATATTTGAAATTTTATTACATAACATAGATATTTTACAAGATTTTTACATAACATAGACATTTTACAAGATTTTTACATAACATAGACATTTTACAAGATTTTTACATAACATAGACATTTTAAAGTTTTTACATAACATAGATATTTTACAAGTTTTTACATAACATAGACATTTTACAAGATTTTTACATAACATAATATTTTAAAGTTTTTACATAACATAGATATTTTACAAGTTTTTACATAACATAGACATTTTACAAGATTTTTACATAACATAGATATTTTACAAGTTTTTACATAACATAAATTTTATTTTTACATAACATAGATATTTTACAAGATTTTTACATAACATAGACATTTTACAAGATTTTTACATAACATAGACATTTTACAAGATTTTTACATAACATAGACATTTTACATAGTTTTATTACATAACATAGATATTTTACAAGATTTTTACATAACATAGACATTTTACAAGATTTTTACATAACATAGACATTTTACAAGATTTTTACATAACATAGACATTTTTGACAAGTTTTTACATAACATAGATATTTTACAAGTTTTTACATAACATAAATTTTACAAGATTTTTACATAACATAGATATTTTACAAGATTTTTACATAACATAGACATTTTACAAGATTTTTACATAACATTGAAATTTTATTTTTACATAACATAGATATTTTACAAGATTTTTACATAACATAGACATTTTACAAGATTTTTACATAACATAGACATTTTACAAGATTTTTACATAACATAGACATTTTACAAGATTTTTACATAACATTGAAATTTTATTTTTACATAACATAGATATTTTACAAGATTTTTACATAACATAGACATTTTACAAGATTTTTACATAACATAGACATTTTACAAGATTTTTACATAACATAGACATTTTGTCATAGTTTGTAACATCTATAGGTAATAATTCCATTATAAATCTACATATAAAATCTACATTTGCTTACTTCGGCAGTCAAAAATTGGTGCATCTTACTGCATATTGGATTTCCTTTTTCTTTTTAGGTAGAGATCTCCTCAAGTTGTTCTAAGTTGAGAGTTAAGTTAGAACAGTTTTAACCATTGGTTATGACATATCCGCCAAGCTCCATGTCAAACTGTCTATAGCAATAAAATTACTTATGGAGTTGTTTTGTGCCACTTGTTTTATCCATTATACTTTCTGGTGAACTTTTTCGTCCACATGTCCAAATCTCTTATATTTCGTATAACCAAACCATCTATTATCTATAGATATATGTACTTAACTTCTAACAAAAAAACATACATATCATATTAGATTGCTTAATGATCGTAAAGATCTAATAAATAAAACACTAAAGTCAAAACGTGGATGAATATTCTATTCTTCATTTTCTTGTTTGATTTTAATCATGCACGCATAATCCGACACAAGGCTTATATTTAAGTAGTGAAAATAGTCGTAATCGGGAACAAGTTAGGCATGGAGAGTGGGAGACGGCGGAGGGCGGCCGTGACATTTGTATTTTAGGAATATTGCATTCACAAACTACTTTACTTCCCTTTCGCTTTCATTTTAGTCATATTATGATAACTATATTATATGCATATTATATAATGTAATGTTACATGTCAATCTTAATCTACAACTACTTTTTTAAATCTTCAATAATATTGTACTTTAACTTATCTTTAAATGTGTTAAAAATACATATACTTAACATGCAATTAAGAGAACTGAAAATCATTGTGCATCATATTCGGTATCAATACATCATGTAACTTATCATAATTGATTGGTTTAATTGATGATGGATTAGTTTTATATACGTATTTATACATATGTGCTTTCTGAATATTCATACATCAGTTTAATATAAGTGTGTTATGACATAATCTTCGTGTATCAGTTTTATTTATTTTTATCCTGATCAATTAATGGTCAAGATCTTATTTAATTTAATTACACTAATATTAGTTTTAAATAATCAACCTTCGTATGTATGTTAATACATTACTCGATTTTAGACCCGTATAAATATACGGGAGTATACAAAAACAAACCTTAAATAAATTCATGACAAAGTCGTACTATTAAATAAGATTAAAATTTCATTAAATTTATTGTTTTAACATTAAAGTTCATTTATATTTAATTATCAATTTTGTATTTATAAAATAAAACGTGTATTAGGATATATATTAGCTATTATTTTATACTACATTGGATATATATTAGCTTCATTATATTAAAATTATTGGTTAAAAGTTTAAATTGGCGATGGAAAACAAAAAAATATAAATAAAAGTCAAAATTGAAAGCAAAAGTCAATTTAATGAAATTGAGAGTTGTGATTGGTCGATAAGTTATTAGATCAATTATATTTTAGTATATAAAAGGAAGATAGTAAAAGTATTGAAAGCAAAAGTAAATTTGAGAAAATCGAGAGTTGTTATTAGTCGAAAAGTTATTAGAACATATATTAGCTATTATTTTATACTAATTGGATATATATTAGCTATTATTTATCTAATTGGATATATATTAGCTATTATTTCTATTGGATATATATTAGCTATTATTTCTATTGGATATATATTAGCTATTATTTCTATTGGATATATATTAGCTATTATTTCTATTGGATATATATTAGCTATTATTTCTATTGGATATATATTAGCTATTATTTCTATTGGATATATATTAGCTATTATTTCTATTGGATATATATTAGCTATTATTTCTATTGGATATATATTAGCTATTATTTCTATTGGATATATATTAGCTATTATTTCTATTGGATATATATTAGCTATTATTTCTATTGGATATATATTAGCTATTATTTCTATTGGATATATATTAGCTATTATTTCTAATTGGATATATATTAGCTATTATTTCTAATTGGATATATATTAGCTATTATTTCTATTGGATATATATTAGCTATTATTTCTAATTGGATATATATTAGCTATTATTTCTAATTGGATATATATTAGCTATTATTTCTATTGGATATATATTAGCTATTATTTCTAATTGGATATATATTAGCTATTATTTCTAATTGGATATATATTAGCTATTATTTCTATTGGATATATATTAGCTATTATTTCTATTGGATATATATTAGCTATTATTTCTATTGGATATATATTAGCTATTATTTCTATTGGATATATATTAGCTATTATTTCTATTGGATATATATTAGCTATTATTTCTATTGGATATATATTAGCTATTATTTCTATTGGATATATATTAGCTATTATTTCTATTGGATATATATTAGCTATTATTTCTATTGGATATATATTAGCTATTATTTCTATTGGATATATATTAGCTATTATTTCTATTGGATATATATTAGCTATTATTTCTATTGGATATATATTAGCTATTATTTCTAATTGGATATATATTAGCTATTATTTCTAATTGGATATATATTAGCTATTATTTCTATTGGATATATATTAGCTATTATTTCTATTGGATATATATTAGCTATTATTCTATTGGATATATATTAGCTATTATTTTATACTACATTGGATATATATTAGCTTCATTATATTAAAATTATTGGTTAAAAGTTTAAATTGGCGATGGAAAACAAAAAAATATAAATAAAAGTCAAAATTGAAAGCAAAAGTCAATTTAATGAAATTGAGAGTTGTATTAGTCGAAAAGTTATTAGAACAACTGTATATTTTAGTATATAAAAGGAAGAAAAAAATTAAAAATCCGTGGGTAGAGTTAAGATAACATAAACTTTGTTGGATCACGTTTAAAAATGGTAATATCATTATTTTTGTTAATATTTTATCAAAGTTTAATTAATTTGAGGGCCCAAAGTGCAATATAGATCTACACGTACGTATAGTTGAATAGTACTCTCCCGCTAGAGAGATGCCACAACAAACATTAGTAGTTCACTACTATTTCTGTTTTCTACGTCATTCCATAATATCCACCTCATCCTTCTAGTTGTTACTTGTTTGGCACCTTTCAAGATTCAGGATGCTAACAAGGTGCCTTATACCCTCGTCCCTCTGCTCGTCCCTCTCTCAGGGACGAGTCAACACCACGGTGTTGGACTCGTCCCTGCTTCGTCCACCTCTCACTCGTCCCCCCACGCACGAATGAATTGCGGCTTGCTTATTTTTTTTTTAAAGTTTCAGATTTACACTTTTGGTCCCTTGAAGTTTAAATTCATAAAAATATGTTTAATCTTTTGACAACTTCAGTCCTTTTTATTTATCCTTTTATTTCTAAATCATACTTTTAAACACACAATAATTTAAATAAATTCATTTTATTAATAACAAAACACATTACATAAAATAAAAACACATTACATAAACTAAAAACACATTACATAAAATAAAAACACATTACATAATAAAAACGCATTACATAATAAAAACGCATTACGGTTAATTAACTACTCACGACGATCCTCTAGTGACATACTTCCTATGCCATGGTGAGCGTTTAGGTCAAGCCACCATAGGTCATGTTTCGGCATTCTGATATCTTCGATGGTTTTGTCTTCACCGCAATTATCATTGTACGATTCGGCCCAAGTACACTGGTCTCCCAACGTGTGACCGACATCAAAGACATCCTTGATTGCAGGCTTGATCCTCATAATCTCCTCCTTCAGAAAATGGGAGTATTGCCCTTCATGCTTCGACATCTCACGGTTTGGCGCCTGTAATTCCTTTAACATGCCTTCGCAACGTCGCCTTTTCTCCCTTAAACCTTCCATAATCCCAGATATTTCTATTTGAATGAGGGTGTCTTCTTTGATATCAGCCATGATTAGTGTCTTCATCTCATCCATAGTCATGCGAGGTCGGTGAACGTTGTTTGATGATGACGCCATTTGGATATGAAGAGTGAAATGGAAATTGAAAGAGTGAAATGGAAATTGAAATGAATTTGGGATGTCCCTGTTATGTTGGAATCGTGTTTATATAGTCAAATAAATGTTAGCCATTTAGGGACTAAAAATGTAAATAAATTCGAAAATTTGAACGTTGGAGGGACTAGTACTGTAAATAAATTCAAAATTTGAACGTTGGAGGAGCGTCGTTTACTTTATCTATATATAGTATCTTCTTCATCAAACATTTCAGACCCAAAAAACAATCCAGATCAAATATTTATATATTTCTATCATCCAAATGGCTTCTTCATCAAATATCACTTTCCCAAAACCACCATTGACTGTCAATCAGGTGGAGGACAGTATGGTGGCCGATATCCTAGACCACGTAACATTTCAAGAGGAAATGGTGGCAGTTATGCATAAGCTAAATTACAAAAAGAAATGGTGCCGACAACAAATTTCTATTTTACAAGCAAGAGAATGTTCTGAGCTTGAGTGGCAATATATAGATTACTTGCAGGGGAAGATCGACAACCTCCAAAATGCGATTGAACAACTTGACAGTGCGGCTTTCGCATTGAGGAACTGGAACAAATCGGCGGAACGACAATATCAAATGGTTTAATTATTGTTAATGTCTTTTTATTTCCATGTAGTCTTAATTTCTAAGTACTTTAGTTATTTTTAATTTCTAGCCGTTGTACTTTGTTTTTAAAAATAAAATGGTACGTGTGTTTTGTTTGTGTTTTATTTTTAATGTGAAATAAATAGTGTGTGTTATTTAGTTTATGTTAAATATTGGGGGGATTGAAAGTGTAAAGTTGGATAAAGTGTAGAATTAAATAAAAGGTGGGTCCAAGACTAGTCTTGGGTATAAGGTTGGATTTATAGGGATTAGTCCTAGATGGTTTTTTGCTGATGTGGCGCTGATTAGGACTAGTCCTCCTGAGGATGAGTCTGGGTATAAGGCACCTTCTAAGACCATCATAACGCCGGCGTTTAAACGTCTATTACATATCGAGTTTCTTGCAAGGTCCGTTAAGACAATTAAGTAGCGTGATATTGCTATCGTAATGACGTGACATCTTTTTCTGTTTGATAATATAATTATATGAGCCATTGAGAATGCTCTAACACGACTTTCAAATATTTGCTCACACATCATAATTAATTCTTCTTGTCATAGTTTTTGAATAATTACAGAACTACTTTCATTCAATAAAAACAAAAAGATATATACATACTACAATTCGAAAAACAATTGCAATATCACGTTTTAATCCTAAATATGACTACTAATAAAACTTGTATTATTGATACTGAAGTTTATTGGCAAAATTAGTCTTTAAATGAAAAAAAATGAAGATATTCAAAATAAAAGGTAATCAATTAACCCTTCATCACAATATTTATTGAAAAAAGATTGACAACTTGTGTAAATTCGTTTCTATTGTAGCATATCTGATTCGAGTAATAACTGTCATATATGGTAAAGAGATAGGATTGTGGGTTTTAGTTGGAAATTCACGAGATAACAGTTTATTACCTATCAATGGACACGTTCATGCATATCAACTTTGTGATCAAAAAATGCCTTTCAAAAAAAAAACAAACTTTGTGATCAAAATTATTGTGATAGTAATATACTACTAATATTATAATTAATTAATTAAAATATAGATATTATAGTTTTTAGGTAATAAAGTATTTTAGCTTAATATCCAAGATACATTTGATCATAAAAATTTGTGACAGAAATATATATTTAATTGAAAATATAATAGATGCTCCAAAATGACTAGATATTACTTGTACCTAGCTTGTAAGACCTATGCTTATAACGTCTTGAGGCGTGCGTCTTTGGCGAGGAGGACGCTCGACGCTATGGACACGGAGAGTCCTAGCCTTGCGTCTTCAAGCAAGAGTCCTCATGGAGACTGCGAAGGACGCTTGAATGTGGGGTAGGAGCTTCGGACTAAAAAAAAAAAAAAAAAATTTTTTGGATTTCAACGGCTAGTTGCAATTTTTTAAAAAACTTAATCTATTTAAACCCTACCATTTTTCAACAATCAATCAACAACAAAATACCATTTCAACTCATTTTTATCTTCATCAAATCATTCCATTTAAAAATGTCGATACAAAGGTGGACTGAATCAGAAGATCTTTTGTTGTCGAGGTGTTGGATGTTGAGGAAACCTGACCCTGTTACCGGTAGATGTGAAATGAATAACCCAAGCGAAAACGCTTGGAACGACATTACTGAAATGTTCAACAGGGACACGACTGAAGGTCCACGGAGCAAACATCAACTAGTAGGTCACTTCACCAGAATTCGGAAGGAATGTAAGCAGTTTGAGGCAATCTGTACGAGGTTGAATGCACAGGGGAGGCCCGTCTTTGATGAGTTGCTTTATGCAACGACGCATCAGGAGTACCAGGAGAAGCATGGGAGGGGCTTCAGATACGAGCACTGCTTCAGGGAGCTTATCATGGTTCCTTTTTAATTGTTTTGAATTATGAAGTGTGTTTTAGTATTTTAATTAAGTGTGTTTTAGTATTTTGAATTATGTATTGTCTTTTGAAATAAGTATTTTAATAAAAGATGCCTACTTGGTAATTTAATAACAGAAGTTTATTCATAATTTAAAAACATTACAAACTTATTAAAGAGAAACATACAACATAATAGTTCCTAGAACACATTACAAACTTATTAAAAGACAAACTTATTCATTAATCTCATAAACTGCTTTGGCCCATATGATCAAATGGTTCAAGTTGTAAACCGCACAATCAAGTTGTTCCAGAGCAACTTGAATCTTGTCGATCTTCCCCTGCAAATAAGTAAAGTATTGACACTCAAGATCAGTACAGTACCCGGTTTGTATATAATCGATTTGTTTACGACACCATTGCTTCTTCGCATTTAGTTTTTGCATAACTGCAACAAGTTCCTCTTTAAACAATTGGTGGTCGAGGATATCAGCCATGATAATGTCCTGCACTTATCGAAAGTCATTGGTGGTTTTGGGTTAGTGACATTTGATGAAGAAGCCATTTCAGATGTATAAAAGTTTGTGTTTTGATCAAAAATATTTGATAAGGAGCCAGTATTTATAGGTAAACTTCAAGACGCTCCTTCAACGTTCAAAATTCAAAATAATTTACACAATTAGTCCCTCCAACGTTCAAATTCAAAATATTTACACTTTCAGTCCCTCAAACGACCAAAAATTCAAAAACATTTACACTTTCAGTCCCTGAACGGCTAGCCTGAATGTCACTCTATAAATACGAACCCATGGCACAATTCAGTTTCATTGCCATTCCAATTTCCATTCTTCTACAAACTCACTCTTTCTAACCAAATGACATCCTCATCATCAAAAAAGAATGTTCACCGACCTCGTCTGACCGAAGATGAGATAAAAACACGAATCATGGCTGATATCAAAGAGGACACCCTCCATCAAACTGAACTCTATGGGGTTATGAATTACCTACGGGAGAAAAGACGACGATGCGAGCAACAAATACAGGCAATACAAGCCCAGGGCCGCAATATTTTGAAGCACGAAGAGCACTATTCTTCGTTTCTACAGGGGGAGATCAACAAGGTTGTAACACCTTTCTTTTTAAAAATGTGGATTTCAAAATTTTTCAACATAAAACATAACTCCATTAAGTAAAAGTGCGGAAGCGACGTTTAAAAATCCCATTTGATTCCGAACGGAATCAATAAAACATAATAAATATTTCAAAAGGTGTTACCAACACTATCATCACAATAATTCTCATGAAATCCACAATCAACGTAAAGAAATGCCAAACGGCTAAATAATGTCTACTTAAATAAATGCAACTAAGGGTAACTAAATCCAACATCCATGAACTCCAGTAAAAGCTACCCATCTCACAAGCAAGCTACCAAACCACTGATCAATGCCTAACCTGGGGGCACAACACATTTCCACAAAACACAAGTGTCAGCTTAAAAAAGCCGAGTAAGATAACGGGTTAATACAACAAAAGGATTGCCAATTAAAACATTTCAGAAGAAAGTATCTCACGCATACATATAGGCATTAATCACACATACACATTATAAACAACACCAGGATTGTCAAATCCTATAATGTGCCAAGCAATCCCCCATAATCCACGATATCACATTACATCCATTGCTCACGTTATCTACTTTAATACACTTTATTATCTCACGTAATCTGCGTATAGTTATGCCATTATAATCAACAATAAAGGTTTTGTGTGTTGGCGGTCATAAGACCTCACAGGAAACCTCACACCCGACAAGATGGGTAAACCTCTTGGTGGTCCATCGACGTCGTAATGGATAGGCATAACCAAATCCATGAGTAATCCGTTAAACTCTCGAAGTGGTAAATCACGCCACCCGGATCAACTCTTGTCTCTCGTTGATTTGCTCACACAAAGGTATCATGACTACCCTCGTATGATCTCACGTGCACTACAGTCTAAATAGACTAATAGTGGGTTAAGCTTAACACTTTTCCACATAGCTCACGTAATGCTCGAGACTTTACACATTTATTAAATCCACATTAACTCACGATAGTTCTACATTAACTCACGATATTTCCACTTTACATCATTAGGGCCCTTGACGTGCTTCGTGACATGGCAACTTAAATAAGTCTAGTGTATTATGTGTACAAGCCGTCAACAATCAACAATCACACCACAACACACTTATAGCATGCATATCTACAAAACTATGCATAAACAACACCTATAAATACCCCCCGCATGTATCTCATACCCAACATACGCATGAGATAATTTATCAACATAAAAAGAGGAATAATTATCAAAACTAAGTTTTATTTTGTCCCTCGTGTGTCAAAAGTAAGTTATCTTACCTCGTCAAGAAGATCCATCCTACTTGAACTCCTGCTATTGTCCCATATCTATAATAATCCATAAAATTATTATAAGTAATCTACTAATTTAATCATCCATTTATTATCACCAACCAAATGTTCTCATCCTTTTACTTGTCAAGACTAGCTTGCTTGAATTATATTGTATTTGCAAGAGTTCATATGTACGTATAGCATCATATACACGTTTCCCTCGTGATGAAATTTCCTTTGAATTACTTCTAACACTTAATTACAAAACAGCTAGCCTCGTTTACATATTTAATAGTTTCTGTTCAAATTAAGATCAAAGACTTCAAAACCTATAAACTTCATCATCAAATTAAAAGCGGTGTTTTCGTTGTCTTCTTTAATAAATGTATTTACACACACGACACAATTACGAAATCTTGAATCACCACTTGACCCGAACAAGGAACTCAACTATCCTAGTCCCTGCTCGCACCCCCGATGTTAATACTAGCTAATAATGATATCTACTTTGAAACTACGAACGATAGCTTGTAATATATGAAACTAACCTCGAAACCGCATATGGTCACACAACAGAACCTCAAACGAAAACCTGTGTCTCATCATTAGTATCAACATGTCGATGCTCACAATAGCCTATCTTTATATTGTCTTAATTCGATCCATCCCGTAAACACAACAGCGACACAAGAAAACTATCATCGATCTCCCTTTTTAGCTTTCTCACTATCTTGCGCGACACTTGTTAGATCCCTCACAACTCACGAAAGGCTCCCTCGCGACATATGAGTTTGATTTTCCACTCTCCCAATCGTTAAGTTTCATGGATGGGTACTCACTAGAGACGAGATCATACCTCGTATACATGGCGTCCCTTTGATCATCATATCGACTATTTATCCCCCCCCTTCGAGTTTTATTAGCGGCACCAAACTCACCGAACCCTACTTTGTTTCTAATGTATACAATGTCTTAATTACTTTATATGCATTAATAATCACCCTCCGTATAGAAACCGACTCACAAACTTTATTTTTATGTCATATATATATATATGGTTGCGCAATTTTACAAACAAGGCCTTTTACTATCTTGCTAATAGTCGTGTACAAAAAAACCGAAACCGAAACCGAAACCGAACCCGAAAAACAAACCGTAACTGAAACCGGTCAAACCCGGTTATTGACCCTAACCGGTTCGGGTTCTACATAACCCGTAGGTTAGGACCCGGTTAGGAATTCTAGCCGTTAGAACCGGTTAGGACCCGGTTAGGGAGTAACCGGTTAGAGAACCCGATTTGGTACCCGGTTTGGTAACCGGTTTGAAGCAAAATGGGGCTGGGATTGGCAGTAGCAAAATATGAACGTTGGGAAGGCTATAGAGCCGTTTTTTTGACCGTTTTTTCAGCTTTTTTTTTTGTTTTTTTTACCTTTATGCCATCCTAACATGTTTATATATACATACATTCATTTTAGTTAGTTTACAACAATCAAAAGTCTTACAAACACTCCAAAATCATGACAAAACACTAAAATCACTCACTCAAAACTCACTTTAACATGGCAACACCAAGTCCTTCTAATGACAAAACACAACCACGTAAAAATGTCGTTCGAGTGTTAACTACGACTCGAGCACAAGATGTTTGGGGGTCTTGTTTCGATTTGGTGGAGTATGAAGATGGAACACAAGGGGCGCGATGTAAAAAGTGTAATATCCATTTGGGTGCCGGTTCCAACACAACGTTAAGGTTGCATAGAGATAATTATTGTAAAGTATTAAAAAACGTTGCAAAGGAAGGTCAATCAACAATGGCACGAGACGGGAGTATTTTTGCATACTCGCCGGAGGTGTGTCGTCAACAATTTGCACAATTCGTGATTCAAGAGGCATTGCCGTTCAACCACTTTGACAACCCGCGATTCACCAAGGTCGTTCAAACCTCACTTCAACCTCGATATACTCAAGTAAGCCGTGCTACTCTTAGACGTGATTCTATGAAATTATGGAAAAAGGCTAAAGAAGAATTAAAAACAAGTTTTGAAAATTTAAAAACAAGTGTAAACTTAACTACCGATGTTTGGTCCGCGCCTCATGGTTTGCCCGGTTCTTACTTATGTGTTACCGCCCATTGGATTCAACCCGAAACGTGGCAAATCATGAAGCGTACCATTGCTTTTGAAAACTTTGAATATCCTCACACGGCTCAAAACTTATTTGTTATGTTGAATGATGTAATAAAAAAGTTTAAACTACAAGAAAAAGTGTTTTCCATTTCTTTTGATAATGCTAGTAACAATACTAGTGCCGTAAAAAAGCTCATTCTAAAATACAATCCGCCTTTGAAGGGTGCTTTTTACCATGGTCGATGTGTAGCTCATATTATAAACTTGGTTGTCCAAGATGGGTTGGCGGTGTGGGAGGTGAATCATGCAAAATCCGAGTTTAAAAGAATGTTACAAGACATATTCATGGGGGGTGGAGCTAGATATAAAGCATATATGAGATTGTGTAAGGAAACGGATAAACCGTTTTTGACCCCTAATTGGGATGTGCCCACAAGAATGGAATTCGACCTATAAAATGTTTTTGTGTGGTTTACGTCAAAAAGATACTTTACAAGTTTTTCATGATATGCTTGTTGATAAGAAAAAGGCTAAACGATATTCGACGGAAAATTGGTCTATAATTGAACAAATAACCGAATTTCTCAAAATCTTTTTAGATGCAACCACTTTGTTATCCGGTGTTTATTATCCCACGTCTCATTTGGTTCTAAAACAAATTTATTTGTTGAGTGAGAAAATGGGTGAATTTCAATGGAAGGGTGGGTTGTATGAAAAAATGGTAGTGCCCATGAAAAAGAAACTTGCTAAGTATTTTAAGGAAATACCACCTACTTTTGCTTGTGTCGCCGCATTAGACCCATGTATGAACGTTAACGGGGTGAGACTACTTATTGAAAAAATAAGTATTGGTTTGGATTTGCATCTTGAGGACCCATTTCATGCAACAAAAGCAATTGAAGAGTTTAAAAAAGATTTTAAAGACTTGTTTAAATGTTATTTTGCTAAACATGGTGGTAATGTTGGTTCAAGTTCGTCTTCATCATCTTATTTTACACCTTCTCGAAGCTCAAACCCAATGACTAACTTTTTAAATGAGTTGAGAAGTGATAACACTAAAAGGGCTAGGGGTGAAGGCGATGAGTTTAGCGGGGAATATGGGAGATATATCCAAACCGATTTTTTGGTCACAATGGGAGGCGATGAGTGTAATTCTTTTGATATATTGGCTTGGTGGAAAGTAAGGGAATCTCAATTTCCCATTCTAGCCACCATGGCCCGAGACTTACTAAGTGCCCAAGCTTCCACGGTAGCTTCGGAATCCGCTTTTTCTCTTAGTGGTAGGGTACTTACTATACGAAGAACAAGACTCACGCCGGCATCATTGGAGATGTGCATTTGCTTAAAGGATCACTTAGATGCGGCCGAACGTATACAAGACACTTCATCTCTTGAAGGTGAACTAGACATTGAGCAAGAACTACACATGGTTGAGGTTGAAGAAGGTGTTGCAATATCACTTTCGGATGAAGAAATTGCTCTTGATGAAGCTTCACGTGAAGCTAGTTCCGAAGATGATGAACTCGTTGAAGTTCTAGGACTTGATGATGATTGAAGACTTGAAGATTTTTAATGAAGACTTGAAGATGCATTGAAGATTGAAGATTAATTGACGATTTGAAGACCTTTTATTAGCAAAGAGTCAAAGACGTTTATTTTTATCATTGAAGACTTGAAGATGTTTATTAAGTATTTGAAGACTTTTATTTATTAAGTGTTTGTTAATGGAGACTTTTATTATCAAGTATTATTAAGTATTTGAAGACTTTGAAGACTTGAAGAATGAAGACTAGTTGAAGACTTGAAGTTGAAGAATTTATATTAAGTTGAAGACTTTTATTAAGTTTTGAAGACTTTTTATTAAGTTTTGAGGACTTTTATTAATGAAGACATTTAATTTTAATGTTTAATGTCGAACTCGTTTGAAGTTTGAACATCTTTTTATTGTGTGTTTGAAGACTTTTTATTAAGTATTTGAATGTGTACTAAAACTTTGATCTATAATAAAAAGTATGTATTTTTAAGCGAAAAAGAGACTAATAATTCAATTACGGCAAATCCTAACCGGTTAGTAACCGGTTTGGTACCCTAACCGATTAGGACCCGACCCTAACCGGGTTGGATTGGGTTGGGTTTCATCCCTCACAAAACCGGGTAGAACCCGAACCGGTTAGAGGTCAAACCCGGTTAGGGAATGGTCAACCCTAACCGAATCGGGTTCAAACCCTAACCGGTTTGGTCAATAACCGGTATATGTGTAACACCCGACGTTTAAAAATATGGGTTTTCAAAAACTTTCACCTAACGGTGTCAAATTGCGGAAGAAAAGACTTTAAAAGTCAAAACCGATAAAACATTTCGGTTTCTGCGTTTTGTTGGTGTTACATGCCATATCAAACAATAGTTCATATGAAAACCCAACGGTTGCCCAACATAAAACAACCGTTCACACGACACTACATAATTCGACATTAAGTACGAAATGTAACTAAATGTCTAAGAAAGAATCGTCTATGGGTAGCTAAGGCTCCTTCATTGCATCTACCCAGACTCACAAGTCCTGCGTCACTAGTCCATCAAGCTAAACCTGAGGGAACAACCACATTAAAGAAACAAGTGTTAGCTATAAGAATAGCTAAGTAAGATCACACTTAATTTAAAAACATTTGTCCAATTAAAACATTTCTTCATTATTAGACAAGCTCATTAGGCACCACACACAACACACAAAACTGCATATTAACTTCATATCAAATAGGATATCATCCTAAATGTGCCTATCCTGCATTACTTCATTACACACGATTAACCACATAACTGCTTTCTACATTGACTGCTTTACTACGTTTTAACTGCTTTACTACATTAACTGCTTTACTACGTTAACTGCTTTACTACGTTATTAACTGCGTTAATGTGTAACATAAGTTACACCCGACTAGATGACAAACTCCACACGGTTGTACATCAAGCGTCGTTAAGGAATGGCAAGCCAATCCAAGAGTAATCCGTATGTGGAGGTTGGTCAAACCCTCGTATTACTCGCCCTGCATTATAAAGACCATGTTGCAAGGAGCCACCCAAGCAACAACTACGTCAACGCACTTAGCCGGGCTAGGGCAAGTACGGGTTAAGCTTAACACTTTCCTGCATCAAAGTTTAACGAGCTCGATCCTGCATTATTTAGTTTAGGTGACTGCATTACCTAAACATTTACTACGTTTACTACTTTTACGTTTGGGCCCTTAAACGTGCACGTGTCATGGCAACTTTAACAAGTCTAGTGAACTAGATGAGCAAGCCATTAATACATGCACACAATAACATAAACTACGTCATACTGCATTTCAAGATTCTACACGCTACTTCATATAAAAACACTACGTTACCCTTCTTACCATAACACATACTACTTTATACTTCATTTCATAACACATACTACATTATACTTCATTTCATAACACATGCTACATTATACTTCATTTCATAACACATACTACATTATACTTCATTTCCACATTTCCTGCATAATAAGAGACTTCGTAATACTTACATAAACTGCATAACAAGACACTACATTAAGCAATACTTCATTTCACTACATTAGGGACTGCATTTCAGGTCTCATGGTCAACTACATAACCCATAATACCTCCCGTGTAACCCGAGATACCCACATATATCATAAGTTACCGTTAAGGAAGTTATAAGTATGAAACCTTTGCTTGTTGACCCTCAGCGTGACAAAAGTAGTGTATCTTACCTCGATACGGTTTAACAACAAGCTACAAGCACAATACAACGATGACTAGGTGTCTCCAATAACCTAGAACAAGTATAAGATCGAAATATAAGCTAAATAACACATTTTGTGAAATCTGGCCATGTGGTGCGCCGCACCTCCCACATGGTGCGTCGCACCAATCCTCCAGGGAAATTCCTATCAACATAGGTGCGCCGCACCTATCCTTTGGTGCGTCGCATATCGGCCCCCATCAAAACTTAAACTGGCCAGTGGTGCGCCGCACCACGCCCTTGGTGCGCCGCACCTGGGGTGCAGACCAGCAACTCAATTTTAAAACTTGTTCTAAACGATTCTCATTCGATCTCAAAACCTTAGCCCGACCTGGAGAGATAAAATTGACCTCTCTGACAACACTTTTGATGACTTTAATCATCAATCAACCCTTTAATCCTTTACAACCTAAATCAATCATTGAATCACCCAAATAACATGAAATCGGTAATCGTTTAATCAATTAACCCAACCCAAACCCTATGGCCTGGATTGAATACTCATCTATGACTCATAAGATCAGATTTCAAAGAGGATATTACCTTTAATACATGTAGATCACAATGGGAATGCATAATACTTGATCAATCACTCCATAAACACACGCAAAGGGACTTTTCGGCTTGAAATTGATGGGAACTTGCTATGGGGTGATTAGGGTTTTCTTACGAGGCACAAATCTGAAAATAAACTTCCTAATGACAGCCCCCATACTACAAATCCCGTTTTTGACTTTGCACATATGTCAAAACTAGTCCCTAAGCTTTCAATATCCTTCATTATTGGTCACAAACTACTTTATTGACCATATACATCATTAATCTTCATTAAATGTCACTACATGGACATTAACCTTCATATTACACACATTTATACTACATTAACATTTAGGCTTACAAGCCTCACACATAACACACATTAACTACGTATAAGCATTAAATCTAAAATAGACTTAACGACACACACAATATTGACTTAACGGCATTAGTCAACTAGTAAAGAAAAGTTGGGGATGTTACATATTAAGACTATCTTCTAATACATAAAAGTTACTTAAATAAATAGAGTTAATTTTAATAGGTATATTCATTCAAAATATAAAATCTTGCAATGATTAAATATTAAACCACTCTAATACATAGTTAAAACATGACAATTAATTTAAACACCATGTTAGTTAATCATGTTAAAAATTTCAGGATGTTACAAAGGTTAAGAGGGTAGTCAATGATGTTTTTAAGGCCGGTCACACGTTGGGTGACCAATGCACTTGGGCCGAATCGTACCACGACAATTGCGGGGAAGACAAAACCACTTGGGAAGTCAAATGCCCGCAACACGACAAGTGGTGGCTCGACGAAAGCGCTTACCTTGGCATAGGAAGTATGTCAATAAAAGATGATGAGTAATCGTAGCATTTCAATGTATTTCGTGTTTTTATCATGTACTGTCTTTTTTAATTATGTGTTGTCTTTTATTTTTAAGTAATGTAATGTGTTTGTTTAATAATAAAATGTGTTTTTTGTTATATTTGAATGGTGTTTTTGTTTAAAAAAATTATAAAAGAATTGATGATGTGGCGAAGAAGTTCCAAGAAGCTGTCTTTATAAGTAGGGAGAGTCCTGAGGGGAGTCCTGAGTGATGTGATGCTGATGTGACAGGCAAGAAGCTGGAGGACTCCTCTCCTTATAAGCATAGGCCTAAGTGACTTATTTCTTTTAAGAGAGAATTATTGAGCATAACAAACACAAAAACAAAAACAAAAACAAAAAAAATAGAAACATGAATAATTGATATCGGTCTGAAGGAAGTACTGAAAAGGACAAATCCAAACCACATGCGAATTTGTTAGCATTTTCTGGGCTTTAGCTTGAAAGTTATTAGGATTTAATATATGGAATTGTAGTTCGTAGTTGCCTAATTGGTGTTTTAATTAGTTGGTTTGTTAACATATATATTTGGTACTATAAATATCGGCATGTGCTTTCGATCTCTCCATTTCCAAATTAATTATTATTCGTATTGTTTTTGTTGATTAACTTAAAATTATTTTCTGAAAGCCATTTGATATAATAGAGGGTATCCGCGCAATGCGGCGGCGAACGGCAACGGGTGATGGTGGTTAGGTGGTGGTTATTA
This sequence comes from Erigeron breviscapus, assembly GCA_034093135.1. NCBI lineage: Eukaryota > Viridiplantae > Streptophyta > Magnoliopsida > Asterales > Asteraceae > Erigeron > Erigeron breviscapus. The sequence goes on along the minus strand of CM067167.1, from coordinate 230,858,537 downwards.
ATGTAAAAGTAATTGATGTAAAAGGTAATGTAGTTATTTTAGGAGTTGAGTATGTATGTTATAAATAATTTCATTAAAGATATAATAGGTATATTAAGTGAAAATATTTAAATTAGTGAATAAAAGATAGAGTTAATTTGGGTAGATAGGAGATGGTAATATTGTAGTGTTTAGGTTGAGAAGATATTGAAAGTTAAAGGTATTTTTGGTATTTTAAAGATAAAAAGTTTAAAGAAGGATAGATAATTTATTTTATAAAGAAGTAAAGATTAACACTTACTTACAATTTTTAACGTAGTTGTATTTATATTACGGAGTAAAATTTTGTAATCTCCAATCCATGATGGAAAAAAAAAAAGGCATGAATGAAAATAATTCAAATAACTTGACACCCTTGCATAATGTTTGAATTTTGTCTACGATGAATACTCAACTAATTATCATTAGGATTATGGGGTCATACAAGCTGCTGTTGATAGCAGCCAATTAAGAAACCTGCAATCAAGAACATTTTTTTTTTCTTCTTACAACTAACCCTTTAACTAATTTTTTCCCAACATTAATCCATAAATTTACGATAACAGCACCATGTTTAATTGGCTTTCACTTTCCCTATGATTACAACACATAAATAATAAATAAATGAAACTAAAAACTTTAGAAAATCAAAGTATTGTTTCACCATGCATCCGGCGTGACGGAAATAAGTGATATAAACGCTTTAAGTCGTAAAATGTAAACATGTCGATATAAACAAGTTTGATAACGGCTAGATTGATTTTATGTATATCGTGAACTGGCCGGGTTCATTCACCCTACAAACATGTTTAATTCAATCTAGAATTCTATTAAAATTGAGAGACAGGAGAGTTTCGTTTTACTCATCGGGTCATTTAGATAAAAAAACAACCACTATGACCAAATAATTTTGCTCAAATTTTGGACTATTTTTCATAAAGTTCATAGAGTATAATCATGTAGAATGAGATTCCCCTCTACTATATATTAATATTGTATATGGTCAATGGAATTTAGAAGTGGCAAGCACCATTGTTGTTGTCCAACAATGTTGTCAAATGTGCCGCTCTATCTTTAGATACCATTCAACCTTATATAAATCAAGAAGTTAAGTATTTGGTTGAATTGTTTTTAGCCTCTTAAGCCTCAAAACAACATGGGGAACATGACAATAATAATCAAATTAGACTTGTTTTTATATTATTTTTTGTTTGATTATTTATTTATTTATTATTATATATTGTGTACGTATAGCCAATAACATGTTCTTCTTGTGAAGATTATAATTAAACCATAGACTTTTCTTTATATTTTCTCTCCATTTTTTTATTTCGTGAACAAAATAGACTTTTCAGTTCTTACTCTATACACTTCTAGAGATGTTACGTTTTATTATCACTGTTGAAAGTTTCTCCTTTTGACCTTAATTTGGCAATGAGCATTCAATGAGGCTATTCGCTTAATCCACAATCATCGCTTCGTCCACTCAAATCGCCCATAACACATGTATAGATGATAGGTGGCTCTTTATGAATAAAAAGTCTATGTAGAAGATGAATTGCATGTGTGAAACTCTGTTTCTCCCACGTAAAAGTGTATATTGCTTTGTCATGTTTTCTTCTAATAAGATTTTATTATACCATCACTACTGGAGTCACTTAACTTGTATCGTACTACTTGAATTATAGCAAAAATTATTTTACAAAACTTATCCTTTACTGGTAGCATATTCAGTCAAGGATTATGGGGTTTTACTGTCAGATAACGTTGCAAGGTCGTTATCTTGAGAAGAAAAAATTACTCTACGAGACTAAGAGGTTCTAAACATTTGCCTTTTTTACTAGAACGATACATTAAATGCGTGTATTTTTGTAATAACACGTCTCACGTTATAGGAACAGTTAGCCTTATGAGGAAACATATTTTTATAGACGATATTGTTCCTTTCTAGAAATCATTTGACGTTATTAAGGTGAATTAATTACTTATACATTTATTTATATTCTTAAATACTTTTTGAAAAATCTGTCAATGACATTTAAATTTATTAATATTTTTTTTCAAAATGCAATATATTAAAATAGACCACTAATGAAGCATTAGAGGCCAATACAAAAATTGAATTACAAAGCCTAGAAATACAACATGTAACAACAATCTAGACTCTTCTTAAAATTTGAACGGCAATGATTGCAAAAAGAAAAAAACAGTCGTGTCAATTACAGAGGAGACACGGGAAAAATTTTCACCCACAAATGTCGAACCACCGATTTTCACTCTGTTGTGTTCTTTTATGCAAACCCATATAACACCCAAGGCATACGAACCAATGAACAACAAGCTCCATAGACACGATTATAAGAAAAGAAGAGGGTTTTGGAACCACTCATCCAGCGACACACACATTTTATGACACCTGCTTGTGACCCACAAGAATGATTGAGAGACAATGAGATCATCCATTCTTTGAGAACCCGGAGAGAAGACCTGTCCATTTCGATGTTTCCAAATCGCCCAAAGCATAGAAAAGATGATAGCCTTGATACACAGTTTCTTGGAATCAATTACACAGATTATAAGTTCGAATATGGACAAACGTAATTTTTTTTTAAATAACAACAATTGTTAAATAGCCATGAATCTCCTCACATTATATTTAGAAAACCGTCGGTGTATCGGTTGTGAACCATTTGGTACAAAAATTCTTTTACATCTACGTTAAGCAAAACTTAAAAACAAAATTTACGTTTTCAAGATTACAAAATGAAAACTATAATAAGAGTGTGAAACGGTTTGTAGTCACATGGATATTAAACAAAATAAACTTTTAGGATTCTTACCAAAAAAATAATCGTTATAGCCAAACTTGTACGTATAAAAGACAAAGCGTACAATACATAAGGACGACGGACAAACGGATCTAGTCAGCGCTGTTTGACCATCTTTTTAACTTATAATTCACCTTTCCTTGTACAAACAGATAAGGACAAACAAACCATGGTAGTAAAGCAGTTCAAAAAAGTAAATAACTATGCCAGTAAAAACTAAAGGGCAATATAGTAAACTACAGTCGTTAATAGCCTTTGTTAGTATAATTTAATCTTCAAAATCTTTTATAAAATAATGTTCGGCGGCGTCGTTTTTGTTGTGTTTCATTGCATCTCGATAAGGTCTCTCTCTTGTTATGCTATATATATAAGGCCAAGTTTTTTCATTTTGTTTCATTCATTATTCTCTATACATACAAACATTTCTGAATCTATAACTACTCTATATACATATGTCTATTTAATTAGTCATTAACTTATAACCCACTTGTATATATATAACCAACCCACACACACATATTTCATTTCATTTTAGAGAGAGATAAAGAAAAAAGGAAATGAGAACAAGAAGCATGATGTGCTGTGATAAAAGAAGAAGAGAAAGAGAAAGAGAAAGCAATTTTGTAAGTGAGAGAATGTTACACAGCCGGAAAAGAGCAAAGTCATCGGCCGGAACGCCGGTGACAACCACTATTTCCGGCCAGTGTGATTTCCTTGACAAACTCCCAGACGACATCGTTTTGTTCATTCTTACCAAACTTAGCTCCACTGCCTCTTGTCCTTCAGATTTCATCAGCGTTTTGTCAACGTAATAATTCAACCATCCATTTTTGAAACTAACTAATTTTTTTTTAATTATAATTATATCTTTTTTTAAAAGATCTTGTAACTGATGGATGATATGTGTTGGTTTGTTGTAACAGATGCAAGAGATTAAACGTGTTAGGCGTGCACTCTCTCGTGTTAGCAAAAGCATCTCCCAAAACATTCTCTGTAAAAGCCAAAAACTGGTCGGAATCTTCTCACCGGTTTTTAAAACAGTGCTCCGATTCCGGAAATGTTGAGGCCTGTTACACTCTTGGCATGGTCAGTTTAATTAATCTCCCCCTCCTCTTTTTCTCAAACATATACATACATATATATACATATGTATTTAATTTATAGCTCTGTAAGCAGTCTTTGATTTTTAAATTTTTTATTTCAAATTACAGATTCGGTTTTACTGTCTGGAAAACCGAGGCAGCGGAGCGTCGTTGATGGCAAAAGCAGCGATTAACTCACACGCGCCGGCTTTGTACTCACTAGCGGTGATTCAGTTCAATGGAAGTGGAGGTACAAAGAATGACAAGGACTTGAGAGCCGGTGTCGCGTTATGTGCACGCTCTTCATTCTTAGGCCATATCGACGCGCTCCGTGAGCTCGGACATTGTCTTCAAGACGGATACGGAGTCCGGCAAAACATAACAGAAGGACGACGGTTTTTAGTACAAGCAAACGCGCGTGAGCTAGCTGCAGTGTTGTCGACCACACCGTCGTCTTTAATAGCTGGAAATTGGCTGACGTGGAATCCGTTACCACACTTACGTCACGGGAACGTCGTGGGTCCTGGATGTCCTTTGTTAAGTGATTTTGGGTGTAATGTTCCGGCACCGGAACCACATCCGGCAAACCGGTTTTTATCGGATTGGTTTGCTGGTAAGGAGCTTGGACCGGGTTTAAGGTTGTGTTCACATGCCGGGTGTGGTAGACCGGAAACCAGACAGCATGAATTTAGGAGATGTTCGGTTTGTGGGAATGTGAATTATTGTTCACGCGCGTGTCAAGCACTCGACTGGAAGATGCGTCATAAGATGGAATGTACACAGGCTGAAAGATGGGTGGATGATGGTGAAGGTGAACATAACGGAGGAAATGTTAATGAAGATAACGGAATGATTGTTGAGAGTTAAAAAGACCAACGTTAGTAACGTCAACGGTGGGGACTGAAGAAGCAAAATTTTGTTTGTTTCGGGGTAGAAATGGAATTTCGTAAAATTATGCTTTCTTTTGACGTTGGCCGGAATATTAAGCTAGTAGTAAGGAAAAGTTAATTACTACTCCACTTTTTTTCTTTTTTTCTAAGGGTAGCAAATTTTGTACAATATATCTATATATAGCTAGCCTCTTGAAAAAATTAAATGAAAATATTGGTTAAGTAGTTGAAAAGAGTTAAATACTAATTAGATTTAACGTTATAATTATTTGAATTTATGAAGGTCAACATGATAAATCTGTTTGTTATTAATTACCGTCTTAAGCAAGTGAAATTAATCCCTTTATTTTTTTAACTTCTCTCACACAAAATTACCTTTTATTTGAAAGCACTTTTTATGGAAATATATTCAAACTGGAAGGCCAAATGGTTGGATTGAATAACATCTTTTTACTTATCCCGTTTTGAGTGAGTGAAATTATTATTTTTTTTCTTCTTAATCACTTGTCTCCTCACAGCATTACTTTTTATTTTTCTTCGTTTGAAGTATCTTGAGAGGTAATTTTATTTACTAAACATATTTAAACTGGAAAGGCCAAATGTTTGTTTTAAAACCGATTGGAACCGATCTATTTTTAGCAAAAGTCATCTTTAAGGGTTTTTTATATATGCCGTTCATCTATGAGGTTTACCAAAAAAAAAAAAAATACGGTTAGGGAATTATTACTATTGTAATTTTTCTAAGTAAAATATGTTTTTGCTAGAATCATCAATATCACGATGTTTTAAAGCTAATATGTCTAAGAATGACACTAGAATTATCATTCTGCAATGTTTATTTATCATACTATCATAGACAAGTAGAGTGAAATTAGGCTAAAAAGTTGCAAATTAAAGCAAATCACATCACTTTCTTTAGATAGTAATCTAGTTTATGTTGTAACACAAAACAGATGTGTGAAAATGTAACCATTTTGGATGAATTTTTGGTGAGTTTCCACGTGATTGACCTATCTGATTAGCGGTTGAGTTATTTGTTTTACATGATTGGCATGTTGTTGATCAAAATAAAAATCCGATTGAGTCTTTTTGTATGTGGGTTGAAATTGGTGTATGAAAGCGTTTGTTTTTATAGATAAAGAATATCTATGGGGACAACTAATAAAAACCAAAAAAGGACGACTAATTAGTTAGTCTAATTCATAAATAGTGGTGGATTTGTGACTAATTTGGTGCAAAAGCGCATTTCTTAATGAAATACGTACGCAAATATATAATTTTGGGGTTTTGCTTAAATTACTAGTAGTTAAATGACACAAAAAAAAACTAATCTAATTTATATCTCAATGCGTTATATTTTATTGACAATTTCAAGTATTGAATGTTTCTTTTTTTAACCATTAAATACTGAACAGAAAAAGAGAATAATTGTATTTACAGTTACTGTTTATTGCTTAAGTTAATGCAATAGATTTTTTTTGTTAAATTAGAAACAAACATTTGTAATTGATTGATTAGTTAAGTTTTTTCTATAAATTTATAAACAAATAGGATATAAGTTATGTTTGGTTGGTATTTTTTTTTTCTTTAAAGGTAATGTAACTTAGTTACCTTAAATCAACATATATTTACATAAAAAACTTATACTTTTTATATCAAAAGTTCGTCTCCTTTTAAATTTTATTGTAAAAATTCACCTAATTCATGCACGTTTGTCATTAGCAATACCCATATACCAAGTTTATTCATACATCTTGTAGGATACCATAATCATGTATTCTTCTTATGTTTTTTTGTGATCATTACATCTAATAAAACTCAATTGAATGTTCAAGTTAATGTCAAAAACCTTAATTAATCGTGGCCCTAGTGAAAGCTAGCATAACCTAAATGTCAAATTTAGGCAACACTCTTTTTAGTTATACATTAGTTTGATGTTTTAAAGTTGAGTAGAGTGTCATCCAATCTTTCTTGGATTTAATTCGAGAAGAGTCTTTATCGGGCCAAATCAATTGTCTTGCATTAGGTATTGTACCTTATACCTAAAAAACTTGTACCACGATTAATGTGATGGGGAATACATTGTGATAAAGAAGAGGAAAAATCCATGCCCCCCAATAATAAATAGATATACGAATTGTGGTCGTGGTTTGTTTCTCTTCTCTTGTTATATATAATATCATCATCGGTTGGTCAAGAGAACATATGCCATTAAATTTCATGATTACTTTTGTCATTTGTTCCTATTTTCTGTTATGTTCGATGTGACAAATATGTTGTCTCCTTCCAACTCGATCCATTTATAATTTGAGCGAGTTCATAATGTACAATTAGACCAATTATTGTTGCTATAGTTATTATCGAGAAATAGTCTCTACCGTTAAGTAAAAATATGACTATTTACATCTCATATCTCATAATCACTTAAAACATGATGAAGTATGACTCTTGCTTTCATTATAATAAGGAAAATGATAAATTAACTTAAAGATATGTCTAAAAATAAATCTAAAAGATAAAAAATTTGACATGTGAATTCAACTAAGTCTTTTTCTCAATCTTATCCTTTAATTTTTCTAAATGTCATTATCTTATAATTAGGTTAGATCCTTATGTCTTCCTTCAGAAATAAATAGTTCAGAAATAAATAGAAGACTTGTTGCACAACAACACAAAGGGGATGTTAGTGTGTAAAATTGATTTTTAAATTAAAATATGAAAATCATTTTTGTAGACTTCCATATGCATTTTATAAATATGATAATTCATCGATATAAGATGTTTTTAATTACTATCGGACATTTGGTTTGTTGATTGTAGAAAGGAGATTTAATAAAGCAAATATCACTGACATTTTATGGAAAAAAATCATTTATGATTAATAACTTATAACACCTTTGTTTTTATCACCAAGAGGTAATCCTTTTCTGATCACAAAACCAGAAATTTGTTTCTTTGTGTTTTTTGTTTTTTTCTTACTTTAAGGCTTATAGACCCTAGACTCGTAGAGCTATTTTTTTTTTCAACGGCACTCGTAGAGCTATCTAATCTAACGCACTGTATACAAAAATAGATTAGTGAATAACAGAAAATGGCCGGTAAAAGTGATTAACCTAATATATGTACGAACATTTTTATAGTTTGATGCATGGTAATACCTGATAAATTAAAGATCTAAGAGAAAAAAATTAATAGAACATGAAATGTTTAAGCTAGTGATAACATTAACGGGAGTGATATCCTCACAACAAAATTTTCCATATAAAATGTTTGTATTAGAAATGTTTGTATTAAAAATGTTTGTATTAGAAATGTTTGTATTAGAAAAGTTTATAAAAAATATTTGTATTAGAAAACTTTGTATTAGAAATGTTTGTATTAGAAATGTTTGTATTAGAAATGTTTGTATTAGAAATGTTTGTATTAGAAATGTTTGTATTAGAAATGTTTGTATTAGAAATGTTTGTATTAGAAATGTTTGTATTAGAAATGTTTGTATTAGAAATGTTTGTATTAGAAATGTTTGTATTAGAAATGTTTGTATTAGAAATGTTTGTATTAGAAATGTTTGTATTAGAAATGTTTGTATTAGAAATGTTTGTATTAGAAATGTTTGTATTAGAAATGTTTGTATTAGAAATGTTTGTATTAGAAATGTTTGTATTAGAAATGTTTGTATTAGAAATGTTTGTATTAGAAATGTTTGTATTAGAAATGTTTGTATTAGAAATGTTTGTATTAGAAATGTTTGTATTAGAAATGTTTGTATTAGAAATGTTTGTATTAGAAATGTTTGTATTAGAAATGTTTGTATTAGAAATGTTTGTATTAGAAATGTTTGTATTAGAAATGTTTGTATTAGAAATGTTTGTATTAGAAATGTTTGTATTAGAAATGTTTGTATTAGAAATGTTTGTATTAGAAATGTTTGTATTAGAAATGTTTGTATTAGAAATGTTTGTATTAGAAATGTTTGTATTAGAAATGTTTGTATTAGAAATGTTTGTATTAGAAATGTTTGTATTAGAAATGTTTGTATTAGAAATGTTTGTATTAGAAATGTTTGTATTAGAAATGTTTGTATTAGAAATGTTTGTATTAGAAATGTTTGTATTAGAAATGTTTGTATTAGAAATGTTTGTATTAGAAATGTTTGTATTAGAAATGTTTGTATTAGAAATGTTTGTATTAGAAATGTTTGTATTAGAAATGTTTGTATTAGAAATGTTTGTATTAGAAATGTTTGTATTAGAAATGTTTGTATTAGAAATGTTTGTATTAGAAAAGTTTGTATTAGAAAGTTGTATACAAAAGTATATAAAAATGTTTGTATTAGAAATGTTTGTATTAAAAAGTTTATAAAAAATATTTGTATTAGAAAAGTTTTAAAAAGTTTGTATTAGAAATGTTTGTATTAGAAATGTTTGTATTAGAAATGTTTGTATTAGAAATGTTTGTATTAGAAATGTTTGTATTAGAAATGTTTGTATTAGAAATGTTTGTATTAGAAATGTTTGTATTAGAAATGTTTGTATTAGAAATGTTTGTATTAGAAATGTTTGTATTAGAATGTTTGTATTAGAAATGTTTGTATTAGAAATGTTTGTATTAGAAATGTTTGTATTAGAAATGTTTGTATTAGAAATGTTTTATAGAAAAATGTTTGTATTAAAAGTTTGTAAAAAGTAGTAGTACAAAAGTCATATAAAAATGTTTGTATTAGAAATGTTTGTATTAGAATAGTTTATAAAAAATATTTGTTTTAGAAAAGTTTATAAAAAATGTAGAAAAGTGTATACATAGTATATAAAAAATTATATAAAAAAAAGTTCATGCGAAATTTTACGTTCAAAAAAAGTACTTAAAAATGTTTAAATAGAAATTTAAGTTCAAATAAATTATATATAAAAAATTTAAGTTCATACGAAATTTAAAAAATGTTTATAAAAAAGTAAGTTCAGAAAAGTTTATAAAAAGTTAATAAAAAATTAAGTTCAAAAAATTATAAATAAAATGTTTATAAAAAATTATATATATATAAAAAAAGGTTCTTACGAAATTTTACGTTAAAAAAAGTACTTAAAAATGTATAAATAAAAAAGGTATGTAAAAAGTTTTACATTATAAAACATAAGTATAAAAAGATATTAAAAGATATATTGAAAAAGTAGTAGTACAAAAGTCATATAAAAAATTAAGTTAAAAAAAGTAGTTCAAAAAGTTGATATAAAAAGTATTATAATACGTGTATTATTTATGTAGATTTAAGAAAAATGCTAGGAGCTCACGGCGGCGACGGCGATGGAAACGATCCGCACCGATCGTGGTGGAAGAAAATAGCAGGCTGCAAAAACAGCGGTAAGAAAATTGACTTTACATTAAATTTAGTTATGCATTGAAATAATTGTATTCTTATCGTTTAAAGTAACTTATTTATGTTATTGTTACTTATTGGTTTTGTAGGGTCGAAGAAAACACCACCACCACCAAGAGGGGCAGCCAAACATCTAAAGCTTGAGGCTGCCTTCAAGAAAAATGGAGGCCCGTTACCCATGTACTTCGATTACAAATCGAAGACCTTTCAGTCGATCGGGGACTACGGGGCTATGTACAAATCTTTGTTAGGCTCATTGATCGGAGATGTCCCCCAGTACTACGAGTCATGGTACGATGTGCCCGAGTCTCTGAGGGACAATATCTTGGAGGAAATACAGGTTAGAATATGTTTCTTTTTATATTTTTTTACTTAATATGTTTTATAATGATAACCCCGAAACTGCTAACTTGTATTTGTAAACAATGTAGCGCTGGTTTGCGATGGACCAGTACTTAGAGCAGGATGAGGACGACCCCACCCGGAAGGCAGCAAAACAGGCTTTCCATGCTGATGCAGCTAGCATATATAGGCAGAGAAAGTCAAAATTCAAATCTCAGCATTTTACAGCACGGGGGGGTGTAGACGAAGCAGATACCCTGCAGACAGCACCGCCAGCTGGTATGGACCCGGAAGAGTGGGGAAAACTACTGCGTTTCTATACCAGGGATGACCGGGTCAAGCGGGCCGCGACAAACAAGACAAACCGGTCCAAACAGGCGGTGGGGACTCAGGGTCGGCGATCTATTTCTCTTGCCCACGATCGGGCGTTGGTACGTTTGGTTTTAACAAAAGTATACAATTCTTGTGTTTTTTTATGCTAATTATTTGACTTGTTTGCAGGCCAAGCACCATAACGAAAAGAAGGAGGGGCCACCGCCCACGTGGGAGTCGACTTGGGCGGCAACCCACAGACTACAACCTCCGGAAGTTGCGGTATATACATAACTTTAAGTTAAATTACTTTTAATTACTGCTCCATTTATTAAACTTACCTTACTATTTATATGCAGTCCCGTCTGGAAGCTGCGCAGGTGAGACATTCACAGGATCTTGCACCGACACCTCCAACCCAGTTGTTCCCGGAAGCGTTTGGATCGCGATCGGGACATCAGCGCGGACTAGGGAGGATTCTCAGGGGTTTCGGATCCCATGATTTCCCTGTTGAGTTGCCGCAGCCACATTATGGACCTCCGGAAGGCCCATCTGGATCGTATTCTGGCCCGTCTGGAGCCCAACCTTCCGGCTCCTATGTTGACTTGCACCAGTCTGGTGATGAGTATTTCGACCCCCGCCAGTTATGGAGTGGGCCATCGTCGCATTATGGACCTCCATCAGGGGAATTTGGTAGCTTGTCGGATATGAGTGGATTTTTTAGTGGAACAGGCTCTGTATCCGGACCAGGTGTGGGTGATGATAATGCCGGTGAGGACGACGACGATTCCGGTGATTAGGCTTTTTTTTATTTGTACGAAGTATGGACATTTTTATAAATACAGTTTGTTATGTACATTTTTAGTATTTGTATTTGATATGGACATTTTTTATTATTTGTGTACTGTTTGTTTATAATGATGGTGGACTATCCGGTTTGCAAAAACAAAAAACTTTATTTTCCCCCACTTAAGAGACCCGCTTACATTTTTCACCCTAAAAATCTCTTTTTTCATTTTTCAGTTTTAATTTGATTGTGATCCTTTAAAAGGACCAATTAGCAACTCGTACATTAAACAGCAATCTATTGAAATGATCAATCAACTAAAGTAAGATTGATAGAATAAATGATCATTATTAAACACAATACCAAAACAAAAGTGACATAACATATAATACTTTTCAACAACTTATATCAAAAATAAGAAAATAAGTTTTTGGTTAAAATTTCAGTTCTATCAACCTATATATTTCTATACGTTGTGTGTGTGCATTTTCCTGAATTGTATATTTGATTTGATGGTGGGGAGGTTGTAGTATAGGAAAATGGAGGATTTACTCTGCAAAAAGTCCTCAATTTACTGGCATCCAACTGACTTATTGTTTAAAACAAAAAATCTTTATTTTCATGTATCTGTGTTTGACCGACTGGCTGTCTGAATCATACTGTATATACAAGACAAATACTTTTCCCCTGTTGGGATTTTCAGTAGTCCTGCACTGCAAAAAAAGTTGTAGTTTTCCTTTACAAACACTCCTCTCAAAATGTACCACCACTTCCCAAGTTGCATTCATTATGCTGTCCAACCTTTCTAAATCTGTTCATTAATTCAAACAGTCCCATAAATATCTTTTTATTGTCGTTACTTTCTACCAAAATTTACATCAACCAATACACCTCAACTTTTAGGTTCTCTAAACTCAATTGACCTCCCTCTAAACGTCGTCAAAGAAAGAGTATATGTGTTTGGCTACTACTTGGGAAATTTGAAATGAATTAGAAGATTTTAAGTGTTCGATCGCTAATAACAAAAGTTTTTATCAAGAGTACTTTCAGGTCTATCTCTTTTTTCTCTTTTTTTTTTTGTTACTGTTTACATAATATAAATCTGTATCTATATATGAAGTTTGTAAAAACTGAAGATATATATAGTTAATGGTTATCTTAAAAAAACAATTATGGTTATGATGATGGGAAATGTAAAGAAAAATTTGGCAATTCTTTGTACTGTATTCATTTTGCATGTAAAGAAAAAATGTGTATGTATCTATTAAAAACTACATAACATCAGTTGTGTTTTACAAAAATATGAATTAATGAACAATATTACAAAAATACCAATTAATGAACATGTGTATGTACCAATATTACAATCCTAATCAGATGAGTCCACTGTTCCCATATAGGTGGGAGGAGGTTTTGTTGCATCTATATATCTATTGTAGGCTAACTGGCGGTGTCGGTACAAATCTTTCCATTTGCTCACGGGAGTCCTTACACGATCCTGTACCCAATATGCGATCTCCGGGGCCATCGGGTAGTCACCTTCCAACTGCACCATGATATAGTGACCGTGACCATGTACTAATGCTATTGATATGGGCTCTGTCCTAGGCACCTCATCAGGACCATAGGTAAATGGGAACGATGTCCAACTTGCGGCAGTAGATAAACAGTTAATTACTATACCCATCCTGTTGGACAACAACATGGCCCCCATAGTCATGTGCATCCAGTAGCTAATTGGTCTAAACACCCCTACATAAGACCTTGATAACCCCTCAAAAAAGCTCGCTTCAGCCTGTTCCCCTCTTGTTAGGTCATCGTAGAATTGTTTGTTGTTTTCATACTCGGCCAACATATGTAGTCGGATCCACTCGTAACCTTCGTTTTCATCGTACCCCAATGCAACAGCAAGTGCCCGGAATCCACAGTTGCCATCACCCCTGACATTAATAATCCCCTTGACGTATGGTCTAAATACCTTCGGTATGTCATCTAGGTAACCCTGTATACCGTCGTCTGCAGTGGGCGAGTGTTAGGTGGTGGTACTGGTAGAGCAGCCAATTGCTGCTCAGCTGATATGGGAGATATTGGTGATGGTGATGGTGCTGGTGCTGGTGGCATCGGAGGTGATGGTGCTGGTGGCATCGAAGGTTGTGTGGGCGTAGTGAAAAAATCAAAGTACGGTGCTGGTGCTGATGGCATCGGAGTGCTAGGACCTGCAGGAAAATAAGTATCGGCACTAAAGAACTGATCCACTACGCCTGTTGGTGCTGTTGGTGGCACAGGATAGTACCCGGGTTCGGCTGCGCCGAACAACTGATCTATGAATGAGGGTTCGGTTGTAGGCTCATTACTCGGCCCTGCCGCTGAAAATTGTGACGATCGGAGCAACTCATCAATATATCCACGGGTGTCCTCCCGTAAATCGGTGTCAGGCTCCGCGAAACGTGACTCCGTGGGCACATGCTCACTGTATCTCGCCGACTGAAAGTCTCTGTAGCATGAGCCTGAGTCTGGTGCGGTATCCGGATACTTAGGTGTTGTCACGTGCACGGACCTCGACTTTTTCATCTTTGGTGGTGGTGGCATCGGAGGTGATACGTTCAAGTCTGGCATCTGCAATGAATGAATGAATAATTAAGTTAGATGTATACCCGTATAGTATTTAACAATTACTAATTTGCTAGACTATAATAATATACCTTTTTCTTTGACCCAACAGGTCTACCCCGTGTTTTCTTTTGGACCTCCGGATCCTTGATTTTGGACCGACCCGGATAGAGGATGTCCTTTATTTTTGACATCAAGCTTTTCCTTTCTTTTATGGGTTTTCGTTCCAAGGCAGTAGTAACCTCACCACAAAAGTCCTCAACAGGCTCGTCATCATCCGAGTCTTTCTTCACATTTCCAGGCAGGCAGGTGGACGGGTTTATATCGAGCCTGCACCAAAATGCATCTATCTCATATTCTTGAACACGCCTTCCTGCAGGAATAAAAATATTACATTAAGTATTTTTAAGTAAAATGGACCATTTGTATTTGAATGAACAGTACTTACGTTCCTGCATGTATGTTAGAAGTCGACAACTACATGGCAAGCCACAGCTAGCCCATACTGTACACCCGCATTTTGACACGTCCCCTTTTAGGGTATTTTTCAACCGATCAATTTCGTCAACCATAATTTGCAAGGCTACATGGGAGGCTTTACCGAGCAAATCCTTTAAACAGGGATAGTTGTGTTTATTTTGATTGTACTGCCTGCAATGTTCCAGTGACCCCTTTATTTCGGTGTATTGCCCGCTGACAACAGAGTTAACACATTCAACGATCCTGTGGAACGTAAGCCGCTTTTGATGCATAACTGACTTCAGCAAAGAATGCTCGCTCTCACCCTGTTGGTAGTGTAGTTACGATAGTTGCGGTGTTGGTCGACCCAACATGACACAAATAACTCCTTGTACGAGGCAAGCCACTGTATTTGTAGATACTTATAAAGATCTGCAGGAAAATAAAAAGTGATTTAGCTACATGGTTACATCGTAAGCTTTATCATAAAAACAGTATGGAGACGGGATGTATATACTTGGTTTATCTGCCAATAATACTTTTAGCCGCTGCTCATTCTCTGCGTATTCTTTAACCGTGATTGACTTTACGAGTTTATCCCACCGATGTTTAAACGAACCATAATCTTTTTTGGTCCTAAACGATGGGTTGGCATGTAAATCAATATTCCTCCAAATGTGTATTCTACACAGTATCAGCTTCGTTCCCGGCATCACATCCTTAACCGCTTTCATGAGGGCCAGATCCCGATCAGTGAGTGCCACACGCACGACGAACCCTTCTTCGAGCGTCGACCTCAAGCACTGTAACACCCATGTGTATGCCGCATGTTGCTCATTTTCAATTAGTGCGTGCGCAATGCTGAATGTCTTGCCAGTTGGAGTGACACCCACAATCTCAACAAGCGGCATGTTGTAAACGTTGGTTTTATACGTGGCGTCTATTTCAATGATCCAAGGAAATGCACGCCATATGTCAAGTGATGTAGGATGTACGAAAAAGAGATTGGTCAAACATCCGGTTTTGCTATCCGTCGTGTACTGATACGTGTACTGATGGTCAGATAATAATTGGAGCACGATCTGCAACGGGTAAACAACCAAAGTATAAGGAAGTCGTATTTTTTTTAAAAATAAACAGATAGTTATACGATCCACATGCAGGTATGTTTCTTATTTCACCTGCATTCGAGTTTCCCCTCGTTGTTGGGCGTGCTTTAGCCGGTGTTGCCGCAAGTAGTTAGAAATGTCTTGTGAACGGGTCAAGATGCCGGGAAATGCATCCTTCAATTGGTCCCTTATGCTATTTGGCCCAAACCTAGCAACGCCTTTTCGTCCACAAATTCTTTTTGAACATCGGTTAGTCGTCTTGCGTACGCAATACCTTCCAAATTACGAGCTGATGGATGGTTATGTCGGTGATCTATAACTTCAACCCACCAACTATGGTCCTTTGTCAGACGGCCTACCAATTTGAATGGACAGTCAATTTTGGTAGTCCCTTTGGGTGCCCCGGTTAACCGCTTATCTCTTTTTCCACCACGGTTGCAAATAAGGACCACCTTTTAACTTCTCCGTCTTTTGTGGCATTTGATCTTCGTGTTACTAACACATAACCAAGCTCCTTTGCCGTTCTTTGAGCCCAGTCTACCAAATCTATGTGTGTGTCAAACACCTGAAATATTTTATACACTTTTTTTTAATACACTTTTTATACACTTTTTATTTTACTTTTTTATATACTTTTTTATAATTAGATTTTATATGCACTTTTTTATAATACATTTTTTATTTTACTTTTTTATATACTTTTTTATAATTAGATTTTATATGCACTTTTTTATAATACTTTTTTTTTATTCACTATTTTATATACTTTTTTATAATCCACTTTCTTATACACTTTTTTATAATACACTTTTTATACACTTTTTTATAATACACTTTTTTATACACTTTTTTTTAACAATTTTTCAATAGCTTTTCTTAATCTACATTTTTACGTACATTTTTTAATATGTTTTTATATACAATTTTTTGTCCGTAGTTTTAATAATTATTTTTCTTACATACTTTTATAGCAACGGGTCAATATTTTATACACTTTTTTTTAATACACTTTTTATACACTTTTATTTTACTTTTTTACTTTTTTATATACTTTTTTATAATTAGATTTTATATGCACTTTTTTATAATACATTTTTTTTAATACACTTTTTTAATTCACTATTTTATATACTTTTTTAATCCACTTTCTTATACACTTTTTTATAATACACTTTTTATACACTTTTTTATAATACACTTTTTTATACACTTTTTTTTAACAATTTTTCAATAGCTTTTCTTAATCTACATTTTTACGTACATTTTTTAATATGTTTTTATATACAATTTTTTATCACTTTTATTTTACTTTTTTATAATCCACTTTCTTATACACTTTTTTATAATACACTTTTTATAATACACTTTTTTATACACTTTTTTATACACTTTTTTATAATACACTTTTTTATAATACACTTTTTTATAATACACTTTTTTATAATACACTTTTTTATACACTTTTTATAATACACTTTTTTATACACTTTTTATATACACTTTTTTAAAATACACTTTTTTATACACTTTTTTATAATACACTTTTTATACACTTTTTTATACACTTTTTTATAATACACTTTTTATACACTTTTTTATACACTTTTTATACACTTTTTTATAATACACTTTTTATACACTTTTTTATAATACACTTTTTTATACACTTTTTTTTAACAATTATTTCTTACTATACTTTATATCCAAAAACGACCGAATGAGTTTGAATAAATGAAAACTTGATTTACCTCTTTTATACGGAGTAATTCAAATGAGGAATGGTTTAACCCTGCAGCAAATGAAAATGAGGTGCGCCAACTTACAACTCGATCGGTACTATGAATGAAATGTGGAAACAGAAGTGTAAAACTCGCTCTTTTAAGATATCAAATGAAGTGTAAACTCGTTGTGGAAACAGAAGTGTAAAACTCGCTCTTTTAAGATATCAAATGAAATGTAAACTCGTTCTTTTAAAGGCAACATGAATCGTCAAGGGTAAACAGTTCGATTCGAACCTACCACCCCTTTAGGAGCGACTGTCGCTCCTAAAGGGGTGGTAGGTTCGAATCGAACTGTTTACCCATTTGTCGTATGCTGTCGGCCGTTGTCGTATCCTACTACCCCTTTAGGAGCGACTGTCGCTCCTAAAGGGGTGGTAGGTTCGAATCGAACTGTTTACCCATTTGTCGTATGCTGTCGGCCGTTGTCGTATCCTACTACCCCTTTAGGAGCGACTGTCGCTCCTAAAGGGGTGGTGGGATTACATAGGGGGTGGTCGGCCTACACGTCCCCATAATTATTAGCTAATTTGGATTAAATAACATGCCGCAATTATATGCTTTATGACTTTGAAATATCTTCGAGCTAGACACAAAGTTTGAACTTGTGTCATATATGTCACTGTCATATCCGATATGAAATCTAAGGTTGATACTTCTAAACTCATATACATATGAACAAGTGTTAATAAATCTATCTTTATATACAAGTGTTTGGAACTCTACATGTAGTCCACAACTTTTGAAATTTGTTAAATTTGTCAAATTTATTCATTTAACTTAAAATTGTAGAAACACATCCAAAAGTTATCGTAATTTCAAAAAGAAATATGACATCAGAAACAAATTGAAAAGAAGGAAATCACAAGTGATGGTGGGATATTGATGAGCAAATGCTTCTTTATTTTCACTTTATTACCATTTGAAAAAGGAAAAAAATATAGTTAGTGGAGGAGAATTTTGTTGTTGGTATAGTTGTATGTGCTTTATGCTCCAAGGGAACCCATTAGAGATGGTGAGATAATCCCACATCAAAAGGCATCCATCCTTGGGTAAAAGATTACCTTTTCTTCAAAAGCCCGAAAAATAAATTGATTGCGATTTTTGTTGCTTGTTTATTAGCATAGTTTTTGTAATTCACTAATTACTAATGATATATAACGTGTAAAAGTTATATATTCATTGTTAATAATACCTAACTATAGTGTCAATAAAATTTGTGTGATTAATTCAAATGAGGAATGGTTTAACCCTGCAGCAAATGAAAATGAGGTGCGCCAACTTACAACTCGATCGGTACTATGAATGAAATGTGGAAACAGAAGTGTAAAACTCGCTCTTTTAAGATATCAAATGAAATGTAAACTCGTTCTTTTAAAGGCAACATGAATCGTCAAGGGTAAACAGTTCGATTCGAACCTACCACCCCTTTAGGAGCGACTGTCGCTCCTAAAGGGGTGGTGGGATTACATAGGGGGTGGTCGTCCTACACGTCCCCATAATTATTAGCTAATTTGGATTAAATAACATGCCGCAATTATATGCTTTATGACTTTGAAATATCTTCGAGCTAGACACAAAGTTTGAACTTGTGTCATATATGTCACTGTCATATCCGATATGAAATCTAAGGTTGATACTTCTAAACTCTAACCATGGTTGTGATTGTATATTTGTTCTCAAAAAAGTTTGGAGTTAGATAAAATCTAACATGTGAAGAATATTGATCAAAAACACAAACTTTTGAAATTTGTTAAATTTGTCAAATTTATTCATTTAACTTAAAATTGTAGAAACACATCCAAAAGTTATCGTAATTTCAAAAAGAAATATGACATCAGAAACAAATTGAAAAGAAGGAAATCACAAGTGATGGTGGGATATTGATGAGCAAATGCTTCTTTATTTTCACTTTATTACCATTTGAAAAAGGAAAAAAATATAGTTAGTGGAGGAGAATTTTGTTGTTGGTATAGTTGTATGTGCTTTATGCTCCAAGGGAACCCATTAGAGAATTTCTTTTTCGGAAAAACGATGGTGAGATAATCCCACATCAAAAGGCATCCATCCTTGGGTAAAAGATTACCTTTTCTTCAAAAGCCCGAAAAATAAATTGATTGCGATTTTTGTTGCTTGTTTATTAGCATAGTTTTTGTAATTCACTAATTACTAATGATATATAACGTGTAAAAGTTATATATTCATTGTTAATAAAGGGTAATGGGGGGAACCCTAACCCCGATACCACAATTGGATACCCATCGACCCACCCCGTATGAGCCATATGATGCCGGTAAAATACCTCCATCCTAATCCCCACATGATCTGGGCACCCCGAAGGATCAAACCCGTGTATTTAAACTTCACATATGGGTCTAGGCTTCATTGGTAACGGGTACCTTAAAGGAATTATTTTTTGTGCCCAGCGGGGATCGAACCTGAGACCTTAAGGTCATCAAGTGTTTGCCTTACCACTAGGCTAATTCCTTGTTGGTATATTCATTGTTAATAATACCTAACTATAGTGTCAATAAAATTTGTGTGATTAATTCAAAGTTAGCACACATAAGTGTCATCTATCTTTATTTTATATATATACGTGCATAGAAAATCAACTACATAAATCCATACATGTTTCATGTTTGCCGAGTGTTTATGACAAAGACTAAAACTAACAACATATAAGTTGATGAATAATCATACGTAATACAAAGCCCACGTACCCTTGGATACATATCGTCTATCTAGTAACATGTTACACTATACAATTATAAGGTTTAGCCGTTTAGGTGAAAAATATAAGACTGATTTATACATCTTTAAGGTAGAAAAGAAACGAAATAGGTGATGAAATGGTCCAACACCATTTCAATTAAAGGTAAATTAAATTCTTTGTGATGAGCATATGCTATTCCATCCACTATGGATGAAAATGTAAGGCACCACCAAGGACAGTGCAATATATGTAAGTCCACTATTCACACAAAACACTTATCACATTATTATTTCGTATCTCAAAGCATAATGTTTTTTCCCCCCCTAGGAAATGTCATTTCGTTTTAGACGGGAATCATGTCTATTTAGGTTGCCAAATATGGATTCTAAAGTTTCAATGCTAAAAAACTTGGTTCTTAGATCATATCTTACGTTAGTGTGTGATCAGATTGCTCAGAAGATCATATCGTTGCTCCCTTTCGTTTAACCCCATAATACATAAACACACATATAGACACATTTTGTATTATGCAACAAGGAGGCCACCTTTCTCTTTAATTTGCCGTCGACAAACAAAAACAAAACACCTAAGCCTTTTTTGGTCGACTACCAATGAAAACTGTATAATATATATTTTTTAATACTGTAAAACATTAGCGTTCAATTGACTTATTTGTAGTGTAACATGGAGTATTAAATAGAAAATTATATTGATTTTTGGTTTTCCTTTTTCATCAATACAGTTATGCCCGTGTGAAGTGGCGGTATAATGACGGCGGCGGCGATGACGGTAACGGGTTGTGGTGGCGCGCGCCGGTAGGCGGATGATAATGGCGGCGGCGGTAGTGGCGGTGATGGGTGGTGGTGACGACGGCGGTGGTGATAGCGGCGATTGGTGATGGTTGCGGGCAGCGGCGGCGAGTGGTGGTGGCTATTGATGTAATGTAGTTTTTTGAAACTTAAAACTTCATGTTGAAATTCAAAATGAAATTTGCTTTATAATATTATTATAGATATAGATATAGATTTTCATGATCTAACAAAAAATATCTTTCTTTTTGTATTTGTTTCTACCTTTTTTTCCTTTCTCTTCAATTTGTTTATTTGATTTTTTATTAAATGCGTTATATTGTTTTAAACATCCGTTTTCTAGAACTACATTTATTAATAGTCTGCTTGATAAAAGCTTTTATCTCTTGGGGTGTAAGTTGAAGGATTTTAATTTATAGCACTTGCGAATTTTGGATTATTTGTGAGTAGTAATGTAATTGTAAATGATATATAAATCTATCTGTACATCGTACGGATATTAGAACTAGTAAATATATATAAAAGTTGAGTTATATTCCACGATCAAACCTAATCTGTGACTCAAATCTATTACGGAGTACATCAAAAAAGATATTTAGTACTTACATTTACATTTATATTTGGAATTTTAATCCCGGGCATTGCCCCGGGAGAGATAACGATGCATAAAACGTATATCGTATATAAGGGCGTATACATACATAACGATGAACGTACAATACAAAAAAAATTACTACACGAACGACAAAAATGGATGTAAGAAACAATTTAAATATGATAATTTAGTTGTAGCCAAAACACTACACGACATTCTGGCTGTTAGTCAGATTACCCGGTTGTTAGAATCAATTTATAAAAGGAAATATAAATAAAAAGAAAAAGACATTAATGTCACACAAAAAAAATGTTTAATCAATTTTATTTCAATAAATACAAATAATGTAATGTAATAATAATCCACATATGTAAACAATAATTTACATATGTAAGTTGTAAAAAAAGGAGCAATAATTCACATATTTCATACTCTAGTTCTCAATCTTTCTTCTTTATAATGATGATGATATTGATGTAACCTAATGGAATTATGGTGGTGGTGTTGATAAAATGTAAGATTAGAGTTATTACAGAATGCATTGAAAAATTAAAAGAGTGTAAAAAGTTGGGGAAAAAAGTTGTGGTAAAGTTAGTGGCCAAACTTGGAAAACAAAAAGTTTATGGTAAATGAAAGTTTGTGACGAAAGTAAAAAATTCAAAACTTTTGTGGTAAAATTGAAAAAGTGAAAAGTTTATGGTAAAAATAAAAAATTAAAAAAAACCTACTATAGCTAAGGCTACCTTAAATGTTATATATATAATTAAATAGTTATTCTTTACACAGTCATATTTTCTTCGTAATTGACCAGAAGTTTAAAACTTTGCTTAAAAACCGTTTTATTTTGTTAACCTATGGTGGCTAAGTATTTTTTTTCTTTTTTTTTACTTTACAAAAAGAAAAAAAAAACTTCATTTTTTCATGTCAATTTTTTTCTCTCTTTTTCCCATCACTTTTACACCTTAAATATTATATGTCTAATTACAAGTTTCACCTATACCCCTTGCACTTTAACAATAATACAAAATGTAACTAAGTATTACAATTAAACACCAAATTTATATCTAACACACCTTTTTTTTACCATGTTTTATTTTATAGGTGTAGACTATTTAATTTTTATAATAATTGTTATTATTATTTTGATTCATTTATAATATTTTTTTCCATCTTTTTATTAACATCAAATTCAACAAATCTTACTAGAAAGATGATGAAAAGTCTAAAGTATCTTGTATTGTTTAATTTCTAGATTTTTGTAATTGTCTTCAACGTCTAGCGCCTTGCTAGCTCGCTTTATTAATATAATAATTTTGTCGTTCTAAAAAAAATGATGAAAAAAAAGATGCATATATCTAAGAAAAACATGATAACAATGATTATTGCATTGATTTGTACCTAAAACAAAGTGGAAAAAAGTAGGAGCTAAGACACAACAATACATGTTGTAAAAAACACAGGTTTGTGGTTAGAAAAGCCTAACATTTTCTCAGTTCGATCAAGGGTCGGGTACCGTATTTGTACAAATTTTGAAAATCCATTGAGTTTATAGGTCAGTAAAAAATATACACAATGTAACTATATACCAACTTTAAAATACAAGACGTATTAAGCCTTCAATCCTAGTTGTATTCTTAAACATTGTGAATATAATCAACCATTTATTAAAATTATAATAAAAAGAAAAAAGAAGGTTGTGTAAGTTTGGGCATATGAAGAATTCTAGCTTTGAAAGATAAAAGTCATAGAACTTAAGGCGCGTTTGGTTCACATAATGTTTTTGGAATGAATGGAATCTGTCAAAGGAATCGGAATATGAAGGAATGAAATTTGACGGAATGTTTTTTAGTTTTCAAGAATTCAAGTGACGAAGGAATAAAATTCCTTGCCCTATCCCCAAGGAATGGAGATTCCATCAAATGATAGAATGTTTACATTGCAACGGAATGAGATTTCTTCATTTTTGAAAACAACCAAACGCACTAAGGAATGAAATTCAATTCCAATTCCATCAGATTTCATTAAATTTTGTGAACCAAACGCGACCTTATTGTCATCTCGGATTGGCTAGAAGATGCTAGGGAATTAGTGAAAGATAAAAGCCTTTTATCACATGATGTTATAGAATCTAGTAGTAGATGTTAGTTATATGTCCCTCAATCTTGACTTCTTTCACCTATATTGTCAATATAATCAATAATTCAACAGTAAAAACAATAATAGTTACATAACTTACACAGTCGATCATAGCTAAACTGTTTTACTTGATATATATGTACGGCATTATTACATTTAGCTTTTACTAAATTTCCTTGATGAGAATTTTAAGTAAATGGTCAAATTACCAACAAAATTGGTATATTATTTTTAACATAAAAATGAAAATCAAACATTTTAGATTAATGAAATAAATAACTTCAGCAACGCAACAATGGTACAACCACTAGGTTAGCCTAGTGCCACAGGTCTTGGGTTCAAGTAGTGTTCAACAATAATTTTTTCTTCTTTTTTTTTTTTTTAGAACAGCCATTTATTTATTAATTAAAAGGGAACTTGATAGTTGAGAAGGTATCAACCATAAGTCCTGAAAAGAATATTTACAACTTGATTAGCGGATTATTAAGCCAATCGATCCACGACATAAAACTAAACTTAATCATCTATGTATTGGACAATGTAGACAACTAGACATTGATTTTTTATTATTTTTTTTGGTTTATCGACCTTTGATTTCTGTTCATGACCTAATCAAATTTCTGTAGCAAAATTTCACTAACGATAATGTTTACTTGATTGTGAAATTTGTTTTCCGCATCAAAACATCCAATCACCATTATTGATATTCCACCCGCACACATAATAGGTGTCGATTCATGCATCTTTCTCTATATCGATATATGAAATAGACTATGGAATTAGTATTAGTAATTTAACATTGATGTGATTACCGTTTCCCTTTTAATCAAACAATGACATAATCTAGACTTTCGATCTTTCTCCAAAACATAGCTCCTTAAACACACATGATTAAATCCAGTAATTTAATTGTAAAGAAAAAGCAAGCAAAACATTGAGCATGGTGACTTCTAGTTCTCTTTTGATGACTCAAAATATAGTAACATTTGTTTGACTATAAATAATTGTGTATTTTTTTTAATAGCAAAATTATATTATATTAATAGTATGTAACTAACAAGACTTTAGTTATCAAATAATACAAAGTACAATTTTAGAGTTTTACAATATTACCTATTCTAAACACTATCCAAACATTAGCTGTTAGGATTGCAAAGAGGTGAACAATACTTTTATTCACTACAGTAAAACCGAGACAAGAGAAAACTCATACCCACAAAGGCCGTGCCACCGGTTTTACTCCGTAATGTTTTTGATGTAAACAATTGTGTATGATATGAAATCCCATGTGTTTTAATACTTTTGGATCAAAGTGAATATTTTCTCCGAAATTTTAACTATACAGCACATATGTGTTGAATTTTGATGACTAGTAACGTTGTTCTATATATGTTTTCTATCGATGTTAGCTACTTTCATGTTTTTTTATAAATATTTTTAATGACAGGTCATGAGTCTATAATCTAGACTATTGAAATTCTAGATCTTTTGCCCTTAATTTGTCTGTATGCAAAAAGTTTTAGTACATGTACGGAATCATGTGATACGATTTATTTTAAAAATTTTATATATAAAGTGTAACTTGAACAAAATAAAAGACAATTTATAAACTATTAAGTATCTCTCTATCTCTCTAAAAGAGGATATTTTTTTGTTTAGTTGACATTAGACTTTACTTGCCACATCATACTTTTTCCTATTTGTCAATTTCTCCTTTTCTTTTTTTCTTTTTTAAATTCTTTTAGAACAATTAAAAAGATATGTATCATATTTCAATTTCCTCTTATATTTTTCTAAATAAAATAATAACTAATATATCATTTTAAACTTCTCTAATACTTTTCCAATGGTAAGCGAAGAAGATACAGCTGCTAATATCGTTTTTTGCTACATCGAAGTTAGTGTTTATCTTTAACAAATTTTAATTCTTATGTTTGTATATCTTTTCACATGTTTTTGTTTTATCTCTATTACTTTATAAAAATTATCACACTCTCTCTCCTAACACTTTTCAACATTCTCTCTCATAAAAATGTCCCCATGCGAAATAACCATTCTACCCTTAATGAATTAATTAACTCTTTTTCTTTTATTTATTAATTTAAACATCTCCACTTAAAATACCTATAATACCTTTAATGAAACAATTTACAACACCACACCGCCGCTACCACCACATCGCCGCCACCACCACACCGCCGATACCACCACCTCCGCCGCATTGCGCGGGTAAAATGCTTATATTTTATAATTAAAATCAAATTGAATATACACAAGTAATTTGACTCATACTTTTGGATCAAAGTGAATATTTTCTCCGAAATTTTAACTATACAGCACATATGTGTTGAATTTTGATGACTAGTAACGTTGTTCTATATATGTTTTCTATCGATGTTAGCTACTTTCATGTTTTTTTATAAATATTTTTAATGACAGGTCATGAGTCTATAATCTAGACTATTGAAATTCTAGATCTTTTGCCCTTAATTTGTCTGTATGCAAAAAGTTTTAGTACATGTACGGAATCATGTGATACGATTTATTTTAAAAATTTTATATATAAAGTGTAACTTGAACAAAATAAAAGACAATTTATAAACTATTAAGTATCTCTCTATCTCTCTAAAAGAGGATATTTTTTTGTTTAGTTGACATTAGACTTTACTTGCCACATCATACTTTTTCCTATTTGTCAATTTCTCCTTTTCTTTTTTTCTTTTTTAAATTCTTTTAGAACAATTAAAAAGATATGTATCATATTTCAATTTCCTCTTATATTTTTCTAAATAAAATAATAACTAATATATCATTTTAAACTTCTCTAATACTTTTCCAATGGTAAGCGAAGAAGATTCGCTGCTAATATCGTTTTTTGCTACATCGAAGTTAGTGTTTATCTTTAACAAATTTTAATTCTTATGTTTGTATATCTTTTCACATGTTTTTGTTTTATCTCTATTACTTTATAAAATTATATTTTATCAATTATTATTATAATTAATAAAAAATATTATTGTTAATGACTATTATTTAGTAATAAATTATAATTTTATAATTTTTTAATCTTTTATAAATATTTACTTTTTATAAAATATAATAATTTTATTTTACGAAATAATATTTTATTTTCATTAAAGTTATTTCTAGTCTATAAAAGTTATTACTTTTTTATAAAAAAATTATTTTATTAAAAACTATAAAAATATTGAATTATAGATCCATGATTATTTTGATTAATGCGTATTTTTCATATTTATTTGTTTTTATAAAAAAAGGTTGCATGGTGGTTGTGTAGGTACTAATGCGATACAAGAGATTAAGACATTCCTTTTGATTTACCTTTTTTTTTTAAATAAATAAATCTTGAAATACATATTTATCAAATACTTATGGATATATAATTCAGTATGTAATAGTTTTTAATAAAATACAAATTTTAAAAAGATAATAGTAACTTTTGTAGACAAAAAATAATCTTTTATAAAAATAAAATTATTATATTTTGTAACAAGTAAATATTTATAAAATATTACTCCCTCCGTCCCATATTAAATGTCCAATTTTAACTTGTCAAGTCTTCTGCTTGCAACTTTGACCAAAAATATCTTTTTTTGTGTTATATAATAGTTGACGAAAGTTATATCAATGAAAAGTACATTGAAAACTCAATCCGTCCATATATTTGTTAGGACCAGTTCACCTGGTAAACTGGCCAGTCTCCAGTTGCATCTGGAGACCTAGATGATTTGTCGAGAAATATATTAAAGTCCAGTTGCACCGTACAGTCAACGCAACTGGAGACTTCCTCCAGTTGAGAACTGACCAAGTTGAAGAATCATTCCAGTTGAAGTCGAAGACAACAAATGGAAGATAGAGAATGACAATGGCAGCGAAGCCCAGTTGACATTCTAGTCAGTTACAAACTGGAGACCATCAGTGGAAAACCCTTACAAAGCTTTACACTGATTACGAGGAATTGACTTATATGCTTTATGTACCTTTACCCGGATAATAAGCTTTATCTTATTATTTAAGTAATAAAAGGTACATAAAGGTGGTTGATTAAAGTTGCTTTAACATGCGACTTTACACTGATTTTTAAGGAATTAAATGTTATTCCTTAAATGCTCTCAACCACATTTGTACGGCCAAAGTTAAACATCCCAATGTTAACTTTGCCTATAAATACAAGTCATTGCACAACAAGAATATCAAGTGAAAAACATACAACACTTCACACTTTGCAAACCTGCAATATTCTTGGTGAACTTGTGCAATATTCTCTCAATCGCTAAAAGGAACATTTCACAACTTTAAGTGTTTCGATTGTCTTGAGAAATTCCGAGTGTAGATCAATTGTATTTCATAGGTTGTTAGGATATTTACATTCTTTGTATTATCTTGGTTCCGCAACAACCTTGTAATTTGTTTAACATAAATAAATAAATTACACATTGAAAATTACATATTGTCTCATCAAGTTACTTTACAAGTTATTTGTATCATTGCATTGTTCTTTACTTATCGTCATTTACATAAGTAATCTATCTAGAACTTGGTATATACACACTGCAACTGGTCGTCTCCAGTTCAGTGCATATATTGCAAAGTAACTCCACCATCGACATAGAGGTGTCTTCAGGTAGTGCCATCTATTGAGTTGGGACTTACAAGTGGTATCAGAGCAGAAGGCTAACAAACTTGCCTAGATCTGCTAAGATGAACACTACTGAAGGTGGAGATGGTTCTGGTCAAGGTGAAATCCCTTTGAATAATAATACCCAACCTTTTCAAAATGTGAATACTAACCCTCCTCCTCCTCCTACCCCAAACCACGTCCATGTACACTACTCTAACACTCCTGTTCCCAAATTCGATGGAAACAGTGAAACTTTTGGTACATGGAAGGCTAGAATGCTTTTGCATTTTGGTGGTATTGAGAGGTATATGTTGAAAATCCTTAAGGATGGACCATATATACCTATGTCTCTTGGGGTTAGTCCTCTTCTTGATCCAACTGGAAGAAGAGGTTCAAGAGAAAAGCCTGAAGACCATTGGTCTGATGAGGATAGTAGACTTGTTGATCTAGACACCAGACTCAAGAACATGATCCTTGGGGCTGTTCCTGAAGATCTAATTCCAACACTTGTGCTGTTCCCCAGTGCAAAATCAATGTGGGACGAATTAGTTATTCAGTTTGAAGGAGGTGATGACACTATTGTCACTAGAAAAGTTGCCTTGAACAAGAAGTATGAATCCTTCTTTGCCTTGCCCAATGAAAGTCTAACTGGTACATACACCAGATTTTCTAGCGTCATCAATCAGTTGAGAGGTTTGGGTGTAGAGAAGGATAAGGATATTCTTCTTGAGAAGTTTGTGATATTCTTCCTTCCAAATGGGAAAACATGGTTCTTGTCTTGAGACAAGGTAAAACCTTGCACAACCATACTCTTGCATCGCTCTATGGAGCCTTCAGATTCACTGAAGATAATAATGCTGCAAGACTGGTGGCTGAGCAAGATGCCATGAACCATGCCCAGAGTTCCAAGGTTGCTAGTGTACCTGAGCGACCTTGTGCTGCTTTAATGTCTGCAGAGAGTGTCCAGGCACACTCAATGAAGGAGATGTTAAACAGTTTCTTAAACTCTGGTCTGACCACTGAAAACAGTGATGGTTGTAATGAAACTGACGATGATGATCTGGTCGCCATGATTGCTAAAACCTTTAACAGGTTTAAGCATAAATCTAAAAGATTTAATGGCCCCAACAATGCTTCCAGCTCCAGCTCTCTGGATAAAACCAATCTTATATGTTATAAGTGTGGTAAGAAAGGTCACTTTATGAAGGAATGCAGATCTAGTCAGTTGAACAACCAAACTAGCCCCCCTGTCCCTAGTCAGTGGTGATGATTGCACCAAGAAAAGGAAATGTGTACATCATGGATATGGAACCAGCTCCAAAAGAGCAATGTTTCTATACCAAGGCTGATGAGGACACCAACTGGCTATGGCATAAAAGACTATCCCATCTTAATTTTAAGAATATCAACAAGTTGTCTCGCAAGCAACTGGTTGATGGGATACCTCAGATTTCTTTTAATAAAGAAAAGCCATGTCCAGGGTGTGAGATGGGCAAGCAGAAAAGAGCTAGTTTCAAAACTAGGCAAAATTTTAGCATCACTGAACCTCTTCACATGCTATATATGGATCTCTTTGGTCCAGTGAATGTTCAAACTAGAGCTGGAAAGAAGTACACTCTAGTTGTGGTTGATGAATTCACCAGATACTGCTGGGTGGTATTCATCAGATCCAAAAGTGATGCACCTGCTGAAATCATCTCTTTCATTAAAAGAATTGAGCTCAAGTATACTCGAAAAGTTTGTCAGTTGCGAAGTGATAATGGTACCGAATTTCAAAATAAGGTACTTGAAACATTTTGCAATAACACTGGCATCTCTCAAAACTTCTCATCAGTTCACTCTCCAGAGCAGAATGGAGTTGTGGAAAGAAAGAATCGCACATTGATAGAAGCGGCCAGAAGTATGCTATCTGAATCTGGTCTTCCCACCAGTTTTTGGGCTGAGGCAGTTGCAACTGCTAGTCACACCCAAAACCGGTCAGTCTACATCAAGAGACATAAGAAGACTGCCTATGAAGTACTCAGGAATCGTAAACCAAATATTGGATACTTTCATGTATTTGGTTGTCTAGTTTATATCTTAAACGATTCCAGTCAGCTTGGAAATTTGATGCAAAAGCTGATGAAGGGGTATTTTTAGGTTATTCAAATATTCGAAAGGCCTTTAGAGTTTATAATTATAGACTCCAAAAGGTTCATGAGACAATTCATGTCACATTCGATAAATCAACTGAAGCAATCAACAAGAGACCAAGCCTTGATATTACTCCAGTCATTCCAATCAATTTTGGTGAAACTGGCCAAGTTCATCGGTCAGTTGTTTTACCAGAAGATGTTTCCAGTTACAACAAATTGGAACCAGTTAAGAAGAAGAAAAGCACCAGTGACACATCATTCTATCCCTCCATCAATTTCAACTTACCACAAGAATTGGTGATTGGATCTGATGTACGTGCCACTCCAATATCAGCACCAGTTCAAACACCTACTTCTCCAGTTCTTCATGAAATGCCTTATAATGAGGAATTTCATGATGCTAATCGAGACCTCATTGACTCTGATGAGGATGTAGAAGTTGTTTGGACTGATCCCTCTCCAGAAGCTGTTGCAACTGAAGAAGATCGCCAGGTGACTTGCACTGATATTGTAGTTCACCAGCCTAGTCATTACACTAGATGGACTCGAGCACATCCAATTGAACAGATTGTGGGAGATCCAACTAGTGGGGTTCAGACTAGAAGAGCCACCAGTGAGCAATGCTTAAATGTCACCTTCTTATCACTAATTGAACCAAAGAAGATTGATGAGGCTATGGCAGACCCAAGCTGGGTGGAAGCTATGCAAGAAGAGCTCATCCAGTTTGAAAGGAACAATGTTTGGGAGCTTGTTCCTTGTCCACCAGGTTAAAGAAAGAACCTATTGGTACCAGATGGGTCTATCGAAACAAAATGGATGAAGATGGCCATGTTGTAAGAAACAAGGCCAGACTAGTTGCCCAGGGTTATTGTCAAGCAGAAGGCGTTGACTTTGATGAAACTTTTGCTCCAGTTGCAAGACTTGAAGCCATAAGAATATTTCTGGCTTATGCAGCCCATCTGCAGTTCAAGGTCTTCCAGATGGATGTCAAAAGTGCGTTCCTAAATGGAACATTGGAAGAAGAAGTTTACGTTAAGCAGACTCCAGGTTTCATCGATGAGAAGCATCCTCATTGGGTTTATAGACTGAACAAAGCATTGTATGGTCTAAGACAAGCCCCACGAGCCTGGTATGATACTTTAACTAAACATCTTCTTAAAAATGGCTTTCAAAGAGGTGCAATAGATAATACCTTGTTTATCTTGAAAGAAAGAGGTAATATCTTATTGGAACAAATTTATGTTGATGACATTATTTTTGGTTCAACTGATGATGCAATGTATAAAAAGTTTTCTAAAATCATGTCATCTGAGTATGAGATGAGTTTAATGGGTGAATTAACATTTTTCTTAGGTCTTCAGATTAAGCAAACTGAAAATGGAATTTTCATAAACCAAGAAAAATATGTCAGAGATTTGTTAAGAAAATACAAATATGATTCAATCCCATCGAAAAACACACCTATTGCAGCACCATTGAATTTGGACTCTGACCCAACTGGCAAACCAGTTAACATAACTGACTATAGAGGTATGGTTGGTTCACTGATGTACTTAACTGCCAGTCGACCAGATATAATGTTTGCAACATGTTTATGTGTCAGGTTTCAGGCTAACCCTAAAGAATCACATTTGCACGCTGTAAAGCGTATCTTTAGATACCTGAAAGGGTGTCCTAATCTTGGTCTTTGTACCCCAAAGGCTCAGGATTAGATCTAATGGGTTATTCAGATTCAGATCATGCAGGTTGTAAGATAGATAGAAAATCAACAACTGGTGGTTGTCATTTCCTTGGAGGAAAACTGGTAAGTTGGACCAGCAAGAAGCAGACTTCAGTCTCTATGTCCACTTCTGAGGCAGAGTACATTTCTGCGGCCAGTTGTTGTGCCCAGATTCTCTGGATCAAGAACCAGTTACTAGATTATGGTCAAAAGTATACAAGGACCCCAATCTTTTGTGACAACACCAGTGCAATTGCTATATCTCACAACCCAGTGATGCACTCCAAGATAAAGCATATTGACATCAGGTATCATTTCATTCGTGATCATGTTATGAAAGGAGACATTGAAATTCATTTCATCCCCACTGACAAACAGTTAGCTGATGTTTTTACAAAATCTGTCGATGAGAAAACCTTTAAACATCTCATCAGTGAACTGGGAATGTTAAATCCTTAAAACTGGAGCTTTCTTTGTTATTGAACGCGTCAGTGACACTGATGAAGTTCTCCAGTTGAGGAGGTCCAGATAATCTTTGCTCGCCAGGCTATCGAACGCCTTTGTGATACTATCTTGGCACTAATTGATTACTGGATCATCATTTTAGGGGGAAAGACTCAAAATAATTTTCTGACTAAAATTCGTTTTTTGTTTGAAAATGCAACTGGAGAACTCTTCAGTTGGAAACTGGTACTGGACTGATCCTCCAGTTACCAGGTTCAGTCTTGTCTTAATTTTTATAACGTTAGAAATACTTGGTCAATATTTGTGACACGTGATGATACTCGAGTGTTTTAAACCACTTGGTATTGTGATCTGACGTGTTTATAGCCATTTTAGTACTTGACAACTGTTTGTATTGGGAAAACAAAAAGTGAGTGGGCGCATGGGTAAGATAAGCCGTCGTAGCATTTAATGCTGACATGGTAGCATTTAATGTTGACATGGAAAATTATGATTTTATTTCAAAATTCAAATTTACTTTTTGAAAATATCTACAAAAAGGATTTTGGTTATTAAAATATAATTTCGGTGTTTCATTGGGATCTTGAATCCCTTTATAAATACCCTTATTTACTCCAAACTCATTTACTTCTTTCTCTTACATTCCTTCATTTACTTCCCAATCATCAAAATTGCTTCATTCTTCTCTTTGCTTCACAAATCAAGAACCCTAAATCCCAAATTTCATTTTCATTTTTCTATGGCTCCTAGATCATCCCGTTCAAGAGATGTAAATCTCTTGACTGTTCCATATGCTCCTTCACCAGATGTCAAACCGGCATCTGGTGCTCCTAGTAATGCTTCGGTCATCAAATTAAATCCAAACAATCCGATGGCAAGCTTACGAGGATCTCAAGGGTCCAATACCCTTATTGGAAGAATCCAAAAGTTTTTAAGGATTCTCCAATAGGACCCTCATTCTCTCTTAACCCACGCAAGTTGTTTCACAACTACTTGTGTGAGTTCTGGTACACTGCCAGTCTTTCTTCTGATTGTTCCTCCATCAGTTTCACTTTAAAGGATGGAACAATCCAGTGTACCTTGTCCGCCGATGTATTGAGGGATGCCTTACGCCTCAATTACTGGAGAGAGGGTGAATCTCCAGTCGTCTTACCCCAAACATAAATTTTCGCCAAGTACTTATTGAAATGGGACACAAGGAGTATTTAGAGAATGGGGTGTTGAAGACTAAAGGTGCGATGACCATGAAGGGCCTTACACCTTCATGGAGGTATTTTTTCATCCACCTGGTGGAGAGCATGGGTGGGAGTTCTGGTGGACTTGACCAGATTAACTCCTCACAAGCAGAAATGGCTTACTGCTTGTGGAACGGATTGAGAGTGGACTTTGCAGATATCTTTTGCTCGCCAGGCTATCGAACGCCTTTGTGATACTATCTTGGCACTAATTGATTACTGGATCATCATTTTAGGGGGAAAGACTCAAAATAATTTTCTGACTAAAATTCGTTTTTTGTTTGAAAATGCAACTGGAGAACTCTTCAGTTGGAAACTGGTACTGGACTGATCCTCCAGTTACCAGGTTCAGTCTTGTCTTAATTTTTATAACGTTAGAAATACTTGGTCAATATTTGTGACACGTGATGATACTCGAGTGTTTTAAACCACTTGGTATTGTGATCTGACGTGTTTATAGCCATTTTAGTACTTGACAACTGTTTGTATTGGGAAAACAAAAAGTGAGTGGGCGCATGGGTAAGATAAGCCGTCGTAGCATTTAATGCTGACATGGTAGCATTTAATGTTGACATGGAAAATTATGATTTTATTTCAAAATTCAAATTTACTTTTTGAAAATATCTACAAAAAGGATTTTGGTTATTAAAATATAATTTCGGTGTTTCATTGGGATCTTGAATCCCTTTATAAATACCCTTATTGGAAGAATCCAAAAGTTTTTAAGGATTCTCCAATAGGACCCTCATTCTCTCTTAACCCACGCAAGTTGTTTCACAACTACTTGTGTGAGTTCTGGTACACTGCCAGTCTTTCTTCTGATTGTTCCTCCATCAGTTTCACTTTAAAGGATGGAACAATCCAGTGTACCTTGTCCGCCGATGTATTGAGGGATGCCTTACGCCTCAATTACTGGAGAGAGGGTGAATCTCCAGTCGTCTTACCTCCAAACATAAATTTTCGCCAAGTACTTATTGAAATGGGACACAAGGAGTATTTAGAGAATGGGGTGTTGAAGACTAAAGGTGCGATGACCATGAAGGGCCTTACACCTTCATGGAGGTATTTTTTCATCCACCACTCCTATTATATCTTCAACTGCTGGCATGACAACTGGGGAGACTTCCTTAAGTTTGCCTCCTCCAGTTGCTCCAGCAGTAACTGCTGCTGGTCCAGTGACACCTTCTCCTTCGTCACTGGACAGTCAAGTTGTCTCACTTCAAGCCGATCTCCAAAACCTTCTAACCAGGGTGGAGGAGATTCAGAAGACACTTGACAAAAACACCAAGTCATTCTCCAGATACCACAAGGATCACCTGACAAACATCAAAGTGGTTGATCTGGGGATAAACAAGTTTTCATCTAATGAAGACTTGGTGTTTAAAAAGCTAAATGAGTTGGTCACTGACTGCAATAATCTGGCTGGTACTTTAAAGGAAGCCTTTGACCTAACTCACTCCAAGGTTACAACCTCAATCTCCAACTTGCTGGGAAACACTGTTAGAACTTCAGAAGTTGATTTGAAAGAGATTGAAAGGCAGGTTAAGGAATTGATTGAAAAACCTGGCCTAGATGTAACTGGACTTGGAGAGCAGTTGATGACTTCGGTTGGTCAGAAAATAGAGGATACGCTGGGTGCTAGGGAAGCACAATTAATAGAAAGGGTGATGTCTGAGATCACCAAGCTGGCCACTCCTCAGGTTGATCTGGCCCCACTCACCAGTGAGATCAACCAGTTGAGAGGCAGCATAGAGAGTTTGAACACCCAGGTATCTCTACATGCTCAATCTTTAGAAAAACTGACAACTGAAGTGGAAAATCTGAAGAAGAAGGATGAAGAGGTAAAGGAAAAGGTGGTTTCTGGTTTGGATGAAGACTCCAAGCTTTTAAATGAACTAAAAACTGGTCAAGAACAAGTTAGTGCAAATGTTTTGACCCAGTCTAAAGAAACCAACCACCTTTGGAGGTCTTTCAGGATGATGTGTGGGATCTTTAAGGAGTGTAAGGACATGCAGTCATGGCAGCCTCTTGACCGGTTGCCATCTCACCCCTCTGAATGGGAAGGAATTAGGGCAGGTCTAAATGCTGCCAAGGGGGAAAGAAGTGCAGTCCTTCCACCAGTTGCACCTGGAAGATCTTCATCTGGAAGTCAAGTTGGTAGGGAATTGATTGTTGCTACCAGTACTGAAGCTGGTGAGCAAAGAACTGGTGATATGGATGTTAGGGGGAATGTGATGGATAAGGGAAAAGGTTTAGCTGGTGATACATCTGCCCAGCCGGCCACTGATGTAATGCTTGAAACTGGTAATGCTGATGTACTTCTTCCAGTTTCAGATAGTGATAGCAGAAGACTGGCCAGACTTGGAAATGATATCAAAGAAAGAAAGAAGATGAAACAAAGAAACCAAGCTGAAGCCAGGGCACATCTTGCACAAATCAAGTTACTTGATATGAGTGATGCCAATCTTTTGGGTATCACTAAGGAGGAGTATGTCAGGATTAAGAATGATCCCAGGATAGTTGACCAGTTGAAAGAAATGCTGGATGTAGAACTGGACAAACACTATCCTGAGGATGAAGCTGAATTCGATGCCAGAAGCTTGAACATTTCAGTGGAGAAGGCTAAGGAAATTAGGGCCAGTGGGATTCTTAAACGTATTGCAAATGTTAAGAAGGTTGTGAAGAAGGTTTTGAATCCACCAAGAAGACCACTGTCAAGAGATGCTGACCTTAGCACATTCGTTGAACCAACTGGCGAGGTATCCAATGAAGACATCAAGTCCGCTGTACTGGCTGCTGGTGCTGGGAGTATAAAAATTACAAATGAATCTGAAGCTAGAAGCTACTACTCCCAGATCATGTCAACCAGAAGACATAGTGGTACTATAAATGGTGTAAATGTAACAATCAAGCCAGGCACCAAAGTTTTTCAAGTCGAAGTTAGTTATACCAGGGGGCCACTGGTTAAAACTGACAATCCTGGTGCTATGCAATATGGGTTCAGTGAATGGGTGGAGATGGTGAATGTTTTGGATGCGAAGGCACAAAAGAATAGGTTTGAGAAAGCTTGGGTGAACTTCTTAAGGGGCAAAATTCAACATAAAGAAAATCTGGAGCAAAAGCTGAATATTGACCCTGAAGACTCACAACCTATTTCTTTGGTGACCAAGAGAAGAAGAACTGGAGAAGGGCCATCTCATTAAGTTCTTTCTTCAGTTATCTACTTGTAATTTGTATTTACATTCTGTAACTTGTATAAATTCCATTTCCTTGTATAAATGAAGTTACCAGTTTGTAACCACATGGTAGATAATAGATTAAAATCTAACAAACCTAAAAGAAAAACCTAAGGCATTTATTGATCTATAAAAATGCCTTGGAAAACTTAGATAGATTTAAATCGAACAAGTCTCTATAGTTCACACTTGTATAGATACAAGAATTAGAAAAAGACTTAGACTATATTTCTAGACAAATAGGGGGAATTTGTTAGGACCAGTTCACCTGGTAAACTGGCCAGTCTCCAGTTGCATCTGGAGACCTAGATGATTTGTCGAGAAATATATTAAAGTCCAGTTGCACCGTACAGTCAACGCAACTGAAGACTTCCTCCAGTTGAGAACTGACCAAGTTGAAGAATCATTCCAGTTGAAGTCGAAGACAACAAATGGAAGATAGAGAATGACAATGGCAGCGAAGCCCAGTTGACATTCTAGTCAGTTACAAACTGGAGACCATCAGTGGAAAGCCCTTACAAAGCTTTACATTGATTACGAGGAATTGACTTATATGCTTTATGTACCTTTACCCGGATAATAAGCCTTATCTTATTTTGTCATTTTCTGCAGTTTTAGAATTTTTTTATTTTTTTTTTATTTTTTTTATTTTTTTTTTTTACGATTGTATATTTTTATAGTTTCTTATTTTTATCTAACTTACTTTTAAAGTTTTTTTTTTTTTTTTTTTTTTTTTTTTTTTTTTTTTTTTTTTTTTTTTTTTTTTTTTTTTTTTTTTTTTTTTTTTTTTTTTTTTTTTTTTTTTTTTTTTTACGATTGTATATTTTTATAGTTTCTTATTTTTATCACTTAACTTACTTTTAAAGTTTTTAATTTTTATCAATTAACTTTGGTATTTTAACTTTAGTCTAACTTTTTGTATACAAACTTAATTATAGTTTAGTTTTAAAGTTTTTAATTTTTATCAATTAACTTTAGGTTTAACTTTAGTCTAACTTTTTGTATACAAACTTAATTATAGTTTAGTTTTAAAGTTTTTAATTTTTATCAATTAACTTTGGGTGTCTAACTTTAATCATCAAATCTTTTTTTTTCTTTACTCTCTATCTCTTACATTAAGGTTTCTAACTAAACTATAGTAAATTTTAAGTTTCCAAACTTTTAGGTACCGTTGTATGTATAAATGCTTGCATGACGCAGTGTCGATCCCGGACAACGTCCCCCTGGGGTCAAAAAACTAGTTCTAACTACACACATTCATCAGAATTTACAACCATAAGAATTTTAAAAAAAATAAAATCGGATCTCCATATCTTGATGATGATGATGTCAAATAAATGAATAACAAACACAATCACTGATGAAAAACGATGTCAAACCACCACACACAATAATAGAAGTTTTGTAAGTTCATGCACACAATAACTTTTTGTAAGTTCATGCACACAATAACTTTTTGGGCATAGTTTATTACATTTTCATGCACTTAACCGGTCCACATCAAGACTTTAGCCGGTTTCGGTATACAATAGAAAAATAGCAGGGTTCATGTATACAATAAACCTTTTGTAAGTTCATGCACACAATAACTTTTCGGCCTTAGTTGATTACATTTCCGTGCACTTAACCCTTAATAAAATATTTTATATAGTAAAGTATTAATAATAAGGGTATATTACAAAGATGGTACCTGAAGTATAGTGAAAATTACAGATTTCATACATGTACTTCATTTAGAGCATGCAAAAGGACGAAAATACCCCTCACGTGCACGACACGTGGGGAACTTAACAGCACAACTAACGGACGTTTGGTCCAGGTATGGTCCGAGTGGGAAAATGGTTAGTTTGGGTATGACGGGCGTAATTTTTAAACCTTGGGTATGATTTGTGTAATATGATGGATAGTTCAGATACCATTTTTGTAATTAAACCAATTTATTATTATTCATGTAAACATATATTGACTTTCTTATGTTTCGTGGCCAGGTCATCCCAAATAATCTTGTGTCGTTATGCGTTATGGAATTTCAAGCATGTTGCTACTACACTCGAAATAACTTTCGAGTTAAGGGATGTAACGCAAAGACCATGGCTACGTAAAGTTAGATTCAATGTTATTGTGATCGAATCTATTTTTCATGAAATATTTTCTTGATGAAAGAACAATATTGATATTGCGCTTTTGGTAACCATCTGGGAGGACATATAAGTTCATTAGAAAAGAACTAAAGCTCATGAAAACATTAGTTTTACAAGCTTAGATTCTTCAAAGTAGATCTATCCAAATATCATAGAGATGTCATAGTGCTTCATATGCAATGTTACCTCTATCCTTTCATTAATTTTAATCATTTAGTTCACAAACTTAAATATTCAAATTAATTTTCTCTTTTTATATTTATCTCATTGTAAACTTTTAATTTATTTAATCTCTTTGTATTGATACGTATTTATAGTTTTGTTTTGTACTTATCTTTTTGTAGTTTTAATATGAGAAATGATAATCGTAACACACTTTTTAATTAATCTACCACTACACTACAAAAAAATGCTTTTTAATGGCACACAAAAAGTGTCACTAAAAATCATATAAGTGCCACTAAAACCTCTCACGTAATGGGTGGCACAAAAAAAAGTGTCACTAGTACCGCTGCCACTAAAACCCTTTAGTGACACTTCGAGTTTTGTCACTATAGAATTTCATTACTTTAGTGGCACTTTTATTTATCACACAATAGCCAATTTTAGATTTTGTAGCACAAAATTTGTGTCACTGTATATATGGCAATCAAACAATTATACCACAATTAGTGACACTTGATTAAGCAACTATAACCCCAATTAATAACACTGATTTGTTATTTTGGTTAGTGAAAAACAATAAAATGACAATATAAGAAATCAAAAGTAAACTAGGCATAAGACAAGAGTTACATTATCTTCCGATACTTTCTTAACAAAAAGATAACTACAACTACGAAATCACTACACCAGACTATCAAAATAATCATCAAGTAATTAACTCAAACTTTGAAGCATATGATGTAACATTCGTGACTTTTGACCTTATTTGACTTGTAATTAAACGTGATTAAATGTGAACGATTTCGTGAATTTATATGAATTATGGAACGTTTCGACGTGTTTTAACATAACGTTGAGTTAAATGGGGCAACGGTTTCGTTTTAGCGTTTAAATGAATAACGTTTAGCTATTGGTCGGAATTAGTGGAGCGGGAGCCTCCTTTTTGGACACCAAGGCCGGCCCCTCACTCACACCCACATTCATTTCCCTTTTCCTTATCCTTTCCTTATCTCTCACTCTCCCCTATCATTCATTCTCCTTCTTCTTTATTTACCAAAATGCTCCACCATAAATTCATGATAAATCCTTGCAAATCTTGTGTTGTTAGTGTTAAATTAACTAAACTTCTTAGCAATAATAACCTATATCATCAAAAGTCCAAGATTTTTCCAAGTTTCAAGTGTTCATCTAAGGTTTTAAACCCTAATTTCGGATTTGAGGCTCTAGACCGAATTGGTAAGTGTATCATAGCTCAAAACGTTCATTTTACATTGTAGGTTACTTCCGTGTTGTCAATCTAAACGTTTGGTGGTCGATATTGGCGTAATTTGTGTGTTTTAGCTTAAAAACGTGTTTTGAATCAAATCGTTAGAAATTGGAAGTGGGCTTGTGAAAAGAATGGACTTTTATGCTTATTTATACTTGTATTTGATTGTGTTAAAGTTTGGTAACCGGATTTGGCTTCTAAGGTTGTCAATTTTGAGGTAAAAACCCGTTTCTTGTTCTTTGAAAACTGCGGATGATGTTCTGGAAATTGGAGGATGATCCGTGTTCATCAGACCATCCGCCAGATCATCCGCAAATCGCTGCCTATCCCATAGCATTTTCGTTCGGTTATCGGTCGACTTTCAATGATCCAAAGCTTGTTTATTAGCCACATGTTAGGTCCAGATTTACTGGACTCGCTCCAGACTCGACTACTGGAGCCTTACTGAAGATCTGTCCAGAAACGTGTTCTACTGGACCTACTCCAGACTTGGAATCTGGAGTCCCTCTGAAGATTTGTCCAGAAATAATGGAAGACCAGTGAGCAAATACTTGTATAGGAAATCTGGAGTATTCTCCAGATGAGCTCACTGGACTTCACCCCAGTCCAGGTCAACTCTACTGAAGTCTGAAGAAAGAAGACTGACAAATGGCGGAGTCCACTGGAAAGTCTTACCAGATCTGTACACTGGAGGATTGTCAGTGTTCTAGACCCTACAAGTCTGAACACTGATATCGAGGATTGACTTTTCCCTTTACACACTTTCCAAAGAACAATCCACTTGTTCTTTACCAAAGTTTGTGTGTGTGTAAAGGTGGTTGGATAAAAGGACACAAAGTCATTTGATGTGACTTTATCCTTATTCCTTATCCAATACATTTAATGTTCTTGTCGGATCATTAAATGTATGCAACCATATTTGTACGGCACAAAATTCACTGGTGAATTTTGTTGCCTATAAATACAAAGTCATTTCCTTGAGAAAAATACTTTTAAGCATACACTTTACATGAAAGTGAATTTGTCCAAATACTCTCGATCTTAAACTGGGATACTTCACAACTTTAAGTATCTCGATCCAAAAGAGTTATTTGACAAATATAGATCATTTGTAACTCATAGGTTGTTAGGATACATACTTATTTGTATTATCTTGATTCCGCAACAACCTTGTGTTTTATTTAACATCATAAATAAAATACACCATTGAAAAATACATAATGTTCCATTTTACTTGTTTATTGCTTTAAGTCTTGTATTACTTTGTTTATATATTCTTGCTTTTATTTACAAGTAATACTAGTCCATTCTAGTGCTTATTAGACTTGTTGTATTATACACTTTCCTGGTTAACCATCGAACTTAAGGGACTCACACCACATATCATCGTTTTAAGGTCAACAAAATTGGTTAAACACATTTCTAAACACTTTGATTTTGAAGTCAAATTTTGGTGCTAAGTCATTGAACCGGATTTAACTAAAACTCTTCCTTTGTCGCTTAAACGTTCTTGAATTATCTCTAAAGCGTCTTTGAGGGATTGTGGCATAGTTTAGCTAGCTAGACCTTACCGTTTAGGGATACCTTGCGATGATAAATTGTTGATTTAATAGGTTGTGATCGTTGTGCTCCCCGCTCACCCGCTTAAGCTCATTTTAACGACTTCTAGAGGCCAAGGTGAGTTCGTAACTCCCTACTCAATTAAGATTCGGGCTGAAAAGTGTACATACTTGTTTGATTGTTGATTAATTGATTGATTGATTGTTTGATTGACGTATAGACTTATCGCTTGATTGATTATGCTTTCGATTATGAATATATGTTGTGGTTTAGATAGTTGTACATACATGGAAGACGATTATGCCTTCAATGAGTTGTAGATGTGGTGGGAAGGCTGCGGGTGACCCTATATATAAGCATGTTTGGTCGAAAATCGACCAAGTATAATTTGTTCAGAAATAGCTGAAGCTCAGTGAAGAATACTTGTATAGAATTCTGAGGTCGCTCAGAATTAGTTCACTGAGGCTTCACTTCAGTTCAGATCAACGTCTCAGAATACCGTTCAGAATGAAGTCAAAGACTGAAGTCTGAAGAAAGAGAATCAGTTCATATGTGGAGCTCAGAAACTGATTCTACCTGATCGAAGACTGAAGCATCTTAGTGTAAAAGTATTTACACTCTTTTACACTGATTACGAGGAAGACTTTTTACTTTACATTTCTTTACCCGGTTAATAGAATTAACTATTAATAAAGGTACAAGGTAAAGTAAAGGTTGGGAATATGGTATGCTAAGTCACATCAATTGACTTACATACTTAAACCTTAAAAGTACGCATGTAAGGAATTAACTTTAATTCCTTAAATGCTCCCAACCATATTTGTACAATCTGGTCCACGTCATCATGGACTTGGTCTATAAATATAAGTCTTCTCACAACTTGCAAACGGTTTGAAACCTTTGCATTGCAACTTGTGAGATATACTCTAAGTAATCCTTACGAGTATTTCCAAGTTATTAGATCACTTGTATTTCTAGGTTGTTTAGACATTTACACTTGGGTGTTTATCTTTGTTCCGCAACAACCTTTGTATTTGTTTATATATCAATAAATCAAATACATTGAAAAGTACATCGTGTCTCAATGCTACATATTTGATCTATACATATTATCTATATAGTTTCAGCCCTTATTGTTTCTTGCATTTACTTTTAGTACCTTTATCGTATTGTTCATCCATATCTGGATCGTATTCTGAACTGGTCTTCTTCCAGTTAGAACTACTTTCCAGTCGGGTTTAATCATCTATATTTGGGGCTCACAATTGGTATCAGAGCAGCAAGGTTGAATTATATTAATTCATTAACCTTTGATCTGCAAAGATGGTTGACCAAATGTTCAATACAGGCCCTGACCCTAATGCTAATGCTAATGCCAATACTAATGCTAATACTACTCCACCCCCTATCATCAACAACAATATACCATCGCATAATGTGCACGTACACTTTCCAAATAATCTTGTTCCCAAGTTTGATGGGAACAGTGAAAATTTTCAAACATGGAAAGCATGCATGCTCAAATATATTGCTGGTGTTGAAAGACATTTGACCGACATTCTTAAAGAAGGACCCTTTGTCCCCTTGAATGCCTCCACTGTTGTCAGAAATGCCGATGGGAC
The DNA here is from genome assembly GCA_034093135.1 of Erigeron breviscapus. Lineage (NCBI taxonomy): Eukaryota > Viridiplantae > Streptophyta > Magnoliopsida > Asterales > Asteraceae > Erigeron > Erigeron breviscapus. Next base: position 230,814,504 of record CM067167.1, on the reverse strand, counting down.
TCCTAGGGTTTCACCCAAGGAGAAGGATCATTGGTCTGAAGAAGATCATAGGCTGGTAGATCTTGATACCAAGCTACAAAATATGATCTTGTATGCTGTTCCTGAAACTCTTATGCCCACCCTTGTTTTACTTGAAAATTCAAAATTAATGTGGGAGGAACTCATGACACAGTTTGAAGGCACCAATGAGACAATTGTCACAAGAAAAGTTGCTTTGAATAAAAGATATGAATCTTTTTTTGCTATCCCTGGTGAAACTTTAACACAAACATACATCAGATTCACTAATCTGGTAAATCAATTGAAAGCCCTGGGTGTAACTAAAGATAAAGAAATCTTGTTGGAAAAGTTTTGTGACATCTTACCTTCTAAATGGGAAAACTTGATCTTGGATTTAAGACAAGGAAAAACCTTGCACAGTCACACTCTAGCTTCCCTATATGGAGCCTTCAGGTACACTGAAAAGAACAAAGCTGAGAGAGCTGTGGCTAAGCAAGATGCCAAAAATCATGCTTCTACCACTTCAGTCATGGTTCATAATTATGAACCACATGGGACTGCTCTACTATCTTCCGAGAGTGATCATTCTGACTCGATGAAGAAGATGGTCTCTGAAATGTTAAAAACTGGTATTTCTGGTAATGTAACTCATAGTTGTGATGAGGATGACAATGATGATCTGGTTGCCATGCTGGCTAAAACGTTCAATTGTTTTAAGGCCAAATCTAATCGATCTGGCAAACCATTTGCTTCCAGTGCTTCTATTGATAAGTCTAATCTTGAATGCTTTAAGTGTGGCAAGAAAGGACATTTCATGAAGGAATGCAGATCTAGTCAACCTTCATCATCACAATCTGCCCCTAATCATTCTATTTTTCAGAAACCTGATGACAGCTATAAGGCGAAGTACAAGAAGCTGAAAGCCCAAATAGCTCTCATGGCTCAAAACAACTCAAGCAATAATAGTTGTATGATTGCCAAGACTGAAAAATGGGAAGAGTCTGATAAATCATCTGATGATGAAGAAGTTAGGGACATGTGTTTCATGGCACGTGAAGATCAAGGTCATTTGGTCAAATCTGATGTTGAATCTGGTCGATGGGTGGATATAGTCATGAAAAAGGTTAGTGACTTTGGTTTTGAAAGTGATGAGGAACAAAAACTGGACCTTTTGGTTCTTTTAGAGGCTGACATTTCATTTGTCGAAACTGTGCGTTCAGAAAACTTAAAAATGTTTGAAAATAATACTTCTGAACTGAACGCCAGTCAGGCCAGGCTAAAAGAACTGAAAGATGTTCATTTGGCTTTAAAAAGTTATCAGTCTATGGTTGCCACTCTAGAGTTGGAAAAAGAAGAATTAAAAACCATCCTTGAAAAAGAACAAGCAATAATTAAATCTTGGATGAAAGCACCAAGGCCAGATGCTGCAATTAAAAATACTTTTGCAACTCAAAGAACAGCATATGAATCTGGTGATCTTCATTTGGCATCTATAATCACTTATTTAGATGCACTTCCAAAGGAAATAAAACCTGAAATTAATTTTCCTAAAGTTGGCAAGCAGAAAACTGTGACTGATAAGGCCCAGGAACAATCTGAGGGTAAATCTGAAACAGATCAGACAACTGTTTCAGAAAAGAAGGCTAAAACCAAAAAGTCATCCCCTCAGACTTCATCTAAGGTTCCAAAAGGCCAAAAGAAGAAGAAAAATATCTCCCCCACTGAGCCTTCTACCTCAGATTCAGGTAAGGCTCAGGTGTCTAATGAAGAATCTATTTTGCTGAGGTTAGAGAGTCAATTTCAGTTATTGGCTAGACAAGTGCAGAGCTGTAATGCACGTTTAAAAAATGTTGAAACCACCCTCTTCAACCTAAGCAAAATGCAAAACCTTTTTCCAAACAAATCAAGCAAAAAACCGAGAAGAAAAAGGTTGAACCCCCCATCAAACCAACTGTTTTTGTGTCATCTGAGATTATGACTGAGATCCCCTTTGATCCTTCAGTTCCTTATAAACCAAAGAAATCTGAGACTGCTAAGGGAGAGTCTAGCGAACCCATCACCAGATGGGTTCCCAAAAAGAACTAATCTTTGTGTTTGTGCAGGGAGACCAAAAGAAGAATATATGGTATCTTGACAGCGCTGCTGGCAGAACCATGACTAGTTATCAAACCCTGCTGGAGGAATATAGGGTGCAAGAGGGGCCCTCAATAACATTTGGAAATGATGAAAATGGAAAAACTGAGGGATATGGTGTTGTGAATAATGGACAAGTCAAATTCACACGTGTTGCATATGTGAACGGTTTGAAATATAACCTGATCAGTGTCAGTCAACTGTGTGATGATGGCTTCAAAGTATTATTTGATATTTCACAAGGCACCATATTCAACAGGGATGGAAATGTGGTATTGATTGCACCAAGAAAAGGAAACATTTATATCATTGATATGAATAGTTCACCCACTGAACAATGTTTCTACACAAAGGCAGATGAAGATACAAACTGGTTGTGGCACAAGAGATTATCCCATCTGAACTTCAAGAATATAAATAAGTTGTCAAGAAAACAACTTGTTGATGGGATACCCTCAATGTCTTTCAATAAAGACAAGCCATGTCCAGGTTGTGAAATGGGTAAGCAGAAAAGAGCTTCATTCAAAACAAAGCGAAGTTTTAGTATAACTGAACCTCTTCACATGCTTCACATGGACCTCTTTGGACCAGTGAATGTTCAGACAAGAGCAGGAAAGAAATATACCCTTGTTGTTGTTGATGAATATTCAAGATATTGCTGGGTAATTTTCCTCAGATCCAAGAATGAAGCTGCTACTGAAATCATTGCTCTCATCAAACAAATTGAACTCAAGCATAAGCGAAAAGTTTGTCAGCTCAGAAGTGACAATGGCACTGAATTCAGAAATGCCATTCTGGAGTCCTTCTGCACTGAAACTGGCATATCTCAGAACTTCTCCTCAGCCCACACACCAGAGCAGAATGGTGTTGTAGAAAAAAAGAATCGTACGCTGATTGAAGCTGCTAGAAGTATGCTAAATGAATATGGTCTTCCTAAGAATTTCTGGGCTGAAGCTGTTGCAACTGCTTGCTACACTCAGAACAGATCTGTCTATGTCAAAAGACACAAGAAGACAGCCTACGAAGTACTCAGAAATAGAAAGCCTAATATTGGATATTTCCATGTATTTGGATGTCCAGTATACATTCTGAATGATTCCAGTCAGCTTAGAAAATTTGATGCAAAAGCTTATGAAGGGTACTTCCTAGGATATTCATCAAATCACAAAGCCTTTAGAGTCTTTAACAAGAGACTTGAAAAGGTTGATGAGTCAATTCATGTTACCTTTGGAAGTGGGTTTGTGAAAAGAATGGATTTTTATGCTTATTTATACTTGTATTTGATTGTGTTAAAGTTTGGTAACCGGATTTGGCTTCTAAGGTTGTCAATTTTGAGGTAAAAACCCGTTTCTTGTTTTTTTTGAAAACTGCGGACGATGTTCTGGAAATTGGAGGATGATCTGTGTTCATCAGACCATCCGCCAGACCATCCGCCAGATCATCCGCAAATCGCTGCCTATCCCATAGCATTTTCGTTCGGTTATCGGTCGACTTTCAATGATCCAAAGCTTGTTTATTAGCCCCATATCATCATTTTAAGGTCAACAAAATTGGTTAAACACATTTCTAAACACTTTGATTTTGAAGTCAAATTTTGGTGCTAAGTCATTGAACCGGATTTAACTAAAACTCTTCCTTTGTCGCTTAAACGTTCTTGAATTACCTCTAAAGCGTCTTTGAGGGATTGTGGCATAGTTTAGCTAGCTAGACCTTACCGTTTAGGGATACCTTGCGATGATAAATTGTTGATTTAATAGGTTGTGATCGTTGTGCTCCCCGCTCACCCGCTTAAGCTCATTCTAACGACTTCTAGAGGCCAAGGTGAGTTCGTAACTCCCTACTCAATTAAGATTCGGGCTGAAAAGTGTACATACTTGTTTGATTGTTGATTAATTGATTGATTGATTGACGTATAGACTTATCACTTGATTGATTATGCTTTCGATTATGAATATATGTTGTGGTTTAGATAGTTGTACATACATGGAAGACGATTATGCCTTCAATGAGCTGTAGATATGGTGAGAAGGCTGCGGGTGACCCTATATATAAGCATCTATGATTCCTTGAAAGTAGAGCCGTATGAAGTGTATGTGCATTGTGTTGTTGGTTGTTGGAAAACGTTTTGATATGGAACGGGACATAGGATCTTGCATGATAATATTTCCCCCATAACGTATTATAGATTTGTATTTGTATTTGTATGCATGTGAATGTCATAACGAATAAGTCCATGATTAGTGGCATAACGTAAAGTCCATGTTGATGGCATAACGAGTAAGTCCACGATTAGTGGCATAACGTAAAGTCCATGTTGATGGCATAACGAGTAAGTCCACATTCGTGGCATAACGTTGTTGTTAACGATATTGTTTAACATGTATATTGTGTATGAACGTTTGGTTGTAACGTAACGTTGATATGATGAATGGTGAACGTATGGGTGATGATGTATGTGTCCTCATCCTTGAATACCCTTAACGGTTGTTATCCCGACACTTATTTCCTATTACTTGTCCCTACGAACTCACCAACTTTATGTTGACACGTGTTAGTTTTGGACCTGGACTTGGACTTCTTGGATCCGTGATTCATTATTCCCGATTAGGGGATTATGCTTATGTGTGATCCGGTTACTTGCTCTATTGAATGGTTCGTATGGATTATTTGATCTTTTTTTATGCATTTAGATTTACTCTACATAATTTCCATGTTGTGATGTGCTTATCTCGTGATACCCCATGATTCTGCCTTGTTGGGGTGTTACAATGAGCCACTTCTGCAAATCTGTCGTTGAAATACATAGACTTCATTCTTTCTTGAAATAATAACTAGCAATTTCCTGCACAAGCAAACTGAAAGTTTAAGACATTAATAAAAGGGTAATAATATGAGGATGTTTCTAAATTTACAAGATTGGAAGATCAAAATTAATTTAATCAGAAGTCCTAAATTCTACTTACTTTTGAACAACAAACAATTTATAACAGAAGGTGGTTTAGTCTGCCCATTTTATCAAACCTATCACATCAACAGTCAATATTGAGCCAAGTTTCCACCAAAATTTTTTTTCAGTTTCCAAATAGTCGTGGTGGCAGAGAGAACACTTAAAGATTCATACCCATATCAAAAGCTCAAGTATTTAAGAACTTGATGATTACCTAAAAGAATTTGATGGAGAATACGTTCCATTTGAAAAGAGATACAATTGCAGCAAGCAAAACTCAATCCCATCCTTATGAAACTCACCAAGGCAGACAAGAATCATCCAACAAAAATATCACCTAAGAAATACTTGGAAACGAAACAAAATAAATCAAGAACTTATCTTAGACTTGAACACGCACCTTCAATAACTACAAATCTACAATATTGCAAGGAATGAGAAAAACAAAAACAAATACCTTTGAGACTTCCATGAACTGCTAAGAAAATATATACACATTTATTTATAAGCCTTTTCATACCAACAATATGTATAAATCTGTATTAATAGACAAAATAAACCAATACCCAAAGAAAATTAAATCAAAAACTACTTCAAGGATGGTGATTTACAACATCAATCTTTGCAAAATTAATAATCAATATTAAAATAGAGTTGGAAGGACTTACCATGATTGATATCACGTATGAGGAATAGCAGTCAAATTGCGTTTTATATTTAAACCATTAATGATAACTGAAATTGCAATGGTTAGTAAAACATAGACATACACATCCACTACCATGATTGATATCACACAAAAATCAAACAATAAAAAAAACCCTTAATAAATAGACGATAAATAAAGTGAAAAATCAATATAACTAAGCAGTCAAAGGAACAAAAACATTCACCTATTACAAGGTTGAGGGCGCTCTATGAATCAATTGTAAGTTTGATATTAAATTGCAGAACCAACTTGAATATGTATGATTGACAATTTGTGACTATGAACTCCCAACATTATTTGAGCTTTAGATGGGGAAAATAAAGTAAATGAATGGCTGCCATTATTTCAGATCTATAGATGGGGGATTCAAAATTTACAGAGGGAAACCCTTGAAAATGGCCGCCATTTTTTTTAAGGTTTTAGATGAGGCGCGGATGTGAAAATTGGAGAGGGAAATAGGCCGCCAATTTTGATTTTAGTTTTGATAGGAAAACCTAAAAGAGTATCAAAACTATGGGGATAGTAAACTGATCCATAAAAACGATTTTATCTTAAACAAAATATAATACAGCAGGCAGTAGAACATATAAAATAGATAAAATATAGGATTTAGTGGCAAAAATAACTGAAGTGCCACAAATGTTACTGACCTGTAATGGCAGATATAGGAGAGTGTCATTATTGGTTAATATCTTGTGTGACATACATAAAAGTGTTATTAAAAACCAACCTATAACGACACATCACATCTTCCATAAAAACTTTGGATTAGGATTCTCTAAAGTTGAAACAACTTTATAGGTGAAGTTGGAAGGATCTTAACCCTTGAATTAAAATCAAAGGTCAAGATTCAAACTTGATATTTGAATCTTGACCATTCATTTTAATCCAAGGGCTAAAAATTATGCAACTTCACCTCTAAAGTTATCTCAACTTTAGAGGATCTCTATCCAAAAACTTTGTGCCACTAAAAAGTACTTTTTTTTGTAGTGCTACTATGCATCATATCATTGTATTATTTTTTATATTAGTTGTACAGTGTGGTACGTTAATAAAAATAAGTGTTACAAATATGAGCACCCATTTTATATGGAGATATTTTCTGAATTATTAAATTTTATTTTTAGTTTTAATAATTGTTATAATTATATTTTTTTAAACCGTACAACGTACGGGTTTAATCTAGTATGTACTGTACAAAAATGATACCGCTTAACCATGGTTTCTTAATTATTTGTATGACTTTCAAAGTTTCAAAGACATCAAATAAATTAATTATTATATGTGAATTCATTTATGCATTTGTAGTTAATGGGATGGAGATTCTCTCAAGTTAGCTCCCTAACTTGAGTCAAATTAGGGAAATCTTGATCTTTGGATTAAAATCAAAGGCCTAAATTCAATGATCATCTTTAAATCTTGACCCTTGATTATAATACAAAGACCATGATTCTTTTAACTTGACCCCTCAAGTTGTTTTCAACTTGAGGGAATCTCCATCCTAATAATAACCTTCATCAAATTAATTATTTATATAATATCTACCAATAAACTAAAACAAGATTGAGATATTCTTATAACGACACGTGGCGTAATCCTTGATCGACATGTGTCCTTTTAACTTATTTATTTTATTAAGTTATCTTTTTTAATTGTATATAGATTCAATTTCCTTATTAGACTTAGAATTAAACTCTAACTCTTTGCCTATAGATACAAAACACATTATAACCTTATTTTAATTGATCGTTTTCTCATTAATAAAATTGTCTCTTTTTCTTTCTCAATTCTTCAACTCATATTACTTATATTACTTATAATAAGTTATTAACATGAAGACTTCAAAATTTTGAGTTTACGATCCGAAATCACAAAGCTATTTGTCGTCATCCACTATGCTTACAAGTTCCGATTTTGATGTGATTGTAAAAATTTAAGGTAAATCCAAAACTCTAATTAAACATATATTATATTTATCATTACTGTTTATTATAATTTAGCTTCGATCATCGGTTTACTTTAGCCACAATTTATTTCATACTCACAAATTATGTATGAGGCATATTCGAATTTCTTTATGATAAAAAATCTATAAAGCTACCGTACATCGTACGGGTATTAGGACTAGTTTGAGTTATATAACAATATCAATAATGATGTTGATGGTAATAATAAGAAAAATAATACTAATATTAACAATAAGCAAAATTCAATGGAGATTAGGATAGTAAGAAAAAAGCACGACATAAGGTATAATGTTTATAAGTAATAGAGTTAATATAACAATTAAAATTATTTTTATCTGGTAATAAATTATTAATAACGTAACAATGTTTTGATAGTTATAAAGTGACTACAAATTTGAAATTTACTCATGATGAGATATGTTAGATGTCAAGAATTGTATGTGATCCCTTGCTACTTTATGCGTTACAAATTATATATCGACATTCATAATTATTATCTATATATCTAATTGTAATATTTATAGGTGATCATATGTATTAGACATGATCCAACTTCTTCGTGTATATTAAATTACGATCATTGACATATGACAAGGGATGCTATGCTATCATCAATTGACTTAGATCAACAAGCACATCACCCGTAAACATTAAACAAGGCATGTGATGTGTTTACAATATCGTTTCGCATTGAATATAATGCTTTTTCCGTGCAGCACGTTTTCGACGAGACCTTTCAAAGTTTTGAGATTATGACACTAAAAATGTGACATCCTAAACACATGCAAATGTATAACCTTTTTTAGAGGATATATAGTTGGACAAGGAAGAACATTCCAAGGAAGGGATGGAGTCAGGACAACATGAATTAGAGCTAAAGGAATGACGTGGGCCAAATAATGGATATGTTTGAGAAGTAGTCCTTCTATAAGTGGGCTATGAAATCAATTTTGGGCCAAGATTACAAGATTTAAACAATCTTATAAATAAATTACTTTTTCTTTTTCCTTTTTCATGTTCGATAAACTTTTTTTAAACGTGATGATTTAAACTCTGAAGATTCAAAATTTCCAAAAGCCCATTTTGACCCACAATTCTAATAGCCCAGACATAAATTTAACAGTCAGTCTTACTAAAAAGTTCATATCACCGAATTCGATGATGAATGGTGTTGCTCATGAATTATTTTACTTTTCGGCTCGTTTAATTTGTGTAGTCAAGGTTATTAAATGGTTGTATGAGATGAATTATATTGTAAAAGGATTACATATATAATTAAATTATATAATGAACACTACCGAATATCGACTATAGAATCACTACAAAAAAAAATACCTTTTAGTGGCACACACTTTTAGTGACATATATTTATGTGTCGCTATATAGTGGTCTTTAGTGACATATGTACATGTGTTACTAAAGAATGGATGTATTAGTGGCACTTAATAATTGTGTTACTAAAGAATGGATGTATTAGTGGCACTTAAAACTTGTGTTACTAAAGAATGGATGTATTAGTGGCACTTAAAATTTATGTTACTAAAGAATGAATGTATTAGTGGCACTTAAAACTTGTGTTACTAAAAAATACATATAATAGTGACACTTAGAAATTATGTTACTAAACAATAGATGTATTAGCGACACTTAAAAATTGTGTTAGTAGTGTATATATATATTAATGGCAGAAAAGATAATGTGTCACTATTACTATCACAAAACTAAAGATAAGGCCTCTCCCAACAAGCTGTCGACGACCTCATCGATGGGCTCGTCGACGACGACCGTATTGGCAGCGAGGTCAATCCGGATCATTTTGAAAATGGTATCAATTGGGTTCGGGTCAAAACGGGTCGGGTCAAAACGGATCCGGGTCAAAACGAGTCATTTTAAAAAAGAGTTCAGGTGTAGAAGTTTTTATTATAATATAATTTACATTTATAATTTGTAATTGTACAAGTTATTATAATATAATTTATAATTTAATAATACTAATAGATAGTTGGTGACAGTTGTGGATTTGCAATAAATGATATATAGCATTTTGTACGTCTTTTTCATTTTCATTTGTCACTAAGGTCTAAACCCCAAAAAGAAAGTCGTCGTACGAAAGCATTGGTTCAACTGTCGATCACTCCCGGAGTTCCGGTGGCCGTTAATAATCACTTTCTCCGTCGCCAGGAATGACATCTCAGTCGTTATTTTCTGTCAACAATCCATCACCAAGATCAATTCCAGCCGCCGCCATGACATTTCAATTATCATGTTCGCATAAATTTTGTTACTTTTTCTGATTTGTTTTATTGGCTTCAATTTGTGTCAACTTGATTTCGATTTCTAACGTTGTAACTGGTATGCTGGTCGGAAGTTCGTTGTAACGCCGGTGGTGTGAGGCTGGTTGTGATGGGGAAGGTGGCTGTAGGTGGTGGTTGTGGAAGGTAGCTAAGTAAACACGGGAGAACAACAAACCGAACTGTACTGGCCTTTCCGACCATTTTGACCCGCTTCAAATTTTGAAGTTAAAGTATATCGCCCATTTTCACCCGTTTGAACACAAAGAATTACCCAAAAATTACCCAAATGATTAAGAATCTGACCCAAAATAACCCATTTTTAAGAGTTTGGGTTGAAATTGCCAGCTCTAGGCCTAATAGGTCCAATGATTAGAAAGACATACGTCCTTATATGCATATATATACATACATACATATATAAAACGAGGTTGAAGGTCAAATATACCAAACATGTATATATATACTTTTTTTATATTTTTTACATTAAAATTTTTACAGTTTTCATGTTACACATATTTAGTTAAATACTTTATTTTATTAAAAAAATGTTGTAAACAATCTGTATATTTAACACAGATGTAAATCTGGTATTATAATAAATTTTATGAATAAAAGTTCTAAGATAATATTTAAAACTATTTTTATTAAATATAATAAAAGTTATTTATTTAGTAAAACCAATATTAATAAAAAAATTTAATTAAATATTAATTGATTTAATGTTATAGATAAATCTCTACTAATACAACCACCACACAATTTTTTTTGAGAAAAAAATTGAAGTCACTGGCGGTGACTTTGCTCCCAAAAAATTGAAATTCCTTCTCCAAAAATTAAATCCCTCCACTTATTTGTTTTCTCAAAATTGAAACCATCTTCTTATCTTTGACCTTGTACAAAAAACCCTCTCATCCCAACTAAACCCACCCTCCCCCACCTGCAGTTATTTTCTATTTTATGTAGAAAAATCCCACCACCGTCTCATCCATCTCTTCGTCACCTCGATCTTGTTCACCTCTAGAAACCACCACCAAACGTGTATATATGTCTCGAAAATCTCAAAAACCGAAAGTATATGTATAAATATATTAAAACCAGGTTAGATCCGAGTTCGATCTGTGATTTGGGTCTCGTAACCACGTCTTTTTTCTTATTCGTGAGCAGATCTGTTCACCTTCGAGTTCATCATCTTCTTCATAAGCTTCGTGAATAGATCTAGTCAGATCTGGTCAGGTCGAGTTCTTTGTGTTACATGGTCTTCTTCGCGATTCAGATTTAGATCTAGGAATTTTTTTGATTTTTGTTTTTTTTTTAATTAAATCTATCATATATTTGTATATTTACTACCGTTTGTTTTCCTTTTATTGAGTATAATATCTTTCTATCAATTTTGGTAGGAAAAGCTAATGTATAAAATGGTTGTTTTTCTTATGTTGTTGGACAGGAACAAGTATTTAATGTATGTGGTTCAACAAAAAGCAGGTATATTTTTTAGCTTTGATCTGTTTTTTTTCTTTTAAATTTTGTAATCCATATTATATATTTTGATATATTTGATTTTTAGGTTCTGATAAATATATGGTCCATGTTCTTTATTTTTTTTCCAGATGATGATTACCAGAGTTAAATGGAAGATCAAGAAATGAAAGATTTTAATTGTATTTAGATTAAATATGATGTTGCAAAAGAGATTTAGATGTAATATTATTGTATAAATGTTATTTATTTGGTTAATGAGATTTATTTTTCTTATTTTTTTCTGTTCAATTTGTTTTATTAGATTGGAAAAATGGATATTGAAAGTGTCCGACGGAAATGGATTACCCACTCATGTATCTCCGACGGTCATTTTCCGTCGAAATATTCCAGTTTTTTAGTAGTGCCACAAAATACTAATTCTTTTAGTGACAAAAAATTAGGTGTAGTGACACAACTAAAAAGTGTCACTAGAGTTGGTGAAGTCGATAGTGGCATAACAAAAAGTGCCACTAAAAACCATAAGACCTATATTGACACACCAATAAGTGTCACTAAAACCCTTTAGTGGCAGCTTCTCTAGTGACACTTTTTTTTTATGTCACCCATTACATGGGGGGACTTTAGTGGCACTTTTCCAATATTTAGTGACACTTTTTGTGTGCCACTAGATGGTATTTTTTTTGTAGTGAATTATTAGTAACCTAAAAAGAAATGTTGAATCGGTAGGAAAGGTTAAGGGATAAAAAGAATATTAGTAGTCTAAAAATTTTGGACTTTATCGAGAGGCTAGATTTATAAACAATATACAAACAAACGGCCAACTAGTTTAGTACGAGTAAACCACTTTTCAGGAGAGGTCCTGGGTTCGAATCTTGCCAAAGGCAAACTTGAGATAATCAGGAGATTATTAAGTGGTTGAGATTCACCTGGACACTAGCCTACCTGAGGGATTAGTGGGTACCAAATGGTACATGGAATCAGGGGGTTCCCATCCAATTACCTTTTTTTTTAGTTAAGTACGAGTATATAAATTTAGCATTAGTGTAAAACATTTCTTTTGCACATCACTAGCTTAACCACAATTAATTCATATCACACCTGCACAATAACGTCTTTTTGCATCATGTTTGACAAGTTTATTGCATAATTTCTCATAACGATATTGATTTTCATTAAATCCGACAACGATATATTTAGACTTTCTATTTCCATATATATTTCTCCTAAAACTTCTCCATTCTCCAACACACAATCTTTGCTTCTCAATTCTCATAGAAACAGTACCGTTTGTTTGACTATTAAGTATATATTGTATTGTGTGATATATCAAAATTTTCTATCATTTTGCTGTTATTATTATTATATTTTTATTTTTGCGTTTGATACTTTTATTAGATAAACGTGTGAGTATTGTTTCAAGATTTTATCTATCTTGCATGCATTTTTAATTATTTTTAAAATTTTATGTTGGACTAATGAATTTTTTTGCTACCTAGTGGATATCATCTCATTTCGTGTCTATTTTTGATCCTGCAATATGTCTATTGAACGTGGGCACGAAGACTTAATGATAACATTAAATATTTTCTTTCATATAACGTATGCAATTGAAAACAAACCATCTCCACATGCGAGATATATATTGACTTTTGTGGCATGAATTGAAATTTATGTACTTTATTTTATGATGTAATAAAGGCGTAAGAGAAATGTGTAACTATTTTTAAACTAGAGTAAATTACAAAAACCGTCCTCATAGTTTGATCATTTTATCGTTAATCATCCTTCGTCGAAAGTTTTTTGCTAACCATCCCTACAGTGCTAAAGGTGTTATGAATACAGTCCCTCCTCAAGCTAATACGACAACTAATGCCCTTCTAAATTTATTTTACTTTATTTTAAGACTAAACAGTATTTTTATTACTTGATTATGATTTTTAATATGGAAAAGAAACTACAATCATTTCTCTTCAAGCTAAAATGACAATCATGCCCTTCTAAAAAACTACCATCATTTTATCGTTAACCATTTCTCGTCGAAAGGTTTTCGTGGTATTTTGTTTATTTAGAAATCTACACATTGAAAAGTTTTAGATGAACGTCTTGAAGCGATTATAGAACACTCTAAAAATAATCACATAAATACACGGTAGGTTTTGTAAGTCGGGTTTAAAATGACTCGCTATCATTGAATAACTCAAATGGAAAAACATCATACTTTTTATATGTTTATGTTTACATATAATGTTAAACGCATAAAGTAAGGAGCATCAGATAATCTGCTTTACTCACGAATACTGTACACTGATTTATATTTACATTATAAAAATCAGTATTTTCATTTGATTTTAACATTTGACAATACCACTCATAAATATGACACATAATCCTCTTCAAAAATAATAAATTCTTTCTTAGACTAGTATCCATCAACTGTCACTCATTTAACGTGACAAGATGAAAGTTCAAAAGTCCATTTAATATAACGAGTAATATGACCGCGCAATGCGGCGACGGTAATGGTAGTGACGCAGGGTGGTGGCGGAGGTGGCAATGGTGGTGAATGTAAAAGTAATCGATGTTAAAGGAGTTAGTGTAGTTATTTTAGGGATTGAGGTTTATGTTGTAAATTATTTCATTAAGGGTATTATAGGTATATTAGGTAGAAATGATTAAATCAATGAATAAAAAGAGAGGTATTTTGGGTAGTTCAAAGTTGTAATTTGAGAAAAAGATGAGGGGTTGATGCTTTATATAATAGTATAGATATAGATTTAATAAAGTTAATTTGATTTTTAACTAGCGGTCGTTAACCACTCTCAAAGCAATATGTATTTTTGAAATAAATGAAAAAAGAAAGTATTATCTATATCTATAGAGATCGTTAACCACACTCTATGTATCACCTCCTATGACCTATCACACTCTATGACCTATCACCTCCACCATCTCACCGCGCAACGCGCGGGTACTTTATCTCGTTTACCTAAAAAAAATAAAAAAGAAAGTCACAAATGGGCTGATCAGGAAAGAAAAGAAAAAAAAAAGTCGGCCAGTTTTAAAACCCAAATCCATCGACCCATTCATGGCCCAAATATAAATAACAGTAGTAGTAGATTTTTTCAACAAAAATCAAGTAACTGTAAACGGAGGTCCAAAATACAACATATCTTCACTTGCCGAAATTCTCGCTGTATTTCCGATCAGGTATCATATATAATATAAAATTATGGATTTGATTATGTTTGTTTTTTTAATTTTGTTTAAAGAAGTGTGTGTGTTATTATGTGAAAACTGAAAAGGTATAGGTTTAATGATTTATAAAGCCTAGGATTTGATTATTTTGTTTTTTTAATTTTTTTTAAAGAAGTGTGTGTGTTATTATGTGAAAACTGAAAAGGTATAGGTTTAATGATTTATAAAGCCTAGGGTTTGAAATTTTGAGCTATTGCTTTTAATTTTTCTTTAATTAATTGAATTGATTGATTTCTGATCAGTGTGTGTGTGTGTGTGTATGCATATATTGTAGATGTGTTGTAGATAAGCATAGTGTTTGGAGTCTCAATTCCCCATGGTCTCGGGCATTTACCTCTTCTGATGAGTGCGGGCCGTGTTATCGTACCCTTGGTCTCCAAGGGTGCCTTCGGGTTCCAACCTCTAGCATATTGCCCGCTTGGATTCACAGTTAGGGTTCGAGCCACTAACCAACTAACACGCCGTTCTAAAATAAAAAATAATAAAAAGTATTGAAACTAGATGTGAACTCCCGGGTGCTAATGCAGCGGTAACGGCTTTCCTAGTCGGTGGTCTAGATGAGGAGAGTGAGATAATGAAAATGTGTGTGTGTGTGTGTGTGTGTGGTGAAATTGAAAATGTGGAATTTGTGATTAAAAATGAAAAGGTGAGGAAAAAAAACGTTTAATCACGGATTAATAGTTTAGGGGATGTTTGCGATTGCTTATGTATAAGCGCTTTTTTGCTTGAAACGGTAAGCAGATACCTACTTGTTTTAAAAAAAGGTGCTTATTTTCCCACAAAAGTAAGCAAATAAGCAGTTTATGATTACGCGTTTGTTATTGCTTATCTGTTTACAAAGCCACAATTGCATATGTGATCATTGAACCTGTATCCAAAGGTGATTAGTTAAACAATAAATAGATAAGCAGAAAAATAAGCAATGTCAAACACCTGAAAAATGGATGGCGGAACTTGTTTGAGCCTTGTAACTAATAGATAGTATAGATGTATATAATTTCATGTTATATAAGTATGTAGACGTTTGGATCTAATACATTTTTGCTACTATTTGCTGCCTTGTAAGAATCTCACTCTGTAACATCTTACAGTCTGTATTTGTGTATTACTTGGATTTCATTTCACATTAATGGTTTCATGTCGTATTTCCTTTTATGTTGTCCATTTCAGTTGCTGTATCTTTTTCTTTTTGTGTTTGAGCTGTTTTGTGAGCTTTCAATGTTGATTTCAAGTTAGCTAATGGATTATTGACTGCTTCACGTTTGTTTTGGAAGAATTGTTGTTCAATTCTTAATTCTATAATTTGCTAAATGCGATTTTGAGAAATCTGTGTTGCTGGTGTTGTTTAACAATGCTAGTTTCTCATTTCACTTTAAAACATATAGTTTCTGGTATAGAACAACTATTGGCTATTGTACACAAGTTTTAGTTAGTTCATCTACTTTGTGTTTATGTTCATCACAACATTTTCGTTGATATAATGTTATGTGAGTTTACTTTCTTTTTTTTTTTCCATTTTTGTTGGAGGTTTGTCGAACCATACAGCTAGATACTTTTTTTTTTGTGTGAAATGTGGTGCTATCTCTGATTTTATTGTTTAACACTGCATTGACTTCTAAAGATGGCATTTTTATGATACGTTCCATATTTGTGTGTATCTTTTTGTATTCAAGAGCATAGAGATGTCTTTCATTATGGAGTTTGCTGAGAATTTAATCTTGAGAATGATGGAGGATCCGGCTGAAAGGGATCGTAAATTCAGAGAGCATACATATCATATGAAGGAACGTTGTGCAAAAACAAAGGAGATGTGGAGTTACCCAATTCGTCCTTATGGTTTCTGGACATTTGACCGCCACAATGCTCAGATTTTCTGGGATGCTCAGATTAGCCAAGTTGAAGGTCGTAGGGATCCTTATGATGATCTTCTTCAGGAACACCACACCAACTCATCCTCTTCCTCCAAGTAAATCGTAAGTTTCTTTTCCACATGCTATTTAATGAAACTGTTAGCTGTAAGTCTGTAACGTTATGTGTTTTGTGCTACACTGAATCTGTAATG
Source organism: Erigeron breviscapus (assembly GCA_034093135.1). Taxonomy (NCBI): domain Eukaryota; kingdom Viridiplantae; phylum Streptophyta; class Magnoliopsida; order Asterales; family Asteraceae; genus Erigeron; species Erigeron breviscapus. The sequence goes on along the minus strand of CM067167.1, from coordinate 230,797,658 downwards.
GTTTGTTGCTTAAATCTTCGAGTTTAGACTTAGCCATGTGTACTTTTCTAACTCTTTGATTCGTCAGTTGTGTGATACTTGAATACTCTAATTGTATGAAACATGAAGATGTAAAAATGATCGAGATATGTAGATGGAAATGGGGATGTGTTTTTCATGAAATGACTTCTCTAGTCTATGTTAACTAATAGTTGTTTATAATTGGAGTAGATCCTCTTCTAAGATTGCATAAGATTACTTTAATCTATTATGTGGAGAAATAGGACTTGGTTTGAAAAAGTGCGCCTCAGGCGAGGTGAGACGAGAGGCGACTTTGAGAACGCTTCTTATACATTAATACATGGAGGTGAGGCATTTACAGAAAGTGACTATGAGGCGTCGCCTCAGGGCGCTTTTCATGGAGGTGAGAACTGAGGAGGCGATGCCTTTAGTTGTTTTACATATTGGTTTCGTTTTGTGAGCCCAAATCAGGTTTATATTTTTATAAGCCTACATCACTTTTTAATAGCTCGTTCATTTTCTATCACTAAAAAGCCCTAACTTTTTCCCCCCAAAATCAACACCCACCCTCAGCCGCTTTCCCTAACAAAAAAGAAAGAACCGTTGATTTGTTCCCCTGTTTCTTTTCTGATTTCCTTAATGGTTGTCAATCTTTTCTTCTCTGTTTCTTCTACATGGCTGATTTCCTCCATCTACGCTTCTGTTTTCTCAAAACATCTCAGCTTCTGTTTTTTGGTATTTAATTGTTACATGTAGAGTAGTAATGTGTTTGCATAAAAGGGTGTCTCTTATATGTGAGGCGGTCGCCTCCACCTAGGCTACAGGGACCTTATCGCCTCCAGGCACATCACACATATTAAAACAAGGGAGAAATTGTTATTCGGTATCAATAGAAAATGGACAGTGTGACCTTTACTCTAGATACAGGCGTATAGAATATTGGGAGAAAATTTAGGACTCAGGGATGGCTTTACGAGAAGGAAAAAGAGGGACCGGACCATATTAGGAACAGCTTAGTGGGACTAAGTCTGCTGCAAGTTGAGATGCCACTGGTTTAAAGCTAACTTACTTGAAGTACATGTCTCTTGTTGATGTTGATTGCAAGTTGCAACATTATTTATTCTATTTTAATATATTGTCATGATTTTTCAGATGGTATTTTGAATACATGATCTTTTCGATAGTGTTAACTGTTGTCTGTCATCATATCTCTTCATTTTAGACAGTTGGATAATGTAACATTTTTATCATGGTATGTTTCAGTTAAACCTCAACTTTTTGTGGGTGGCATACTTGGATGTTTGCGGAGTCATATAAATCTGGAAATGGGTGGGTTACAACAAACAGCTAGTGAAATTTTATCTGTGGTCTACGGACAAACTAAATTCTGTTTGGGTGTTTTTTTCTATTTAAATCAAAGAGGCTGAAAATCATAGGTTGTTATAAATGCTTGTAACATGTTAAGTCAATCTGGTAGAAAAAGTGTTAGTATATTAATATTATCATACTTGTGTACTGATGCTAAATGCTTACAATTAAGATGACCCAGCCCATTTCTATTAAAAAGTATATGTTTGACCCATTACCAACCTACCTGACCTGCCCATTGCTACTTCTAGTTTGAGGTTTTGAGTTCAGTATTGGCTTTTCAACCAGTCTTATGAATGAACCTCTTGCCATTGTCCTGGATCAAAATTCTACCCTATTTGTTTCAAACTGAAAACAAGATTTGAATAGACCCATAGTTCTATAAATATGGTTGATTGTCAAATGTCTAAAAGCTCTCTTATGACACGTAAATATGTATGAGAATCAATATTTTGCAAATGATTGCCGCAAGTAGGCTGTTTACATCATAAAATATCATTAATATGGAAACTAACTCCTTGAAATGTATTTTACACAGGGCGTGCTTTGCTGTATTTGGCTACAACTTGAGTTGAAGCAGCATCTCTTATTGAAACTTTAGGAGTGTCAAGCCTTGATGTGAAGGTTGTTTCTTATGGAATTTCAACGAACACTTTTGTTAAATACACCTTTCTTTGTTGTTTCTCAGTTGTATCAAAGACCATTTTGAGCTAAGTCGAACTCTGTAAATGTGATGTCATTGTGTGTCGTATTAAATAAAGAAAGTATTCTGTACCAAGTGATTCTGGAAGAAAAATCATCTGTATCATGTCAACCGTTCTTGGAACTGATGAAATATAACTCTTCTCATCAGTTTGAACCGAGTTCTTTATCACCTCAGCATTCCAAAGAACATTATCTCTGCATCACTGTATTATTGAAATGTGAAACCTTCAGAATCATGATATTTAAGAGACTTGTATTGGGGTAATGCTTTGTATTGATGTTTGCGTTAACACCAAAAGTTGGACTATCATCCGCGATGCACATACACCATACACTGATACACGCCATAGAAACAATACTCAACTAAAAAAGTTCGATTTGGACTCCATTGCCAATGACTATAATGTTCAACTAGGACAAGAAGCCTGAGATTACATATTACATTGCTCAAAATCTCAATAAATATATGATTCTAGTTCTTATGAGCTCAAGCGCAGCAGGTTAATTTGTAGCTCCAGTAGACTAGTACAAGCCAAAGCATTACTGGAAATTCAATTTCTTGTCTAGTTTTAGGCTACACAGGGATACGGGGTAGAAATAGGATAATATTAGTACGAGTATAATATAAGCTTTAGCTGTATAAATAGGCGAAATACGAATCATATAGGTTCTTTATGTTATTAATATTCAGGAACATTGAAATTTCAATGTTACACACTTGCATATGAATTCTACAAACATACAAGTCCGAGTTTACTGTTATTGTTCATCCTAGTACATTACCAAGTCCAACAGCTGACAAAACATCCTGTCTAGTCTTCACCAACGTGTATGCAGTCTTCATTTCTTCAATTGGAATTGTTGGCAAATAACCAGATATGCTATAACCATTTTTATCCAGGTATGCAACCAAATTATTGTACATCTGAGAAAGCTTCTCGGCCACTGGGAGAATATATTTTGATAATTTACTTATCAGCGGGTATGTGTTGAGTTTATACCAAAGTTCAGCTATTACTGGTATGCCCGCAGTCTTAAATGTCAGGTAAGCGGATTGTAACTTTGCCTTTGTAGCTGCTTCTTGAGCTGCAGGTGGCAAAGTATCCATTGCAGTCTTCACCAAGTTGTATGAAGTCTTCGTTTCCTCGATTGGAATCACTGGCAAATAGCCAGCTATATTATAACCGTTTGTATCCATGTACGTAAGCAACTTATTGTACAGCTGACAAAGCTTCTCAAGCAATGGGAGCAAAGCTTGTGATACTACATGTAACAGTGGGTATGTGTTGACTTTATACCAAAACTCAACTATTATTGGTATGGCCACAAGCTTAAATGTCATGTAAGCAGACTGTATAGTTGCTTTTGTAGCTGTTTCTTGAGATGATTGTATATAGCTTTGGGCTGTTGAGTTTACTGCATCGAGTATAACGTTCCTGCTTTGTATAGAAGAAGGGGTTTGAACCATTCGATTGGCAAAGAATGTTGAGCCGGGGATTAGTGATTGTGCTGCATTGCCCACTACTGGGATACCTCCTATAACAGACTTTGTTGCGTCTAGTGCTTCATTGGCCACGTCTGAACCCTTTTCTAAGACCGGATTCTGGAGTAAGGATGTGGTGGTGTCGAGACTGTTTTGGAGTATGGATGTGGTGGTGTCGAGAGTGTTTTGGAGTGCAGATTGGGCTGCATCAACTAGAGGTGCGGACTGGGGGGCTGATACTGATTGGCTGTTGGCAGGCTCCTTTTCATCAAGGAGTGCTGATTTTATGGCGGAGACGAGTTTTTGGAGACATTTGGTGGCTTCTAGAACCTTTTGGAGGAGATATATGGTGATTTCTAAAACTTTTTGTTGGATAAACATGGTGACGGTGATAAGAGGTGTAACGATGGACAGCACGGTGACTAGGAATTTCTGGACTATCGGTGTATATTTATTGATAAGAGACTCTATATCTTCGACAAAGGTTATGGCAGATTCTGGCGCATACTTGTCAAACTGTTGCAATAAAAATGCATTAGTGTTGCACAACCTAAAAGTCATGGGCCAACTTGACCCAACCCGTTATTTAGTTCAACTCGTATTCCTTACATATTGTTACCTATAGATAGATGTGGTTTAAGAATTACCATTCTAGTAGTAAAAGTTTATAAGTTGTTGGAAGGATTGTGCAAGTAAATCATAAGTTGGTTAGGTGTTGATCAAATCCTAAACCCAATAAACAAGACAATCAGATAAAAGTGTCGCAACTATCTTGTTTCATTTTTAGGATCTACCACTGCATATATAAAGTAGTGATGTTCATACAATAAAAATTAGTTATTCATCTACAACAAATGTATGAGTTTTAGTGTACAGTGTACAACTATATAATGCAGGTGTTGTTGTAGATGGCTAACTATTATTGTAGCAATATCATCCAATCACTTAGAAAAAAATTATTCAATCAGTCACTTATTTTTTTAACCGTAGCTAGCATTTATAAAATGGTTGTATGCCTTTTCTATGTTTAAAGTTTAAACATGTTTAGAGGCTTATTTAGTACAGTATATGTTTTACGTAACACTATTGTTTTAACAGCTATAATTAAAGAAGTACTCGTATTAACTATTAACTTTCATATTACTGACGGGAACCTTTGTATACATGTGTAGCATAATTGCATGTACCTTGTCATCAACAAACACAAGAATCTCTTCGAGCATGTCCTTAAGTATCTCATATACCGGTTTCACGACTAACCCAACTACATTTTCAACAGATTCAAATGTTGTTTTTGGGACGCAAGAGTTTTCTTTTGCGAAATCATACACATTCGATAATAAAACCACAAGTTTCACAGCAATATCCTTCAAAAAGCCAAAGTGTTTCAGCTTCGTGTTGCTCTGCATCATAAAAATCGTATGTAATTTTAACTTGATAAAACTTACTGCAATACTGCTGAAGATAATAATATTATCGTAAACTTCGACAATAAAGCAATAGAGATTAGATCGTCACTGACATAATATACTGACCTCATTTGAAGCCATTGCTTGGAGAGAGTAGTGAATGAGCTAGAAAGTAGAAACCAAAAACGAAATGGATGGAAATTAACTAAATAATACACATGATATATATGATTTAGCTCTACTGTCATACGTATATATACTTTTGTCTCATTGGGAGACCACCAAGGTGGCGTTGTGGTTACATTATCTTTTAACTCACCTCATTTACTCTATGTATTGATATCATATCAGTAATATATTAATTCATCATATTAACTCATTTTCATCATTAACCTTCATATTAAATTTGTAGTTTATTGGTACCATATTATTATTTATTTAGTATTAAAAATTAAAAACAACATTACATTAAGTTAAAAAACACATTTCATCAACAATAAAATAAAAATAATAAATAATGATAAATTTATAAATACTATAAAGGTAATTTGCAACTTAAATTTTAATAACTTAGAACTTCATGGCCAAAAATGAAAACTAAAGTATGTAATACAACTACATTACGTCAATTGTCAAATATATAAATTCAAGATTAAACACCGGGGCTAGGCTTCCCCCATTACCCTTTTTAGCGATAATAAAAATAATTTATAAAATCAATAAGTTATATATAAAAACAAAAAACAAAATAATAACTGTATCAATGCAAATAAGATACTCTGATGAAGGAGATGCAATATAGTGTTTTGCTTTATATGTTATATATGAACGTAAGATGTCACGATGATGAAAATTATTATATATTAATGAAAATAACTGTATTAATGCAAATAAGGACACTTTGATTGTTTTATTTGTTTTACCTTAATATTTGTTTTATTTTAACCCGAACCATATTAGCCGACCCAATATATATATTATGGTGAAACAAAAATTTGTTATAAAATAGATAGAGACAAGTTTTAGACAGTTGCATGAATCATGTTAAAGATCTACAATCACATTGAATTAACGGCATTTGCATAATGACAAAAAATGGAAGGCTACAATCACCCCTATCATTTGATGTAGTGGTAAAATTCTTACTTGTAATTAAGTTGATCAAGATTCGATTCATATTCTCACCAATAGTTGGTGGTACCGTGCAATGAACAACGGATTTTAATGTGATGTGAGTTTTCGATGACAGTTTTCTCAGGAGTTGGAGATGGGGGGCTTAGGCTACCCAACTTACTTGTAACTAGCGGAGTAGCGGGTATGGGTATGGTTCATTGGGCATAATTCATTGGTATGGTTCATCGGGCATAATTCATTGGTAGTAATAAAAACTTATGAACCTTCCATTACATTTTTATTATTAAAATTTTTGTTTCATTTCAAATTCCAATTCCTTTGATATATTTTAATTTTTTTAAAAACATTTGATAAACCAAACAACCCTTTACTAATTTCTCTGCTCTTACCATGATAAAAGCAAACATTTTAGGTCCAAATGTCTTGGGAAAAGAAACCATATTCCGAACTCACGGATTTGTACTGAAATTTTTATTTAGGAATCAAGATTTTGGTGTCCAAAAATATGAGTGCCTTTCTATGACTCATAGCACTCTGCACAAATTGACTTTGGGCCCTTATTTCTTTTTTGTTGTGCAGCCCACCGTAAGAGAAATTATGTAAAAGAATTTTCATTGCCATATCTATAAACATGGATAATTAATTATTACACACGAAATAGAGGCCCTTGCCCTTTGAATTTTGAGACCTGTATAGCGTACCTTAGCACATCCTAATCTCCGGGCCTGACCTTTAACTCAAATAGAATAGTTGATATATATTTATTATTTATAACCACATGCTATTTAAAAAGATAAAACAACCATGAACCAAAAGGAGTTGCTACTTATAATACGGAGTAATATTCAAATGAATAAATATCAACTATTCTATTTGAGTCTATTTGTAGTTAATTATGACTAAATATCAAATATTATGAACTTGATTTAAAAATGATGTCATCTGTGAATTCAAGCAAACTATTTGACATTGGATATCTACTTATGTGATACTAATTTAACATATACATTACTTGATTCAAAAATGATGTCATCTGTGAATTCAAGCAAAATGTCATTTCCTAGTTATCATTATCATTATTTATCCCTAACATGTGACAAAAACATCCAATAAAGTGTAGCCTTAACCAACTTCTCCTTCTCATGATGAATTGAAAGTTTCATTTGTCTCATCAGTTTGAATCCAGTCCTGAATGTTCCCAACAGTCCAAAGAACATATATTGATCATGCCGGTGTCAGTATATAGCATATATATATATATATATATATATTTCAAATCATGAAACCGCTCAATGTTTTGACATAATCAAGAGACTTTTTACTAGCCTGATTTACTTCTTATATTACTCATAAAGCTCGATAAGAATGCCAGTCAAGTCTTATGAGCTGCTAAAACTCGGCTCATTAGTTTCTCTAGTACTAGCCAAACCATTACTAGAAATTCGATTTCTTGTACACTTTTAAACTATTATATAAAGTACCGATTGAGCAGAAACAAGTTTATCAGTACTATACATTTAAGCTATGGATGTATAATTAACTAATTAGGCAAGTATGAATAAGATAGGTTGTCTAGATTATTACAGTACATTTTGATAAATTTAACTTAAATATTGTCACATACATATGTATATAATAATGCACATAAGTATCCTAGTTACTGTTATGTATCATTCATTCCTGGTAAGTTACCAGCAGTTGAAAAACCATCCATTGTAGTTTTCACCACCTTGTATGCGGCCTTCATTTCATCGATTGGAACTGATGGTAAATAACTAGATAAGCGATAACCCTTTCTGTCCATATACGTGAGCAACGTATTGTACAGCTTAGAAAAATGCTCGGCCACTGGGAGAAAAAGTTCGGATAATATATGTAACAATGGGTATGTGTTGACTTTATACCAAAATTCAGCTATTACTGGTATGCCCACAAGCTTAAATGAAATGTAAGCAGATTGTAATGCTGCTTTCATACCTGAAACTTGAGCTATCTTTATTAAGCTTTGGGCTGTTGAGTTAACAGCTTTGAGTACAGGGTTCTTGTTGACTAAAGTATTTGTGGTGTTGACTATTTGATTGGCTAAATCTTTTGGATTGGTGATTACAGATTGTGCTACATTTCCCACTAAAGGGATACCTCCTAGTATAGACTTGGTTGTGTCTAGTGATTTTTTTGCCAAGTCTGGACCCTTCTGGAAGTAGGAGTCATGGAGTACGGATTTTGTGGCATCGAGACTGTTTTGAAGGAAGGATTGGGCTGTGTTAACTAATGGTGCAGATTGGAGGGCTGATTGAGCGGCGGTGAGACCGTTTTGAAGGAGAGCTTGGGATTTGTTGACTATGGGTGGTGCGGATTTGATCGTAGTAAGGAGTATTTGGAGGAGATATATGGTGGTTTCTGTTCAAATTATAATCAAAATTAACCAACCTTAACTTGTAAATTGATACCTATTCTCATACACCTTCTAGTTGTGTTATTTTTGTATGCAGGTGTTTTATTTTGGACTGTAAGTGTAAACGAGTTATTGTGCTGGGCCAAAATGGAAGATTAAAGGAAGGAAGGGCTAAACTGAAGATAAAAGAAGTTAAAGGGTTCAGAATGAAAAAGTGAAGACAAGGAGTATAAATACCCTCTTTAGGGTTTCGAGACACCAGTTTTTCACATATATACATATTTTATATCTATATTTTCTCTCTCGTTTTCGATTAGGGTTCTTGATATTCAAATGATCATTCTGATCGTTTGATTGTTCGATTCAGTCTCTGTATTTGATTGTTTAGATATTCAGCTTTCTTATCTTTTAATTTGTAATTGAACTATAAACATTAATAATAACAGCCAACTGTTTCATTATTTGATTTTCGATCATGGTATCAGAGCCAGGTTCGGTGATTCTTGGTTGTTGATTCGTTTTATTTTCAGATCTGATTAAGATCTAGGGCGTATTTCATTCTGAAACCCTAGATTCTTAATTTTTGGGGTTATTGTTCGATTAAGTTAGGGTTTCTTCTGGAAATCCTGTTTTAAAGTTCTTCCGCTGCAGTTATTGTTCGATTTCCCTAAAATTAGGGTTTATATTGTCAGATCCTGATTCATCTCTTGACTAAGTGAATCAAGAGATATTTAGGGTTCCTCTACCTTCGGCTATAGCGCTGTATTGTATCTCTTTTCCTTTTTCTCTTATTATCTGTTTTTAATCTGCTTATATTTTCTTCTCAAATTAAAATTTTCAATATATATATATCAAATCTTTTTCTCTTATTTCTCATAAAAACAATTGTGCTAATACTTGACCTGCCTTCATACGAGAGGTTAGGAATCCTGTCACTGGCACTCTTGTGAGATTAAGAGTTATTTTCTGCAATTTTTTTTATTTTGAGAAGTTAATATTTGTAGATTACTTATTGTTTATTTGTGTGTTGCTTGATAATTGTATATTTCTGTCTGCTTATCTTAGATTACGTGTGTTTGTGTGATAATCTGCTTCTTTGATTGATTGGTTCTTGCTTATTTGTTATCTATTTGATTCTGTGATTATATTTGATTAAAATGGTGAATACTCCCCTGGTTCTGTTCATACTGGTAATACACCTCCTGGTTCTGTTCATGGTGGTAATACTCCTCCTAGATCTGTGCACAATGAAGATTCTGATTCTGATAATGTTTTTGAAACTCTTAATACTAAAATAAGTAAGCTTGATTTTGGTAATCCTTTGTACTTACATGCTAGTGATATCACTAATACACCTCTTATTAGTTTGAAATTAAAAGGAACTGAAAATTACAATGTGTGGAGTTGTGCAATGTTGTTAGCATTGGAAACTAAGAATAAAAAAGGATTTATTGATGGTACTTGTATGAGATCTGTGGAAAATGAAATTTTATCTCAACAATGGGATAGATGTAATGCAGTTGTGCTTTCTTGGATTCTAAATTGTGTGTCTGAAGAATTGTATTTAGGACATATTTTTTCTAAAAATGCTGCTATTGTTTGGAATGAACTTAAGGAAACTTATGATAAAGTTGATGGTGTTGTTACTTTTAATCTGCATAACAAAATTAACTCTCTGTGTCAAAACAATTCATCATTGTCTGAGTATTATCATAAACTGAATTCTCTTTGGAAACAATTTGATGCTCTCATTAAACTGCCTACTTGTGTATGTCATGCTGCAAATGATTTTCATAAACATAATGAACTAATTAAGCTAATGCAATTTTTGATGGGTTTAGATGAGTCTTACAGTTCTTTTAGAAGTCACATTCTTACATATGATCCTTTACCTTCTGTCAAAAGTGCTTATGCTTTATTGTCTAGAGAAGAGTCACATAGAAATACTTCTGTTTCTACTGGGTCAAATAAAGGTTCATCTAGTGCTTTTGTTTCAAAATTTAATGATAATAGGAAGAGGTTCAATTCTAATAACAATTTTGGAAACAAAAATCAAAGTTTTGGAACAAGAGGTCCTAACACTAATTTGAATTGTACTCATTGTAAAGGAGTTGGTCATACTATGGAAAGATGTTATGAGTTGGTTGGGTATCCACCTGGTTATAAAAGAAATAATAATTTTCAAGGTTCTAAATCTAATTCTAGACAAAGTTATAATAACAATGCAATGTCTGATAGAATTAATGTGAAATCTCATGATACTGCTTCTTCTTCTTCTTCTACTACTGGTTCTACTTTGTCTCTTACAAATGAACAGATGTCAAAGTTGTTAAATCTGCTGAATAACAAACCATCTATCTCTGCAAATCTGTCTCATATGTCTGGTACTTATTTTAATTCTAATAGTTTCTTTAATAACAACTTTGATAAGTTTTTTTGTTCTTCTAGTGAACAATGTTCTAAAAGTAAACATAATGGTTGGATAAGTGATTCTGGTGCTAATCAACACATGACCTATTCTTGTGATAATATTACAAATGGTGTTGATGTTTCTGATTTAAATTTTACTATGGGACATCCAAATGGAACTTTAGCTAAAGTAAAGATGATTGGAAATTTAAAACTGAATAATATGGTTACTTTGTATGATGTTCTTATAGTACCAGAATACTGTGTTAGTTTACTTTCAGTTCATAAGTTAGCTAGAGACAGTAAGAGGTTCATAGGATTTGATGAATTTAAATGCTATATTCAGGACTTAAAAACCAAGAAAACTCTTTGGACTGGTAGTGAAAGGAATGGTTTGTATGTTGTGGATGATGTTTCTGATTGCCAAGGTGTGTCTAGTAATTGTGTTTCCGTTTGCTATGTTTCTTATTCTTTATGGCACATCATACTTGGTCACCCTGGTGATCAAGTTTTGACTGTTTTGCAGCATAGTCTTGATCTTGAAAATAAACCTAAGACCTCACCCTGTGACATATGTCATAAAGCCAAACAAACAAGGGAACCATTTCCTTTGAGCAGTCATGTTTCAAAGGAAGTTGGAGAACTTGTTCATTTGGATTTATGGGGACCTTATAAACTGTCAAGCAAGGAAGGTTTTAAATATTTTCTTACCATTGTAGATGATTTTTCAAGAGTAGTTTGGACTTATTTACTAAAGTCTAAAGAAGATGTTTATGTAAACATTGTTGAGTTTGTGTCTTTAATTGAAAATCAATTTAATAAACATGTGAAAGTTTTTAGGTCTGATAATGGAACTGAGTTTATAAATCACAGATTTAAACATTTTTGTTCTGGAAAAGGAATTTAACATCAAACTTCAAATGTTTACAACACTCAACAAAATGGAATTGTAGAGAGAAAACACAGACACTTGCTTAACATTGCTAGATCTCTTATGTTTCAGGGGGAATTACCTCTTGTTATGTGGACTGAATGCATTCTTACTGCTACATATTTGATTAACAGGATTCCTTCTTCTGTGCTAAATGGTCATTCTCCTTATTTTAAATTGTTTGGTTCTGAACCTTCTCTCTCACACTTAAGGTCTTTTGGGTGTCTTTGTTTTGCTACTATTCTGAATAATGGTGATAAGTTTAGTAGTAGAGCAGAAAAATGTGTCTTTATTGGGTATTCAAATGAAAAAAAGGGATATAAACTTTATAGTTTAGATAATAAAACTATTCTTTATTCAAGAGATGTAAAATTTTATGAAACTGTGTTTCCTTTTAAGATGAAAAATACTTCAAAATCTTTTGATAACACTGAATCTGAAAACATTAATCATTTAAATTTTTTTGACACATTTTTTCCAGAACCCATACCCTATGATGATGTGAGAGATATTTCAAATTGTGAGGGTAATACTGATAAGTCTAAGACTACTGCTAATGCTGGAGATAGAACACCAAGTGTTCAGTCACCCATTATGCCTTGCAGTCCTAGATCTATTAGTACTGCAACACAAAGTGATGAGTCAGATAATTCTGAGGGTAATCATGATGTCCATGAACATCATGATATGCAGGTTCCTGAACATGTGAATGTTGATTTTGTAAATGAACCTGTAAATGTAAGAAGATCAGAAAGATCTTCTGTTTTTCCATACAAGTACAAAGACTTTGTTATAAATAGCAAGGTTAAATATGGTGTTGAAAAAGTTGTGAATTACTCTTGTCTAAATTCTGAATTTTTTTGTTTTATCACTAATCTTAATAAAAGTTCTGAACCTAAAACATTTGATGAGGCTTCTAAGGATTTAAATTGGGTGCAAGCCATGAACAATGAAATGGAGGCTTTGCATAGAAATAATACTTGGACTTTAGTTGATCTTCCTAAAGGAAGAGAACCTATAGGATGTAAGTGGATTTTTAAGATTAAGTATAAGTCTGATGGTTCTATAGAAAGGTATAAAGCTAGACTTGTTGCTAAAGGGTATAGTCAAAGAGAAGGAATAGACTTTGATGAAACCTTCTCTCCTGTTGCTAAAATGGTTACTGTCAGATGTGTGCTATCTTTGGCTGTTAATAATTGTTGGCCTTTGTTTCAATTAGATGTGAATAATGCATTTTTATATGGTGATCTTCATGAGGATGTTTATATGAAACTGCCAGAAGGTTATTATGATAGTCATAGTAATAAAGTGTGTAAACTTGTTAAATCATTGTATGGGCTTAAACAAGCTCCAAGACAATGGAATGAAAAATTGTCTAAAGCCTTGTTTGAATATGGCTTTGTGCAAAGTAAAAGTGATTATTCTTTATTCACTTTTAACAAAGATTCTGTGTTTATAGTCTTGATGGTATATGTAGATGATATTGTGTTTGTAACACCCCAAGCTAAGGCTCAGAATATCACGGAAATCATATAGCACAAGGTGGAATTAATGTAGAACATGAACTAAATGCAAATAGAGGATTCAGTGAATCCATACAGTAAGTTAAACAAGAATCAAAATACATAAAGAACAAGTCATCATCAAAGATTACAACAGAACATCAAAAGATGGCTAACGGTTCTAAGTACGATGCAAACGAAGGCAAATGGATCCTTGATCCATATAAGTCCAAGTCCGGGTTCAACAGCAAGCTAATAATCAAAATCCACGCCCCGGATTACTCTGAATACCTGAAAAGTGTACTAAGCATAGTCAACACAAGGTTGGTGAGTTCACAGTAATGGTCCATAAGAAACCCTCGTCAATAATCATAATATACGAGTAGAGGCAAAACATGACTTACAGTGAGCCTCTATGAACAACACAACAACATCCACCACAAGATTACACACCACAAATAAAACGCGTAATAAACATTATACCCAGGTAACGTACTAACATCAATTCAAAACAGGTATCATATCCTCTTCAGTGGGATAGATACACAACATAAGTCATATCCTCTTCAGTGGGATAGATACACAACATAAGTCATATCCTCTTCAGTGGGATAGATACACAACATCCATACATCACAAGTCCATCAATCATCAAACATCAAACTAAAGTAAACTATACGCACATACACTTAGGAGGATTCTACTTTCTTCGAATCCTAGATGTTTATATATAGGGTCACCCGCAGCCTTCCCACCACATCTAGAACCCAACGAAGGCATAACCGACTTCCATGTATGCACGTCTATCCTAGCAGTAATAATAATAATAGCAATAACCATAAAATAATACATCACAATCCCTTACTAAGATCCATTAAACGTAACCAATAATCCATTATTCCATCGCTCAATCAATCATTCAATCGTCAAACATTAATTCACAAGTTCGTCAATACAACGATAAAGGTATGCTTGAGTGCGTATCACACAAAACAAGTATAACGAAACGTACATGTTCATTCCAACCATAATTCCTGAATTTATCGCTTTCTCTAAACAACGCGTACATATACTTTGGAGGATTTTACTTTCGTCAAGTTCTAGATGCTTATGTATAGGGTCACCCGCAGCCTTCCCACCACATCTAAGACTTTTTGAAAGTAAAACCGACCTCCATATATGTACTTCTATCCTAATACCTTACAATGACACAAACACAATCGTAAATCATCACACAGTCAAACTATCTGTCAATCAACAATTAATCAGAAATTAACTAGACAGTCAATCAAATCAACCAAACAATTCAACAAACACGTATATGTTCATTCCAACCATAATTCCTGAATTTATCGCTTTCTCTAAACAACGCGTACATATACTTTGGAGGATTTTACTTTCGTCAAGTTCTAGATGCTTATGTATAGGGTCACCCGCAGCCTTCCCACCACATCTAGAACCCAACGAAGGCATAACCGACTTCCATGTATGCACGTCTATCCTAGCAGTAATAATAATAATAACAATAACCATAAAATAATACATCACAATCCCTTACTAAGATCCATTAAACGTAACCAATAATCCATTATTCCATCGCTCAATCAATCATTCAATCGTCAAACATTAATTCACAAGTTCGTCAATACAACGATAAAGGTATGCTTGAGTGCGTATCACACAAAACAAGTATAACGAAACGTACATGTTCATTCCAACCATAATTCCTGAATTTATCGCTTTCTCTAAACAACGCGTACATATACTTTGGAGGATTTTACTTTCGTCAAGTTCTAGATGCTTATGTATAGGGTCACCCGCAGCCTTCCCACCACATCTAGAACCCAACGAAGGCATAACCGACTTCCATGTATGCACGTCTATCCTAGCAGTAATAATAATAATAATAATAATAATAATAATAGTAATAATAATAATAATAATAATAATAATAATAATAATAATAATAACAATAACCATAAAATAATACATCACAATCCCTTACTAAGATCCATTAAACGTAACCAATAATCCATTATTCCATCGCTCAATCAATCATTCAATCGTCAAACATTAATTCACAAGTTCGTCAATACAACGATAAAGGTATGCTTGAGTGCGTATCACACAAAACAAGTATAACGAAACGTACATGTTCATTCCAACCATAATTCCTGAATTTATCGCTTTCTCTAAACAACGCGTACATATACTTTGGAGGATTTTACTTTCGTCAAGTTCTAGATGCTTATGTATAGGGTCACCCGCAGCCTTCCCACCACATCTAAGACTTTTTGAAAGTAAAACCGACCTCCATATATGTACTTCTATCCTAATACCTTACAATGACACAAACACAATCGTAAATCATCACACAGTCAAACTATCTGTCAATCAACAATTAATCAGAAATTAACTAGACAGTCAATCAAATCAACCAAACAATTCAACAAAACCCTAATTACTAAGCAAATGCGGGTACCTAGATTTCACATGGTCCTCTCGCCTCCAAGTGGTCTCATTTTCGCGCCCAGCATATTGTCAAATCCCCAAAATTCGTGTAACAACCTTCATTGCACAAGATTTCCGCCATGGTCATAAGCACATTTTCTTCACATGTGATCAAGTCTCAAGTCGGTTTGAGTACCCGTTGCTCATTGAATGGCTCCCTGAATTGGAGTTAAGCGACTTTCTTTATCTGAAATGATAGAAATCGAATCTCTGTGTACTTACACCATTTCTTCTACATACTAATGTGTCAAGTTGTCAGATTTTACCGGTTTCGCCGTATCGTGACCACTTCTTGTCGTCGGCGACTTCATGGTGAAATCCATTACAATTTGTTTTCCTTCGAATCTCTCTCCCGATCTTTCACTACGAGCTTATTCGCATCTCAGAGGTCTATAAGGGTTTTGACCACGCGCGCGATGTTAAGTAGTTAAGCATATACGAAATTTAAGCTATCGAGATGGGACAAGCCCGGTAAGTCACCCGGAAAAGCGTTCGGGAGACCCAAGATTAACAGAGACGGCGTTAGTTTTTTTTTTAGATTCTTGAGACGGTAGCCCTAAGGACCTTTGAGTTTGAAGATTTACCTGGGACCTTAAGAACTCTATCGTTAGATATTTTACATTAGCAACCCTACTACACAATTAAGAATCATATTAACCATTGGCATTTAGATTTGTGCTCATTTTATCGTCAAGAGCCTTGATATCATAGATCACAAAGTACGTGAAGAGTTTGTCGTCTTCTAGAGTCAAGATACATGCACGGGGTATTTGGCCGAATTTAGTTAGAGAGTCGCTAAACATCCAAAAATTTTTAAACATAAAATCCCAAAACACACGAACGAAGGTAACCCAAAGGAGTAACGTTAGGATAAACGAGATCATATTCTGTTCCAATATCGAATAGCGCCATAATATAATGACCGTTAAGAGAAAGGTACCTTAACCAACGTTTGGATCATTTTGGCCTCCATTGCCAATTCCCGCAAAAGCTCGGCCACGAGGATGAACTTGATGGCCTTGTTGGCCACGGTTTTGATTTGGCCCGGTAATTTGGAGTTGATTCGGATGGACCGCCACTTCAACTTGTTGGCCAATCCATTGTGGACAATTATTCCGGTAGTGATCAGGGCTTCCACATTTAAAGCACGTACCCCATGGAAAGTTGCCTTGAGGATGAATGGTTTGAAGGGGTACTACATTCAATGGCGCCGCTTTCGGTGTTCTACAATTCTTGGACATGTGTCCAACTTGGTTGCAATTAAAACACGCCCTGCATTGAACGTTGGTGGGGTGGTGACTGTTGCATCTTTCACATAATGGGTGAGGTCCTGCATAAGCTTTCTTCACTGGTCCCGTCGCCGCCATCACTCTACCCCTATTAGCATCTTTGGGATCAAACCTTCCCATTTTCTTCACCCCACTTGATTCTCCCACTTCCTTTCTCTTGTTTGTTGAGGAGTTACTTAAAACACCGCCTCTCAACAAGTCTTCAGTCACACTCCCGGCTTGGTTAACAGCATCGGCCAAAGTAGTAGGCATGTTAGAGTTTACATATGATCGGACTTGAGGATTCAAGCCCAATACAAACTTCTGAATGGCCTGAGGCTCGGTACCCACCAAGTGAGGAATGAGGGTAGACAACTCTTGAAATCGTCTAACATAGCCCTTGTAATCGGCTCCTTCCATGTTGAGGTTAGCAAATTCGATGGTCAAATTTTGTAGTTCATAGGGAGGACAAAACTTTGCCTTCACTTTGTTCTTGAAGTCAATCCACTCCAAGTTATAAGTCCGCCCCAACGTTATCTCTTGGTTCCACCAACTCAAAGCGTCATGTCTAAACATGCCGGATGCATAAGAAATCCGGTCATCATAGGTGCAATGACTCCTTTCAATCACCGCCTCGATCGCCTCAAACCACCTTATACATTCCGTGGGACCACCTTTTCCATCAAACTCCGGTGCCCCACAACTTTTAAAGTCTTTAAATATACATCCTTGACGGTATCCACCATATTGATTATTCATGGGCATTCCGATATTAATTTCCACTGGTCCCTCTTCTTCACCCTCTACGACATGAGGTTGAGCATTTTCATTATTCATATTTTCTGGGGCCTCGTTGTTTTGAGGCCCATTGTTTTGCCCAAGATTTGCCGTGACTTGAGCAATAATGGTTGGCATGATATTGGCGATCGTTTGAGCGATCACTTCAGCCATGTTTGGCTCAGGGACCTCACCACGACCCCTTCCTTGGCCTCTACCACGACCTCTACCACGGCCCCTACCACGGCCCCTACCTCTACCTCTTTGGCCCCTACCTCGGCCAAGTTTGGCTCAGGAGCTCCACCACGACCCCTACCACGGCCCCTACCACGACCTCTACTACGGCCCCTACCACGGCCCCTACCACGGCCCCTACCACGGCCCCTACCCGCCCTACCACGGACCCCTCCACGCCCCTACCACGGCCCCTACCACGGCCCCTACCACGGCCCCTACCACGGCCCCTACCTCGGCCAAGTTTGGCTCAGGAGCTCCACCACGACCCCTACCCCGGCCCCTACCACGACCTCTACTACGGCCCCTACCACGGCCCCTACCACGGCCCCTACCACGGCCCCTACCTCCTTGCACTTCTGGTTGAGCTTCCGGTTGAGCCACGGCCCTTACCTCGGCCAAGTTTGGCTCAGGAGCTCCACCACGACCCCTACCACGGCCCCTACCACGACCTCTCCCACGGCCCCTACCACGGCCCCTACCTCGGCTCCTCACCACGACCCCTTCCACGGCCCCTACCACGACCCCTACCACGGCCCCTACCACGGCCCCTACCACGGCCCCTACCTCGGCCAAGTTTGGCTCAGGAGCTCCACCACGACCCCTACCGGCCCCTACCACGACCCCTGCCACGGCCCCTACCACGACCTCTACCATGGCCCCTACCACGGCCCCTACCTCCTTGCACTTCTGGTTGAGCTTCCGGTTGAGCCACGGCCCCTACCACGGCCCCTACCACGGCCCCTACCTCGGCTCCTCACCACGACCCCTTCCCGGCCCCTACCACGGCCCCTACCACGGCCCCTACCACGGCCCCTACCACGGCCCCTACCTCGGCCAAGTTTGGCTCAGGAGCTCCACCACGACCCCTACCACCGGCCCCTACCACGACCCCTGCCACGGCCCCTACCACGACCTCTACCATGGCCCCTACCACGGCCCCTACCTCCTTGCACTTCTGGTTGAGCTTCCGGTTGAGCCACGGCCCCTACCACGGCCCCTACCACGGCCCCTACCACGGCCCCTACCACGGCCCCTACCACGGCCCCTACCACGGCCCCTACCACGGCCCCTACCACGGCCCCTACCACGGCCCCTACCACGGCCCCTACCACGGCCCCTACCACGGCCCCTACCACGGCCCCTACCACGGCCCCTACCACGGCCCCTACCACGGCCCCTACCACGGCCCTTACCTCGGCCAAGTTTGGCTCAGGAGCTCCACCACGACCCCTACCACGGCCCCTACCACGACCTCTCCCACGGCCCCTACCACGGCCCCTACCTCGGCCTCTACCACGGCCCCTACCACGGCCCCTACCACGGCCCCTACCACGGCCCCTACCACGGCCCCTACCACGGCCCCTACCACGGCCCCTACCACGGCCCCTACCACGGCCCCTACCACGGCCCCTACCACGGCCCCTACCACGGCCCCTACCTCGGCTCCTCACCACGACCCCTTCCCGGCCCCTACCACGGCCCCTACCACGGCCCCTACCACGGCCCCTACCACGGCCCCTACCTCAGCCATGTTTGGCTCAGGAGCTTCACCACGACCCCTTCCTTGGCCTCTACCACGACCTCTACCACGGCCCCTACCACGGCCCCTACCTCTACCTCCTTGTACTTCCGGTTGAGCTTCTGGTTGAGGTTCTTCCGGTTCAGCCCTATAGTTCGTTCCGGCTCTTCTTGGTCTCACCATTTCTATAAAGCAAGTGACACGTTGACCGAGAGTTAGTCTCAAATGCTCACATGTTAGTCACACAAGTAGTCAATGCTCTCATACCGATACCACATACTCATTTCATATCATTAAGCTAAGGCAATAGTGCTAGAATCCTATGAGATTGTTACTTAGCATATCATTATGTCAATTTCATTACAATCGTTCATTATTAATTCAAGTAATCATGCTCAATACTTCATAAGATCAAACAATTAACACAAATGGGTTAAGTATAATCTGAATTCGATATGCTCTCTAGTCATTGACCAGGTATGTATACAGGGTGTACCAACGGCTAACCCTCCACCCAATCAACTTCCATTAAGCATATCGGTTCCCTATTATACACTAAGCCAAGCAACTAACACGAATGATTCAAAGTATAATCCGAATTCGATATGCTTTCTAGTTATTGACCAGGTATGTATACAGGGTGTACCAACGGCTAACCCTCCACCCAATCAACTTCCATTAAGTCATATCCTCTTCAGTGGGATAGATACACAACATAAGTCATATCCTCTTCAGTGGGATAGATACACAACATAAGTCATATCCTCTTCAGTGGGATAGATACACAACATAAGTCATATCCTCTTCAGTGGGATAGATACACAACATAAGTCATATCCTCTTCAGTGGGATAGATACACAACATAAGTCATATCCTCTTCAGTGGGATAGATACACAACATAAGTCATATCCTCTTCAGTGGGATAGATACACAACATAAGTCATATCCTCTTCAGTGGGATAGATACACAACATAAGTCATATCCTCTTCAGTGGGATAGATACACAACATAAGTCATATCCTCTTCAGTGGGATAGATACACAACATAAGTCATATCCTCTTCAGTGGGATAGATACACAACATAAGTCATATCCTCTTCAGTGGGATAGATACACAACATAAGTCATATCCTCTTCAGTGGGATAGATACACAACATAAGTCATATCCTCTTCAGTGGGATAGATACACAACATAAGTCATATCCTCTTCAGTGGGATAGATACACAACATAAGTCATATCCTCTTCAGTGGGATAGATACACAACATAAGTCATATCCTCTTCAGTGGGATAGATACACAACATAAGTCATATCCTCTTCAGTGGGATAGATACACAACATAAGTCATATCCTCTTCAGTGGGATAGATACACAACATAAGTCATATCCTCTTCAGTGGGATAGATACACAACATAAGTCATATCCTCTTCAGTGGGATAGATACACAACATAAGTCATATCCTCTTCAGTGGGATAGATACACAACATAAGTCATATCCTCTTCAGTGGGATAGATACACAACATAAGTCATATCCTCTTCAGTGGGATAGATACACAACATAAGTCATATCCTCTTCAGTGGGATAGATACACAACATAAGTCATATCCTCTTCAGTGGGATAGATACACAACATAAGTCATATCCTCTTCAGTGGGATAGATACACAACATAAGTCATATCCTCTTCAGTGGGATAGATACACAACATAAGTCATATCCTCTTCAGTGGGATAGATACACAACATAAGTCATATCCTCTTCAGTGGGATAGATACACAACATAAGTCATATCCTCTTCAGTGGGATAGATACACAACATAAGTCATATCCTCTTCAGTGGGATAGATACACAACATAAGTCATATCCTCTTCAGTGGGATAGATACACAACATAAGTCATATCCTCTTCAGTGGGATAGATACACAACATAAGTCATATCCTCTTCAGTGGGATAGATACACAACATAAGTCATATCCTCTTCAGTGGGATAGATACACAACATAAGTCATATCCTCTTCAGTGGGATAGATACACAACATAAGTCATATCCTCTTCAGTGGGATAGATACACAACATAAGTCATATCCTCTTCAGTGGGATAGATACACAACATAAGTCATATCCTCTTCAGTGGGATAGATACACAACATAAGTCATATCCTCTTCAGTGGGATAGATACACAACATAAGTCATATCCTCTTCAGTGGGATAGATACACAACATAAGTCATATCCTCTTCAGTGGGATAGATACACAACATAAGTCATATCCTCTTCAGTGGGATAGATACACAACATAAGTCATATCCTCTTCAGTGGGATAGATACACAACATCCATACATCACAAGTCCATCAATCATCAAACATCAAACTAAAGTAAACTATACGCACATACACTTAGGAGGATTCTACTTTCTTCGAATCCTAGATGTTTATATATAGGGTCACCCGCAGCCTTCCCACCACATCTAGAACCCAACGAAGGCATAACCGACTTCCATGTATGCACGTCTATCCTAGC
Organism: Erigeron breviscapus; assembly: GCA_034093135.1. Taxonomy (NCBI): domain Eukaryota; kingdom Viridiplantae; phylum Streptophyta; class Magnoliopsida; order Asterales; family Asteraceae; genus Erigeron; species Erigeron breviscapus. Next base: position 230,775,478 of record CM067167.1, on the reverse strand, counting down.
AGTAATAATAATAATAATAACAATAACCATAAAATAATACATCACAATCCCTTACTAAGATCCATTAAACGTAACCAATAATCCATTATTCCATCGCTCAATCAATCATTCAATCGTCAAACATTAATTCACAAGTTCGTCAATACAACGATAAAGGTATGCTTGAGTGCGTATCACACAAAACAAGTATAACGAAACGTACATGTTCATTCCAACCATAATTCCTGAATTTATCGCTTTCTCTAAACAACGCGTACATATACTTTGGAGGATTTTACTTTCGTCAAGTTCTAGATGCTTATGTATAGGGTCACCCGCAGCCTTCCCACCACATCTAGAACCCAACGAAGGCATAACCGACTTCCATGTATGCACGTCTATCCTAGCAGTAATAATAATAATAACAATAACCATAAAATAATACATCACAATCCCTTACTAAGATCCATTAAACGTAACCAATAATCCATTATTCCATCGCTCAATCAATCATTCAATCGTCAAACATTAATTCACAAGTTCGTCAATACAACGATAAAGGTATGCTTGAGTGCGTATCACACAAAACAAGTATAACGAAACGTACATGTTCATTCCAACCATAATTCCTGAATTTATCGCTTTCTCTAAACAACGCGTACATATACTTTGGAGGATTTTACTTTCGTCAAGTTCTAGATGCTTATGTATAGGGTCACCCGCAGCCTTCCCACCACATCTAGAACCCAACGAAGGCATAACCGACTTCCATGTATGCACGTCTATCCTAGCAGTAATAATAATAATAACAATAACCATAAAATAATACATCACAATCCCTTACTAAGATCCATTAAACGTAACCAATAATCCATTATTCCATCGCTCAATCAATCATTCAATCGTCAAACATTAATTCACAAGTTCGTCAATACAACGATAAAGGTATGCTTGAGTGCGTATCACACAAAACAAGTATAACGAAACGTACATGTTCATTCCAACCATAATTCCTGAATTTATCGCTTTCTCTAAACAACGCGTACATATACTTTGGAGGATTTTACTTTCGTCAAGTTCTAGATGCTTATGTATAGGGTCACCCGCAGCCTTCCCACCACATCTAGAACCCAACGAAGGCATAACCGACTTCCATGTATGCACGTCTATCCTAGCAGTAATAATAATAATAACAATAACCATAAAATAATACATCACAATCCCTTACTAAGATCCATTAAACGTAACCAATAATCCATTATTCCATCGCTCAATCAATCATTCAATCGTCAAACATTAATTCACAAGTTCGTCAATACAACGATAAAGGTATGCTTGAGTGCGTATCACACAAAACAAGTATAACGAAACGTACATGTTCATTCCAACCATAATTCCTGAATTTATCGCTTTCTCTAAACAACGCGTACATATACTTTGGAGGATTTTACTTTCGTCAAGTTCTAGATGCTTATGTATAGGGTCACCCGCAGCCTTCCCACCACATCTAAGACTTTTTGAAAGTAAAACCGACCTCCATATATGTACTTCTATCCTAATACCTTACAATGACACAAACACAATCGTAAATCATCACACAGTCAAACTATCTGTCAATCAACAATTAATCAGAAATTAACTAGACAGTCAATCAAATCAACCAAACAATTCAACAAACACGTATATGTACAACTTCTTAAGTAGTGTGGGGTACATTATTATATATCAAAAGTCAACCAATTGAACTTTATGATAAAAATATTATTATTTATACACGTTAATAACAGTCTATATTTAATTTAATTACTGTAGGAGTTAGCATTTGAATAAAAATGAATAAATGTATTTGAACACGGATAAATGGTTCAAATGAATACAACTTTTCTACTAATCCACAAGAAACCATACTTTATAATTGTCAAGGTTTTTTTAAAAATGATTTATTTCGAACAACAACTATATATTACAAGGTAGACACAAATGTCTAAACATGCCGGATGCATAAGAAATCCGGTCATCATAGGTGCAATGACTCCTTTCAATCACCGCCTCGATCGCCTCAAACCACCTTATACATTCCGTGGGACCACCTTTTCCATCAAACTCCGGTGCCCCACAACTTTTAAAGTCTTTAAATATACATCCTTGACGGTATCCACCATATTGATTATTCATGGGCATTCCGATATTAATTCACTGGTCCCTCTCCTTCACCCTCTACGGCATGAGGTTGAGCATTTTCATTATTCATATTTTCTGGGGCCTCGTTGTTTTGAGGCCCATTGTTTTGCCCAAGATTTGCCGTGACTTGAGCAATAATGGTTGGCATGATATTGGCGATCGTTTGAGCGATCACTTCAGCCATGTTTGGCTCAGGGACCTCACCACGACCCCTTCCTTGGCCTCTACCACGACCTCTACCACGGCCCCTACCACGGCCCCTACCTCTACCTCCTTGTACTTCCGGTTGAGCTTCTGGTTGAGGTTCTTCCGGTTCAGCCCTATAGTTCGTTCCGGCTCTTCTTGGTCTCACCATTTCTATAAAGCAAGTGACACGTTGACCCGAGGAGTTAGTCTCAAATGCTCACATGTTAGTCACACAAGTAGTCAATGCTCTCATACCGATACCACATACTCATTTCATATCATTAAGCTAAGGCAAGAGTGCTAGAATCCTATGAGATTGTTACTTAGCATATCATTATGTCAATTTCATTACAATCGTTCATTATTAATTCAAGTAATCATGCTCAATACTTCATAAGATCAAACAATTAACACAAATGGGTTAAGTATAATCTGAATTCGATATGCTCTCTAGTCATTGACCAGGTATGTATACAGGGTGTACCAACGGCTAACCCTCCACCCAATCAACTTCCATTAAGCATATCGGTTCCCTATTATACACTAAGCCAAGCAACTAACACGAATGATTCAAAGTATAATCCGAATTCGATATGCTTTCTAGTTATTGACCAGGTATGTATACAGGGTGTACCAACGGCTAACCCTCCACCCAATCAACTTCCATTAAGCATATCGGTTCCCTATTATACACTAAGCCACACGTGCGCAATCTATGATGTCATTAACTTGTTATAATGTTGGGCGACCATAAAAGAGTTGATCGGGTTCTTTTAGGGTTGCCACAATATTATACTAAGTTAATACCATAACTTCATTTTGCTCTAAAGCATCCAACTAGCATTAATTAGTAACAACAATCCATATCAATGACAGTCAAATTCAATCAATGCACACCTTAACCATATTGTACCCATTCCACATTCATCATGTTGAATTCAAGCCATCACATAAGTGGTCTTAACTACGAACTCACAATATACACTTTCTAGGGTTCACAGAATTCACGTTGCACACAAATTTCCTAACCATGCATGCTATATGAAGAGTTTTAAATTAAGCCGTAGTCTAGGTCAAACCGCCTAATTCTCTACGACCACGCATGGGCCACCATTCTGTAACACCCCAAGCTAAGGCTCAGAATATCACGGAAATCATATAGCACAAGGTGGAATTAATGTAGAACATGAACTAAATGCAAATAGAGGATTCAGTGAATCCATACAGTAAGTTAAACAAGAATCAAAATACATAAAGAACAAGTCATCATCAAAGATTACAACAGAACATCAAAAGATGGCTAACGGTTCTAAGTACGATGCAAACGAAGGCAAATGGATCCTTGATCCATATAAGTCCAAGTCCGGGTTCAACAGCAAGCTAATAATCAAAATCCACGCCCCGGATTACTCTGAATACCTGAAAAGTGTACTAAGCATAGTCAACACAAGGTTGGTGAGTTCGCAGTAATGGTCCATAAGAAACCCTCGTCAATAATCATAATATACGAGTAGAGGCAAAACATGACTTACAGTGAGCCTCTATGAACAACACAACAACATCCACCACAAGATTACACACCACAAATAAAACGCGTAATAAACATTATACCCAGGTAACGTACATAACATCAATTCAAAACAGGTATCATATCCTCTTCAGTGGGATAGATACACAACATAAGTCATATCCTCTTCAGTGGGATAGATACACAACATCCATACATCACAAGTCCATCAATCATCAAACATCAAACTAAAGTAAACTATACGCACATACACTTAGGAGGATTCTACTTTCTTCGAATCCTAGATGCTTATATATAGGGTCACCCGCAGCCTTCCCACCACATCTAGAACCCAACGAAGGCATAACCGACTTCCATGTATGCACGTCTATCCTAGCAGTAATAATAATAATAACAATAACCATAAAATAATACATCACAATCCCTTACTAAGATCCATTAAACGTAACCAATAATCCATTATTCCATCGCTCAATCAATCATTCAATCGTCAAACATTAATTCACAAGTTCGTCAATACAACGATAAAGGTATGCTTGAGTGCGTATCACACAAAACAAGTATAACGAAACGTACATGTTCATTCCAACCATAATTCCTGAATTTATCGCTTTCTCTAAACAACGCGTACATATACTTTGGAGGATTTTACTTTCGTCAAGTTCTAGATGCTTATGTATAGGGTCACCCGCAGCCTTCCCACCACATCTAAGACTTTTTGAAAGTAAAACCGACCTCCATATATGTACTTCTATCCTAATACCTTACAATGACACAAACACAATCGTAAATCATCACACAGTCAAACTATCTGTCAATCAACAATTAATCAGAAATTAACTAGACAGTCAATCAAATCAACCAAACAATTCAACAAACACGTATATGTACACTTTTCAGCCCGATTCTCTATTGAGTAGGGGGCTACGAAACTCACTTTGATCGGCAAAGAAGCTTAAGTCGAGTAAATGAAAGATTAATAGCGAGTATTGGGCCCCACGCGTCCACAACCTATCAAAGCATGTCATATAGTACAAGGTCAACTCTATAATCATAAACAAGTTGGTTCCTTAAGTTTAAGTCGAGTCACGAACCCACAATTACTTCTTTATCATAACCGAGTGTGAAACATAACACTTTGACCCGAAATTTTTAGAAACGGATTAAGAATCATACAAAATGAGTGTTACTACAAGAAACTAGACTCTCTTACGATTCCAACGATAGGTCATATGACTTATTTGGACTTACGGATCAAAAGTTATTAACGTTTGAAAACTGACGCGCGTAAGTTCTCAGAAGTATCTCACTGCGCCGCAGTCAAGGCATAGCCTTGCCACTGCGCCGCAGTGAGGCTATACGAAGCACACCAGAGAGTAGCCACTGCGATAAATACCCTCTTTAGGGTTTCGAGTCACCAGTTTTTGACATATATACATATTTTATATCTATATTTTCTCTCTCGTTTTCGATTAGGGTTCTTGATATTCAAATGATCATTCTGATCGTTTGATTGTTCGATTCAGTCTCTGTATTTGATATCTAAACATATTGTTTAGATATTCAGCTTTCTTATCTTTTAATTTGTAATTGAACTATAAACATTAATAATAACAGCCAACTGTTTCATTATTTGATTTTCAATTAGTTTCTAGTATCTTTTGGAGGAGATATCTGGTGCTTTTTAGAACTTTTCGGAAGAGAGAAACTGCGGCGGTAACAAGAAGTGTAATAATAGATTGTGCAGTAGTAAGGAGTTTGTGGGCTAATGGTGTAGCTTTATCGATAAGAGACTCAAATTCCGTGACAAGAGCTATGACGAATGTTGGCGCGTACTTGTCAAACTGTTGCAATAAAAATGCATTAGTGTTGCACATTAAAAAAAGTTATGGGCCAAAAGACAGTATTACTTGTTTTGACCAGTTATTCAGTTCAATTTGCATGTCTGTACATTCTGTCACCTACAGATGTGGTTTTATCAAATACTGTTTTAGTGTCGAATCTATAGTTGAAACTACTGTGTTAAGTAATCAGTTAGTTTGATTTTGATCAAATCCCAATCAAAGAAACAAAACAAAAAGATAAATGGTTGTGACTATCTTGCTTCAACTTCTAAACTTGCTGCTGAACAAATAAGTTGAAAACAACCACTTTATAGATCAATCATTCACTTCACTTGGATCAATTGAAACATCAAAAAAGAAATTTTGAGAACCTTTACATAGATATATAGCTTTCAAATCTTCATATAAGACAGAAAGGCGAGAATGGGCCAACTTGTTGTGTTTACTTCAAACCAATCAAATGTGTCAAAAATTACTCAAAATCATATATCTAATTCTTAGTTTGATGAGGTTTTGTATTTTGGTTTAACAGCCCAACTATTGAGTTAAAAATATGATTTTTTATACTTATACTACTTATATATATAGGTCATTCTAATGCTTGTATTATTACTATTAGCATTTATATGCATGTACCTTGTTATCAACAAACACAAGAATGTGTTCGAGCGAGTCCATAAGCTTCTCATACGCCGGTGTCACGGCTACAACAACTGTGTTTTCAGCTGAAACAATACTTGTTTTGAGGATGCCAGAGTTTTGTTTTGCAAAACCATATAAATTTGTCAATATAACAATTAATTTCACCACAATCTCTTTTAAAAACCCGAAGTGTTTCAGCTTCGTCATGCTTTGCTACAAAATCTGTTTACCGAGTATGATTTAAGATGATATATAGTTGTGCGAGTAGTAAACTTTGATAGCGAACCAAGTGAGATTAAATTATCACCGAGATAATATATTGACCTACTTTGAATCCATTGTTTGGAGAGAATTTGTAAATGAGCTAGAAAAATGGAAATTATGGAAAATCGTGGATCAGAAAAATTAAGTACATATGATAATATGATTTTCCATGATATATGGTTTAGCTCTACTATCATATTTACAAACATTAGTCTCAACGAGACGAAAGCCGCAAACTCTAATTTGTAAGGTTCATTTAAATATTGCTAGGTTAAATATCATGCAAGTGTCTAACATAAAATCTACTAAATCTACTATAATTAGAGCTTAAAATCTTAACTTGATATGTAATACATATTTGGGCTATCAACTTCTTAAGTAGTGTGGGGTACATTATTATATATCAAAAGTCAACCAATTGAACTTTATGATAAAAATATTATTATTTATACACGTTAATAACAGTCTATATTTAATTTAATTACTGTAGGAGTTAGCATTTGAATAAAAATGAATAAATGTATTTGAACACGGATAAATGGTTCAAATGAATACAACTTTTCTACTAATCCACAAGAAACCATACTTTATAATTGTCAAGGTTTTTTTAAAAATGATTTATTTCGAACAACAACTATATATTACAAGGTAGACACAAATGTCTTAACCATGCACTGGCTATCGCATAGTAATATCCCTAGTTATAAGTTAAGTTAAAATGGGGCAATATATGTAGTTAGGCTGGAGGAAGTGGTAACCAAATTGGTGATCTTCCCTACTTTACCACGTCACTTTTACCCAATAAAAACCCTTAAACTCGTATCTTCCCAATTCTCTCCAAAGCTTCACCAATTTGGTGGCAACGGTGTTACCAAATTTGGTGAACTTTGTCAATTTCCTTCACCCAATAGATAAAGATTCCTCTTTCTCTCTCCTCGGTGAACTTTGCCGATTTCCTTCCCCAATGGGTGGCGGCGGTGTTACTTGACTTCACCCATCAGCGCCAAGTCTTTGCCGACCCCCACTCTCTCTCCGCCCTTGCATCTGTTTCTTGAATTGTACTCCGTATATAGTCATTTTCTTGGACAGAATTTGTGTAAAAAATAGAGTCCATTCAAAATAAATGTAGGATGTATCATTCTTATATGCACAAGGCACTTGCAAATATTTGTCTATTCATAACCTTCCCAAAGAGAAAAAGATGGCACTGTGTCCTGCATATCATTATCAATTTATCATATCAGAAAGTGTAAATATTTTGGATCGCATAATAATATATGCATCCTCTTGCATATTATATATATGGCTCAGGTTTGCAGATGCTATATATATCTCCACAAATATTATTAAAAAATCTACATAACTTATCATTAAGACAGGCATTATATTATATTGATTTCTTAATTAACTCTACTATTACGAAAGAGTATTAACCAAAAGGCATCATCTTAAAATCAAACTTAATTAAAGAAATGATGTCATCTCTTAATTCAAGCAAATTATTTGACATTTGAGATCTACTGGTTTTCTATGTTAACCATCTCGTAATACATACAAAATGAACACATAATAACAAATGAAACGATTGTCATAATAAACCTTTTTATACGAATATGTAATATATCCATAACATCGATCAATCTTAACTAAAGTAAAATAAGTAAAGGCTATGCTCACTTATACATCTCTCTATTATATTCCAATAAATTGACAAAGTGGAAAAGACAACTAATCATCTCACGATGTCATCATATATATTCACTCTAACACTTCACTGAGATCTCTGGCGTTTCATGTACTGGAGAATAGGCTCCTTCACCTGCAAATAAAAAATTGTTTGTTTTCAAATAAGGCAGTAAGATCAAAATTGTAGATCGTCGTAATGATGATTAACAGGATGAATGTACATACCGTGCTAGTTTTGCGGCAACGTTTGTCAACGCTGGACCGGCCACTACAAACGACAGTATCCATTATATCATCCTGATTGACATTTCCAGCCCTACCCTTCTCATCCCATACTGCGTGGCTCTCAATCGAAGCTATTGGCTGCAAAACATATATTTCAACAAACATAGGAAAATTCATTACAGACATATAGCATTGCAGAATGCACGGATTCGGTAATGGGTCAAATGAGTTTGAGTTGGGACAGGTCATCTTTAGCATGGGCCAAACAGGCTAAATTGGGTAGGGTTTACCCACCTACACTTCCATTACCCACCTACACTTCCATTCATTTTTATGTCTTAATGAATAAGTAATGCATCAACTATGGATACTAAACCAAATTCTTATAGTAATAAAATATTTGACCCGTTCACTTTGCTAAATTAAGTTGACCCGTTAAAGATAAAATCCAGACCAAATCAACCCATTGATAAATATATTGAAATTGAACTCTACTGAATCTATAAGAGAAGTAACATGAACCTGATTGCTTGTTGGGGTGTTGTGTCCATTCTCTCTTAACTTGGACATTGTTGCCTCGCTACTGTTGGAACCATTTTGATGCAAATCAGATTTACCCTTAGTGCGTGTGAGATCTGATCCAATGGAATGGACTGCACCACATGTGGATGTGTCCCTACGGTTAGTCCCTGATCAAGTTTTGCAATAAGCAAGTCATTACAATTTTACAAAATATATTGGTAACAAAAGATAATGTGATAATAGATTCTTATTTTGTGCACCTGTTTGGTTCTCCAGAAGGTTGGATTTGTTATTTGTTTCATTTGTGTCCTCCACCTAATCAAATCAAATTAAAAACAAATGTATAAGCAGAATAGCACTTGAAAAGTCGATAGAAAATAGATAAAAGACAAAAAGATTATTTGTAAAGTACCATAGGATCCATGTCCAAGACTTTCCTCACTTCAGCAAGTTTCTTCTTGGTTGCATCAGAATGGACCACACGCTTTCCTGTATATTTATACATGTTAACAGAATGATATTACAGTTGACTGTATCCAAAACTGAGGATTTAATATGGAATGTTACCTAGCTTACGGTTGCTTGTCGATTCAATATATCCTTCTTTGGTCATTTTGTCCATTAACTTGCGCACAGTAGTTTGGTTGGCCTCTCCACCAAGCTTGCTTTGAAGTGTAGAAGCAGTGATGTAGTTCAGCGGAAGAGCATGATAAAGTGCCTGAAATTATATGAGTTACATATCAGTGGCATTCTTGTTGAGCATTACAGCCTTTTTGACTTAGTTAAACAGTATAGAAACATTGCATCTACTGATTCAAACAGGAAATGGTACAAAGAATAAAAAAGTCAGATGTCTTGACAAGAAAAGTCAACTGAAAATTGATGTTAAAGAAGAGCTCACCTTCATGTACATATGACCGTCGAGATTGGCAGATGGACTTTTCTTGTTGACTACAAACCGGCCATCAGTTTCTTCTTTCACAGCATCAAATTCATATTCCATCTTCTATAACATTGAAAGTTAGAGATATAGTATATTCAGATTATGATCAGAAGGGTTTTAAAAATTGATGTACAAGTATAAAAGATGACCTTCAGCCTACTGATGTTGAAATTGTCCTTTCCATCTTTTGTGAGAATGCCTTCACCAACAAGCTTGTCCATAATTTCTGAAAACCCAATTATGAAATATAGAATGATTATAGACAAATTCATTTTTAAATGCAGGAAATTTAACTTAGCTTTGAGATTGGCTTATCAGTTTCTCTGGTTACCTTCAATCAAAACCTGCAAATATATTAGAGAATATTATCCAATTGTTGCAAAACTGAAAAGAATGAAGAATATACATTTGCATTTAATATTGTCAAATAAAGAAAAAGTACCACTGAGATGTCAGGGAAATTTGAGAGGGCATCAGTGACATCAACACTTTCTAGATGATATCCATTGATCCAATCCCTCACACGGTTTAGTTGCTGTTCATCTTCAGCAGGATCCTGAGTATCTTCTGTGTATTTGACATGACATAATCAAATCATACAGCAAATTTCTCTGTACAGATAGCGTATACATGTGTAACAAGATTGAGTTTAGTTAGCACCTTCATCAACCATGGCTTCGTCTTGTTTCTCTTTTTGCTTATCTGAAAACAATATTGTGATTATCTACAGTCTTCAATTCTAAAGAAGTTGAAATAAGTTGCATCAACTAAAAAATATCAGCATGTATTTACCTGCTGGTGCGACTATGTAGTCATCATCAGACATGCTATCCTGAAATCGGTTGTAAAAATTACCATACAGTATAAAGCTTTAAAATGATACATATATTATATATATATATATTGATACTCGAGATGAAATAACACTAAATGGGGTAATATACCTCACTATCAGCTTCACTGTCCTCATCTCTATGCATTGAATCTGCTTCCAAACTCACGTTATCGTCCTCACAAGGATCAAGCACACTTTTAACCTGTAATGATCAAGAGAATTACAAATTAATTAAAAGCGAACCATAAAATTTGCACTTGTCAAGTAGTCATTTCTTACCTTCAGAGATAACACAAAATGCTTGCTGTTGACATTGCCAACCTCCATTCTCAAAGGATTTTTGGTCCAAGCAGTGTGAGATTCTTCATCTGTGCAACCTCTGAAGAATGGGGGCTCGTAATCAGCAGGCTACAAGATAGAAACATATATTGCACATTATTATAACTTTATTATATCAAGATAAGAGGTAAAAGATACAGTTAACGTCATATGATAAAAGTTCCATACTATTTTCCAGTGAAGGATAACGATACGATAGATGTCTGAAGTATTAGCTACATGTGAGTGGATATTTACAGAAGTTTAAAAGATAGGTTACTCCATTTTTATGGACAAATGAACACATTAGAGCATTTACAAAACTTTGCAACAGTTCATACAGAAATTTTCATCAGTTCATACAAAATTTATGGTAATAAGTTGTTTCTAAAATAAATATAAGCAGGTTATCAAAATCATACCGTGACATCATCATAGTAGAGGAGTTTCATCAAAATGGTGCGCTGTAACAATAGACAAAAGAGAAGTTTTTAAAAGAAACTATGTACAAGATATAATTGGAAACTTAGAGTAACTGGCTCATTGCATCAAAAAAATGCCTCAACCATAAGGACATTACCTCTTCAGGCATCTTATCTAGAGTTCTCATCAGTTGAATCAGCGTGCGGACCATTTTGCAAGCAGAACTCCTGAAATACAAAGTTGTAAGTAAAGACAGTGGTAGAAATTTATCTTTAGTTTAGGAATCAAATTACAGACCCAGAAACCATATACAAAGCTAAAATAACTCATATGGGAATAGTAGTACTTCATCTGAGTTGGGGTAATCTCTGTCATGGAGTTACACTTAAATGTTTCCCCTTGCTTTTTATTTCCAATTCGATTGATATTCATAGAAACCTCTTGACTGTCAGAAGAGTAGCTGAAAGAAACTGCAGGGAAAAAAATTCTTAGCAAAGCAAAGTGATACCAAGAGAAATTTCAAAAAAGATGTGTGCATCGTCACTTCTATGTAGGATATAGTTTCTTTCTTATCTTTCTACTAACAAGAATTTGTATAACAGACAACAAATTCCTATCCAGCAAGAAGACTAAAATAGTGACCAAAATTCCCATCACCTAAATCAGAAAACAGAAATGGTGTTCGGAATCTTACAGGTGTATTCTTCGATCATTGGCCCTTCTACTGTCTCGCACACGCAGAACATTAGTGTCTTGAGATATTTCTTCTGCAAAGCATCATACACACCTGCCAGAAAACAAGATTCTGCTTATTACAAACAGAAATGAGTAACAAAGAGGTTAAACTCAAAAGCACATAAGAATATTAGATCATAATGCCTTTCTCCATCCAGTCAATTAGTCTTCTAGACTCTGCATCCATTGGCATAAGCTTTTTGATCTTCATCTCTGTTTGATGACACAATAAAAGCAAACCCATTCCATTAGGCCAAACCTCTCAGCTACAGAAAAAGATTTTCACCAAAAAGACCATTGGAATCTACCTAAGGCTGGCACGCCCTTGTCACTGAAGTAGTTCTCTGGAAAGAGACCTCTGATATAACTGATATTGAATATTGCTATGCGTAGCAGGTTCCTTGTCTATTTTTAAGATAAAACATCGTGAGATACCAGAACTCATACACCAAATATATCAGCGGTAAATTAATAGTTCCACATCGAGCCTTAAAGGCTTCAGCAATAATATGCAATCAAATTATTACACATATGCTCTAACATCATTACTGACTTCTTTGATGGTGTAATTAACATGTTGTTTAACTCAACCACAATACTTTAGCTGTAAAAACTAGTTACAATTACCATCACAGCATCACTTATTTCAATTTAGTCACAGATAATCTTCTCGCTGTAGCATCATGTACTACTCAAAACTTAACCATCTAAACTTTTGAACATCCACTTGATCTTAAAACTCAAAATATATCTCTTATAAATAACAGGATCCTGCTGGTTACACTGAGCACCAGATTACATACTATATATACATCAGGTCATCAGGGAAGTTACTTGTGATTTGAATGTAATCATCTGAAATAAGAGATGCATATAACATCTGCATTTACACTGATACATCCCCCACAATTTTAGTAACGAAAGAGAAAATCAAGTAAAAGTACAAATTATCTTAATCTGCACTCAAGTACAAATCACGTACTCTGCATCATGGAAGTTTCTAGTTACTAAGTCTTATTAGATTGGGCAATAGATGCTTACAGTATCCGTTTCTATACACTACTACATTCCACGAATTTGACAAGCTAACTTAAATACTAATCACATACTCTGCATCATGAAGTTTCTAATGAATTAATGTTAGCAGATTGGACTAAATAAGCTTATAAGTTATAATGTCTGTATATGTGCTCCTACATTGCACATTTTTGCCCATGAATGTACTTATATACCTACCTTATCAATAACAGTAATGAGTGAAAATACAAAGATTTAAACTGAATCTCATGCAGTAACTACAACTTGAGCTAAAAACGAAACTCACTCATTGTAAATCTGATAGAAGCGTATCTTATATTTATTTCACTTTTTAGTTACCGATTTAATAACTATAACTACAACAAGTATCCTAACTTCAGTGACTACGATTTCTTTTCATATCATAAGGCAGAGCATGCAGATTTAAGCAACCTAAAAAGATATATTCGCCATGTAATATCAAATCTGATGTCAGTAAGTACAAGTTGAGCAATAAACTGGCACGAAATCAGCCTTACCTGATCCTAAATCCAATAGGAGCTTACTTTGAATCTATTCCATAATCAGCATCCGATTTAACAAAATTATTAGTACAACGAGTATCAGAACTTCATCGACTAGAATTCATTTCAACATCATAAGGAAGAACAAGCAAATTTAATTTCATAGAAATAAAATTCAATATAGAATAGATATACTCATATATTCACATGTAATATCAAATCTCATTTTGTACAAGTTGAGCTAAATAGTGGCTCTAAATCATCAATAACTGATCGCAAATCCAATAATACCTTATTTTAAACCTATTTCACTATTCTGTATCAGATCTGACAATAACTTTAATGAAATTTATTTCTCATAGCATAAGGATGAACATGCGGTTTAATTAATAGAACTAAATTGGATAAACAATAGATATATTCAATATAAATACCACAGCCTGTTTCATATCAACAAAACTAAATCAAAAACATCCGTTTAAGCTTAATTTCAGTAGTGATAAGTATGAGATGCTAGAAATTATTATAAACATGAGTTTTTGATAACATAAATAAAAAATTATATCAAAAAAATTGTATCTATAGAAACGAAATCACATCGAGTAAATATATACGCAGGATAGGGAGCATATAATTACCAGAAGAAGTGAATCCTGTTCGGTGATCTCCGTTTCCTTCAATTTCTGAGCGACCACCTGAAAATAGAAATTAAAAAAACGATCAAATTGTAGATAATTGAGTAATATATATGTATATATATATATATATATATATATATATATATGTGTGTGTGTGTGTGTGTGTGTGAAATTATTGGAGATGAAGTACGGATTTACCATTTTTTTAGAATTTGAGTAGAGGGAATTTGATAATTTTGGTGAGTGAGAGAGAGAAATGAATGAAATGGCGGGGTGAAGACGACGTTGAGGGTATTTATAGTGTGATGGAATACACTTAACCGTGATTAAATGAGGGTTTAGTTGGGGTTAATGAAATCCATGCGGGAGATGTGGTTATTGAAACTTGAATTCGTTATGTAAATCTAAAATATCATTTGTTTTTTTTTTCCGTTAAAGTAATTTTGATAATTAATGAGGTGTCAAGGATAAAAAGTTTGAATATAGAAAGATGGATTTTTGCTAAATACAGTTTTCTAGATTTTGTTTAAGAAGAACTATCAAGTTACATGCGCAATGCGGCGGCAGTAACGACAACGGTGGTTTGGTGGCGGCGGCGACTACTAATGATGTCGGCGATTATTGGTGGTAGTGGCAGCAAAGAATGGTGTAGGTGATGTAAAAGATAGTGGAGATATTTTAGAGGATTAAAAACTTGTGTAAATTAATTCATTAAGAATAAAATGATCATTTCGTATAACCCAAAAATCTTAACATTTAACATGAGGTTAGAATCTTTATATTTAGGTATAGATAAAATATTGTATATAAAATTAAAAATACCCATTGGTCGAAATTAATTTTTTTAACAGGTACGGATATGTTGTCTTAATCGGGTTCACGTTAGAGAGTTCTCTCACCCAATACCTTGTAAGATGAAAACCCCTTATAGTCCACGACAACATATTCAGGAAAAACCTTACCCCCTTAGACTCGAACCCGATTTCTCCAAATCCAAGCCCTAACAGAAGGGCTTCTTTATCCATTTAATAATTAAAGGCTATAGTTTATATCATAATCTCAAGTTTGATTATTGTATGCATATGGTTTTTTATATATGCGCTATGATGACAATTTTGGAGATGTATTTGTAGATTTTATTAAATATAGGTACAAAAATTTTGTTTACTTGTTCGTCTCCTAATAAAAACCTTCAAGTTCCGTCAATAGTTGTCATCATGTTAGAGTATAAAGATAATCTTCTATCTTATGAACAGTGAAGAGAAAATTGGGTAAATATACTAACGTCAAATTATAAGTTTGATACCTGTTAAAATAAAATTAGGGATTATTACCTGTGAATGTAACTAACTATGACCGAATGTCTATGTCATGTAAAGATCTTGTAAAAGATCTATGCAATGCAATTAACCTACAAAAATTGTCTAAGTAATGTAAGCTACCGGGTAACAGGTCAAAATGCTTACGTGGCACTGTTGACTCACGTATTCAACCAAACATAGTTGTTGACTTAGTGCTGACTTATCTTCATCTTCACCATACTTAGAAAACCACATTTATTAGTTTCTCAAATCCAACTTCAATTTCTAAGATCAATAACAAATTTCGAAAGTCAATAAACATATGTTTAACTCTCTTGTAATTCATCTGGAAAACTTTGAAGATTAATATTGATACATGATGAGCGTTCATTTTGTGATAAAAATCCCTATCGAAAGGCCTCATTTCAATGTCTTAAATGAGTTAATATTCCGGAACTATCGGTACTTAATGGATTCTATGTTTACGCAGGTTCACGGAAGATGCGAGTGAGGTAAATGGCATCAAGTGACTCAAGATGAAGGCCTATGAAGTTACAAGACACAAGGAGGTGATTCGGGAGCCGAACAAAGCGAAACGAGAAGCAGCAGGAGCTGCCAGCGCCGCTGGCCCATGCCCAGCGCCGCTGGAGCCCATCCAGCGCCGCTGGAGCCCATCCAGCGCCGCTGGGAAGCCTAGTTCAGCAAACCGACTTGAACACCTATTTAAGCCGAAGCAGCCCTCAAAACCCTAAGAGAGAGCCGATTCAGCAGCCCTAGCTGCCCACATCAAACCCTAGGTCGACTTTGCAGATTCCAAGGAGGTTTTGGAGCTTCTAACACCTTCCGATCTTCATCCTCAACCTAGATCTACTCTTTTAATTTACTTTCAGTTGGTAAACAATGTCTTTCATCTTTTCACACTTTGTTATTCCTTTAATAATGGTAGGCTAGTAGGCTGAATACTTGTTTGGATCGGTGTGATCATGTAGACGTTTATTTATTTTAATTTAATTATTGTTATTTGCTTTTTCAAACTATTTTCAGACTAAGCCTCTCGCTGAATAAGCGGTTGCGGTTTCTATTTACTTTTTAGTTATTAAGTCTAGATTGTTTGCATTTAGGTTTATTTTATTTTGTTCTTGAAGTTACTAATCGTTTTTGTGTTTGTTTTCGTTCTTGTTTTTCTTTTTCGTTCATTTCCGTTTCGTGTGTTTCAAATAAGATAGGTACAATGCATTGGAAAGGATTTGAGGAATTTGCCTCGAGGATGGAAGAAGACGTTAAGGAGGCGAAAAGAGAATACGTAAGCTGCCCAGGAGGCCCCAGCGCCGCTGGGAAGCCCAGTTCAGCAAACCGACTTGAACACCTATTTAAGCCGAAGCAGCCCTCAAAACCCTAAGAGAGAGCCGATTCAGCAGCCCTAGCTGCCCACATCAAACCCTAGGTCGACTTTGCAGATTCCAAGGAGGTTTTGGAGCTTCTAACACCTTCCGATCTTCATCCTCAACCTAGATCTACTCTTTTAATTTACTTTCAGTTGGTAAACAATGTCTTTCATCTTTTCACACTTTGTTATTCCTTTAATAATGGTAGGCTAGTAGGCTGAATACTTGTTTGGATCGGTGTGATCATGTAGACGTTTATTTATTTTACTTTATTTGTTAGATCTGTTGGAGTGTGTTTTACTGTTTATCGTAGATCCATGTTATACTAGTTCTTCATATTAATATCGGTTCTATATCTGCATGTACTAGTTTGATTCTGATGATCGGTCTATAACTAGATGTAAAAGGTGATTCACTTATAATTGAGGGATCCAGAACCATAGTAATTAGGATGAATAGAACATGAAGCTTAACAATGTCAGACGCGATCCAGTGACATGGAAACGTGTACTGTGGTCACCGGATGGAATTATTGTCTGGTCATGGCTTAAGAGCCGGGTAACTTAAAGATGAATTAGCAACACGAACTTTAGGTCATTAATGCTTAAACAATGAATCTAACGAGAATCTGAGCCGTGATTAAGTTTCCAACAGTCTAGCAAGTAGGTAGAGTAATATCCGGTCGTATCATGAGATCTGAGATGCCAAACAAGTATTTTAATTTAATTATTGTTATTTGCTTTTTCAAACTATTTTCAGACTAAGCCTCTCGCTGAATAAGCGGTTGCGGTTTCTATTTACTTTTCAGTTATTTTAATTAGTTTAATAGAAAATCGTGACAACCCCCAACCGCTAGAATTACACATATTACTAGATTAGGTAAAGCAACGCGTCCCTGCGAACGATCATGTACTTATCACTTAACTATACTACATCTGATCGGGTCCCCTGTCCGTTAAGGTGTGTGTGTTTTGAGATAATTACTTGTACAACATTTTTATAAATTTAAACACTAAACAAAACCACCCATCAAGCGTTTTGGCGCCGCTGTCGGGGACGCGACGCATTCTTAGTTTAGTGGTGTAATTGGATCCTTTCTTGTGTTTCGGCACGAGAAAGTTACTTTTCAGTTTTTAGGTTAAGTCATTTTTGGTTTAGTAGTCAAATTAGGTTTAGTAGTCAAATTAGGGTTAGATTAATTTAGTAGTATTTTCATTTTCTTAAAATTTTCAAAAATCCAAAAATATTTTTATTTTATCGTTTTTAGTTATTAAGTCTAGATTGTTTGCATTTAGGTTTATTTTATTTTTATTTTATCGTTTTTAGTTATTAAGTCTAGATTGTTTGCATTTAGGTTTATTTTATTTTGTTCTTGAAGTTACTAATCGTTTTTGTGTTTGTTTTCGTTCTTGTTTTTCTTTTTCGTTCATTTCCGTTTCGTGTGTTTCAAATAAGATAGGTACAATGCATTGGAAAGGATTTGAGGAATTTGCCTCGAGGATGGAAGAAGACGTTAAGGAGGCGAAAAGAGAATACGTAAGCTGCCCAGGAGGCCCCAGCGCCGCTGGAAGGTCGCCAGCGCCGCTGGGAGGTACTGCTCGATCACCAAATCCCCCGTTTCATACTTCGACAACTTGTGGTCCGTTCGATAACAGTAGGAAATGTGTACTGAGGCATAATGTGGAATGTTTTAAGCAACTATGGTTCGAAAACTGGGAAAATGCATGGCTTCGTATGAAGGAAACCGTCAACTTGCTCAAGGATGAAGACTTGAAGCTCGCCGAATATGTGCCTTGGTTTTATCACGGATTACGAGATGAAGAAAGGGCCAGACTATGCTATGAAGCCGCAAGCAACTTATTCTTGAACAAGACGAAAGAGGCTTTAGAGTTTCTCGAAAGAAAGGTTCATCAAGAGGAACACGAGTACGCGGAAAAGTATCATTTAATAAGTGAGCTCAAATCGCAAGGAGTGTTCGAAGGAAGCGCGGAAAGCACCTTGGGAGACAAAGCGGATGAGAAGAAGTATGATTGGAGGAATTCCGAGCAGAAAATGGCCAAGAAAGAACCAAAAAGCGAAGAAGAAGATGAACCAGGAACCATCAGGACACACCAGCGCCACTGGGAGCTCCTGGAAGTTTCGGACAGCACCCTTTTGCGCGGGATTTCAAGAACTTGGACCGGTTTCGCATACCTATCGGATTTAGGAGATGGTTTGATAGAGACTTACAAGTCGCACATGAGTACGAAGTGAAATGCATCGAAGTAGAAGAAGAGAGGAGTAACAAAAGAGATTTCATGGACGGGGAGCTATATTGTGACTTCGAAACTACCGACCCAATCTTGGACATGCAAAACTTCAAACAAGAAGAGCACAAAGAGGTAGATGAAGCATGGAGGCGTATGAAACAAATCGTGAGGAGAATTAGGAAGAAAACATATTGCCACGATTTAGAGTACACGGATTTCTTTTATCATGGAATGGAGAATTATGCCCGTCGAGCTATTGACAAAGCAGCTTATGGATGCTTTCATAACCAACCAGCCAAGTTTAGAATAAAGATCTTAGATGATGCATTTTATGAGGCCGAGTTTGAAGAGTCCGAAGAAGAAGAGGAAGATGGAAACAAGGAATGGGAGAAGACGCAAAACCTAATAGGAGAAGTCAATAAGGGAGATACGGTACCTTATTGTCTAAAGATGCGAAATCAACTATCTTTGGGAAATATGCTGAGGAAGTTCAAGCAAAGGAAGGGAGAGACGGTTAAAATAGTTTGGAAAAGGATAAAAGCCCTCAACGAATTTGAGAAATCCACGAGTTTGACCGCACTACTTTGTTAAAAAAATTCGTTGATGGATTGAGGAGTGAAAGCTCGGAAATGATTAGGAGAATTTTAGGAATGGGGTTGATGGACGTTGGAGTCTACAAAGCCTATGAATTCCTTGAAAATGAGGTGTATGGAGGAATAGAGGAGAAAATGGAAAAGGACAAAAGAGACAAGAAGGCACGAAGAGAAGAATACTTGGAACAACTGAGGGAGTTCCATATTGATCAGAGACGTAAGGAAAAGGCCGCTTGAGAGAAGAAAGAAGTCGAATCTTGCAAAATCGGAAAATCAGGTACTGCCACGGAGCCACCAGCGCCGCTGGCCACTCAAGCCATCGCCGCTCAGGGGTGCCCAGCGCCGCTGGAACCCCCTGCAGCCCCGAATCTCACGAAATCAAATACGTCACCACCCAAGCCAGCCCTGGAAATCAAACACCAATCGAGGTGGAGATGGTTGAAGCAACTGAAGCACGAAGGAACTCAGAAAACTTCGAGGAAAGAAAAGGAACGAATGTCAAAGAAGCCATAAGTCACTTCGAACGTTACCCAACGGGAACCGGCCCCCGGCCGACCCCGTATTCTTCCTCAACCTAGTTCCTAGGCCGAGTCCGGCTGAAGACTCGTTAAACTTAGCGCTTCTTGGGAGGCAACCCAAGTCGTACTTTCATTTTTATTTTTATTTTTATTTTTTATTTTTAAGAATATGTGACTAATTGCAATTAAGTAAATTGTTTTGAATATTATCATTTGTGATCTGTTTTATATGAGTTATATCTTTAGAATCACAGATGCAAGCTTTTAATGGATCAAGGAAACAAGTAACTTATTGCAATCGTATTCGTTTTTATTTTATTTTTATGTTTTAGCTTGTTATTTTCCATTTTGATATTTTGATTGAAGTGTGCAGGAGTATTTAGCTTGTATTCTGAAAAAAACCATGCACTTGGTCAAAAGCTAAGTGTGGGGGAATGCCAGAATCAAATCGTGAAGGAAAATCAGACGTCGAAGCAAGTACAGGACTCGCAAGTGCGGCTAGAAGAGCTCCAGCGCCGCTGGGAAAGCATCTGGGCTTCCCAGCGCCGCTCACATACTTCCAGCGCCGCTCACACACTTCCAGCGCCGCTCACTACTTCCAGCGCCGCTCACTTCCAGCGCCGCTCACACACTTCCAGCGCCGCTCCCAGCTAGCCAGCGCCGCTCCTGGAGTCAGCCCGCACACCAGATCGCGAAAAATCCAAAAAAATCAGAAAAACCCAAAAATCCAAAAAAATCAGAAAAACCAAAAAATCCAAAAAAATCAGAAAAACCCAAAAATCCAAAAAAAAATATAAGAAAATACCAAAAAGAAAAGGAGATGGAGAAGCATCAATGGATCGCCATCAAACGGAGCCGACTCAAGTCTTTGAAGTTCAACATCGTTCAAGTCGCTCCACACATGCCATCTTCAACAACATTCATGCAATTTAAGCCTGGGAAGTTTCGTTAATCCTTTATCTTTTCGTGTTTTTCCTATTACCCTTTCTGTTATGTCATATTTAGTACAACGAGGACGTTGTACAATTTAAGTGTGGGGGGATGGAATAGGAAAAACCCGTGGTTTAATTGTTTGAATAATCATAAGTTTTCTACTACTTAATTCATGCAAAATTAAAATTTTTCTTGTGTCTGAAAAACATTTTGAGAATATAGCTTTGGTAGATGAACGGTTAGTTAGAACTGTTAGTTTAACTATAGATTTGTGGCTGTTCATTTTTCCAAATGGATTAGAGCTTAGACTGAAACTGTATGCGATTATGTTTGCCATAGCACATTTAACCGGACTTTAATATGCCTAGCAATTAGATCAATCTAGTCATTAGTATAGGTGTATTAATTGGACTTAATTATATACGTGCTTGTGCAGGAACTAGTTTAGACGTATGGTTCACCTTAATTCTTACACTATTGATTGTGAACTAGTTGTATGCGGAGTAAGTGTATGAGTCATCTGGGTCTCTGATAATGTCTATTTCATGAATAATGTAGTAATCTTAAGAAAAGGCAATCAGTAGATTAATAAAAAAGGAGTTCAAAAAACTATTAACGAGTAAAATCTATACGCATCAAGTTATGTCGCTTTGTGCGTGGGGAACCACCGACCTGTCACCGCTGTCTTGATGTAAGGTATAAACTCTTACTAATAACTTGACTGCTCCACCTCTGCCACCATAATCTTGCACACCACAATCCTTGAAGTTTTGTAAGCACAGGTTCTGACACCACTTATAGGCTTTCGTAGTACATTTCCAATACAAATTCCTTGATCAACGTCTTCGTAGTATCCACCAGTCTCCTCATCCGCTGCATCCTCATACTCAGCATCCCCAGCTTCACTATAAGTTGGCCCTTCATTCATCGCATTTCGTGCATTTCGCGCCAGGGCAGCATTGACAACTTGAATAATCACGGCGATCGTCTCCGTTCGTAGTAGCTCTCGTCTCACCACTTCCACACACGTTAGTATATCTCTTGAACGTTAGTCGCGAAGAAACACTCGATAAGGTTAACGTCACACATTGCACCCAGTAAGCTCTCTCGTCCTATAGTCTAAGGGATGCTATCTAGAACTCTAACTAGTCATGCAGTCCACGTCAATGCAATACATACATATATATATACTAATAATATAACCCTAAATCTGCAGTTAAAATGTGGTCCGGATCTAACACCTACATCCGATGCACTAGTGGTGTATGTATACAAGTGATACCAGCGGCTTTCCCTCCACCCAACCAACACCCATTAAGCAGCCCAGGGTTGCTACCACACTCTCACTACAAGTGCAATCTATGAGGTCAATAACTGTCGCAAAACAGGGAGATAACTGCAGAACCGTTGATCAGGCGTTTCCTTGCCATCAACCTGCATTGCTAGTTAGTGTCATCACTTCATCTTGCTCTAATACACATAAATAATTACAACAGCACCAAAAGCACACAGTCACCAAATGACAGCCACAGTCAAAATAAGCACAGGGATAATAAGTCTCAATAGAACATGAACTCAAAATATAAGTGACGTTAGCACGTCTAGAATGCATCTATGATTCCTATCGTAAATGCTATACGGGGTTCTTAGGTTATAGTCTAGGCTTTTCCACCTAATTCTCTACAACCACGGCTCTGATACCATTCTGTAACACCCCACCGTTGGTGGAAACATGAGGTGTCATGAAAAGTACAGCACGACATGGAATTACATAGATACTGCTAATGAAATAGAATATAATAAATATATTCCCAAAAACATGAGTTCAAAGTCATCACAATGCTAGGAAAGCTTATTACAAGTACGTCCATAAACAGAAATAGCCAAGGCATGTAGCCTTAAAGTCTGGTAAAAGAAAAGGAGCACTAATCTCCGAAGTCCAGCCTAGCATGCAAGTCTTTATCCTTGATTTGTCTGAGTACCTGAAAAGTATACTAAAATGTGTCAACACAAAGGTTGGTGAGTTCGTAGGTTTTAGTCAAAAAGTCTAGTAAAGAAATAAGTCTTGTGTCGATTCTTTAAGTACAAAACAAGTAGTTGTTCAATATATAGTTAGCAGAGTTACGCCATAAGTCAAAGTACTCAAGTCTCAAAGCACGCACAGTCCAAGGTACTTGATGTGACCAATTTATATAGATCGCCCACATCATTATTGGCCTTCTTCGTATGTGTTTTGAGTCAATTTTGTATGCATTTGGCGCGTTTATGGTGTTTGTTAGTGCTTTCAGGTTCTTAGCAAGTTGCGCGTCCATTTGGTACATTTTCTGACGATTTTTGGCCAAGAAGTTGACCCGAGTGTTCGAGTGATGTTGATAAAGAAGAACAAAGATTTCAGCAGATATGCACTGCGCCGCAGTGGGAGGGTTATTGCCCCACTGCGCCGCAGTCATTGAGTGTCAAGAAGAACAAAGATTCCAGTGGTTTAACACTGCGCCGCAGTGGGAGGGATATTGCCCCACTGCGCCGCAGTCAAAGGACGAGAAAGAATAAAATAATTCCAGCAGATATGCACTGCGCCGCAGTGGGAGGGATATTGCCCCACTGCGCCGCAGTCATCAATAGATCAAGATTTCAGGGGTATTCCACTGCGCCGCAGTGGGAGCACACCATGACCACTGCGGCGCAGTGAGTGCACGGGGAAGTTAGGTTACAGCCTCTTTTGCATCAGATTTGGGAGAGGTATATAAAGGAAAAAACCCTATTTTCCCATGGATGAAGTTTTTCTTTCTAGGAGCTGTTCTACCACGAGTCTTTAACGGATCATCGCAGATTTCATCATTTGATTCATTGAAGATTCAAGAACATCCATCTAGATCGTATCTAATTTTCTGTCTTGCAATTTATATTCAACGATGATTGGTATAATATGTTTTCTTTCAATTTCTTTATTGCAATTCAATTTAGTATGAGTGGCTAGATTTCTAATCATCCACTTTGATGAAACTTGACGAATGATATGATTGCAATATTTTAATTCAAGAGTTGATTCAATTATCGTTGTGTCGTGATCTTTATCAATTAATTCCTTGCGATTTATTCTTTTGATGTTGATGGTTGATGTGTTAATCGTTAGTGGTACTAGGTGAATATGTTTATCATTTCAATTCGATTGTCTATGGTCATTTGTCACCGGTTCATGGTATGACGGTGAATGTTAAATCTATAATAGGAGTTAATTGGTAAACGTGTTTAGAAACGGTTGGTGGTACCACGTTTTCATTCACATAGGCATAATTGGTAATTGGATAATCAGGCAAACTAATTGTTGGGGAGATTTTCTAGGCATTGGTGGTACCGGCTTGGGTAATTAAACTAGCAATTTAGGTGTTTGGGTGATTTGCGAGCGGTTGGTGGTACCACGTGAGCATTTTTATCCTTTCACGGTTATTTTGTCAACTCTAAAGAATTGGTTTTTAAACGTGTGCAATCATAGTTGAAGTCAAGTGGATTCAAAGTGGATGATCTTTATTTATATTGTCTAAAACTTCTTTACTTCTAATCGTATTGTCATTTTGATTTCTTTAATTTAAGTTCGTCAAAGTTAGGTAGCTATTCGGCTACGGTTTCACCCTTTCTCTAAAACTACTTTAGCTGACAACTATTTCAAAACCATTTCCCGTGTTCGATCCTGGACTTACCTTCTAGCTATACTAAATACGAACGGGTCGACTGCACGCAAGTGTGTAGTAGTCAGTTTTAGGGTATTTCTTGTTTATAAATTTTAAACTGATTTTACACATCAAGTTTTTGGCGCCGCTGCCGGGGATTGTGTGCCGACTTAGTTGTTAATTTAGTGGTTTGATCCTTTCTCACGCGTGAGAAAGTTACTTGTTTTATTAGTTTAGTTTTCTTTTCTTATCACAGGTGCATTTGACGTGTTTGTGTTAGTTGTGTGTTTGCAGGCATATTTCTTTAGTTGATGAACTTGACGAATGATATGATTGCAATATTTTAATTCAAGAGTTGATTCAATTATCGTTGTGTCGTGATCTTTATCAATTAATTCCTTGCGATTTATTCTTTTGATGTTGATGGTTGATGTGTTAATCGTTAGTGGTACTAGGTGAATATGTTTATCATTTCAATTCGATTGTCTATGGTCATTTGTCACCGGTTCATGGTATGACGGTGAATGTTAAATCTATAATAGGAGTTAATTGGTAAACGTGTTTAGAAACGGTTGGTGGTACAGTTTTTTGATCCTTTCTCACGCGTGAGAAAGTTACTTGTTTTATTAGTTTAGTTTTCTTTTCTTATCACAGGTGCATTTGACGTGTTTGTGTTAGTTGTGTGTTTGCAGGCATATTTCTTTAGTTGATGAACTTATGTTCTTCGGGTCTACCTTTGAATAGTCCTTTGTCTACTCCGAGAAGACCAAGAGGGCGTCGGTTTAACTTCACTGAACCCACAACACCAATACCAACACCATTTTCACCTATAGCTAAACCCACTCCTGATTCGGACGAGGAAGGGTTCTTTTTAGACGAATTCTTCAATTTGGAAGTTAAGCAGGAAGAGATGGGTGACGAACAACCTAGGGATCCAAATGACACTCGCTATGGTGAGAGGGTTCGAACTATTCCAACTAGCCGTGGCTCCGCCATTAGACCACCGGCCATTGATCACACTTTCAATTTGAAAGGGAATCATCTTAAGAGCATAGAAGAGCACCAATTTGATGGAAAAAGGAAATGGGATCCTTACCAACACTTGGATAGGTTTGAAAAGTTGGCTCGGCTTTATCAATATGGTCAAAATCAAATGAATGCCGTGAAACTTGAGACATTTCCCATGTCAATCACCGGAGAAGCACTTGATTGGTTCAATGATCTTCCAAAAAATTCAATCACTACTTGGAACCAACTTAAGGAGGCTTTCATTGGTGAGTTTTATTCACTTAGAACTCAAAGAAAGTTGGAGAATATGATTAGGTCGTTTGAACAAGATGATGGAGAAGATGTTGCAGATGCTTGGGTTCGTTTCAAGGAGATGTTGAGAAATTGTCCAGGTCACAATTTGACTAAGGAACAATATGTGGAGCTTTTCTTTGATGGGTTGAATAATAAGTCTAAACGAGAATTGGGATACGCTTTTGGGGGTAGTTTCAATAACATTACACCCAATGAAGGCTATCAAATCTTGGAAGACATGGCAAAGGATAACTCAAATATGGATGATGAAAGGTTCTTGAAGAATGAAAGAAAGATGAAGAGAGGTACTAACCAAGGGAGAGTTGCTAAGGTTGAGGCGAGTAATGACTCAGGGGTTATTGGAGAGATTAAGGCGCTATCTGAGCGCATGGATAGGAGCTTTGCTGCTCAAGAGACTAGGTTTGGAGCAATTGAGAGGGATGTTAAGGTCGTAGCCGATGGGTGTGATCATTGTGGTGATATGCACTATTCTGATGAGTGTCCAAATCGGGCACCCGAAGATGTGAACTATGTTCAGAATCAATCCCAAGGGAATTTCCACCGCAACACCGGTTTCCAGAACCGGCCTTCAGGTAATCCTTCTTATAACTCTTCTTTTCAGGCTAATACTTCTCGTTTTTCAGGTAACAGGTGGCAAAGAGATAATTATCAGAATCAGCCACAACAGCAGACTCAGCAAGGACAAGGATCAGGTTCTTCTTCTTCTAATGCCGATCCTAATGCCGAGTTGAGGGAGATGATGAAGCAGTTGGCTAGTAATCAAGTTGAAACAAACACTAGCATTCAAATGATCAGGGATGATACTAAGGCTTTGAGTGAGAGGTTGGATCAGATAAGCGGGAAGGTGGAGATAAACATGAAAAATCAGGGTGTTAATTTCAAGGATCTCGAAAGTAGGATGACCGCTCTTGCTAGGCCCACGGGGACTCTTCCTAGCAACACACAGCAGAATCCTAGACCTCAGTTTAATTCGGGACAATTTAGTCAGGGACCAAAATACACCCCACCTCAAGCCCGTAATGAGCAAGCTAATGCCATTACCACTCGTACCGGTAAGTCTTATGACTCACCTCCTATTCCTAATGTTGTTGTTTCAGATGTGCAGGATAACGGGGGTGATGATACCGATGTTGATGAAGAAATAGAGATGGAGGAAGATTCGACCGTGAAGACTCCGGTCACTCCACCAAAACCGGTTGTGGTTCCAGAGGTTAAACCATACAAGCCAAAGATACCATTTCCACAAAGGTTCAGGAAAGCAAAGCTGAAGGAGCATTATAACAAGTTTGTTGACATGATCAAAAATGTTCATATTAATGTTCCTTTAGTTGATCTTATTCAGGGGATGCCCAATTATGCAAAGTTCATTAAGGAGCTTGTGACAGACAAAGGGAAGTTTGAAGAGGTAAAGGCTACTTTTATCAATGCCGAGTGTTCTGCTATCTTGCAGAACCGCATTCCACCAAAGCTTGAAGACCCAGGGAGTTTTCTTATCACTTGCTCTATTAGAACTATTATTTGTAAGGCCTTAGCTGATTTAGGGGCTAGCATCAATTTGATGCCTTACTCGGTTTATGCCAAGTTGTCATTGGGAGTCCTTCGCCCTACTCGCATGAGTATAAGACTTGCTGACCATTCTTTTCAGTATCCCATCGGGATTGCTGAAAACATTAGTGTCAGAGTTGGCCACATTGTTTTTCTTGTTGACTTCGTTATCCTCGAAATGGAGGAAGATACGAAGGTCCCTCTTATTCTTGGACGCCCATTCCTTAATACCGCGGATGCTATCATCCGTGTGAAGGATAAGGAAATTTCCTTAGGCGTAGGAACTGATAGGATTGTGTTTAATGTTGAAAAGTCTATCAAGCATTCTTATTCTAATGATGAGACTTATTTCAGGATTGATGTCATTGATGATGCATTGGATCAAGAATTTCAGGAGTTCATGGAGACGGATATTGGAGAGGAAGAGATAGCTAATTTAGGATCTGGAGAAATTACTGATGAAGCCTTGTTTGCAGAAGTCATGGCACTGAGCTTGGATGAATCACCTCCCGAGGATGAAACTTTTGAGGAGGTAGTTGCTGACGGGAGTTCAAGGGTACCTAACTCTGTTGATGTACCACCTACTGACTTGGAGCTTAAGCCGCTTCCAGACCATCTAGAGTATGCATATCTGTCAGGTGAGTCTTCTCTTCCAGTGGTTATCTCATCCTCACTCTCGAGTGACGAGAAAGACCGTCTCATGTCTGTTCTTAAAGCCCACAAGCGGGCTTTGCTTGGAAGACCACAGATATTCCAGGTATTAGTCCTAATTTTTGCCAGCATAAGATTGATTTTCTTGATGATGTTAAGCCCGTTGTCCAGAGACAAAGGCGGCTGAATCCTAATATGAAGGAGGTTGTTAAAAAAGAGGTAATTAAGCTTCTTGATGCAGGAATCATTTTTCCTATTGCTGATAGTCCATGGGTAAGTCCCGTCTACTGTGTGCCCAAAAAGGGGGGCATGACGGTCATTGAAAATGATAATAAGGAGCTTTTGGCCACTAGGACTATCACGGGTTGGCGGGTTTGTATAGATTACCGTAAGCTTAATGATGCCACCCATAAGGATCATTTCCCCCTTCCTTTTATTGATCAAATGTTGGAACGTCTTGCAGGGAATGAATATTTTTGTTTCTTAGACGGGTTCTCCGGGTACTTTCAAATACCCATTGATCCCAAGGATCAAGAGAAAACTACTTTTACTTGTCCATTTGGCACTTTTGCTTATCGGCATATGCCGTTTGGTTTGTGTAATGCCCCTGGCACCTTTCAAAGGTGCATGATTGCTATTTTCCAGGACATGCTTGAAACTTCCATGGAAGTTTTCATGGATGATTTTTCAGTTTTTGGGGATTCTTTTCATTCATGTTTGATTAAATTGGATAGGATGTTGGAACAGTGTGAGAGGGCACACCTTGTTTTGAATTGGGAAAAGTGCCATTTTATGGTGACTGAGGGTATTGTGTTAGGTCATAAAGTGTCCAAGGCCGGGATTGAGGTTGATCGGGCTAAGATAGATGTAATTGCCAAATTACCCCCGCCTTCCAATGTGAAAGGGGTAAGGAGTTTCCTTGGTCATGCAGGTTTTTATCGTCGATTTATTAAGGATTTCTCTAAGATTACTCGTCCTATGACCCACTTGTTGGAGAAGGACGTTCCTTTTGTTTTTGATGATGCTTGTTTGAGTGCTTTTCAGGTATTGAAGGAGAAGTTGACTGATTCTCCTATCATGGTAGCTCCAGATTGGGAATTGCCTTTCGAGTTGATGTGTGATGCAAGTGACTATGCTGTGGGAGCCGTGCTAGGGCAAAGGGTTGAGAAACATTTCAAGCCCATTTACTTTGCTAGTAAGACTTTGAACCCCGCCCAGCAAAATTACACCACTACGGAGAAGAAGTTGCTTGCAGTGGTCTTTGCATTTGATAAGTTTAGATCATATCTTGTTTTGAGTAAGACCATAGTTTTTACTGACCATTCAGCCCTTAAGTACCTGTTCTCGAAACAGGATGCTAAACCCAGGCTTATCCGTTGGATTTTTTTGTTGCAAGAATTTGACATTGAGATAAAGGATAAGAAAGGGGCTGAAAATTTGGCTGCCGACCATTTGAGTCATTTGGAAGATCCTCACGGGGAGGAACTTCGTGATGGGGAGATCAATGATCACTTCCCCGATGAGTCTTTAATGTTTATCTCTAACTCTGATGAAGCTCCTTGGTTTGCAGATATAGCCAATTATTTGGTTGCAGGTGAGATACCTAATGATTTCACGTACCAGCAGAAGAAGAAGCTCATATCGGATGTTAAGTATTATTTTTGGGACCATCCATACTTGTTTCGTGTATGTGCAGATGGTATTGTTAGGAGATGTGTTGATGGAGCTGAGACTAGAGAGATTTTGGATGCATGTCACTACGGGCCAACTGGAGGTCATTATGGTCCTTCAGTGACGGGTAAGAAAGTTTTTGATGCAGGTTTCTATTGGCTGACAATTTTCAAGGAGGCCCAGACTTTGGTTGAGACTTGTGACATTTGTCAGCGACAGGGGAACATCACTAAACGGGATGAGATGCCTCAACAGAGCATTCAGGTATGTGAGGTTTTTGATATCTGGGGTATAGACTTTATGGGACCATTCCCACCGTCTAATAAGTTTCAGTACATTCTTGTCGCCGTTGACTACGTGTCTAATTGGGCCGAAGCCAAGGCTTTGCCCACGAATGACGCGCGTGTAGTCATTGATTTCTTGAAACAGTTGTTCTGCCGTTTTGGTTGTCCTAGAGCTTTGATTAGTGACCGTGGAACCCATATTGCTAACCATCAGTTAGCCAAAGTGATGAAGAGGTATGGTGTTATCCATTATTTTTCCACCTCATATCATCCAAAGACCAGTGGTCAAGTGGAAAACACAAATAGGGCCTTGAAGAGGATTTTGGAGAAAACTGTTGGAGATAACCCCAAGGTTTGGTCAAAGAAGTTAGATGACGCCTTGTGGGCGTTTAGGACGGCTTATAAGACGCCGATTGGCACCACGCCATACCGGTTGCTCTATGGCAAAACTTGTCATCTTCCTATTGAGATAGAGCATAAGGCGTATTGGGCTTTAAGGAATTTGAATTTGGATTTGATGGAAGCACGTGAACTTAGAATGTTACAACTTCATGAGCTTGATGAGCTTAGGTTAGGTGCTTATGAGAATTCGAGGCTTTATAAGGGGAGAACCAAGATTTGGCATGATAAGAGGATTCGTAGGAAGGAGTTTAAGTTTGGAGCTAAAGTGTTATTGTTTTTGTCAAAATTTAAGATTAAGCAACCTAAACTAACTTCGAGGTGGATTGGACCGTTTGAGATTAAGCACGTATACCCGTCGGGTTATGTTGAGTTGTTTAAGCGAAATGGTGAAGGTTCGTTCATTGTCAATGGTCATCGACTTAAGCTATATTTGGAAGAAGAGCAGGTTGAGGGGATATTTGATGAGATCCCCGTGTTTGAATTTGAAACTTGAAGGTTGGTCGAGTCAAGCTAAAGACTCGTTAATAACTTAAGCGCTTCTCGGGAGGCAACCCGTGTCATTCTATCGCATTTTACTTTTCTTTGAATTTGTTTGTTTTAATCTGTTTTAGTTAGTAAGTGCAGGTATGTTCTCGATTTGATGCGGTTCCAGTTATGTGTAATTTGAGTTTTGACATAATGATTTGAAGAGAAATTTTCGAGCAACTTCCCACTGCGCCGCAGTGGGGGTGGTATAAGCTGACTGCGCCGCAGTGTAAAATCTCTGTACACTGGTGAAATACTTCCCACTGCGCCGCAGTGGGAGTGCACATCCTCCACTGCGCCGCAGTGGGAGGACGGGTAGGTCAAAGAGTGACCAGACCAGGTTTGTTTTCTTCACTTTTACACTTTTACTTTTCTTTGAATTTGTTTGTTTTAATCTGTTTTAGTTAGTAAGTGCAGGTATGTTCTCGATTTGATGCGGTTCCAGTTATGTGTAATTTGAGTTTTGACATAATGATTTGAAGAGAAATTTTCGAGCAACTTCCCACTGCGCCGCAGTGGGAGGACGGGTAGGTCAAAGAGTGACCAGACCAGGTTTGTTTTCTTCACTTTTACACTTTTACTCTTTCTTCTTCTTTTCTCTCCCCCAAAAAAGCAAAACTCCATTATTTCCATCAAGATCTCCATTCTCCTCCATCTTTAATCACTTTTCCAGATTTTCATCTTCATACATTGCATAATGGGAAGAAGTGTAAGTTTTTCTTTTTAGTTTCTTTGTATTTTCCTTTTTATTTTGAATTTTTAATTTCTAGGGTTTATGCTAGCTTAATCTTTCGAATTAAATTAGGGGTTTTGATGTTTGTGAGCAATAGAAGTTAATTGGGTGTTGAATCTTGCATCTTTGTTCATCCATTAGTGATTTTGATTTTGAAATTAGGGTTTTGAAAAATTTGGGGATTTGATTTGAAGAACAAGTATGGGGGAATGTCGATATAGGTTGTTTTAAGTGGAGATTACTGGATCTTTTTCCTGAATTTGTTTGTTTGATTTACCCCATTTTGTGCCATATCATGATGAACCCTAGAATTGTGCCCAGGATTTTCGCCTCACTGCGCCGCAGTGAGGGGGTTCATGCCTCACTGCGCCGCAGTGAGGGGGTTCATGCCTCACTGCGCCGCAGTGAGATCCTTCTGCCCAGTTTGTCTTTTTACCCCACTGCGCCGCAGTGAGGGTGAAGCATGCCCACTGCGCCGCAGTTGGGGCCTTTCCCTGCCTAGATTTTTGTTTGTTTTATATGATTCCCAACTTTGCATTCTTATTACTCACATTTGGTCGCTTTCATGTTTGTGAATGCAGGGAGCGGGAGCTAAAGATAAGGCCGCGGGAAAGCGTCAAATGGTTGAGGGGCAATCCAGTGAGGCCGCTGATGTGCCGACTTCAAAGAAACAAATGGAGGTGCCGCTCACATTTATTGAAGAACTGAACGAGAGGCATGCTTGGCTCTCATTTGAAAGTATTAGGCAGCCCCAAAAGAACATATACAAGAACAAGTTGTATAAGCTTTCTAAGCATGTGGTCCTTCCCGCAAGACATTTAACTCCTTTTCAAGCTCAGGTATTTGGAGTACAGGAGGACATTCGACGGGGTTTTCTATGAGTATGAGAGTTGGAGGTGAGTCAAGAGGGCATGTTGTAAATTGTGATATTTGACGGCGGGTTTTTGCTAACCGTGAGCCCGCCTACCGGGAGTTGTGTTTGGAATTTTATTCGACTTTGAAACTAAAAAAGGAGTTGGGTAAAGTGAAAGATATTTTTGAAGAGAGGTTAGTTTCGTTTTATTGTGGGGGACAGCAGAGGAAGCTGTCAATTG
Organism: Erigeron breviscapus; assembly: GCA_034093135.1. Taxonomy (NCBI): domain Eukaryota; kingdom Viridiplantae; phylum Streptophyta; class Magnoliopsida; order Asterales; family Asteraceae; genus Erigeron; species Erigeron breviscapus. The sequence goes on along the minus strand of CM067167.1, from coordinate 230,742,113 downwards.
CTGAGTTTGGTTACTACTGTGGGATGTATACGAGAGAGGAGCTTCAGAATGCGGAGTTTAGGGCTATTTTGAAGAAAGGGTATAGGACAGGAGCCGATTTGGGTGATGGTGAGTCCATTCTGGAGTATTTCACCAGGATCACGGGGGGAGAAACTTGGACATACACTAGTGGTGTGTCTAAGATTAAGAATGTACGTTTGAGGTTGCTCCACCGTATGATTGTGACTTTCCTGGTACAGCGGTCTACTCATTGGGAGAAGGCGTACAAGAATGATCTTTGGTTACTTAAGTTATTTTCTGAGGGAGCTCCATCCAGGTTTGCTTTGCCTCCTCTTGTGCTTTTAGACCGAATGTGTAATCATTCTGATTCGACTCTGGTTTTGGGACATTTCATTACGGTGATCTATAAGAGGATGGGGGTCTTTACTTCTGATGATTGCCAGACCTATCTCTCATTACCAGTACATCAGGAGGATTTTACGTATCAGGAGCTTTGGAGGGCAAAGATTTTGAAGAAAAAGAAAGACAATGAGCAGGAGCAGTTGTTAGATGATGAGGGTGAGGTTGAAGGACCACCTCCTGTACAGGAGGAGGATGAGGAGGCTGATGTTGAGATGGCTGATGCTCCACAGGAGCCCCTGAGGAGGACTGGACGTAACATTCCCATCCTTCGCTCGTTTGACTTAACACTCTTGGGGAACGCTATTCAGAATATCTATGAGTCTCAGCAGAACAGTCAGAGAGAGTTTGATGCTTACCAGCGGAGGGTGGACCAGGATTTCACCTGGATTGGATCACAGCAGGCCCACACTAACTATAGCCTTGATTATTATCAGCCTATGTGGGATGCTCAGTATCATGGTCGGGAGTTTGTTCGACCTGACCCGATTCCTCCATTCTCTCCACCGCCTATTTATGTCCCTGATTATCGTCAGGGGGGTCAGTCCTTTTTCTCTCGTACGACTGCCCCAGGGAACATGTCACCACCACCCCATGATTTAGGAGGTTCTCCTCGAGGTCCAGTGCAGTTTGGGGTCTTTCAGGGTGGCCATGTTGGCGGTGATTCTTCATCTTTTGCAGGTTTGGATGCAGGTGCTCATTCTGGATTTGATGCTGGTCAGTCAGGAGGAGGTGCTGGTGGTTCGGGTTCAGCTCAGGAGGAGGAGCAAGATTGGGTGACGAGTATTTTTGGGAAACCTGGACTACCATATGGCTACCATGGACATCAGGAGTGAGAGGAGATGATTCCCATCCGGTACCGTGGGATGGAATCATATGATGTTTGGTTATTTTGGTATTCTCATGTCATTACTTTATTTATCATTGTCTGGTATCCACCCTACGGGGTGATGAAACATTTGTAATTTCCTTTGTTTCTCTTATTTTCTGCATGATACTGTTTTGGTTTGCATTTAGTATGGATATTTGGGATTTGTTCTTGTGATGTGTAATTGAGCAGGTTTGATCCTAATTGATGAAAATACTTAGTGGAAACCAAGTGTGGGGGAGGACCCGTTGGATTCTCATTCTCACCTACATTCGTTGGCATTGATTTGTTTGATTGTGTGATCGTGTTAGTAGCTCACTATGATGTCATGTGCATATGCTGGCAGTAAGTTCAGCGCAACATTTTTAATTGGCATCTTTACTGACATTGTTTCACACACAGTTCTCGCACCTTCCGTTTTCGGACTAGTTTGTTTCTCCCGTCAAGCAAATTGGACTTCCTTTTTAGGAAGAGCAATTTGTGGTGCGGGGTCGACTTACTTGTTTTGAAACGGAATGTGTCCTTAATCCGGTATGTGTTCTCATTCTTTCTGTCTATTTTGCTTACCCCTATTTACCTTAGTTTTGACCGAATATTGGACATTGAGGGCATTGTCCATCTTAAGTGTGGGGGGGTGGCAAATAGGTTTAAGCTACCGGATATATCTTTTTTGTTGTTTTGCCATTGAGAATTCAACCGGTCTTGTGGATGTGTCCCTCTCGTAGGCTTTTGGGATTTATCCAAGAGTAAGGGTTCTATCTTGAACTCTGAACTATGATGTGCATGTTTGAGATTGGTGGCTTTGATTTGGTAGGATGACGGAAGATGATATGATTTGAAACTTGTGTTGAGCTTGTCCTTGTGGTAAATTGCTTTTGTCACTTAATTCATAATAACTTAATGAGCAATTTTACTACAAAATTAAATTTAATCGGCGAAATGTGTTCTGAACGGTTATTGGGCTAATCCTTGTGGATTGATAACATTACTTGCATACTCAAAATTCCTAAACACCTAAAAGTTGTGAGATTCATCATACATTTATAGATGTGCTAGGTGTTTACGGTTTTGGTTTGATTGCCTTGTAATTTGTCCCTCTCTTAGGCTCTTGGATTTATTCGGGAGTAAGGGTTCCATTTCGAACTCTGCACTAAGATGTGCGAACTTGAGGATAATTTATTCCATTTCCGGGTTACTTTCTTTGATATGAGTGTGCCGGTGATGTGTTGAGCTAGAACTTGGCCTGGTGATCGTTACGAGACCGCAGTGAGATCACTTTTGTGATATAAGTACATTGGATGACGAATTGGCATATTAGGTTTGACCCATATTTTATTTCTATTCACCTCTTGCTTATGTATATTTTTACCTTTAGTATACATACTTTTATACATGTACCTTTAGCATATATTTTCCTTTCTTTGTAAACCTTTGTGCACTCATCTTTAGTGCAAGATACACTTAGACACACTTTTTGAACTTAGCCTTTTCCTTTGTATAAATCCACTCAAATATGTAAACTTTACCTTGCCATACCGATAGTCTAATTTTGGGGGGCCATTGATTGTCATTGGTTTGTTTGGACGGTTTGGGAGAGCTTCAATGGGTTATCGGTTGGAATATTCTTGGTCTATGGGAATACGTCGATTGGTCAAGTTATTGGGGAATGTCTTGGATTGTTCAGAGGAAGTATATTGTTATAGACATTGTTCATCATTGTAAGAGGGTGCCTACTAGTAGAGTAAAAATGGTTCATGAATAAAGAAGAAAAAAGTGGGGAAAAAAAGAAAAAAAAATGATGAAATAAGAGGGGAAAAAAAAGAAAGAAAAGAACTTGGGCAACTAGTAGGTACTCCTCATTTTTATATGTCAAAAGAATTGTTGTATAATTTGGTTCGTGAATAGATTGGAAGATTTGGTTGTGCCTAAGTTGTTTGAAGTTGATACACCACATTGGTGTCGGGTTTTGCTTGTTACTTTTGAGGTGTGTTCATGGGATAGCATCTTATGGGTTGGTGGCAATCAATGGTAAGGGTTTGATTAGACTATTTTGTACATAACTTATCCTTTTGTTATTTCCTATTAACACTTACCTAAACTTCCCAAATCCCATTGTAAATACCCTTAGCCTAACTTTACAACCGACTTATATGCCATATTTTGATAATGTACTTGGTGCTCACTCCATGTCGGTGAAGCTATGATCCTTGTTCAAGCCTATGGTAAGATATGCATCACGACCGAGCAATGAGTGATTTTTCATATATATTCAACCCCAATAGTAAGTTCGTTGGAGTAGGATGATTTTGATAGGCTCATTTGTTTCACTTTTGCTTAGTCGTGTTATTGAGGCTTGTGGATTGTTCAAAAGTATATTGTTATAGACATTGTTCATCATTGTAAGAGGGTGCCTACTAGTAGAGTAAAAATGGTTCATGAATAAAGAAGAAAAAAGTGGAAAAAAAAGAAAGAAAAGAACTTGGGCTACTAGTAGGTACTCCTCATTTTTATATGTCAAAAGAATTGTTGTATAATTTGGTTCGTGAATAGATTGGAAGATTTGGTTGTGCCTAAGTTGTTTGAAGTTGATACACCACATTGGTGTCGGGTTTTGCTTGTTACTTTTGAGGTGTGTTCATGGGATAGCATCTTATGGGTTGGTGGCAATCAATGGTAAGGGTTTGATTAGACTATTTTGTACATAACTTATCCTTTTGTTATTTCCTATTAACACTTACCTAAACTTCCCAAATCCCATTGTAAATACCCTTAGCCTAACTTTACAACCGACTTATATGCCATATTTTGATAATGTACTTGGTGCTCACTCCATGTCGGTGAAGCTATGATCCTTGTTCAAGCCTATGGTAAGATATGCATCACGACCGAGCAATGAGTGATTTTTCATATATATTCAACCCCAATAGTAAGTTCGTTGGAGTAGGATGATTTTGATAGGCTCATTTGTTTCACTTTTGCTTAGTCGTGTTATTGAGGCTTGTGGATTGTTCAGATATTGTCAAACATTTCAGATTTTCATTTAAGATTAAAACTGCTTCACCAAAGTCCTTGTCATCGACATACTTGGTTTGGCTTCTTTTTGGAAATTTGTAATGTGTTTTATGTAGCTTCGTGCCAAGGAATGCTTTTTGCTTAATTTCCAGATTTGCTTGAGGGCAAGCAACGCTCAAGTGTGGGGGGATTTGATGTGACCAATTTATATAGATCGCCCACATCATTATTGGCCTTCTTCATATGTGTTTTGAGTCGATTTTGTATGCATTTGGCGCGTTTATGGTGTTTGTTAGTGCTTTCAGGTTCTTAGCAGGTTGCGCGTCCATTTGGTACATTTTCTGACGATTTTTGGCCAAGAAGTTGACCCGAGTGTTCGAGTGATGTTGATAAAGAAGAACAAAGATTTCAGCAGATATGCACTGCGCCGCAGTGGGAGGGTTATTGCCCCACTGCGCCGCAGTGGGAGGGTTATTGCCCCACTGCGCCGCAGTCATTGAGTGTCAAGAAGAACAAAGATTCCAGTGGTTTAACACTGCGCCGCAGTGGGAGGGATATTGCCCCACTGCGCCGCAGTGGGAGGGATATTGCCCCACTGCGCCGCAGTGGGAGGGATATTGCCCCACTGCGCCGCAGTGGGAGGGATATTGCCCCACTGCGCCGCAGTGGGAGGGATATTGCCCCACTGCGCCGCAGTGGGAGGATATTGCCCACTGCGCCGCAGTGGGAGGGATATTGCCCCACTGCGCCGCAGTCATTGAGTGTCAAGAAGAACAAAGATTTCGCAGAATGCACTGCGCCGCAGTGGGAGGGATATTGCCCCACTGCGCCGCAGTGGGAGGGATATTGCCCCACTGCGCCGCAGTCATCAATAGATCAAGATTTCAGGGGTATTCCACTGCGCCGCAGTGGGAGGGATATTGCCCCACTGCGCCGCAGTCAAAGGACGAGAAAGAATAAAATAATTCCACCAGATATGCACTGCGCCGCAGTGGGAGGGATATTGCCCCACTGCGCCGCAGTCATCAATAGATCAAGATTTCAGGGGTATTCCACTGCGCCGCAGTGGGAGCACACCATGACCACTGCGGCGCAGTGAGTGCACGGGGAAGTTAGGTTACAGCCTCTTTTGCATCAGATTTGGGAGAGGTATATAAAGGAAAAAACCCTATTTTCCCATGGATGAAGTTTTTCTTTCTAGGAGTTGTTCTACCACGAGTCTTTAACGGATCATCGCAGATTTCATCATTTGATTCATTGAAGATTCAAGAACATCCATCTAGATTGTATCTAATTTTCTGTCTTGCAATTTATATTCAACGATCATTGGTATAATATGTTTTCTTTCAATTTCTTTATTGCAATTCAATTTAGTATGAGTGGCTAGATTTCTAATCATCCACTTTGATGAAACTTGACGAATGATATGATTGCAATATTTTAATTCAAGAGTTGATTCAATTATCGTTGTGTCGTGATCTTTATCAATTAATTCCTTGCGATTTATTCTTTTGATGTTGATGGTTGATGTGTTCATCGTTAGTGGTACTAGGTGAATATGTTTATCGTTTCAATTTGATTGTCTATGGTCGTTTGTCACCGGTTCATGGTATGACGGTGAATGTTAAATCTATAATAGGAGTTAATTGGTAAACGTGTTTAGAAACGGTTGGTGGTACCACGTTTTCATTCACATAGGCATAATTGGTAATTGGATAATCAGGCAAACTAATTGTTGGGGAGATTTTCTAGGCATTGGTGGTACCGGCTTGGGTAATTAAACTAGCAATTTAGGTGTTTGGGTGATTTGCGAACGGTTGGTGGTACCACGTGAGCATTTTTATCCTTTCACGGTTATTTTGTCAACTCTAAAGAATTGGTTTTTAAACGTGTGCAATCATAGCTGAAGTCAAGTGGATTCGAAGTGGATGATCTTTATTTATATTGTCTAAATTTCAGGGGTATTCCACTGCGCCGCAGTGGGAGGGATATTGCCCCACTGCGCCGCAGTGGGAGGGATATTGCCCCACTGCGCCGCAGTGGGAGGGATATTGCCCCACTGCGCCGCAGTGGGAGGGATATTGCCCCACTGCGCCGCAGTGGGAGGGATATTGCCCCACTGCGCCGCAGTGGGAGGGATATTGCCCCACTGCGCCGCAGTGGGAGGGATATTGCCCCACTGCGCCGCAGTGGGAGGGATATTGCCCCACTGCGCCGCAGTGGGAGGGATATTGCCCCACTGCGCCGCAGTGGGAGGGATATTCCAGCCACTGCGCCGCAGTGGGAGGGATATTGCCCCACTGCGCCGCAGTCATCAATAGATCAAGATTTCAGGGGTATTCCACTGCGCCGCAGTGGGAGCACAGCGCAGGGGTATTCCACTGCGCCGCAGTCATCAATAGATCAAGATTTCAGGGGTATTCCACTGCGCCGCAGTGGGAGGGCATATGCCCCACTGCGCCGCAGTGGGAGGGATATTGCCCCACTGCGCCGCAGTGGGAGGGATATTGCCCCACTGCGCCGCAGTGGGAGGGATATTGCCCCACTGCGCCGCAGTGGGAGGGATATTCCCCACTGCGCCGCAGTGGGAGGGATATTGCCCCACTGCGCCGCAGTCATCAATAGATCAAGATTTCAGGGGTATTCCACTGCGCCGCAGTGGGAGGGATATTGCCCCACTGCGCCGCAGTGGACGAGGATAAAATAATTGCCCCACTGCGCCGCAGTGGGAGGGATATTGCCCCACTGCGCCGCAGTGGGAGGGATATTGCCCCACTGCGCCGCAGTGGGAGGGATATTGCCCCACTGCGCCGCAGTGGGAGGGATATTGCCCCACTGCGCCGCAGTGGGAGGGATATTGCCCCACTGCGCCGCAGTGGGAGGGATATTGCCCCACTGCGCCGCAGTGGGAGGGATATTGCCCCACTGCGCCGCAGTGGGAGGGATATTGCCCCACTGCGCCGCAGTGGGAGGGATATTGCCCCACTGCGCCGCAGGGGTATTCCACTGCGCCGCAGTGGGAGCACACCATGACCACTGCGGCGCAGTGAGTGCACGGGGAAGTTAGGTTACAGCCTCTTTTGCATCAGATTTGGGAGAGGTATATAAAGGAAAAAACCCTATTTTCCCATGGATGAAGTTTTTCTTTCTAGGAGTTGTTCTACCACGAGTCTTTAACGGATCATCGCAGATTTCATCATTTGATTCATTGAAGATTCAAGAACATCCATCTAGATTGTATCTAATTTTCTGTCTTGCAATTTATATTCAACGATCATTGGTATAATATGTTTTCTTTCAATTTCTTTATTGCAATTCAATTTAGTATGAGTGGCTAGATTTCTAATCATCCACTTTGATGAAACTTGACGAATGATATGATTGCAATATTTTAATTCAAGAGTTGATTCAATTATCGTTGTGTCGTGATCTTTATCAATTAATTCCTTGCGATTTATTCTTTTGATGTTGATGGTTGATGTGTTCATCGTTAGTGGTACTAGGTGAATATGTTTATCGTTTCAATTTGATTGTCTATGGTCGTTTGTCACCGGTTCATGGTATGACGGTGAATGTTAAATCTATAATAGGAGTTAATTGGTAAACGTGTTTAGAAACGGTTGGTGGTACCACGTGAGCATTTTTATCCTTTCACGGTTATTTTGTCAACTCTAAAGAATTGGTTTTTAAACGTGTGCAATCATAGCTGAAGTCAAGTGGATTCGAAGTGGATGATCTTTATTTATATTGTCTAAAACTTCTTTACTTCTAATCGTATTGTCATTTTGATTTCTTTAATTTAAGTTCGTCAAAGTTAGGTAGCTATTCGGCTACGGTTTCACCCTTTCTCTAAAACTACTTTAGCTAACAACTATTTCAAAACCATTCCCCGTGTTCGATCCTGGACTTACCTTCTAGCTATACTAAATACGAATGGGTCCACTGCCCGCAAGTGTGTAGTAGTCAGTTTTAGGGTATTTCTTGTTTATAAATTTTAAACTGGATTTTACACATCAGTACTCAATGTACCCAAAGTACTCAAAGTCTGGTCTTACGGTACCTGCCTTAGTACAAGTCTCCAAAGCACTCAATAAGTACGTCAAAAGCACAACCATCAAGCACATAATCACACACATACAAACAAGAACAAGCACACCATATGACATCAGTAACTCTATAAGTATCGGCTCAATATTGAGCATAAACTGAAATCGACAAAACTGTTTAAAAAATACCAGTATACTTTTCACCCCAAAGCACGTAAAAAGGAGGGGCTATGATGTGTGAAATCGAGTCTTAAAATTTATAAACACGAATCACCTAGCGACTGACTACAACACACTTACAGGCAGTGAACCCGTTCGTATGCAGTATAGTTAGCTTGGTAAATCCAGGTCGATCACAAGGACTAAAGTAAAGTAATTGTTAAAATAAAGCAGTTCAAGTAGAAATGAGGTGGTTTTGTGACCGAATTGTCACGTTGCAAAAGTTAGTAAAATCAGTTAGTAATCCCTCAGGATTAATCGAAAAGAGAGTTTGTAATTGAAAACAATAATTTAAAAGGCATCCATCTCGAATCCGCTCAACAACATATTCAGATTGCACATAAATGAAGTTCAATTTCAATTTAAGTTGATTAAATAACCGAGACTCAAACAAAGCACCAACCCGTACCCGTCATAGACCCAATTGTTTGTACCCAAACAATTAAAGTGACATATATGTAATCAATAGTTACCATTAAAGACACACATATACCACCAATCAGTTCAAGATAAATTATAAGGAATAAATACGCTAAGATCACGATATAACGTTAAATGAAATCAACATTGAATTGTTAAAATAAAGCAGTTCAAGTAGAAATGAGGTGGTTTTGTGACCGAATTGTCACGTTGCAAAAGTTAGAAAGATCAGTTAGTAATCCCTCAGGATTAATCGAAAAGAGAGTTTGTAATTGAAAACAATAATTTAAAAGGCATCCATCTCGAATCCGCTCAACAACATATTCAGATTGCACATAAATGAAGTTCAATTTCAATTTAAGTTGATTAAATAACCGAGACTCAAACAAAGCACCAACCCCGTACCCGTCAAGTTAATGATATCATTTGACTCTCTTGCTTAAACTAGTTTCATTACAAAGACCGGTACCCAAAGACATCTTTTATAATTTCCCTAATCAAACAATGGTTTTGGTTATTAAGATAACAATTATATCTACTGATTGTACCCAACCGTTAACACATTAATTCCTATTATCATGAACGATTATCTACCGTACCCGTCATAGACCCAATTGTTTGTACCCAAACAATTAAAGTGACATATATGTAATCAATAGTTACCATTAAAGACACACATATACCACCAATCAGTTCAAGATAAATTATAAGGAATAAATACGCTAAGATCACGATATAACGTTAAATGAAATCAACATTGAATTGTTAAAATTGTGCAATCCTTACATATTGTCTCACTTCATCATTCATCAAGATGGATGATAAAGTGATTAGCTACTCATTATTGAAATGAAATAACAAATCATAATAGAAGAATTCATTGTTACCGAATGATAATAAATGAAAACGATTAATGGAAATCGTCCAATCGTAATATCGATCTTCAAAGGCGAAAGAACTGATGAAAAATCTCCTTTTTGATCTTCAAAAACGGCTGGGAAAAGTGGAATAGGGTTTATGGAATTATTTGCAAGCTATTTATATTTTTCCAAAAAATATCAAAAATCTCGTCTGGCACTGCGGCGCAGTTGGGTGTTGACTGCTTGACTTTCGTTGACTTTGGTTGACCAAAGACTGCTGAAGACATATGAGGCTACGACGCAACATGAAGCACTGCGGCACAGCTCTACTCTCGAAACAATAGATGCGGCGCAACTTCTTAACTGTGTCGCAGTCTTCCAGAACACACATCAGTGCGGCGCAGCCCCTTAATTGCGTCGCAGTCTGGTACTGATGAACATCTTCAATTTTCTGATTCGTGCCTAGTAAACCTTTCATAAGCACTCATTTCACTTCAAAATGTCGTTTTCTCCAGAAATTTTGCTCAAGTACCTGTTAATATCCTGAAACACTAACAAGTACCATAAACGCACCAAATGTAAACGACTCTAAATACACCTAAAAACGACTAATAATGATGTGGGAAATTGGTATAAAATAAGGCATATCAGGCTACGAAACTCACCTGAAAGCAGCACAAGTACAAGTACCCTAGATCAATGAACAAGAACAGGAACAGTCAGATACACCTGAAATAAGCTCACTATCTGTCCAACAGTCCTACATTGTCCACAAGTCATCTGGTAAGTACTTACTTAATAGCACACGTCCATGTCTTATACTAGTGTCTTAGGAAATGTCATTATGTCTCGTCAAATGTCATAATATATATAATAGTCATGTTGTCCTTGTAAATTGTCCAAATGAAATAGTTCGTTTAATAATGTTACGTTTTATTGTTTATATCCCGTCAAGTCTTCGTATGGAACGTCATTATGAAATATATTTAGTCCGGAAAGTCGTACGATTTTATATAGTCCTTTCAAGTCCTTATATATAGACATCTGTCCATATTTCTTCGATATTACGACAATCTCGAGTTCAATTATAAACACGGCTCGAATTGACCAACCCATCGTTAACTTTGACCAAAAATTATGATTTTGACTTTACAAACCCTAATTTTGACTTTCTAAAATCCTTAATCAATTTTGACCACCAAAATCTAAATTAACCCAAAACCCTAATTTTGACTTTTCAAAATCCTTAATCAATTTTGACCCAAAAGTCCAAATAACAACAAACCCTAATTTTTATCAACCAAAACCTAATCTAAACACAAAAACATGACCAAGTCGATTTTAGAAGTCCAAATTATATTTTTCTGGCCGGTTTGACTGGCGTTGACCGAGCCAAAAATCAAGAACAAGTCTAGATCCAAACACAATACACAATCCAAATCACTTTTATAACCCGGATCTAAGCTAGATCTACCCAAAAACAACCAAAACAACTCGAAACTTACATCTATTCCCGGTTTTAATACATATTTTCGGTTTATAACACATACTGACCCGAAATCACAAGTTAACACAACAAATCTTACCCAAGATGATAGATTTCGGATCATAGTTCTCAGATTCAAGGGGTTTTCGGACCTATGTTTATGGATTTCATGGATTTCGGTCCAAACATTTCGAATTTATACAAGATTTCGGATCCAAAGGGTTCTAAACTCAAAGTTTTCGGATCTATAATCATATGTACATATATATAACCGAAAAGTATAGATAAATTATAGAAATTTCGGATCTATAATCATATATATATAATATATAACCGAAAAGTTTATAAAAAGCACAAGGATTTCGGATTCAAAGAAGATTTTCGGATATATAGATACATAAACACCTTACAACCGAAAATTATACATATTTTTAGCATGAACTCGGATCTATACATATAAATACATATATATATATCCGAAAATATATATATAATATACAAAACTTCGGATTTGAAAGATAGAAGAAGACCCGATTTACATATGTATTCTTGTAAAAATTTCGTAAAATTATAATATATATACATACGAGACAAAGTACCCGCGCGTTGCGGCGGTGAGATGGTGGGGGTGATAGGTCATAGAGTATGATAGGTCATAGGAGGTGATATGTCATAGAGTGTGATAGCCAAATGCCTTAGCCGTCCGGGCTCCGCCCTCGGATTTAAAATTCGTCGAAAGTATATCGAATGACATCTCTAATGAAAGAGCATGAAATTTTAAGAACACCCATATAATTTTTATAATTTATCGATGTACGGTTTTTGAGATAAAAGATTTTCAATGAATTAGAGGAATAAAATGATTTATGGAGGAGAGAGAAAAATAAGTGGTTGAGATTTGAGTAGAGAGAAAAAAATGAGTGGTTTAGATTTCTTCTAAGGGTATTATTGTAACATCCTAAACTTTTTATTTAACAGTTGACTAATGTCGTTAAGTCAACATGGGGAGGTCGTTAAGTCTATATTAGATTTAATGTTTATATGTAGTTATGTGTGATTGTGTGATTTGACACTTGTGTGTGTTAGTGTCAAGTGATTAACGTAGTCTCGAGATAAAGTAGTATCGTGTGGTAATGTAGTTAAGTGCTTGAAAGTGTGACAAGACTCCCAAATAGAAGTTTAAGCTTTGGAAGTTAAGTAGTAGAAGTAGGAGGGCCTTGTGTGTAATTATAGATGGCTGGCCAGGGGTTAGTAGGGCAATTAGACAACCCTAATTGTCACAAAACTCTGCCTTGTGTGTGTGTGTTTGCTGCCCAGCCGATCCCCTCCCTCCCAAACAAGTTCTCTCCTAAAATCCAATCGTTTTGGTGCCGTTTTGATCGTGTGTTGCTTAGATCTTGAATCTTTATCATCAAATACAGGTAATATAGGTAATTACCATCTGAGATCTGATTACTAGAGTCTTGTTTTAGTATTCAACCCAGATCATGGGGTGTGGGTTGGGTTATTTGATTAAACGTTTACCGATTTCATGTTATTCGGGTGTTTGAATGATTGATTCATGATGTAAAGGATAAAAGGATTAATTGATGGATTAAAGGCAGTAAACGTGTTGTCAAAAAGGTTAATTTTATGTCCCCAGGTCGAATTGATGAGTGGTATTCGTATGGGATTCGATTTAAGGGTTAAAAAGTTAGTTTTTAGTCGAACTGGGCGTTGTGCGGCGCACAGATGTTTTGTGCAGCGCACAAATGTGACTTTTGAATGTGAGGAGCCCGTTATGCGGCGCACAGAAATTCTGTGCGGCGCACAGGCTGTTTTTCCAGAAAAATTGCAAAGTTTCTGTTTGAAATAGGATTGTTTTGTGCGGCGCATAAGTGTTCATTTTGGGTCTTGTGCGGCGCACATAAGTCCTGTGCGGCGCACAGGTGTATCTGGTCTAGTGCAATTGTTTTGTGTAGCTTATAGACCGATCTTAAACTTGTTCTAGGTTTTTGGAAGCACCTAGTCATCATTGTATTGTGCTTGTAGCTTGTTGATAAGCTGTATCGAGGTAAGATACACTACTTTTGTCACACTGAGGGTTCAACAAGCAAAGGTTTCTTACTTACAACTTCCTTAACGGTAACTTATGATGTATGTGGGTATTTCGGGTTACACGGGAGGTATTGTGGGTTATGAAGTTGACCATGAGACCTGAAATGCAGTCCCTAATGTAGTGAAATGAAGTATTGCTTAATGTAGTGTATTGCAATGCAGTTTATGTAGTATTACGAAGTATCTCATTATGCATGAAATGTAGAAATGAAGGTGATGCTTGATATATGCATGCTTACATGTCTTGTACACCTAGCTCACTAGACTTATTAGGTTGCTATGTCACTTGCACGTTTAAGGATAAACGTAATGAAGATAAAGTGTGTGAATGTCTAGGAATGTGTGTTACCTAGACTATATGTGTGTAACGGTTTAGGAATGTGTGTTACCTAAACCATATGTGTGAAACCGAGCTCGTATATATAATGCAGGGAAAGTGTTAAGCTTAACCTGTACTGGTCTTAGTCGGACGAGTGCGTTAACGTAGTTGTTGCTTGGGTGGCTCCTTGCAACATGGTCATTATAATGCAGGGCGAGTAATACGAGGGGTCTGACCCACCTCCATATACGGATTACTCTGGGATTGGTTTGCCATTCCTTAACGACGTATGATGAGTAGCCTTTTGGTTGATCATCTAGTCGGGTGTGATGCAGGGCACACTTATATGCAGATAACGAAGATACGTGTGATTATGTGTGTAATAAAATAAGGATAGGCACAATTAGGGTGATTCATCCTAAGTTGATATGCAGGTTGTATGTGTGTGTTATGTGGGTTGTGCCTTAATGTTTTGTCAACAAAGTAGAAATATTTTAATTGGACAACGCTTTATAACTTTAGTGTTATCTTACTTAGCTAATTCGTTAGCTAACACTTGTCTTTTGAATGTGTGTTGCTCCCTCAGGTTTAGCAAAGCTGAGGAAGACGTAGAATGAAAAGTGAGGAATTGGGTAGAATGCTTGATGAAGACTTTAGCTACCCATAGATCCTACACCTCATTAGACTTTATTTACATCTTGATATTATGCAGATTTTATGAAGTACTATGTAGACGGTTGTTTTGTGTTGGGCAACCGTTGGGTTTTCATTTATACATTTTGATGGTTTGGCATGTAACACCAATAAATGCAGGAACCGAACTGTTTTTATCGGTTTTGAACTTTTAAAGTTTTCTTCCGCATCTTTTAACACCGTTAGGTGGAAATTTTTGAAAACCCATGTTTTTAAATGTCGAGTGTTTCAAGTTGGTATCATAGAAATGGTTTAAGTGAACCAATGACTAAGTGTGCCATAGGAATTGGACTTAAACCGATGTAGGACAAGTTAGGCTTTTGTAGGTGTGCCTAGCTTTGAGATGAAGTACTTTAGGACGGGTTGGGATTGAGTGAGAGTGTAGGATTAAGGCTATTTGATGATTGTTTATTGATATGTGGATATGTGTTTTAGCCTTTATTCTTCCGTTTCTCGCTCCTCCGTCGTTAGTAATCCTATTGCTACCATAGACGGTCCCTGAGGTAATGTACCATTTCCCTAACTGAATTTAATAAACGTGTGATATAACTTATATGTGAAGTAGCTGGGGTGAATGAAGTGGAGAGTTAGGTGAAATGGTATCCCATCGACGTTGTCTAACCCATGGGGTTAGTGACAAGGACCGCAAAGGGTATGAGATGTAGTATGTGTGCTGAGAATTATGTGAATTGTAATTGATGGAAAAATAGGAGACGATACACAATGGTGGTAACGAACACGCATGTGAAAGGATACAATTACAATTATGGTCCGGAACATAATTGCAAGCGTATTACGACGCGAGTGTGTTTGTATAGCCATACTTGTGTTGACCGGTGCGCAAAGTATTGAAGTTGGAGAGGTTTCTATGTAGTGAACCTTTATGTGTCGAGAGTAAACATCGTGTAGCAACTTTAAGGACGTTGATATCTCGTGTGTGTGGAAATGTGTGAAGATCAATGAAAAGTATAGCCGGTTAATGTGTATGATGATTATAATGCACATGAAGTTAAATGAAGACTAAAGGTACGTGAGGAGTGAAGTGATTGGTAGACATTGTTGTTGAGTCTATTAGTTCAAAGGATATGGACTTGAAGTTGACGAGTAGAGCTAATGCTGGATATTTGAAGGTGATAATTAGGTGATGCACAAAAGAGTTACCGGGTACACGTATGGAAGGATACAGTTACAATTCCGGTCGCGAACGTAATTGTAAAATGTATCACGACATGTGTGTGTTTGTGAGACTGTGTCTACGTGGATCCGAATGAAGAGGAATTGGCTCAAGCAAGGGCCGAAAGTGATGCTGAAAGGAGAAGCTAACTTGCGTCGGGATGAGCAAACCGATGAGAATAACTCTTATCCTTTAATGAAGCTGAGCCATCTAATGTGAGGTCGCAAGTTGCTCCTGAAAATGTTGTTGTAGGAGTGAATGGTGGAGGTAACGTGGTGGATCCTTGTGTAGTGGTTGCTCCTCGTACCACTAACTTCAAATACGAGAGTTTTTCGAATTGCGGAGCTAAGGATTTTGACGATACATAAAATGCAGTTGGTGCAATGGAATGGATAGCGGACGTTGAGGTGGTCCTTGCTTCATGTTATTGTCTTGCTGACATGAAGGTTGTGTGTGCAACTCGAATGCTGAAGAAGAATGTCCGTAATTGGTAGAGGGCTACTACGGTGTCAAAAGCTCCTGAGGTACTAGCGGTGATGCCTTGGGGTACATTTAAGGAGAAGTTCTTGGAAGAGTATGTGGGAACATGAGAGTTGAGGCTTATTGTGATGGCCTCCTGGCTAATTAACGTGGTTTATGTAGGCAGCACACTACCTTGTCTACAACTATAAAGGAGTTTAAGAGGTTGAATGATGGCCTCAAATCTGAAAAGTTGTTGAGAAAGCCGATGATAAGAAGTCGAGATCCAAGAGAAGATCTAATTGTTCTTCGGGTTCTAAAAAGAAGTTTAAAGGTAGTTCTATTTCGAATGGAAGTAAGGACAAGAAGAAGAGTGGCACGTGGTGCCCAGCTTGCAAGATTACACATGAAAGTCAATGTTCAGACAAGACCAAAAGGTGCCATATGTGTGGTTCATCGGGGCACATTGCAGCTAATTATAAGGAAAAGATTATACTTCTAAAGTCGAGGCCACCCGTATTTCGAGTTTTTCTATAGATGTTCTCGGTTTCGTTGCGATCGTGAGGTCGAACCTTCTATTAATGTGTGACGAGTGCTATCTTTATTCAAAGACACCTTTCGTTTCGTCCTCACTTACAGAAAGAAGTTAACGTTGTCGATTGTGGACTCCATTTCTTTCTATAAGATAGATTTGCGATTTGTACTACCATATGATGAAGTTGATGATGAAGTCCTGCTTAGGTTAATCATACGCTCTTTATGACCCAGTTGAGTTTCTTGAAGTACCTGCACGTTAACGAAGGGTCCTTACCATGTCGTGAACTTAAGGGATAAAGTTTAAAGTTTCTCTAGACCGTTCAGTCATTACGTTCGGTGATGACATTATTATCTATTCTATGTATGATGAAGAACATCATGCCGTGTAAGGAACGTTACTACGATTTTCTACAAGTAGAGGTCCGATTTTAAATTCGCCCAAAGTGAGTAGAAGTTAAAGTAGAAGCTGAAGCGTAGAATTGAAGGAACAAGGTCCCATTTGAAGTTTACTTCCATGACTATAAGGTTATGGTAAGCACTTGTCTATAACGAGCCAGTCAAGGGTGATGTTTCTAGAGATGAAGATGTTGGTAATATGTGAGTGAGTTCTGAAAATTCATAAGTAACCGGCGTGGAACTATAAGTCTAAAAGTAAGATTTCAGTATCCGAGAACGAAATGACCAAAAGTTGTACTTGATAAAGTTTATGAACCGTAGTGACGTGCCCATTTGGATGCCGCCTGAAGTGTGATACGACCTATTATGATACAAGATGTAGTAAATTTTATATGTTGGCGTGTGATTGAGTTAAAAGCCAAGACTAGATACCGAAAGTTTGGTGGCAATACAAGGAGTTTAATGGTTCCCTGACGAAAGTGAGTGGTCATGTCACCATGGAATAAGAGACGAAGTTGTGTGGGAAGTTAAAAGTAGTGTTGTGACATGAGTAATTAGTAGGCAAGTTGTCCGAAAATGTGTATTTCATGGAGAACTATCGCACCGTTCCCTTGGACATGAAAGAAAAGATGTGTGATTAAGAAGTGCCTTTAAAGTGTGAAAGTAAATGGTGAAATGTTTTGAATCGAGACGACCATTATATGAAATTTATTTTTAAAGATGTTGACAAGTATGAGGAAAATGGAGAACTCAAGTGATGCCTATCACTCTTAGATTGATGGGAAGAAGAACAAATGGGTTATAAAACTTGGTAAAACCATATGATTGTGTGATGGTGCCTTGAGATTTATTGTTGTGATCATATGCATCAATGATTATGCTATAGATGTTGGATGTCATTTCATGATATGACAAGTTATTGAAAGGAAAAGCGCAGAGTCAAAGATCATAAAGACAATAGTTCATAAAGTTGGAATTGTAAAAGAAGTGTTTTGGTTAGCTCAAAATTGTCTAAAGGTTTTGTGGTGAACAAAGGAAGCTTATTATGAGCAAAGTGGGTAATATGGTTTAACCATAAGCCATTATGGAGGGATAGGTTATGCATCGAAAGTTATGGAGAGATGACCCTTTGTTCAAATGAATTATGTGTGATGTGATAGCAAGTTAGCAAGGGTACGTGTTCGAAAGGCTTAATTGTTGAATGAATAGTATTCACTGAATGTAGTATGGGAATATATGTATGTTGAAATGACTTATGTGTGGCGCTTAAATATGGTGTGTCTAGTTCACTAGATACACGTATGAATCATAATGAGATATACATGTTAGTGAGACCAAACGTTGAAGTAGACGTGGGATTAATTAGGTAATGAATGTACCTAATGTTAAAGTAATATGTAAGATGTAGTAAATCGTGCTTATTGTGAAGCTAGTACTAATATGAATACGTGAGACAAATTTATGTGTGATATGCCAAGATGTGTTAAGAAGTTACGTGTAAGTGGTGAGTCCATGTTGATGTGATATAAGACATGGATTAAGATGCAAGTATACGATGACATGATGTATTGGTTGAGGTGAAACCAATGTGCATCCGTGGAGAGATATGAGTATTGATGATAAGGTGTGTTTGTAGTTGGTCGGATTGAGATCCTTGACCAAAAGTCAAAGAAGCTTCAAAGGAAGCAAAAGAAGCTACGTAGGAAATTGATTGATCTTGTGATGATCAAGTGGAAGCATAATCATGGAGAAAGCTTAACGTGAGAAACCGAAGCAGTAATGAAGGAGAAGTATCCGGAGTTATTCCTTTCTGATGAGATTCCAAGGACGGAATCCTCTTAAGGGGGAGGTAATTGTAACATCCTAAACTTTTTATTTAACAGTTGACTAATGTCGTTAAGTCAACATGGGGAGGTCGTTAAGTCTATATTAGATTTAATGTTTATATGTAGTTATGTGTGATTGTGTGATTTGACACTTATGTGTGTTAGTGTCAAGTGATTAATGTAGTCTCGAGATAAAGTAGTATCGTGTGGTAATGTAGTTAAGTGCTTGAAAGTGTGACAAGACTCCCAAATAGAAGTTTAAGCTTTGGAAGTTAAGTAGTAGAAGTAGGAGGGCCTTGTGTGTAATTATAGATGGCTGGCCAGGGGTTAGTAGGGCAATTAGACAACCCTAATTGTCACAAAACTCTGCCTTGTGTGTGTGTTTGCTGCCCAGCCGATCCCCTCCCTCCCAAACAAGTTCTCTCCTAAAATCCAATCGTTTTGGTGCCGTTTTGATCGTGTGTTGCTTAGATCTTGAATCTTTATCATCAAATACAGGTAATATAGGTAATTACCATCTGAGATCTGATTACTAGAGTCTTGTTTTAGTATTCAACCCAGATCATGGGGTGTGGGTTGGGTTATTTGATTAAACGTTTACCGATTTCATGTTATTCGGGTGTTTGAATGATTGATTCATGATGTAAAGGATAAAAGGATTAATTGATGGATTAAAGGCAGTAAACGTGTTGTCAAAAAGGTTAATTTTATGTCTCCAGGTCGGATTGATGAGTGGTATTCATATGGGATTCGATTGAAGGGTTAAAAAGTTAGTTTTTAGTCGAACTGGGCGTTGTGCGGTACACAGATGTTTTGTGCGGCGCACAAATGTGACTTTTGAATGTGAGGAGCCCGTTATGCGGCGCACAGAAATTCTGTGCGGCGCACAGGCTGTTTTTCCAAAAAATTGCAAAGTTTCTGTTTGAAATAGGATTGTTTTGTGCGGCGCATACTCAGTTCGTGCGGCACATAAGTGTTCATTTTGGGTCTTGTGCGGCGCACATAAGTCCTGTGCGGCGCACAGGTGTATCTGGTCTAGTGCAATTGTTTTGTGTAGCTTATAGACCGATCTTAAACTTGTTCTAGGTTTTTGGAAGCACCTAGTCATCATTGTATTGTGCTTGTAGCTTGTTGATAAGCTGTATCGAGGTAAGATACACTACTTTTGTCACACCGAGGGTTCAACAAGCAAAGGTTTCTTACTTACAACTTCCTTAACGGTAACTTATGATGTATGTGTGTATTTCGGGTTACACGGGAGGTATTGTGGGTTATGAAGTTGACCATGAGACCTGAAATGCAGTCCCTAATGTAGTGAAATGAAGTATTGCTTAATGTAGTGTATTGCAATGCAGTTTATGTAGTATTACGAAGTATCTCATTATGCATGAAATGTAGAAATGAAGGTGATGCTTGATATATGCATGCTTACATGTCTTGTACACCTAGCTCACTAGACTTATTAGGTTGCCATGTCACTTGCACGTTTAAGGATCCAAACGTAATGAAGATAAAGTGTGTGAATGTCTAGGAATATGTGTTACCTAGACTATATGTGTGTGACGGTTTAGGAATGTGTGTTACCTAAACCATATGTGTGAAACCGAGCTCGTAAATATAATGCAGGGAAAGTGTTAAGCTTAACCCGTACTGGTCTTAGCCGGACGAGTGCGTTAACGTAGTTGTTGCTTGGGTGGCTCCTTGCAACATGGTCATTATAATGCAGGGCGAGTAATACGAGGGGTCTGACCCACCTCCATATACGGATTACTCTGGGATTGGCTTGCCATTCCTTAACGACGTTTGATGAGTAGCCTTTTGGTTGATCATCTAGTCGGGTGTGATGCAGGGCACACTTATATGCAGATAACGAAGATACGTGTGATTATGTGTGTAATAAAAGAAGGATAGGCACAATTAGGGTGATTCATCCTAAGTTGATATGCAGGTTGTATGTGTGTGTTATGTGGGTTGTGCCTTAATGTTTTGTCAACAAAGTAGAAATGTTTTAATTGGACAACGCTTTATAACTTTAGTGTTATCTTACTTAGCTAATTCGTTAGCTAACACGTGTCTTTTGAATGTGTGTTGCTCCCTCAGGTTTAGCAAAGCCGAGGAAGACGTAGAATGAAAAGTGAGGAATTGGGTAGAATGCTTGATGAAGACTTTAGCTACCCATAGATCCTACACCTCATTAGACTTTATTTACATCTTGATATTATGCAGATTTTATGAAGTACTATGTAGACGGTTGTTTTGTGTTAGGCAACCGTTGGGTTTTCATTTAGACATTTTGATGGTTTGACATGTAACACCAATAAATGCAGGAACCAAACAGTTTTTATCGGTTTTGAACTTTTAAAGTTTTCTTCCGCATCTTTTAACACCGTTAGGTGGAAATTTTTGAAAACCCATGTTTTTAAATGTCGGGTGTTACAATTATGAATAAGTGATAGGGGTATTTTGGGGTTTTCACTTACTTAAAGTTGAAAAAATGGAGGGAACAAATGCTTTATAATGTAGTAGAGATATATATAAAGCCGAAAATAGATTTAAAAGTAAAAGAAAAACAAGATCTTTGATGATGAAAAATCCTTTACACTTTAGATCTAAACAAATCTTGCCAAAATCTAAAAGAAAGATGAAGAAAAGATGGGATATTATGATAAGTGATAGGGGTATTTTGGGGTTTTCACTTACTTAAAGTTGAAAAAATGGAGGGAACAAATGCTTTATAATGTAGTAGAGATATATATAAAGCCGAAAATAGATTTAAAAGTAAAAGAAAAACAAGATCTTTGATGATGAAAAATCCTTTACACTTTAGATCTAAACAAATCTTGCCAAAATCTAAAAGAAAGATGAAGAAAAGATGGAGATTTATGATTGTTGGTGGTGGTTTGTGGTGGTTGAGTGGCGGTCGGAGGGTGGTGGCCGGATTTGGAGAGGGGGGCGGCTAGAGAGAAAAAGGGAGGAGAGGGAGAGAAGTGAGAGGGGCGGGGGGAGAAATGAGGGTTAGGGTTGGTGGGGTTTTTGTTCTTTTTTTTTCCTTTCTATTTACCCTTTTCTTTGACTTCCAACTAAAATGGTTTGACCCGGCAACTCAAGAATACACGAGACCCGTAAATTCATTTTGCCGACATATTTGAATGTAACTTTTCAATAGCTTTCTAACGGATATAAACAAGTCTATATTTGTTTATT
Source organism: Erigeron breviscapus (assembly GCA_034093135.1). NCBI lineage: Eukaryota > Viridiplantae > Streptophyta > Magnoliopsida > Asterales > Asteraceae > Erigeron > Erigeron breviscapus. The sequence continues at coordinate 230,720,098 of CM067167.1, read as the reverse complement.
AAATCTTTATTTGATTAAATTTAAAGTATTTCATTTTATTTGGCATTTCCACAAGACAACTAGTATTCCTCCTGTTCCCGAGTCCGCGCACAATTTTTCTAAAGTCTAAATGCTCAAAAATCCCGAACAAAGCATAAATCCACTTATTCCATCGATAAAGTCTTAAAGTCTAATGACGTACTTAAACAAAACGAACTAAAACGACCGGAAAAGTACTTCGGAAAATACGCTCAGATGACGATTGTCACAAAGAGCTCCAGCGCCGCTGGGAAGCCCAGTTCAGCAAACCGACTTGAACACCTATTTAAGCCGAAGCAGCCCTCAAAACCCTAAGAGAGAGTCGATTCAGCAGCCCTAGCCGCCCACATCAAACCCTAGGTCGACTTTGCAGATTCCAAGGAGGTTTTGGAGCTTCTAACACCTTCCGATCTTCATCCTCAACCTAGATCTACTCTTTTAATTTACTTTCAGTTGGTAAACAATGTCTTTCATCTTTTCAGACTTTGTTATTCCTTTAATAATGGTAGGCTAGTAGGCTGAATACTTGTTTGGATCGATGTGATCATGTAGACGTTTATTTATTTTACTTTATTTGTTAGATCTGTTGGAGTGTGTTTTACTGTTTATCGTAGATCCATGTTTTACTAGTTCTTCATATTAATATCGGTTCTATATCTGCATGTATTAGTTTAATTCTGATGATCGGTCTATAATCATACACTAGGATTAATACATAAGGATGAAAAACACTAGTCGGTCTATAACTAGATGTAAAAGGTGATTCACTTATAACTGAGGGATCCAGAACCATAGTAATTAGGATGAATAGAACATGAAGCTTAACAATGTCAGACGCGATCCAGTGACATGGAAACGTGCACTGTGGTCACCGGAGAGAATTATTATCTGGTCATTGCTTAAAAGTCGGGTAAGTTAAAGATGAATTTGTAACACGAACTTTAGGTCATTAATGCTTAAACAATGAATCTAACGAGAATTTGTTTAAAGAAGTAGTGTGAGTCTAGGGACAGCACTAGTTAATTAAGCAAAGTGAATCTAATGAGAATCTGAGCCGTGATTAAGTTTCCATCAGTCTAGCAAGTAGGTAGAGTAATATTCGGTCGTATCATGAGATCTGAGATGCCAAACAAGTATTTTAATTTAATTATTGTTATTTGCTTTTTCAAACTATTTTCAGACTAAGCCTCTCGCTGAATAAGCGGTTGCGGCTTCTATTTATTTTTCAGTTATTTTAATTAGTTTAATAGGAAATCGTGACAACGTCCAACCGCTAGAATTACACATATTGCTAGATTAGGTAAAGCAACACGTCTCTGCGAACGATCCTGTACTTGTCACTTAACTATACTACATCTGATCGAGTCCCCTGTCCGTTAAGATGGGTGTGTTTTGAGATAATTACTTGTACACCATTTTTATAAATTTAAACACTAAACAAAAACCACCCATCAATACAGTTAACTAAGTGATATCTATTTCTTTGTCTTTAGATGACATATAGAATTATGATCTCTATGTATATATATATCTCAGCGAAATCCAATTCCATATATACATGCAAAAACAATTCAAAGAAATACAAATCCTTATCTATATTTCCATATCCATATTTCTGCAAATCTCTATAAACACAGATTTATGTCTACACATCCATTTTCATCTCTATATAAATCAACTTTTTATTTAACACATTCAAAAAAATCAATTAGAAAAGTTGAAGATACCATCCATACATACAACTAACAAAATCAATTAGATGACCATACATACACCCAAATAAAAAATCAAACAATCCATAATATACAACCCAATTTTATAGCGGCATCAAAATCCATATATACATCCAGATAGGAAAATCAAAAAATATAGCAAAGAATTGATAAAAAAAAAAAAACCAATTAAAAGCAATTAATTAGAAACAAACAATTCAAGCTAAATAAAGATACCCACTAACTAATCTATAGAGATTGATATAGATGGAATCGAAAATCCATCCGAATTCATTTGAAATGAAAATCCATCCGAATTTTCCGTGATTTACCATGATTGATATAAAGATTGATATACCCACTTATAATATTCAATGGTTTTTGCATTTCTTCTTATTAAATTTTCATGAAGTAATGAAAGTGTGTTTAATAAATGCTTAAGTTTTCTTTATTTGTTTTTAAGTTTGTCTTATAAAAGACAAAAATATAATTTATGAGTTGTGTTTGAAGGTAGAAGAAAAACAGAGATGAAGATGGGCACTTATGTTTGGTTGAATAAGTGAGTCAACAGTTCCACGTAAGCATTTTAACCTGGTAACCTGGTAGCTTACATTATTTAGACAAATTTTGTAAGTTACTTACATTGCATAGGCCTTTTACGAAATCTTTACATAACATAGACATTTAGTCGTAGTTAGTTGCATTCACAGGTAATAATTCCATACAATTACTATAAGTTTGATACACACAATTGACGATAAAATTTTAGTAGTTCGATACACAGTACAAAATGGGACAAATATTACGTATATTTTTACGCATTGGTATTTAAAAGCTCAATTAGTTTCCATTATCTTCAAAGACATCTTTCAGCGTATACACTAGAATATCAAATTGGAAAATGATAAATAGACCTAAAGATATGCCTAAAAATCAACCTAAAATTTTAAAACTTTGACATGTGTATTCCATTAAGTCTCTTTCCTAGTCTTATCCATTGAATCTTTCAAGTGTCACCGTCTTATTATTAGGTTGATTTTTAGGCACACCAATTAATTGATTATTTGGGATTTTATATAGAAACAAGCCCTTTACCTTTGAATGACTATCTAATTCGTACACCTTGCATACCACACTCATTAAAATTGGATATCGTTGTTATTTATTAAGATTTTTACATACGCAAAGAGGCCACATACAGCGGTTTGCAGCGATGACAATTTACTTTCTGGTAACAGTACAGATTATCATAGACTGATGAAGAGAAGTCTGCATTTGAAGTCTCGAATGGATTCAACAAGGACATTTACAATACCTACATACTTTGCAACTCCAAAGTTTAATATAGAGCTCATCAATTTGCAAATTGCATTGGATCCTAAAAGTAAGTATTATTGAAGTTCACTAAAGCATACATCCTTTAAAGACAAAATTATAAATTCACTTACTTGGTTTTCATGGGCTCATGACTGACTTTTAATGAAGTATAACAAATTTAGAAATGCACTTAAATACATTGTATTCTGAGCCATTAACTCAACACATCCCAAACAAGACTAAAGCTACAAGTCATTCATTGACATGAGAGATGCAAAAGCTAAAACAAATAAAAATTATAAAAAGAAAAAGAACAGGCATAACCCATTTTAAATACTGAAAACTACACAACGACCCTCCATCATTATTTCTTGTTCTTACATTCATTCAAGGTCTTCCTAATGTTTGAAGCAGATCGCTTCTTCTCGGTACTTGCTTGACCTTTCAAAGGGTTTCTGCTACAGGACAAACTGCTGCCGCTATCTTCTGTTTGAGGTTGTATTTTTTCGCAATTATCGGACGGACATCTTCCACTCCAATTAGGCTTTCTAAAAATGGTAATATGGAAAGCAGTTCTTGATCGGATCGGTCATCATACCAACTCTCGATTGGTATGCCATTGTCAACTTGGAATCCAAATGCCTGAAGCATTACAGTGTTAGAGACTTAGAATATGGTATCTAACAAGACAATGGACACTTGATTAACCATACGAATCTTTTGTCTGTTTTTATTGAGGTGTGCCGTAGATTAGACCTGAACTAACTATCCTGGCATAAAGCCCATCCTAGGTATTCAGCAGATTTTATTTTAGTTGATTTTTGTAATTTATGTAATTGTGTTCTAGGGCTAGAGACCAGGCTATTATGTACATATTAGGACTGGGTTTTTTGGCTCAATTTTGTGCATCTATATTTTATAAATTCAGCATAAAAGTCGGACATTTTACTTAACTATATGTGCAATGGGAATAGAGGGTGTAAAATAACCCATAAGGTACCATACTCGTAGAGAGCAGGACTCAGAGAAGATCGCAGAAATTATACCTGTGGAGAGTTATCAATCATCACAACACGTGCCAAATCACGGCCTAGAACTGATAGATCTTTGAGGTAATTCCCTTCTAAGAAAACACACGACTCACGATAAACACGATGCCTAAATACTTTTCTCTTTGGGTCCAGCACATTCAGGAGCTGTTCAGCATATATGCTTTGACTAGCAGTAAATATAATAATCTCAAAAAGACCAGCCACCCTGTCCATAAACTCTTTGAGATAAGGACGACAACGAACATACACCTTGTGATCCTCGCGGTTAAAGTTGACAGTGAACGTAAAATCAGCATCATTACAATGTTCGAGTGTGGAGTGCACCAAAGTCTCTGCCAAATAACAGAAGCCAACTTAAATGAATTGTCTATACCAGTAATAAGCCAATAGATTGCTTAACAGACCAGACCCACTGAACCAGAGAGTAGTTATTCAGAAGACATAAATACTCTTCAGAAGTGGTTAAATGGGTGGGACGGATAACAGGTAAAAATGGATTTGAGTGTAAAGTAGTACTTTGTGTAGGTGAGGTCGGGCATAAACACTTTTTGTCCATACAGTGTGATAATAAATTATCGTAAAATTATGGAATTTACTGCCTTTATTATTTAAAATAATCTATTTTCTTCAAAATATAATAATACTTGATGCTTTCATAATACCCTTTGGGTAACTTTCAAGCCGTGTGACCCATTTCCTTTTAAGGCATTTCTTTTAACTTTTACTCTTTTGACCAATTAGAGATGAAACTGAATAACTCTGTCTGCAGTTAACATTTAATAAAAATGCAGAGCTAGAAACAGGTGAAGACAATAACTAACCATCCAAGTCTAAAACTAGAGTAGTTGGTGGACAACTCCGTGTCTGTTTGGGTAGTAGCACGGGCCTAAATGTTGGAACCACGGCCGCTAACTCTGGCAAATTCTTTATAAAAAAGTAAGGATCAAATTCATCATATTCTTCACATTCATCATCCTCCATTTGAACATCAGATGATGTATGATCATGATCATCTTCGTCGACACATTCCAACTTTGAGTCTTTCATGCATTGGTATATGGCTGAAACCTCACTTGAAAGATTGTAACCTACATCTGCAACACAGCAAAGGATAGCAACATAATACACAAGACAAGAAGTAATCCACACTTAATTTAATGGGTCAATGCATTTCTATTCATCAAGAACAAACCTTCAGAACCATTATAAAATTTCATATCAAAAAGCTAAAACTAAACAGATTTCTCTTTCATACAACACTAAACAGATAATCATCTTGCATGACACCTTTCCAGAAGACTAAATGGAACTGCATAGAGGTCAAAATTCTGACACAGTTACTCATGGATGGAATCAAGATGAGATTTATCCCCAACCAACAAAATAGCTAAGATGGAAACTGAGGAAAAAAAATACATACATAATAATAATATAGTATCTTTTTCTTTTGTCATTATAAATGACAGAATAACTAAATGTAAAGAACTTATTAAAAATCTTGGACAAAAATTGCACGGCTCAACATGACCCAACCTGTATTTACCTGAACTCATCTTGACCAGTTACCTGACACACCCATTTGGACACCCTTTAGAAACCGATAGACATTAACCAGCTAAATCCAAATCATTATTATCAAAATAATGATCCCATTGTTTACCTCCATCTGCAACTTCTCCTTCGGCAGATCTCGAAATATGAAAGGTGGGAGAAAATATGGTTCCGTTCACGAATGGCTCAGCTACATTACATCCCTGCTGCATATATGAAAGCACTTGTTAAAATCCATGATTGAAACACCATTCCATGATATTGAGTCATTGACATTAATGTCTAATAATAATCACTCTTTCCATAAAGACTAAAAATTACAAATATATCGACATATAACAATACACTAATCAAACCGCAAGAGCTTCAGTATTATACAGCTCTACAGGACATAGTGTAGATTTTTTTTATCAGAGTAATGTTTGGTGAACACTTAAAACTTTATAGTTTGACGCATGACTTGATGATGTGCTATTGTGCTATATGTCTAACGCTTTTTTATCATTTAAATATGTTACTAAAAACTAGTATATGTTTGTCAATTATCCTATGAAAATTAAAGAGATAGTAAAGCAAATACAGACTTACAGAGCTAAAGTCATTAAACACTACACTAAAAAGCAGTTAGAGGCGAACAATGGCTAGAAGAAAAAGTTGATAGATATGAATTTCAAAATAGAAACAACCTATAAAACAGAAACTAGCATCTAGTTCATAAAATAGGCATATAATCTTAAGATACATACATGATAAATTAAGCTTAAGTAATCTTATTTACTCAAGTGACAAACTGACAATTATGTATTTTTCTAAATGAGCAATATAGTAAGGGACAATTTACGGAATTTAGAGGTAGCAGATCCACAGGTTTGGTAACAGGTCATAGTAGGTCAGACCAGCCCCCACACCTTTTTGTCCTTTTTGGTTTTAGAAATTTAGAATGTGTTAAAATGGGTTAAAGAAATCATATCAATAATAATAACAATCTACGTTCTTTTAATAAAGCAATATAAGAGGTTTTATGCATTTGAACAAAATGCAGATGAAGTTTGAGTTCCAACCCATTCCATTATTACTTAAATATTTTAGGTTACTTATTTGACCAGTTGGATATATGACAAAATACACTGCATTTGCATGTAAACAGGTTGAAACTGTCACCTCTAACATAACGACAATGAAATATATTATATTTAATCAAAAGATAAAAAAATATATGATTACCTCAGATTCCACAGGCATGTTGCTGATAGCAATATAAGGATCAACCTCGGAACATATAGTGCCATTGGTATCACCATCTGATATTTCACTTCTAGCATTTAAATTTGTTGCATCAACATTCTCCTTGCTATTTCTTGTACGGCGTGCTGCTGATTACAATTGACATACACATGGCATTCAAGCTTACAATCACCAAAGTGAAAGAAAAGTAATAATGCGTATATAATGCAAAAAGAATCAAACTCTAAATATATGACACCAACAAGCCTATGGATTAAGTACAAGCTTATATCAACGGACATTATTTGAAAACAGTTCTACATGTTCAGACTGTTAAAGGCAGAATCTGAAGTAAGCATATATTTCTCCACAGCACATATATACCCAATTACCCATTGTTGACAATTTAGTGCTTGTAACAATCAGAAATGAACAGCAAATCCGGTAGGGGAGAACAAACACATTGAGAAAGAATCAAGTTTAGGTGGCAAAAGCCCACTCAGGGGGGCCGGGTTGAACTGAAATTCTTTCAGTACATCCAGAACTCCAGAACTTCTATAATTAAAATTAGTGTTATATATGATCACAAAACTGTTGTGAAACAATTAATCAGAGAAGTTGTAGATACAAATACATTTTAGGTGACTTTCAAGCCATTTGATATGTTCCCTATTTGACTATACTTTTTGATGTGATCATTTGACCCGTCAGAGATAAACCTTAACCCAAATCAGCCCGTACAAAAGTTAACAGGCTGAAATTTCCACCTTTAAAATCAAGGTTAGTCGGTTGTCTGTGCATGATAATGGAAGACCATTTATTTATATAACCAAAGTAACCAACTTACCAGGGTTTTGTTTTCTAGCAGAAGAAGTAATCATCTGCGATACTTTGTTTTCATGGTTATTATCATCTTCAGGAACCTGCTTCTTAGTTTTTGAAACTTTAGGATTCCCAGGCGCTTTAGAAGAATTTCTTCCCATAGCTACTTTCTTTGTTTGCATCTCACACTTAGATAGGATCCAGATCTAAATGCTTATCTTCAAAGTTTGGGAAATATGTTTATAAGTTGTGATCTCTGCAGACTATCTGAACATCAGAAAGTTGCCTACATTAAGTTTCAAATTTGATTAGCTGTACATGATGTACTGATAACCTATTATCTTGTAAAATTGAAGGTAAAAACACAAAACAAGAGTGTTCTGAAATTCTGATTGAGAATGGGAGGATATTATAACCTATTATTCAGTAAAACTACAGCATAACTCGTTATGGAAAGATGAAAAGTATATAATATGATCAGTACTCATGATTAGCAGCCATGAATAAGCTGAACATTCGAGTTATACACCAGAATCACTATGGATAGTTACAAAGAACACAAAGTACCTCTAAATATATAAGCACATTCATACCCGCTATATGAAGATTATAAATTGCAGTCATTATTCATTTTAATTTAAGAGCATTTGCAACACAATACTTAAAATCAACTCAAATACAGATTGGATAAAAGCATGGTAAATCTTAGATTAAAGCCACGGGCCACCTAAACATGACATGGTTGTAGACGCTTTTCCACATAATAACAGATCATTATATTGTTCCATCAACAATTTTCCAAGGAAAACTACCCACATGGACACAAAACTAACAAATCGTTGAAGCAAATTAAATATGGGATCGTGCATTTTCATGCCTGATATCTGAAAGCTGATATACCCACCAGGATAAGAGCTTTTCATGAAGCAAAGTACATAATATACTCGAAAGCCTCTATTCACAATTTCAGATCTTTAAGTTTCACTGGTCTACCCATTTTCTGGTTTCAATCGCTCACAAGGTAACAAGTAAAAGAAACTTCTAATTTACCCGACTCAATCGATTTCTATGTAACCTATATTCACTACATTCAATAACTAAACCTTTTTTGCAAAACTAAAAAAAATCCTCAATCATTATTTGCAAAAGTAAAAAAAATCCAACCTTTTTTGCTTCACCTGGTCCTAAGCTCAAACCATGTATAAAAAATCAAAAATATATACATACACAAGTTATAAAACATATACATTCATTTTCTTTTAAACATTTATGCCATCCTTTACAAGTCTTTACAAAATCAATACTAACTTAATCACTAGCAAGACCTGCAATTACCTTCTTTTTTATAGTTTAAGAATACTACAACAACATTTCCCAATCCCGCAAAAGGCGGGATCTTAGAGTTCAAGAATCTTTGCCTAAAGTGCCTTACTATTTAAAAAAAAATGTAATTAAAATTTAAGCTCATTAATTTCAAATACCCTAAAATTTACAATCAATAAAGAAATGTTCAAATTAATAAATCAAGAACATATATAAAACTAAAAACAGGTAAATTTGCAAAATATTTAACATAAAAACAACAAACAACAAGCAAACCCTAAAAAACCCTAATTTGCAATAAATAATAAAAATCAGCTGAAACAAAAATGCAAAAAACATATAGATACAAAAATAATAAATTTGAGCTATATGTATATAGTATATAATGTGGAATAAGCTACCTGTATTTCAATTTGATGAATCTTGAAGCTCAGTTACAAACTCCAGACACACACACAGTAAGTGTGTGAAGAAAAAAAGGGGGAATTTAAAACAACGGTCAAAAAAGAAAGTATAGATACAAAATATAGATACAGTCCAGCTGAAATATATGTATTTTGAAATTAATTATTACTACTGAAAAATTAGAAATTTTCCCTCCAAGGAATAAAGAGAGGGAAAACTAAAAAATAAGAGATTTCAGCGAAATTTTTGCTGTCTGATAAATATGATTTCTATTTTATAAATGGGATAATTTTTTTATCAATTTTTGTATTATATTATATGGTTTAATTAATTAATAATGGAATTAAATACATTAAATAAATAAGTGCAGCTAGCTCAAGTGTGAGTTAGGATTATTCGCGCGTGTAATTCACGGTGGGTGGGTAAGAAAGAAATGAAGGGGAGTGAGAGCGCGTGATAGAAAGGGCAGTGGTTGAACATGTGATGCGGAATTTGTGGAAATTAATATTTTTTTGCTATTTTTGAGTTATTTTATTTCTTTAGTTTTTCTTTCCTGAATTTTTGTAGAGGGGTCTATTTTTGTGTAATTTTCATTGATAGTCCCTATAAATATAATAATTATCTTTGAAATGTGTTATGTATGTCTGTGACACATGTACGAATATGTTCAGGTGATATATAGTCATGTTTGTAGTGTGTGTACTTTTTTCCAACGAATTATTATTGCTTTGTACTTCTCTAGTAGTATGTAGTATCACAAGTTCACAGTATTTATCATATTTATGCATTTTGATGCGAAATAAAGCATCTTATGTATACAATAACTTTTAAAACATAGGCGTTGTTAATGTTGAGGACTACGAGTTTTCATGGAGTCGGGGCACCATCGTGCAATGACAACATTATCAATCGATATTTCAACTAACAAGATTACTTCAACTATGGCAAGAGCCGTGAACCGTTGCTCGTGTACGTCTAGCTATGCCAACTTGGGACGAGCCCTTGGCCTTGGATGGCTTAAGTTACTTTGCCTTCCATCCAATTACTAGACTTTAAGCTCGCGTGAAACGCGGGGCTAGTTAAAATATATTACAAAATTCATTCTACCTGTAATATTTTTAAACAAAAAATTTTCTTTAAAAATATATGTTACACAATTAATTTAACCTTTAAACAAACAATTTATTTTTACACAAATAATTTTACTTGTAAAAATTTTAAACAAACACTGTATTTAAAAATTATATTAAAAGAAAAATAATGTCAAATTTGAAAATTTTCATATATAAAATGAAGCCCAGTCATTTGACTCCATATACTTCAACCCAGCCCAAAATCTCATTAGTCCAAACCGGTTTTTTTTAAAATATAAGCAAAAAAATTGACATAATATGGCACATGTTATTTGAAGACATAAGAAAAATACAAACAAAGTCAACTGGTATTTATCAATATATACAAAACCATCTATTAATTTAGAATAGAAACCAGGATATGGAAAAATATACAAAATGGTCCCAACATACAATAAACTAATTTAGTCAGATGGTCCCAAGAAAATCGATCCAACAAGTTTTACACTTTTGCAATACTTGAAATCAATGAATATTCACAATCACTGACATGTCATAAACCCCACATATATAACATAATATAAAACCCCAAATCAAGAAATAGGGTTTCTTCCAAAATAAAAAACTTTCATTTATACTAATCTTAATAGTCCATTATATTACAGGAACTTTCCTTATAGTCCATCATATACGAAATACATGAGTACAGAAAATCTATACGAAAGACAAAGATTATAATGTAAATTTTAAATATAATTACCGGATTGACAATCATCTTTCCTTTACTTGAAGAAGGTGAAGATCCGCTCCTCAGATTGTAAGGACTCGCCATTACAGAATCAACTTAGAGAAAGAAGAACTAAAGAATAATTTATTAATTGAAAATCAAATTGATTTGTTTTTCTTTAGGAGTTGGAGAAGAGCACGAAGTCCGATAGTTTTGATTGTGTGGTTATAAAATGAACTTCATTTACTTTGTATTTCTTTTTATCTAACTAAGGTTAAAAGTATGGTTAAGGATAGGTTAAATGATCATTGTTTATTTAGACAAATTTTTTGAAAGGGCAAGTTTTGATTAAAAGAGAGTTAATATAATACTGATAAAATTCTAACCAATATTCATGATTTTTATCACATATAAATCAACTTAAACAACTTCCATAACACCAATAGAAATGAATCCACATTTTTCCCTCCAATTTATTTACCTCGTTTCTTTTAATTGAAAAGTTAAGGAAAAGTTAATGAATCTCAATGTTTACTCTTAAAAGTCTTAGGGTTTAATTTGAAAAATATTTAATAGTTGTCTTAATTATTTATTATTAAACCTTTTAAACTTCTATTTATAATCTCTTGTCTCGAGACAAACTCTTCCTCCCATCAAGAAATCCTTCAACCGCCGTTTACCTTTTCCCCTTCATTGTTCCTCCATTTTAATTTCGAACCACAATCACTATGTCTGCAGAGGTTTGTTTATTTTCTTTCTTGTTTATTGTAATTTTCATTGGTTTTTTATATTGCCTGATTAAGGATTTAGTAGTTTTCTTAAATGCATGTTTCCTTTTCTTGGGATCCTTAAGTTTTTAGGGTTTCCAAATAATGGTTTTAGTAATTTTGTTGGAACAGGGGACCATGTAATTTTTTATATTATTCGAATAACCGCGCTTATATTGTATTTGAATATATTATTCAACAATTTGTTTCCTTTTCTTGGGATCCTTATATTGTATTTTTTATATTATTCAATAATTTGTTTCCTTTTCTTGGGATCCTTATATTGTATTTTTATATTATTCAATAATTTGTTTCCTTTTCTTGGGATCCTTATATTGTATTTTGAATATATTATTCAAAAATTTGTTTCCTTTTCTTGGGATCCTTATATTGTATTTTTTGTTTTTTAGTAACATTACCGCTTCCCCTAGTTTTTTTTATATTATTCTTCCATTTTTAAGTTGTTCCTGTTTTTTGATTATTCCTTTTTAAAATTTCCTTTTAATAGGTAGGTAATACAAATTTGGAAATATGTTAAATGATTGGTTTTGTTTGATTTTGTTAAATAGTTGGAGTTTCCATTCCAATTTCTTGCCAAATGTGGTGAAACTAAGGACTTAGTAAAGCGACTGGTTAGTTCTTTCTATAAATATATATTTAATAAATTTGTTTCCTTTTCTTGGGATCCTTATATTGTATTTTTTGTTTTTTAGTAACATTACCGCTTCCCCTAGTTTTTTTTATATTATTCTTCCATTTTTAAGTTGTTCCTGTTTTTTGATTATTCCTTTTTCAAATTTCCTTTTAATAGGTAGGTAATACAAATTTGGAAATATGTTAAATGATTGGTTTTGTTTGATTTTGTTAAATAGTTGGAGTTTCCATTCCAATTTCTTGCCAAATGTGGTGAAACTAAGGACTTAGTAAAGCGACTGGTTAGTTCTTTCTATCAATATATATTTCGAATATGATAATTTCAGTGTCCTATATGTATGTTTATTTCTAAGATATGCTATTTTTATTATTGTTTTTAGGTGATACCAAACATTTTTGGCAATGTGTTGCCAAAAGAAGGTGAGTTTATTATGAAATTGATTGATAGTAGGGGGAAGACACATAAGGTTCATGCTTTCCGTTTGAATGATGGGAGTTGCCTTCTTTCTGGTTTAGTTTGGACAAAGTTTGTGAATTCTGATCCATATAAACAATTTGGTACTTTGTGCTTTACTTTGAAAGAGAATTATATGTTTGGGGTTCAAGTTTACTGCAGCGGTGGTTTGGAATATCGTAGAATGATGTATCCTGGAGATTCTGCTGTTAACAGTCAGTTAGTTCTTGCAAGTAATTATACATTATATCAAGTGGTACGTGATTCGTTGAAATGATCTGTTTATTACTTTAGGTTACACATGTGTTTTTTATTAAATTATTTTATTTATTTTTTCATTATTGTTATTTCTCTTGTAGGTGCTCTCTGCATGTTTCTTGTTTAAGTTGAACCGAAATCATGATCATGACTGGCAAGTTACCACAGTGGTTTATGGTAGGAAGCAGATTGCAGAAGTAAGTGTTACCTATCATCCGTATGAATTGGATGGTCAGAATGGAAGGATGGCAATTAGTTTTGAGGGAGTAAGATGGAAGAATTTCTGTTCCATGAATAATATCCTTCCAGATAACATTCTTAAGTTCACCAAAAATTTGGACTTGAGTTTCAAGGTAGAGGTGTTTGAATCTGATGGCAGTGTTAAACGCGTTCATGATGAAGGTAACATTGTATTTGATTAAAATTATATTCTCCAATTTTTACAACCAAACTATTTTTGACAGTATTGCATATTCATTGGTTTATGATGTAGTGTTTAATGATCGTAAGGAGATGGATTGTTATTCATCTTCTTCAGAAGATGAGGAAATTCTTGAAACCAAATACCACAAATGTAGGTATCCTCATGCTGCACACTCACGTTATGCCTCACACTGCTTTCAGATTATTCACCATCGTAATGTGGAAATGAATCAATTGGTAAAATCTTGTTTCTTCTGTCCTTCATTCAAAGTTTGTTTTCATTTAAATGGATAGTTTATGATAATTAAATAAGTTACAGTTTACATTTTATGTCTTCACATTACTTTATGTTTTGTGTAGATTTTGCCCAAGTCCTTTGTTGTTAAGCATAAGTTGGTAAACTATGATTCCGGTGTCCTTCACTTTGGTGAACTGGTGTTTCCCTTTCATTTGATTCCAATCTTTGATGGTACGACCCCAGGAAATGTTATTAATACGATTATGATCATGGATTGGATTTACTTCATGGGTCAGACGGGAGTCGAAGAAGATGACTGGGTCAGGTTTCAATTCAATCCTGATGACAATGTTGTAGGTGAAACTCTTCATTTGGATGTTTGTTAACTTTATTATGTCATCAGGATGGAAGGTGATGTGAATTGATGTATGTATTAACTGTATGTGTTATCTTAGGAGATGATTAGTAAATGTGGTTACGAACATGCACTTTTTCGAAGTATGATTGTTGGTTTTGTTTTTCTTTTGCAGCAACATACTTGATATAATCGTATGGTATTTTGGACACGTTATGCTATGTTTCAAATATGTTTAAGATCTTTGATTGCTATTGCTTTATCTATGAACTATCTTATACATTTTTTGTTTATATTGTCGAGTTCTTAGAATTTTTGTTTATTTTGGTGTACATACATGCTGAAATTTATTCCAAATTTAATTTAAATTGTGTGGAAGTTTTATATATTTTTATACACATTAGACAGTTGCACTAATTTTGTTTTATAAAATATACAGTTGAAATGTAAATAATTAATGTATTTTAGGGTCAACAAATTTAAACAAATTTTATTTCATACATACACAAATCTATTTTATCATCTAAGTTTAAGCTCTTAGGTAGACTAAATATACATGTCTTATTATTTCTTTGATTTTAGTTTTTAGATGTACTTTCCCATGTCATTATAATATCTAATCAACTTAATTAACTTAAAAAGGAATTTTAGAAAATCATATTTTTACCAATGTTACGTTCTAAATAATAAATTTGGTTGCAAAAATGTAATCGTATAAAATAAATACTTATTAGAATTTTGAAGTACTGCTTTTGGGCCCATATACTGGACGGCAGCCTGTAAAGTCCCTCACACGATGGTTTAACCCACGAGTGTAAAATACAAGACAAGTATGAACTAGAATCGGACTAGTATTACTTCAATATAAATATGCAAGAATATAAACAAAGTAATAAATGACTTAAGCAATATTTAAACAAGTAAATAAATGGTGGAACACAAATGTAGTTTTCAAGTGTATTTTCTTTATTGATGTATAAACAAAATACAAGATCGTTGCGGAACCTAGATATTACACGTATGTAAGTATCTAAACAATCTTTGAATTACAAGTGATCTATACTTGCTAAATAAACTCCTTTGATCGATATACTTAGAGTTGTGAAGTATAACTGTTTATATCGAGAGTATTTAAACAAGTTCACCAATTTGCTAAAAAGTGATTTTCTCAAAGAAATGACTTTGTATTTATAGGCAATAAAATTCACCAGTGAATTTTGTGCCGTACAAATATGGTTGCATACATTTAATGATCCGACAAGAACATTAAATGTATTGGATAAGGAATAAGGATAAAGTCACATCAAGTGCAAGTGTATCCTTTTATCCAACCACCTTAACACACGTATACTTTGGTAAAGAACAAGTGGGTTGTTCTTTGGAAAGTGTGTAAAGGCTTAAAGTCAAATCCTCGATATCAGTGTTCAGACTTGTAAGGTCTAGAACACTGACAATCCTCCAGTGTACAGATCTGGAAAGACTTCCAGTGGACTCCGCCATTTGTCAGTCTTCTTTATTCTTACTTCAGTCTTTGACTTCAGTGAGAACGTCTTCAGTAGTGTAGATCTGGACTGGGGTGAAGTCCAGTGAGCTAATCTGGAGAATACTCCAGATTCCTATACAAGTATTTGCTCACTGGTCTTCCATTATTTCTGGACAAATCTTCAGAAGGACTCCAGATTCCAAGTCTGGAGTAGGTCCAATAATTATCATTTCTGGACAGATCTTCAGTAAGCTCCAGTAGTCGAGTCTGGAGCGAGTCCAGTAAATCTGGACCTAACACAGCCCATAACAAAATTAGCCCAAACTAATATCAACCGTACACATTAAAAAAATATGATGTGAGCCCAAAATTGTAAAAAAATTAGTTAATTAATGATTTAACTTATTTATGATTTAAAAATTGTAAAAAAATTAGTTAATTAATGATTTAACTTATTTATGATTTAAAAATATCAGTTGTCACCGAAACAACTTTTCATTCATCGAGGCTTATGTCTCTCAAACCTAACACTTTTTTTTTTTTTAAAATCATAAATATAATCGGCGATTCTCGTTTCTATCTATCTTCATCAATATTTGACATCATTTGCCTCTTCTTAAAGTGCGAAATCTAAAATGGCTCTTATCGATCAGGTATTGTATGTATTCACTTTTTTTTCTCTGTTTTTCGAATATAGGGTTTCTTAATCTAAAATAGGGTTTGTACATATTATAATGTAAATTAGGGTTTATGTATATACTGTTTATTGTTAATGTATAGGGTATTTCAATAAGAGTGAAATTTAGGATGATATTTTTGTGTTTATTAGTTTTTCAATAATATATTATAATTTACTTTAGGGTATGTTGTGTTTTTCAGTTAATTTCATACTTTTTTTTGGTTTTTTGTTCACTGGGGACCATATTATTTTGTGCAGTTTCTTTTATTTTATACCTATTTTTGGGAATTGAGTAGGGTTTATTGTTGGGACCATTTACTTTATTTAGATTCTAACACTTTTTGGTTTATTCCTTTTGTCTATATAATTTTTTTTTTGTAGGTTCCATTTCAGTTTTTGATGAATATTAATCCTAATGATGAAAAGCTTTTAAATCCTCTGGTATTAAGCCTGTTTTAGTTTTTAAATATTTATTAATTAAATTATAAATTTATGTTTTTTTTTATTTTTTATTCTCGTATACATATGATAATAGGTTTTACCAAGGATCTTTAAAAGTAAGCTTCCTGAAGATATTGATTGTATAAATGTAATTGATTTCGAGGGACGTCGATATCCAAGTTGTCTGTTAGATGCTGGTAACGGTCAAATTCAGCTTTCTTTGGGTCGTTGGCATGCCTTTGTTGCTGAAAATATACTTGTTGATAAGGACGTTACCCAGTTATTATTCAGGTTGTTGTCTAATAAAGATGTTGAAGTTTTATGTTTCCGTGATACTTGTATTCAAACATCTATTGATAAGAATGGTGAGTTGTTTTTAGAAAGGTATTTGTGCGATGTAACGGAAGATACCATTGAAAAACAGGTACTTGTTTCTTTTTAGTGTTAACTCTCTTTGTATTTTCTGTAAAAAGTATATTTACTTTTTGATGTCTTTCTTTGTTGTTCAGTACTTTCCGTACCTACTGCTTAAAGACTTGAATGAAATCTGGTTGCATAAACTAAGTTTCCCTGCTGAGGTTCATGGTAAGAATTACAGTTCTCGTAATGTTAGTGTCGTCTATGATCATTATGTTAATAGCAATAACAAAGAACGGGTTCGTGCTGTTGGTTTTGAGGGAACCGAGTGGACTAATTTCTGTAAGAAGAACAATGTTGAAGATGGATACATGATGATTGTTAAAAGTTTGGGGAATGGTGTTTTTGAGATGGATGTATTGAATGGCAAACAACTTGGACTTGGTAGGTATATTTTATTTGTTGTTTTGTATTTTAATTTAATTTAAAACTATGTTTTGTTTATTTTATTTTATATGTGCACTGTATATTCTAAAATTTAGGTTACGAAGTTTTCTTTCAAGAGTTTGAGTGCGAAAGTTATGATGAGAAATTTCAAAAAAATCGTGAGATCAAGCATACTTGTAGATTGGACTTGCACATTCATAATCCATCCAAGCCGTCATTCAAAATTGTGCTTGAAAAGCAAAATGTTGAGCGCAAATCTGTCGTAAGTTTCTTTATTATATACTCTGTTACATATAATTTGTACAGTTTATAAGTTTTTAAAAATTCTGAAATCTTAAAATTTCATTGTAGACAATTCCAAAGCCTTTTGTTCGTAAGTATGACCTGAATCGTTTTAAAGGAGCTCTATTGGTATTTAGGCATTTGAAACATCAAGTTAAATTCTCTATTTTCAAAGACAAAAGAAGGCCACATGATTTGCATCATATTGTAATGAAGCGTAACTGGAGTAGGTTTGCTGATGAAACGGGTTTGGGTGTCGGATCGTCTATACGTTTTGAATTGGAGATGAGTGGGTGCAAAGTAGGTGGTTTGCCTTATGCTTATTTCCGTCTTTGTTAAAAGTTTGTTTGTTGGAGTATCAGCACCTTGCTAAGGAGTTGAAAGTTGGTTTGGTTGGGTTGTATGATTGCGAAGTTGGTTTGTAAGTGGGTTTGTTGTGAACTTATATTACTCTTATTTTCGTAAACTGTTATTGGAACATATTGTCTGTAATAACTTAATTCTGATCGTTTTCTGTTTTCATTTAGTATGTAATAACTGATATCTCATCCACTGACTTTAGTCTATGTATTCATATTGTTTTCCCTCTAAACTGGAATAGTTAATGTTTGAAGTGTTGATTGGAGTTGGTCAGTGAAAGGACACTTGGAACTTACTGGAGGATAACTCCATTGCTCTTGGATGCACACTGGTGTTTCCAGTGGCAGTTGTAACTGTTATATTTCACTGGAGCATTTTACTGAAACGTTTCAGTTCAATGAAAGGAAACCTGTAAGTTATAGGAGAATAACTCCTGGTTGCACACTGTAGTGTACAATAACGCTTGTAACTGGTTGGCTTGACTGGACCATTTTACTGGAAGGTTTCACTGGAAGCGGTAAGCAAATTTAAAACTTATTTAAGGGTATAAAATATAAAATTTCAGATATAAATGACACACCTACTCACTTTAAAACCCTTACAAAAACTTCTTGTCTTTTTCATTAGTAGTATTTTGGTTTTCTGCTTTTCTCTCTTGTGTTGTACTTTATAGATCTGGTTTTCCATAATTTCATTTTAATGATGAATCAGGTAAGTAATTACTTCAATATTTCCTCTATTTTATTCATTAAGGGATTAATGTTCTTTATAATGTAATGCATGTGTTGCAATTTTTAGTAATATGAAGTTTATAATTTTATTGTTTAACTTATTTAGATCCACCTTATATATGTTATTTAGCAAGCCCAGCTTTTTTGTTAATGTATAGTTAACCTGTTTAATAATTTTGATTAGCAGGGAAGCTTTCAAGTAATTGTTAATTGTGCGGATTATAAGGAGAATAATTCGTGTTTGGTAAATATTTAACACCAAGTTTGTAGAAAACTAAAATTAATTTCAATTCGGTGAATGTTTTTTTTGCATGCTAATTTTGTTTTTTTCCCCCTGGTAAATATAGGTATTACCAGAAATTATGGGTAATGTGCTACCAAGTGATTGTAAAGTAGTCAAATTTGTTGATGCCAAGGATGTTAGAAAGTATGTTTTTGTTTCAAAAATTGGTGAAAAGGTTTTCAAAATTGAGGATCTTGAATTGAAGAACTTACTTGAAGAATATAAATATGCGGATGTTACGAAAATTTGTTTCACTTGGAAAAAAAAGTGACATTTGATTACCAAGTATATCTGTTTAGAGAGGTGGAATCTTTTATCAAGATAGAACCAGGAACTGCTTCGGGTAGGAGTTGTTTAGTTGCAACTAATGATCAAACTTTCCAAAAAGTGGTAAAACAATTATATTTTTAAAAATTATAAAATACATTTTAACCATCAACTGTATTTTAATGTATGTGTTCTTCTCCTTATAGGATGTAAGTCTATTTGTACTTTGGGACTTGAATCGAATTGAAAACAACAATTCTGAACAATTTGCTCGTATTAGTTGTCGTGGAAAACAATATCTTGTTAAGGTGACTTATCGTGATTGTGGTTCTCCACCAAACGGAGATAAGGTCGCCACTGGATTTGAAGGTTTTGGGTGGGAAAGCTTTATATGGAGAATGTTGTTAGGAGCGAATGTATTTTAAAGTTTACAAATTTGCACAATAAGAATTTCAGTGTCCATGTTTTCGACAAAGATGGTGTTTGTCAAGAAGTTGATTCAAGTAAGTTTGTTTAAGTTTTCTGTTGGCTTTCATTTTAATTTATTTTTTTTGTATATTTATACTTATATATTTTTTTAGGTAATGAAGAAGTATTTGTTCATGACATCCATGGTGGGAGTTCAAGTGTTTAGATGTCTTAATGGATTGAAGATTTTATTTTATGAAATTGTGTTGTTTGTTGTTTTGAATTTTTAAGACATAATTAGGTTTCTATTATTTACTATCAAGACTATGTGTACTTTTTCTATTGGTGTTATGGAAGTTGTTTAAGTTGATTTATATGTGATAAAAATCATGAATATTGGTTAGAATTTTATCAGTATTATATTAACTCTCTTTTAATCAAAACTTGCCCTTTCAAAAAATTTGTCTAAATAAACAATGATCATTTAACCTATCCTTAACCATACTTTTAACCTTAGTTAGATAAAAAGAAATACAAAGTAAATGAAGTTCATTTTATAACCACACAATCAAAACTATCGGACTTCGTGCTCTTCTCCAACTCCTAAAGAAAAACAAATCAATTTGATTTTCAATTAATAAATTATTCTTTAGTTCTTCTTTCTCTAAGTTGATTCTGTAATGGCGAGTCCTTACAATCTGAGGAGCGGATCTTCACCTTCTTCAAGTAAAGGAAAGATGATTGTCAATCCGGTAATTTATTTAAAATTTACATTATAATCTTTGTCTTTCGTATAGATTTTCTGTACTCATGTATTTCGTATATGATGGACTATAAGGAAAGTTCCTGTAATATAATGGACTATTAAGATTAGTATAAATGAAAGTTCTTTATTTTGGAAGAAACCCTATTTCTTGATTTGGGGTTTTATATTATGTTATATATGTGGGGTTTATGACATGTCAGTGATTGTGAATATTCATTGATTTCAAGTATTGCAAAAGTGTAAAACTTGTTGGATCGATTTTCTTGGGACCATCTGACTAAATTAGTTTAATGTATGTTGGGACCATTTTGTATATTTTTCCATATCTGGTTTCTATTCTAAATTAATAGATGGTTTTGTATATATTGATAAATACCAGTTGACTTTGTTTGTATTTTTCTTATGTCTTCAAATAACATGTGCCATATTATGTCAATTTTTTTGCTTATATTTTACTTGATTGTCTTTAATATTAACAGGAGAAATTTGAACTCTTGGTACCTTTGGGAAAGGATGATAAGACCCTACTTTCTGGCATTGTAATTCTATTCTTTGTACTCTACTTTATCGTTCATTTATTATTGCCAGGAATTGTTCTTATTTTCAATTGGTAAATTAGGTATTGTCAAGGATGTTCAAGAATCAGTTATCAAAGAAATGTAGTTCTATAACTTTAGTTGATCAACAGAAACGTCAATTCCCTGTTTTGGTAACAAATATGAGTGATGGTACTGTGAGACTTTCGTGGCTTCAATGGACATATTTTCTTGGTTATAATGTGTTGGGTAATAGAGAAATCAAGCATTTGTGCTTTAGGTATTTGACAGAAGATAGGTTTGAAGTTTTTTGTTTTAATGATTTTGGTCAAGAAATGTTTTTGAATCATTCGGGTAAAATGGTGGTTAGAAGATGTCTGGTTATTGCTTCAGAGACAACATTTACTGCACATGTATTTTAGTTGACAATTCATAACATTATTTAGGTATATGTTTATTCATTACATATATGCTAATTTTTTGACATTATTATTATTTTTTATTGTGGTGTTATAGTACTTTCTGTCTAAATTTCTGGAAGACCTTAATGAAAAGAGTGAGGAGAAACCCAAAAAACTTGTTTCAATAGCAGGACCAAGGCAGGATGGTGAGGTGGAAGTAATTTATAAATTTCACGAACAAAATGCACGACTTAATAAATGGAAAGCAGTGGGTTTTGAAGGTAATCAATGGAGGGTTTTTGTAGTAGAGAACAGTATTGTGAGAGGTAGTATAATTATGTTCACAACCAATTGGAATGGTGGATTCAAAGCTTCTGTTTTCAGTGAGAATGGTGTCGGTCTTAGTTTTCGTAAATTCAGTAAGTTTGTTTCTCAATTAAATAATATTTTTTTGGGTTTATTTAGTATAAATTACAACTCATCAGAGAATATTTAATTTATAAATTTCACGAACAAAATGCACGACTTAATAAATGGAAAGCAGTGGGTTTTGAAGGTAATCAATGGAGGGTTTTTGTAGTAGAGAACAGTATTGTGAGAGGTAGTATAATTATGTTCACAACCAATTGGAATGGTGGATTCAAAGCTTCTGTTTTCAGTGAGAATGGTGTCGGTCTTAGTTTTCGTAAATTCAGTAAGTTTGTTTCTCAATTAAATAATATTTTTTTGGGTTTATTTAGTATAAATTACAACTCATCAGAGAATATTTAATTTAAAAAGGAAAGCACATGGTGATGAATTATTTAGAAGATCATTGGAATGAAAGTGATGATAGTGATGAGGAAGAAGATCATCAATGTAAGATTGTGGGTCACAAACATAAAGCTTCAGCTTCATATTTTGAGATGGACATCCCTGATCATGTTTACACACACAAATCAATGGTATTTCATTAGAACCATTTTTTAACTGTATACATTTATTTGAAATAAGGTATGTTTACATAGTGTGGTTATTAATTTGCATTTATATACTGCAGACTATTCCAAATGATTTTGTTGCAAAACATGAACTTTATCTTTACAATGGAGCTGAGTTGTTTTATGGTCATTTGAAGTATCCAGCCGACTTGATTAGAAAGTTTGACAGTCGAAGGCCTGATCATATGACACATTTAGTTTTGATGTGTGATTGGAATAAGTTCTTGAATGCTACTGGGCTTTGTATGGGTGATCCATTAAGGTTTGAGATCAACCTCAGTAAGTCAATGATTGGCGGCGACGTGGTTTTCAATTTATGTAGTCGGTGATTTGCATCAAGTACTATATAATTATTAAATGGTTTGTAATATACTAATCTTTTGAAACCAAAACTGTTGGTTTAGGCATGAAAGACTTATGTAGTAAGATGTGGAACTTTTACTTAAAGTCCAAATTTTGTTGTTGGTATGGTTGAACTTTTTAATAGTAATGATTCTAATTAATTATAATGTAAGCTGTTTGGATTATTTAATCATGTAATTTGTCCAGGCATTTTTTTTAATGTGTTGTAAACATGTTTTTTCATACATTTTATTGAAAAAACAAAAAAGGTGTGTGTTTGTTGTTGTAAATTACTTTATAGCCTTTTGGTAATTGTAGAAGGGGTCAAAGTGTATTTTATTAATAAAAGACTTCACAGTTTACAATAAAGTAATTGTACTTCATTGTCTAAGACATAGTACATTATATGTCTTAAAAATTCAAAACAACAAACAACACAATTTCATATTGAAGTGGGTGCAAGTTTGAAACTACAACTTGCTTTACTTTTCTTGTTCAAATGGTTAGTGTTTTTCATATGATCCGATTTATTTGTCAATTGTTGTAGAGTTTTATATATTTTTAACTTTTAAATAAATTTTAACAGGTTTACTTTCAACTACTTGTTGATGTACCTCAAGATGGAAGTATCAAAAAGTTTATTGTAAGTTTGAAGTTGTCTTAATTAGTGATTATATTTGATAAGTTGTACAAAATGTTTACATTTTAATTATGTTTTTTAATCTTCTCTATGAATTTAGGTAATGCCCAAAATATTTAAGAACCAATTAACATGCAATTGTACCAGAATCACCTTGATTGATTCTCTTGGACGTTTTCATACTGTTGTACTTTCTGATACGACTTCGGCTTTTGTAAAGATGGGAAACATGGGATGGAGACAGTTTATTTCTATGAATGTAGTTGGAGATCTAGGAATTAGTAAGGTGTTTTTTAAATGGGTTAATACAAATGTCTTTGAAGTCATTTGTTTCAATTCATTTGGTATGGAGATGATGAAGAATTTCAGTGGTATTTGGGAGATGAAGAGATGTTTAATTAAAGCTTCTGATAGGATACTTTACGAAGAGGTTAGTTCTTATTTTTTATTAGTCGTGTTTAAATTTTTATTAAATAGTACTCGTACTTGGTTATATGTTTTGGAATAAATATTTATATTTTGCTTTGTTAAACAGTACCTTCCATCTGCAATTCTTAAGGATTTGAATGAAAAGTCACTTTTGAAACCTAAATTGGAAGCTGAAATATTTGGACCGCTTCAGGATTCCAAAGTGAAAGTTATTTATAAGTATCATGAAAACAATTCTGATCTAAACCAATGGAGAGCTGTTGGTTTTGAGGGTTCTCAATGGACTAATCTTATGATGGTAAATGGTGTTGAGAAGGGATACACCTTGATGTTTACTACTTTTGGGCAACAGAAATACATGCTTGACATCTTCAATACAAAAAATATTGGAGTTGGGTTGGTGATCGATGTGCGTATTAAGAATGATTTGGGTTTGTTGAAATGTGAAACTGAAAAAGAGTGGAAAGAGGTATTGAATGATGATCAGTTGATTGATTCAAAAATTTGGCATAAATGTAGGGTACCAAAACACAATCATCATAAGTTTCCACTACCTTATTTCTTGCACAGATTCCGTGATTATTGTGCAACTCATAAAGAACTGGTATGTAGAAAATATGATATTTTTTCCTAATTTTTCATTCTAATATGTATGACTTATATTTGCTAAATCCATATATGCAGACTGTGCCATCATATTTTGTTCGTGACCATCGGTTGTATGAATATACTGGAATCGATTTAGTTTTTGGTCATATGAAGTTCAAAGGTAAACTTAAAGTAAAGAAAGTTGTTGGTAAACGGGGCATGTTATCAAGTGTCAAAATTAGGTTTGATTGGAGTTTGTTTATGCAATGCACTGGTTATTTGGTGGGAGATTCAATCAGGTTCACATTCAGCGAGCTCCAATCTGAAGTTGGAGGAAAAGCTTTATTTTATTTATGTTAACTGTTATTATAACTCTATTGTGTTAATTTATGTTTCTTGTTGAATTGTTATGTTTTCTATGTAATGGATATTATCATGTTGCTTGTTATGTTCAATTTTACAGCAACATATTATGTTTAATTCATGGGTATTAATGAAAGAAATTTGTGGTTATTTTTGATTTAAAAAGTTAAGAAACATTGAAAACTAATGTAAACAAACACTAAGCAGCCAACATTTTATGTAATTTCAATCATAAGACATATTAATGGTAATAGCATTGAAAATTGTTGTAGTTACAAACTTTGGAGAACTTCCTTGTACACAACATTTGTGGTAGTGTTGATAACTTTCTTATCTTCATCTGTTATGAGAATTTTCAATCCTTCCTTACTTTTGACTCTTGACACTGCGACATATAGTTGGCCATGACTAAAAACTGGACGCGGTAAGTACAAACCTACACGATCAAGTGATTGTCCTTGACTTTTGTTTATAGTCATGGCAAAGCATACTGACAAAGGGAACTGCTTTCGAGTAATCTTGACTGGAATTCTTTTATCGGATGGGGTCATCTTCAATCTTGAGATCAATGTGTGATGGCCTATGTTTGTTCCTGTTATTATCTTGGCTTCAATCACATGTTTTCCAAGCTTGGTTACTTGAAGGCGCGTACCATTGCACAAACCATTTGGTTGGTCTATATTCCTTAGTAACATTACTGGAGCTCCTACTTTCACCACCAACTTATGATGAGGTAATCCAGACAACTTTAGATTGTTTAAAACTTCAGTTGAATACAATGCTTCATCAGCATCATTGGTGTCCTCAGATTCACATAAGCTATCAAAGCTAAGATACTCCATCTGAGTACCTGCATCATGTCTAACAGCTTTTCATTGATTTCATTCACTACATGATGAGTGGGCGCCAGGATTGCTCGTTGTTGGAAATAAAGTGGATCATCCAAACTGTTATAGATATCTGGATATGTGAATTCGATCAAACTTGAAAGAGGATTGACTGAATCAAGTATGAGAAAATTATCGGGTATTTGAATGTCGACTTCACCATCATTTGAATCTCCTAGTAAACCCTCTCCGAGTTGCAAATCCATTTTGCAAATTCGGCTGTTTCTTTTACATTGGTCAACTCACAACCCATTTTTAGCCTCATATTAACAGTTAGTTTAAGCACCTTACAATGATGCCAAAGATAAGAAGAATTTAAGGAGGCATTAACAATGTTACTTCTTGAACCTTGGGGTATGACAGGTAAAATTTGTCGAAAATCACCGCCAAATAGGATAACCTTGCCACCAAAAACTTTCTCTTCACTGTTCGGCTGACTGGATCGCAAGATGTCTCTCATAGTTCGATCCAAAGCCTCAAAACAATGTTTGTGTATCATGGGTGCTTCATCCCAAATAATGAGTGTGGTCTTTTTAATTAAATCTGCAAGCTCACTATTTGGTTCAATTGAACAAACCGAATTCTCGTTAACGTTTATCGGAATAACAAATCTTGAATGTGCAGTTCTACCACCACTTAACAAAAGAGAAGCAATTCCACTGGATGCCACATTGAGAACAATTTAACCTTGTGAACGTAATGCAACTGTAATTGTTTTCCAAAGGAAGGTTTTTCCGGTACCACCATAGCCATATACAAAAAAAACATCACCATCCTTCATTGCAACAGCTTCCATCACTGTCTGATATATTTGTTGTTGTTCAAAAGTTAAGCTCCTCAAATAAACTTGATGTTCAGTTCTTAAAGCAGCTCTATCATATAACAATTCATTACGGATCAAACGATTGTTGAATGATGAAACAAAATGCTCTGACGGAAAAGGCATTTCTGGGAAATTTTGAGTGTACTACCATTACTAAGTAGCAATTGTTCAATTTCAGCCAAGCAGAGTTGTTGTAATTCTTCTTCCGGAAGAGACAAACCTATTGAACAATATGAAATATATATAATATTAAAAATAATAAAGATAAAGGTATGTATAAAATGAGTTGTAAATATGTGTACTATAATGACAATAGACTAACCTGGGCAATTTAGTAATCTTCTTTGGTGGAATAAAATGTCTGCAGATAAGAGGTGCTTAGTTTTGTTCCACAATTCATCAGGACGTGTTACTGAGTTTGAAATCAATAACATGACAAAGAAATTCCTCAGGAATGATTCGGATGCCCATAAGCTAGCTTCCTCAATGGCATTAGTATATTCTTTATCATCATCTAACAGTCCCATCTCTTGGCAAACTTCTTTGTATGTTTCACAATCTTTTCCATTGGATTTTTTGAGATCCTTGAAACATTTTGGGCCTCTAATATGATTCAATATAATTCTGAGGTAGTATATATCACCAAGTGCTATTGGAACGTAAGTTATTCTTCCAATGTTACTTTGTGACCTATCTCTTCTTTTCCAAATTCTCTTATCACGTAACCAAACATAATGCTTTGGGAATTCTACATATTTCAAAGTTCGAGCAAATTTATCTACTTTGTTTTTTTCCATCCACTGTATAAACATTGATTGCTTAACAGTGGGATTAGAAACAACATCACATAAATTAGAACTATCATCGTATACAATTCTCTGGCAATCTTCATCATGGAATGGCAAAACTTGAACAGGTGGGTACCTATAATGTATGTCAAATGCGAAAATTCGCCAAGCCGCTTCACAAGCGGATACATACCTGTAACATGTATACAAATAAATGTGAGTAATTAAAATGACCTAATTATATAACAATTCAATGTTGTGAAGAAGTTTGAACTGACCTACAATCAAGATAATTTTGGACCTCGTTTTCGGGTTTTTTCTCTCGAATACCAGAGTCGTTGATATTTGTTTGATAAACAGAAGCTGTTACTCTATCAGGTCCTTTGTTGATGTATTTAAACAAATATTTGATAGCACCAGTTTGGTTGCACCATTCGACATTCATATGACACTGGTACTTTCGAAGTAAGGTAGCATTGTAAGGTACAACAGACCGATTATCAAGCTCTTGACCATCCTTTTCAATTATATTACCGGTGTTACGACGTCTATAAACAGGATATCCTTCTGAGTCAACCGAGCTTTCATCCTGAAACATTTCGGGGAAATTTTTGGAACATTTTTTTTAACCATACATGGACAGTTTGGGTTGTCAACTCCACAAGGACCATGCATCATGAACTGTTTCACAAGTTCATATAACTGCGGATCTTCTTCTTTGTTTGGTATTTCAGCACTGATTACATTGTCAATATCTGTGACAGTAGGGAACTTGTGTCCAGATTTCAAAAACAAACATAAATGAGCATGAGGAAGGCCACGTTTCTGAAACTCTACAGTATAAATAACTGCAATATAAAATGGATAATTATATATTAGTAAGTAACTTTAATAGTTGTAATATTGTGTTTATCTTTTTCGTAATATATATTTTCTAAAATGAGATTGTGATGAATTACCTGCTTCTATTGGACCAAATAAACAATCATTTTTCAACTCGTCAATAAGATGATCCAATTTAATCTTGAATATCCTTGATAAAATATCAGGCCTATCTGCAGGAGACAGATCCTTGTCAACCAAACATCTATATATTTCGGGCCAATTGGGGTTGCAAGTGAAAGTAATGAATAAATCTGGATAACCAACTGCTTTGCAAATTGCCATAGCATCCAGATACTTTTGCATCATGTATCGAGCTCCACCAGTAAATGATGATGGCATGAAAATACGTTTGCCAGAACAGGAGGCATCATCATTACCACTCTCTACAGTAGCATTCAAGTTCTTGAAAGAATCACTTCTAAGTTTTTTGTTGTTGTGTGCTTATGAAGGACAACCGAGATGATTCTACCATTGTGTAAGAATCAACTAAAAATTGGTGAAAAAGCTTCTTAGCATGAAGCAATAGGGAATATTCAGAAGGCCTGTCTTGTATCCTATAGCAAAAGAATTCCCTCATACTAAGATCTGACCTTTTTATATCAGATTCAAGCGGAATATCTCGGTGCTTAATACCGTCACGGAAACCATCTTCTGCATATGGGAAAAGAAGGGGATATTGTAAGGCCAAATAAGACGGATGAAGTTCACTTATTCTTCGAATTCCTCCAGCTTTAGTGCGAACAACAATGTCACGCTTATCAGTCATGTCTTCAATATCACCAATAATCAAACCAGCAACTTCAGAGACTGTGGGTAAATTATATGTTCGACCATCTTCTTTTCGTGTGCCAATAAGTTTGAGAGTTACAGTTTGCCAATCATTTTCTTGAATACAATCTCTTACCATCCTAAATGATTTCACAAGAGGATTTATAGAATCCAACATATTCTTAATTAGGATAATTGTATGATGATCAAGTGTTTCCACCAGAACTGAGAATAATAAGAAGTGAAAAAAATTACTACAATGGAAAATTTTGGTACTTTTGGAATATAATTTGGTTAAATAGTTTGGATATTTACCTTACAGCTTTTGCTCTATTTGCCGCCTCATTTTCTGAATCATATATATAAAGTTGTGAGAACTTGGGTTGATCACCATCTGCGGGAAGGAGACTCCCCATACGATGAAAATTCTGGCCTTGTAGCCTAAAGACAAATGGACCTCTACCATTCATCACACTTGTAATTGATGAAAGATTAAATTCAAAATAAAGATCTGTTTAGACATTTCAAAAATAAACCAAAATTTGAATTTTGGTGTTTTCCCTCTAATTTAGTGGACCACTTTTAGATTAGTTTTTTTAATTGCCAGGAAAACAAATGTTATGGTATCTGCTACAATTTAGATTTTAAGGAGAGTGTCTGAATTTTCAGGAGGATTGATATGTTTTTTAGAAATTTTCCTTTGTTTGTAAATTTATAATCTATTTTGATTTTAAGGAGAGTGTCTGAATTTTCAGGAGGATTGATATGTTTTTTAGAAATTTTCCTTTGTTTGTAAATTTATAATCTATTTTGATAAAATTTAGAATTTAGGCACAGTGTGTCACATATGAATTAAATAATAAAGATATTAAACAGACTAAACATACTTAAACAACTGATTTATTGCAATTTGAAGGTTAAGCATTAGCTACAAAGAGGAATTTAAACACAATCTCTGAAGTGTTCAGCTACAACTTCAGAATTTAATAGATAAATTTGGTTCAAAAGAGAAGTTACTACAACTATTACAGACTTTCAACATACGGTGGCAAAGGCCACCGTCCAAGGTTCAAAATACATAGCATAAGCATTAAAAATCATTACAGGAAACAGAACAGGGAAGACACACAAAACAACAACAATGTTTCAATAGACAAAGAAGTAGCAGATTAAACATCATATGGTTCAAGTTTCTTGCGGAGCCTCTTGTTGGAACTGGTATTCTCTTCAGCCACAATAGATTCAATAACAGCCTTAATGGGACGTTTCAAGAGAGGACTCGTAGCAGAATCCTTGTCAACGTCCACAACCAAACATTCTCCAGTAACAGATGCAGCATCCTTGGAATAGATCACAAAGAAACTAATTCAAAGTTGGTCAAATTGAAATACAGAAATAAATTGCAGTATTCGTTTTTATTGTATTTAATCCAAGTTAATACCTTTGAGTCTACTCCCTGCTGTGAAGAACCGGATAGCTTGACGAAACTCGGTTCACAATTTGGTTGTTACGGAGTAACCTTGAAAAGTAAGATAGCAGTCGAAAATGCAAAATTAGTAGTAGAGGAAAGTGTGGGTTGAATAAAAATAGTGGATAATTATGTGAAACACATTATACCTGATTAACAGCATCTTCA
The DNA here is from genome assembly GCA_034093135.1 of Erigeron breviscapus. Lineage (NCBI taxonomy): Eukaryota > Viridiplantae > Streptophyta > Magnoliopsida > Asterales > Asteraceae > Erigeron > Erigeron breviscapus. The sequence goes on along the minus strand of CM067167.1, from coordinate 230,689,155 downwards.
TCAAGCATTTCAGCAATGATTTCGGGATCGTCACAGAATTTTTTGACAGTGTAAACATAGTACTTTTGACGGACATTGTATTCAGTAACCACAATTTTGAAAGCAATTTGCCTGTTTAGAAGGGAATCAAACTCATGAGGGAAGCTGTTTTCATCAACAGATTTAAGTTGCCTATCACGAATATCATTTGCAGAAAGGCCTAAAAGACGACAAACTTCTTGGTCAAACACGAGGAATGAAATACATCTAGTGGGATCTTGTACTCTTTTTTTTTTTTTTTTTTTTTTTTTTTTTTTTTTTTTTTTTTTTTTTTTTTTTTTTTTTTTTTTTTTTTTTTTTTTTTTTTTTTTTTTTTTTTTTTTTTTTTTTTTTTTTTTTTTTTTTTTTTTTTTTTTTTTTTTTTTTTTTTTTTTTTTTTTTTTTTTTTTTTTTTTTTTTTTTTTTTTTTTTTTTTTTTTTTTTTTTTTTTTTTTTTTTTTTTTTTTTTTTTTTTTTTTTTTTTTTTTTTTTTTTTTTTTTTTTTTTTTTTTTTTTTTTTTTTTTTTTTTTTTTTTTTTTTTTTTTTTTTTTTTTTTTTTTTTTTTTTTTTTTTTTTTTTTTTTTTTTTTTTTTTTTTTTTTTTTTTTTTTTTTTTTTTTTTTTTTTTTTTTTTTTTTTTTTTTTTTTTTTTTTTTTTTTTTTTTTTTTTTTTTTTTTTTTTTTTTTTTTTTTTTTTTTTTTTTTTTTTTTTTTTTTTTTTTTTTTTTTTTTTTTTTTTTTTTTTTTTTTTTTTTTTTTTTTTTTTTTTTTTTTTTTTTTTTTTTTTTTTTTTTTTTTTTTTTTTTTTTTTTTTTTTTTTTTTTTTTTTTTTTTTTTTTTTTTTTTTTTTTTTTTTTTTTTTTTTTTTTTTTTTTTTTTTTTTTTTTTTTTTTTTTTTTTTTTTTTTTTTTTTTTTTTTTTTTTTTTTTTTTTTTTTTTTTTTTTTTTTTTTTTTTTTTTTTTTTTTTTTTTTTTTTTTTTTTTTTTTTTTTTTTTTTTTTTTTTTTTTTTTTTTTTTTTTTTTTTTTTTTTTTTTTTTTTTTTTTTTTTTTTTTTTTTTTTTTTTTTTTTTTTTTTTTTTTTTTTTTTTTTTTTTTTTTTTTTTTTTTTTTTTTTTTTTTTTTTTTTTTTTTTTTTTTTTTTTTTTTTTTTTTTTTTTTTTTTTTTTTTTTTTTTTTTTTTTTTTTTTTTTTTTTTTTTTTTTTTTTTTTTTTTTTTTTTTTTTTTTTTTTTTTTTTTTTTTTTTTTTTTTTTTTTTTTTTTTTTTTTTTTTTTTTTTTTTTTTTTTTTTTTTTTTTTTTTTTTTTTTTTTTTTTTTTTTTTTTTTTTTTTTTTTTTTTTTTTTTTTTTTTTTTTTTTTTTTTTTTTTTTTTTTTTTTTTTTTTTTTTTTTTTTTTTTTTTTTTTTTTTTTTTTTTTTTTTTTTTTTTTTTTTTTTTTTTTTTTTTTTTTTTTTTTTTTTTTTTTTTTTTTTTTTTTTTTTTTTTTTTTTTTTTTTTTTTTTTTTTTTTTTTTTTTTTTTTTTTTTTTTTTTTTTTTTTTTTTTTTTTTTTTTTTTTTTTTTTTTTTTTTTTTTTTTTTTTTTTTTTTTTTTTTTTTTTTTTTTTTTTTTTTTTTTTTTTTTTTTTTTTTTTTTTTTTTTTTTTTTTTTTTTTTTTTTTTTTTTTTTTTTTTTTTTTTTTTTTTTTTTTTTTTTTTTTTTTTTTTTTTTTTTTTTTTTTTTTTTTTTTTTTTTTTTTTTTTTTTTTTTTTTTTTTTTTTTTTTTTTTTTTTTTTTTTTTTTTTTTTTTTTTTTTTTTTTTTTTTTTTTTTTTTTTTTTTTTTTTTTTTTTTTTTTTTTTTTTTTTTAGGATTGATTTATTTTCGATCTCTCTTACCTCTTCAACAGATTTCCGGTTACCATTCACAATAAACTCATTACGCATAGGGTAATTTGTCTGAGTAGTCAACATACTTTGAGAATTACCATTACCACCGTTTCTGAGTATAAGACTAAAAAGGAGATACAAAAACATTAAGACAAAATAAAAGAGTATATACAATTACCCTCATTATAAGAAAATTGAGTAACATATGAAGAAAATAGAGAAATATATCAAGAAAATTCACCTTCTTCTAAAATCATTAATGTCATCAATGTCATCATCAAGGAAAATACGTGTACCATACATGTCATTTTGAAGAGTAAGAGAGTCTGAAAATAAACAACATTATAGTATAAATAAGGGAGTCATATATTATTGATTTCAATGTTTAAATGATGATGAATGATTTGAATAATTTTACTAGTCCATAACTTGATCTTGCAATGTTGAAGAATCATAATCACATGCTCCATACTACGTGCATGGTTAGACACATAGTTGGAGACTTGAACAGCATAGTCACCCCAAAGAGTGCAACGGACAACAGTAGCACTAAATCAAAGTTAAATGGTTTAATTTCATTTCAAAAACAGGTACTCATGGTCATGTTATGTATGGCTGAAAGAGTATTTAACACAAACAATAAGCTAAGCATATAATCTCATTGAATAGCAATAATCATAAATCTCATTGAATACAAATAATCATATAGCACTAATCATATAATCATATCATCTCATTGAATATAGCAGTAATCATATAATCATTGAATATAGCACTAATCATATAATCATATCATCTCATTGAATAGCAATAATCATAAATCTCATTGAATAGCAATAATCATAAATCTCATTGAATACAATAATCATAAATCTCATTGAATACAATAATCATATCTCATTGAATACATATAATCATAAATCTCATTGAATATAGCACTAATCATATAATCATATCATCTCATTGAATAGCACTAATCATAAATCTCATTGAATAGCAATAATCATAAATCTCATTGAATACAATAATCATATCTCATTGAATACAATAATCATAAATCCATTGAATATAGCACTAATCATATAATCATATCATCTCATTGAATAGCACTAATCATAAATCTCATTGAATAGCAATAATCATAAATCTCATTGAATACAATAATCATATAGCACTAATCATATAATCATATCATCTCATTGAATATAGCAGTAATCATATAATCATATCATGTCATTGAATACAAACAATCATATCAAAAAGTCATATAGTCAGGTATTAAATTCGGGTAGTATACATATTTATTTTGTCACCATGTATTTAAGATGCATCTTAAACAAAAGCACTTACTCCAAATTTTGAAGATCAACATGCAACCTCTTGGTTTCCTTCCCTGAAGCAGACCTGATGATGTCCATATTTCCACACCAAGATATGTTTCCAATGACATCTAAACATCATAAATAAATTGGGGTCAGATTTTTGATGCATTATTATCTGTAAGTTAAAAAAAACAACTATAACTGAAACTGACCAACGGTTAAAACTTCGTTCATCAAGTTCTGAGTTATCTCTTCAAGATTTTTGAAATGAAAACAATAAGGGTGACCCCTCCAACCAAAAGCAGTTTGAACTTCAGTAGATTTGTAAAAGATGAGTTTCCTGGGGAGATTCAAAACAGGATACTTGTCATCTTGAGCACCAACACCAATTCTCTTGAACAGAAGAACAACATCTTCCTGAAGTATGGAATCAAATTCACGCATGAGCTTTTGCTTCACAAGAACTTGCATCTTGTTACCCTGAAAAAAATACAATAAAAATAATCTTTACAAATATACAGATATGATACAATGTTTACAATTAATCTTTACAAAAAATCTTTACAAATAATCATACAATCCATGATGGAAGGTTTGTAAATAGCCAAAAAAAAATTACATTCTCATCAATGACGATCAAATCAGTTCTCCAACTTTGCGACCATTTTTTAATAATACGAACTTTTACGTTCCAGAAATCTTTGGATTCATCAACTTCATTCAGAAAATTAGTATTTTGGTTAGCCATAGAAAAGGGATAAGAAGGAAAAGGATTTGTGAGAGGATTGTGTGAAAAATGAGAGGATTATGTGAAAAGATTGTGTGATAATGAGAGATGAAATTCAAAATCTCTATATCTAACTGCAAATTTTCTCGATCTATGTAACCTTCTCTCATAAGAGGAGACAATTTGAAAATAATTTTACAATGGACAGTACCATTGGAAGAGTAAAACGCAGGAATGTAAGGTACTTTGCTGCTACATTAAATGAAATCTTCAACTCTCCACACACAAAATCTGATCAAAAGTGTTTTTTATATTTTTTTAAAAAAAAAACAGGCGGCTTAAGCATGGGGAAGGGTTTAAACATTTAATGCTCTTTTAACCTACTTTTAAACCTTCCTTCACTAATTCAAAATCCTTTACCTGTTTTACAATCAAATCAATTGTTTTATTACCTGCTATTCTCTATAGTACACAGATACACATAAACCGAGTTTCTGATCATCAGGTCCCAAAAAAAAATTACATTCTCATCAATGACGATCAAATCAGTTCTCCAGCTTTGCGACCATTTTTTAATAATACGAACTTTTACGTTCCAGAAATCTTTGGATTCATCAACTTCATTCAGAAAATTAGTATTTTGGTTAGCCATATAAAAGGGATAAGAAGGAAAAGGATTTGTGAGAGGATTGTGTGAAAAATGAGAGGATTATGTGAAAAGATTGTGTGATAATGAGAGATGAAATTCAAAATCTCTATATCTAACTGCAAATTTTCTCGATCTATGTAACCTTCTCTCATAAGAGGAGACAATTTGAAAATAATTTTACAATGGACAGTACCATTGGAAGAGTAAAACGCAGGAATGTAAGGTACTTTGCTGCTACATTAAATGAAATCTTCAACTCTCCACACACAAAATCTGATCAAAAGTGTTTTTTATATTTTTTAAAAAAAAAACAGGCGGCTTAAGCATGGGGAAGGGTTTAAACATTTAATGCTCTTTTAACCTACTTTTAAACCTTCCTTCACTAATTCAAAATCCTTTACCTGTTTTACAATCAAATCAATTGCTTTATTACCTGCTATTCTCTATAGTACACAGATACACATAAACCGAGTTTCTGATCATCAGGTCCACAAAAAATTCAAATCAAATACGTATAGACAGTATATACCGTATCAAGATACAAAGGTACAATTTCACATAGTACAAACACCATCAAATACACACGAAAATCATCACCCCCTTACGTCAAAATCCTATGTGGACAACGTTATCGGTTGACAACACATGGATATGACCTAAGCATTCTTCCTGCTCTTTAAGAGAAGGAGATATATATAACAATTATAGAGGTCTTAGCTACAGTAACCCGACGCTGACGTCATCACGACGTCAACAATTTTGTCTTATTCCTATTTTGTCTTTTTCCGATTTTTTTTTTCGATTGTATACTTTTTGAGTTTCTTATTTTTACCACTTAACTTTTAGGTTTTATCACTTTAGTCTAACTTTTTGTATACAAGTATAATTTACTTTTAAAGTCTTTAATTTTTATCAATTAACTTTGGATTTTAACTTTAATCATCAAATTTTTTTTTTTTTACTTTCTTTCTCTTATTTTAACGCTTTAAACTTATTTTTACCACTTAACTTTTGGATTTTTTAACTTTAGTCCAACTTTTTGTATACAAACTTAATTATAGTTCTAACTTTAATCATCAATTTTTATTTTTTTTACTTTCTATTCTTATTTTTACCACTTAACTTTTAGGTTTTATCACTTTAGTCTAACTTTTTGTATACAAACTTAATTATAGTTCTAACTTTAATCATCAATTTTTATTTTTTTTACTTTCTATCTCTTATTTTTACCACTTAACTTTTAGGTTTTATCACTTTAGTCTAACTTTTTGTATACAAGTATAATTTACTTTTAAAGTCTTTAATTTTTATCAATTAACTTTGGATTTTAACTTTAATCATCAATTTTTTTAGTTTCTACCCCTTATAGTAAACTTTAAGTGTCCAAACTTTTAGGTAATGTTGTATGTATATATGTTTGCATAACGCAACGTCGATCCCGGGCAACGCCCTCCCGAGGCAACACCCGGTGAAAACTTGTTCCAAACAATAATGCACTTATGTTGGAAGTTTTACCACCTCGTCAAGCAGCGAAGGGAAAAGTGATTATATTTTTCTTTTTTATATAAGATACATTTTTCAAAATAAATATGATTGTTGGATGTCAGTCATGTAGGCACCCAGGTCAAGAAATTCAAGAGGTAAGGGTGTAGTGCCAATTTGGCAAATTAGTAAGGAAATAAGCCAATAAGAGCTTGTCAAGTGTCCAGTATTTTTTTTGGCCAAAATGTCAATAAGTGCCACAAAGTAAAGGGATAGTGCAAAAAAGTGTCAAAAGAGCCAAAATTAATAATTTTATTAATACAAGGTCAAAAAGCAATTGGTCCCACAGCCCAACGTTCCAATCCATTGGCTCCACTAGGCCCATTTTACCTGCCGATGTTTCTTGCCATTTTTTTGCCAAAACATAAGGGGTAGGGAACCGATTTGTCACATTGTACCGATAGAATTTGTCGACTACACCCTTACCCCTAATTACATTGTTTCGGTTTGCAAACAAACCAAAAGAAAAAAAGAAACCTCTTTCATGTTAATTTGTCAAAGTTTAACCAAATAAACACGAACATTAAATGAATAGATTTTTGTTTTATGAGAATAAAGGTTTTCATGTTTGTCTATTAGAAAGGTAAGAAAATACCAAGGAACAAAACATAAACAAATTTGCATCAACATACAATGTGTAAAAGAATATGATATCCCACTGAACTTCATGGTCTGTTTATCAAACGCTTTGTACATGTGTAGATGTGTAGTTATTTTTCTGGTTTCTTCCAACAATTGATGCATGAGACGACTTTGTAGTTTGTCCATAAGATAACGCATTGTATGAAATGACACTATGTCGCTACTAGATGCATCTGTGATCTAACCTTTTACGAGATGGAAACAAAATCAAAAGTAGACTCCAGAATAAAATAAATAAAATTGCAGAAGAAAAAACACCTATAAAGGTCTTTAAGGAATCGATCAAACTTTGTTGTATAAATCAACTTGCAGGTTGCAACTACAACGAAAAACTCAAGCAACCCACACTCATTGACACGTGTAACACAATTTAGCCCACGAAATTCAAATAAAAAATACTCGTAAAATATTGGGAGGAAGAGAGCCTTGAACTGCAATTGATGCATTTTGTTAAATTCCAGTTTCTAAATATCTGTTTAAATGAATGTTCTTGTGAAGGCTGAAATTGGTTCGTTTCTATTATCTTTATGACCTGATAAAGAGAATTGCTACAAGGAATCAATGCATGTATGTGGACTACCCTATATGTCGGACGCATTTAAATGGGTTGTTGATTGACAATGGTTATTGTCAATAAAGAAGACGAAAAGATGGCATATCTTCAATCCTTAGAACATCATCCAGAAGAAGCTCTTCCTCAAGTTGTGCTCGAGTAGATTTCAGTACATCCTGTATCACAATTAATTTTGAACTGTTAGCTTATCTACGATTGTCAACAGATAGCTTGCAAAGTCGCAAATGAATAAGTTTGTGCCATTTCTTTCTTTACATGTGATCGTAATAAAACTCTACAAGCATTATTAAATTGGAAACTAATGATGTCAACTATATATACAGAAATTTGTATTTGGTAACCCAAAAGTGGAAAATTATAGGTTTGATCTTAAAAATCAAACCGTAACCAATTTGTCATTAGGAGACTACTTTTTCACAGATACAGTTATAAAAGAATACGCAATCTGGACAAAATAACAGCTTATAAGACGAGGTTTGTGTAGACTTACATTAAACTCCATGTAGCTTGCGTTTTTCTCACCCCATATTTTATCCATAATGATAAATGCGACACAATAAAGTAGGTCAAAGGCCCACTCGTTTTCTGAAACAATACGAAAGTCAAGTTTTAGTTCATAAGAAGTGGAAAACTTAGGCTTTGTACTCTTCATTTCCTTAATCCTCAATCACCATTCACAAATTGTGCAAGTCTTAGTTTCATGATGTGTTCAGCATCATGTTGGGCACAGGTCATGCTTTTCTGATAATGAAAGGATTTACAGTTCATCATCATGCGTTTTCTATATCTTAAGAAACACAATTATTCCACACAAAACCACAAATATTTACGACTTGCTCATCATCATGCTTTTGAGGTCGCTAAGTTGAACCGTTTACTATTGAATGGTTGATTTGGGTTATGGTTTATCTGTAACGGGCTAAATTGATATCTTTAGCTAAAATGGAATATCTTCAGCCTATTTGACCCATTTTAATAGTTCCCTTTTTGTTTAGTTAAAAAAATGGACGAAAAGGTGTGTGGTGCAACCTGACTTGCCCCGCCTCTCTACTAAAAACACATTTCAAACTGACCCCATTTGACCTGTTACTCCATCCACCCAACTTGCTGCGTTGCCACCTCTAATGTGGGCTTATCACGACAATGCAGACAAGCAAACTTTAACATTTCACTTCATCTCAGTCATATGATGTGAGGAGAAATGCATGTAATACTGAACCATATGTAATTATACCACTCTTTACCTGATAACATATGTATGAAAACCGCACTCACAAGTGTCCTTGGCTTAGCTGAAATATGAACACAATTTGGTCAGCAAATGTTTTCAAGATGTTCAGATGTATTAAATTTTCATACAAGAAAGAGAGAAACAAGACAGGAAGAACGCACACATAAAAATGTGCTTGTAAAAATCAAATATTGCAAAATCTAAACAAACTAAGGGGTTTAACTTACTAGCATCTAAATCTAGCATTTTAATAAGCATAAACGTTATATTTACACCAGCTACAGCAAATGGATATTCCCACGCAGCTCCCATGGACCCTTGTTTTTGTATTAGACACTGGAAAGATACCTGCAGTTCAGAGTAATAGTATCATTAACATCCCGATAAATGAAGTGCCAGAAAGAATGTAAAAGAGAAACAATCTCATTATATGAACTAAGCTACTTGCCGAAGTTCATCTATTACAATTAGAAGAGGCAATTTAGGCCGATTCACTTATAGTTGGTTGAAATCGAGTTATCTTTTATCTCCTAACGGGCCAAAGAGGTAAAATAATTTAAACAATAGCTTGAAGGAAAAGGGTTAAAAGTCAACCGAAGTGTATCTTTAAGTGAATAAAAAATCTCCTCAGTCACTGTCCTTAATAAAAGAGATTCTTGCTGGAATAATAACTATTTACAAGAAAAAAAAGTGTTTCAGGTCAACCCAGTGTGACAAGACCTCTTCAGAACCATAGCAAGAAGTCTTGACCCATTACCCAACCTGCCCACTTTCCAACCTCTATAAAAGACGAGACTTTTGGGTTTATGTAGCCAATCAGAAATCTTACAGAGAATGTTTTGACAAAAAAAAGCAAGTTCTCTAAAGAGATGAATCCAGCTCCCCTGATTATCAACAAAGTTAGAAAACAAAGAGGAGTTCCACAAGTAACATATTTTTCAGGATAAAGTATCAACCTAAAATCTGTTGATGGATCTTTTCCCTGCCATCCCATTTTTTTCCATTGATCGGATATCAAGTCATCTAGCTCTTCATTAGGGAATGTCGATGACCACAAAACCCTCAAAGCCTCCTGCCATCTTATAGTAATCTAAGTATCTAACTAGTAACTTGAACATATAGTTGCTCATTATTAAGCAATAAAATTGCATTAAAATTACCTGATGTTCAAGCCGGGTAGAGTCAAAATAAACTTTTGTTCGGTTTTTCAGCCTTCTCAGTCTCTCCTCCTGCAAAATTGAGCATGTGTATCACAGGTAGTCTTGAGAAAACAATTGGCTTTTTATGTGCACAACATGACTACATCATTAGTTTAAAAATACAAATTTTGATGGTAAGTACTGGTGTCCATTTCAACCCATTTACTATAAAATTGACCGATTTAAAAGATTTAACATCACTAACAGGTCAAACGAAGAAAACAAAGAATGACTACAAAATAAGCAAGTCAAACAACTTGCTATAAATGTCTTTTTAATGTGGAGAACTCCTAAGACATTATACCCAAATAATAGGACCATTTATGAGATGATTTAATGTTGTAGTCATATTATCCTCTAATCACTCGTAAAAGAGTAATATCTTGCAAAATAAGCATTTCAGGTTGACACGACCAATCTCGACATATATTAATTACCTGTATTCCCACCCCAACTATTTTGCGACCTTTAGTAAATACAAAATGACCAGGGGATAACCCAAGACTGTATGATTGAGATTTAGAACGCCGCAGCATAAATGGGAAGCAAACACGAGGAGCATGGGTGCTTTTACTCATTTCACTTTGCTATTTGGTGAGCCTTAATAATCTGTAAACTTGCCTGAAGAGGAGTCACATTCATGCAAATCCGTGCATGACTTCCCTTCTTCTTATAAAAGCATACACAAGGTAGACCTTTCTTGATCCACGTCGGAGCACCACAAGTTACAGGATCTACATTAAACTAGTTAGACTATCATTTATACCCACAGAAAGAATTATAAGAATATACAGTCTGACATTTATGCAAGGTAAGTGACAAAGGGGCGTACTACTTCAATCATCATCATACACTATATATGTCGTAAAGATGCAAATTTCAATATTATTTCATGCAAGAAAAGACAGGATTTCAAACTTGGTTATAAGAAGTTTACAGTTGCGGCAGTTAAAGAGAAGCTGACTAACTATAATTGAGATGGTTTAGCATCTTCAACGTGGACCTTCAATTGCACCTATTATAAGTCGGCGTTATCAGTAGATCCACACTTTTCGACAAGGGTACACACTATACCTTAACAGAAAAACAAAAAGAAAAACTTCAGGGATGCACTACAATAACATTCTTTATTCTTTATTCTTTTACTGCATGAATATCCTTTAAATAACAATTCAACGTCAGCAAGTCTATGAATATCCGCCTATGGTAACCCTTTACCCAAAAGTCCACCTATGGCATCAAATTGTCAATAGAGTAAAGATCAACTATAACTAAGATTGGGAAACGTAATGCACATACATTGAGCACATTAAAATATATTTTTATGTTAGCAGCCCTAAGGGTTTCAACTACTTATGATTATTGCAGGAATGTGCTTTTTTACAGTTTGTTTTGGTTTTGTCCAACAAACTCCTGACTAATTTGAAATGAAGGATCTTTTGTTGATAGCATATGTTTTTGCTTGAGTTCATGAAGTTAAGGGGGTGTTAGGATTTGCATTTTAAACAGAACATCTCCAAAAAGTGTAGATTGGCGTGGACACCTTAACCTCATGTGTCTTTGGCACCAACCAGAAGCCCCCGGTTATGGGTATCACATGGCCACTTGGGCCAACTCATGGGAACTGACCAGGTCAACTGAGCTTTTGTGCGCGCGCGGTGTGGGGGGCACTTGAATTGTACGATTATTGTGTTTGCAAAACACAAATAATCAGAAAAAGTGTTTGGTGATTATCTGTGTTTTCAACGTAGTTTTGCAAAAGCAAGTTGTTGCATGCTTTTTGTTAATACGGTTTTATGAACCCAAAATGTAATATGAAAATGCAATTCCAAACATCTAAGTCTTAAGTGGGTGTTTGAGATTATTTATTGAAGTGTTTAACTGCTTATCGGTAATCGATAAGCAGAAAAGTAAATGAAACCACTTAATTTAGAGTAAATAAGCATCTTACTACTTACTTACATGTTTATTTTCTAACCAATTAAGCAATTCAATCCCAAAGTCTAAACCAGACCGAATAACTTCATATTTTTAACTTAAAACTATGGTAAAAGATATTACTAATTTATAATATTATAACTTATTGACACAAAATATTCCAATGCAAACAAAAAAAGCCAAAAAAAACATAAAAACTAACCTATTAACATAAGTTATGCGAAAAGTATGCAATCAAATTATGTAGCATACAAAATCTTTAACGTGTCCAAATAAATACATATATATACATACACATTACAGATATATATATCTTAACGATATAACTAAAACATGATTGAAGAAATCGTACCGGAAGAAGGGGAGGAAGAGATAGAAGGGATAGCAATGCAGCTCCTTCCTCCTTCAGATCTTCTGTTCATTTCCTTCTTCCCCCCTCTTCCCAAATTTATTTTTTATTTTTATTTTGTATGATTTTATTGATTGATTGATTTTATTTAGTTTTGGATTCTGCTAACAAAATCATCATCCATTAAGAAGGTTTCTTTTTGTTTCGTGGTTGTTCGCAAATTTAGCATGATATGATTGATATCATTTGGTTTTCCTGTCTAACATATTTTACCCCTGGAAGTTTTATATATTGACAAAGTTACTCCTTAATTTCTTCCTAAAAGTATGATATTTTCATATTATATAAAGGTTGACTTTATTGTACCAATTTATGCATATAGGCACTCATAGAGTAATAGTTAGTTATGTGGTTTTGAATATTCTTAGGTAAAAGTCTTGGATGGTCAGGCAAAAATTTTAATTACGATCACGGAGATATCTCGGTTAAGCAAACTACATACTTGTCCTCTCAATATAACCTGATTAAAAAAATTCATTCGTTTATACATTTTCCCATTTACGGTAGGTCATAAGACATCAAATGCAATGGCATGTGATATGTTAACTGCATAAGTTATACATAAATCATACATTTGCTTACTAAATATTAGTATTAGTATTTGGCCATCAACAACATACCCGTAATAAGAAACATTCAACTTTGTATTTATGTTTTCAGTTGATTCTTAAACCTATTGAACCAAAGACAAATATATAGCATCGCGAGATATAGGTTTTAAGATCTATCTTAATTTTGAAAATTCATTAAAGCATATATCAAATATCCAAAATAATTGAGATCTATGTAACTGTCTTGGCAAGATAAATGTTAAGGGAAAGAAATAACAATTTTATTTGAATCAATGGGATTTTCATTTGTAAAAAAAACAGGATAGAAAATGACATGGGGGAAATATATGAAGGTGGGTGTTTGTTAATTACATTTGATGGTGACACTAGTATTGGCGTTGTATGTTGCATGGAGACAAAAAGGGACCTCCAACAGTCTTCCAGTCTCCACATGGCTAGAACCATTTTAGTCTTCAACCATCCCGACCAAACCACTATTTTATTTTATTTTCTTCAATGCTTTAAATATTCGACTTCTCTCACTCGTTTTTTACACAATAGAATATTTTTTTTTTCTGTTTCTTGTACTTAAATCCAATGTTCGGTTCAGATATTCAAGAATTTATTATTGATTTCTACCTTTTTATATGAAATTATATGAGTCAGATCTTTGTGAAATCTAAGACTTTTGAGTAATTGAGTTAAAAAAAACAAATTTGACATACTTAACTTAAGATTGTATTACTCGAGTCAAATTTGAGTTCTTTTTTAATTGTGTGTCACATTGTGACATCCCATCACATGTGTTACAAAGTTTTCGACTAAGGAGTATCAATGGGTACCCCGAATTTTCACAAACATATAATAAATAAATAAAGTCTAACACTTCGATAAATATGAAGTATCAATAATACTATTGATATTTGTATGGTCGTAGTTTCAGGAATTTTAGTTGATGGCCTAATCCATACTTTTAAACAAATTGATAAATGTGATCAAATTGGATCGAGAGTTATAGTTCGGCTTTAGAGACACTTTTGTAACCATAAATTTGTTACATCCCAATTAAATTAAATAAATACATGTATATGGAGCCTTGATAAAGATAAGACTACCATAGAGTTTGTATAGGAGATAACCATTAAGGGACAATCATAAAACTTTAAAAAGGAAAACAGCATGACTAGAAGTAATAAACTTAAACATATACGTGATATTCGTAGCCGATTATATGTTGATAAACATTAATTTAATATTTATAAAAATGTAGATAATTATCATTGTGAATGAGAGTTAGAGAATTATAAGGAGAAGAAAATCTAAAATAAAATGTATGCTTATCATAATCATCGAACTTCACGTAATCGCCGGCAGCTTTAGTTATATATATAAACCTCTTTCACTCATGAGTTGTGCATGCATAACTCTTTATTCCCGACGTTCACCCTTACGTCTCATTCCTTCGTTTGCCATAATAGTTAATAAATCAGAAATCAGAAACATGAGGTTATGATCGAAAGTAAACAAGTGGGTTCGTAGTTGTTTTTAGTTTTGGGTTAAGCTATCCGTCCCGAGACCATCCTAGAGAGTTGTTTTTAGTTTGTTTCGAGATCTTTAGGGAGGCTGTGACGATCGCAAAGATTTTGTCGACTAGAGCGATGGATCTTTTGGACAGTGTTAGCTTTAGAGCTCTATTCAGGTACGGATTTCTATTTTATTGTATTGTATTGCATTGTATTGCATTGTATTGCATTGTATTGCATTGTATTGCATTGTATTGCATTGTATTGCATTGTATTGCATTGTATTGCATTGTATTGCATTGTATTGCATTGTATTGTATTGTATTGTATTGTATTGTATTGTATTGTATTGTATTGTATTGTATTGTATTGTATTGTATTGTATTGTATTGTATTGTATTGTATTGTATTGTATTGTATTGTATTGTATTGTATTGTATTGTATTGTATTGTATTGTATTGTATTGTATTGTATTGTATTGTATTGTATTGTATTGTATTGTATTGTATTGTATTGTATTGTATTGTATTGTATTGTATTGTATTGTATTGTATTGTATTGTATTGTATTGTATTGTATTGTATTGTATTGTATTGTATTGTATTGTATTGTATTGTATTGTATTGTATTGTATTGTATTGTATTGTATTGTATTGTATTGTATTGTATTGTATTGTATTGTATTGTATTGTATTGTATTGTATTGTATTGTATTGTATTGTATTGTATTGTATTGTATTGTATTGTATTGTATTGTATTGTATTGTATTGTATTGTATTGTATTGTATTGTATTGTATTGTATTGTATTGTATTGTATTGTATTGTATTGTATTGTATTGTATTGTATTGTATTGTATTGTATTGTATTGTATTGTATTGTATTGTATTGTATTGTATTGTATTGTATTGTATTGTATTGTATTGTATTGTATTGTATTGTATTGTATTGTATTGTATTGTATTGTATTGTATTGTATTGTATTGTATTGTATTGTATTGTATTGTATTGTATTGTATTGTATTGTATTGTATTGTATTGTATTGTATTGTATTGTATTGTATTGTATTGTATTGTATTGTATTGTATTGTATTGTATTGTATTGTATTGTATTGTATTGTATTGTATTGTATTGTATTGTATTGTATTGTATTGTATTGTATTGTATTGTATTGTATTGTATTGTATTGTATTGTATTGTATTGTATTGTATTGTATTGTATTGTATTGTATTGTATTGTATTGTATTGTATTGTATTGTATTGTATTGTATTGTATTGTATTGTATTGTATTGTATTGTATTGTATTGTATTGTATTGTATTGTATTGTATTGTATTGTATTGTATTGTATTGTATTGTATTGTATTGTATTGTATTGTATTGTATTGTATTGTATTGTATTGTATTGTATTGTATTGTATTGTATTGTATTGTATTGTATTGTATTGTATTGTATTGTATTGTATTGTATTGTATTGTATTGTATTGTATTGTATTGTATTGTATTGTATTGTATTGTATTGTATTGTATTGTATTGTATTGTATTGTATTGTATTGTATTGTATTGTATTGTATTGTATTGTATTGTATTGTATTGTATTGTATTGTATTGTATTGTATTGTATTGTATTGTATTGTATTGTATTGTATTGTATTGTATTGTATTGTATTGTATTGTATTGTATTGTATTGTATTGTATTGTATTGTATTGTATTGTATTGTATTGTATTGTATTGTATTGTATTGTATTGTATTGTATTGTATTGTATTGTATTGTATTGTATTGTATTGTATTGTATTGTATTGTATTGTATTGTATTGTATTGTATTGTATTGTATTGTATTGTATTGGCTAGTGCTTGTTTTATCTACCACACTTGATATGCAAGTATTGTATTTTGGACCCGGTTTGACATACCCCATTGACTTCTCAGTTCAGTTCAGCTAAGTTCTTTGTTTCGTTATCTGTATTCGATTATCGTAACTATCTGATTTGTTACTAATTAATTCCTTATTCATTTGATTTAAAAAGAAAGATCGATTTATAACATATAACTTGTTTATCGAAAATGTATTTTTGTTTGTATCTACCTTTGTTGTATCCGCGCACTGAGCAATTGGCTCAGCCGCAGTTTTTCTTTCCCTGCGGCAGGTATTAAGAAAGAAAGGAGATATGGACTTTTAGCTAGCTTCCGCGCATAATGGATTTGTTGAAGATCAAGGTTGAGGATTATATTAGGCTATGACGATGATTGTAAAAATATTAAGAGAAAATTTTGGATAACACTCTTGTATTATTGTTTAGATTAGATCATGACACTTCATTTTTAGGATTAAAAGTGGGGTGTTACAGCTATCCCGACCACCTTTTTACTAACCCGACCACACTTTTAGCAGCGACCCCTTTAGCAGCGATTTTGTCTTTTATGTAAACCACCTTTAGCAGCGATTTTGTCTTTTCCTGATTACCACCTTTAGCAGTGATTTTGTCTTTTCTGCTACCACCTTTAGCAGCGATATCGCTGCTAAAGGTAGGTGTCAGAAAAAGTAAATCCGTACACTACCTTTAGCAGCGATATCGCTGCTAAAAGGTATGTAAAGTACATAAGCATTAAATTTGGTAGTTGGGTAGATGTAAAACATTAAGATCGCTGCTAAAAGTATGTACCGGTTTAAAACATAAAGTGAGGTAGATGTGGTAAGTATGAAACATTAATGCGAGGAAAAAAAATTTTATCTTCTTTTACAATTCACATAATCAACAACATCCTCTTTGGTGTTCATATCTGTTTTCTTTGAGATATGGAGTTCTGTAACACCCCACCAGTGACGGAAACGTGAGATGCAACTGAAATAAGTTTGCAAATAGATATTACTCAGAGAAACTACATGATGTTCGTATAAAGCTACAAGTTGACATACACAAGTCAAGATACAACAATAAGAATCCCATACAAGGGAAAACAAACCGAGGCATCGTGCCCGAGTCTAAAGATCTACAATGCAACCAGATATCCATTAACTCCAACTATAGGCCTCAACTCCTAGCCTACAAGCGATTTCTTGTATACCTGATGTTTGATTAAATAATCGCACTATGGCTCAACCGAAGGTGTGAGAGGGGTTTCGGGTGTTTTGTTGGCGATTTCCTTCCGGTCAGAGGGCCGTAGGCCGCTTTACGCCTGATTGATGTTTATGGTTTTGTCACCGAACCTTGAGGATTGGTGCTACGTTATGTGTGAGGAGTGTATGCGATAGTTAGGGATTTAGAGGTTGAATGTCGTGCCGTATGGCATCCTCCTCTTTATATAGAGGGTAGAAACTTGGAGAGGTGGGTAAGAGAGGGGGGGGGGGGGGGGGGGGGGGGGGGGGGGGGGGGGGGGGGGGGGGGGGGGGGGGGGGGGGGGGGGGGGGGGGGGGGGGGGGGGGGGGGGGGGGGGGGGGGGGGGGGGGGGGGGGGGGGGGGGGGGGGGGGGGGGGGGGGGGGGGGGGGGGGGGGGGGGGGGGGGGGGGGGGGGGGGGGGGGGGGGGGGGGGGGGGGGGGGGGGGGGGGGGGGGGGGGGGGGGGGGGGGGGGGGGGGGGGGGGGGGGGGGGGGGGGGGGGGGGGGGGGGGGGGGGGGGGGGGGGGGGGGGGGGGGGGGGGGGGGGGGGGGGGGGGGGGGGGGGGGGGGGGGGGGGGGGGGGGGGGGGGGGGGGGGGGGGGGGGGGGGGGGGGGGGGGGGGGGGGGGGGGGGGGGGGGGGGGGGGGGGGGGGGGGGGGGGGGGGGGGGGGGGGGGGGGGGGGGGGGGGGGGGGGGGGGGGGGGGGGGGGGGGGGGGGGGGGGGGGGGGGGGGGGGGGGGGGGGGGGGGGGGGGGGGGGGGGGGGGGGGGGGGGGGGGGGGGGGGGGGGGGGGGGGGGGGGGGGGGGGGGGGGGGGGGGGGGGGGGGGGGGGGGGGGGGGGGGGGGGGGGGGGGGGGGGGGGGGGGGGGGGGGGGGGGGGGGGGGGGGGGGGGGGGGGGGGGGGGGGGGGGGGGGGGGGGGGGGGGGGGGGGGGGGGGGGGGGGGGGGGGGGGGGGGGGGGGGGGGGGGGGGGGGGGGGGGGGGGGGGGGGGGGGGGGGGGGGGGGGGGGGGGGGGGGGGGGGGGGGGGGGGGGGGGGGGGGGGGGGGGGGGGGGGGGGGGGGGGGGGGGGGGGGGGGGGGGGGGGGGGGGGGGGGGGGGGGGGGGGGGGGGGGGGGGGGGGGGGGGGGGGGGGGGGGGGGGGGGGGGGGGGGGGGGGGGGGGGGGGGGGGGGGGGGGGGGGGGGGGGGGGGGGGGGGGGGGGGGGGGGGGGGGGGGGGGGGGGGGGGGGGGGGGGGGGGGGGGGGGGGGGGGGGGGGGGGGGGGGGGGGGGGGGGGGGGGGGGGGGGGGGGGGGGGGGGGGGGGGGGGGGGGGGGGGGGGGGGGGGGGGGGGGGGGGGGGGGGGGGGGGGGGGGGGGGGGGGGGGGGGGGGGGGGGGGGGGGGGGGGGGGGGGGGGGGGGGGGGGGGGGGGGGGGGGGGGGGGGGGGGGGGGGGGGGGGGGGGGGGGGGGGGGGGGGGGGGGGGGGGGGGGGGGGGGGGGGGGGGGGGGGGGGGGGGGGGGGGGGGGGGGGGGGGGGGGGGGGGGGGGGGGGGGGGGGGGGGGGGGGGGGGGGGGGGGGGGGGGGGGGGGGGGGGGGGGGGGGGGGGGGGGGGGGGGGGGGGGGGGGGGGGGGGGGGGGGGGGGGGGGGGGGGGGGGGGGGGGGGGGGGGGGGGGGGGGGGGGGGGGGGGGGGGGGGGGGGGGGGGGGGGGGGGGGGGGGGGGGGGGGGGGGGGGGGGGGGGGGGGGGGGGGGGGGGGGGGGGGGGGGGGGGGGGGGGGGGGGGGGGGGGGGGGGGGGGGGGGGGGGGGGGGGGGGGGGGGGGGGGGAGTGGGCTGCCAAGAATGCATTGTTGCGGGAGGATCGTTCTGCTTTTGTTGATCTGAAGGAGAAGTATAGGTGGCTTGTTGTCGACGTGATTCCTCATGTTTGTAAATCTTTCTTAAATTGTGCTGAAGTTGGTAAGAGGATTTCAAACTTGTGTAATGCTAATAGGGTTGATGCTGAGTCAGAGTTGATTCGTTCTCTTGCTGCTGAAGGTCGTATTTCTCTTAGCGGTGGAGAGCTTGTTAAGGACACTGCGGGTCCTCTGAACAAAGCTATGAGTGAGCTTGAGGATATGCATTCTTTATACCTTCGCGCTTGTAAGTGCATGATTCTGTTGACAACAGCAACAGCGATTTGATCAGTATATGTTTATGTTTTGTAATGTGTTTTAAACACGTGTTTGCTTTCTTAACCCGTGGTGTGTTCTAAACACGTGTTTGCTTTCTTAACCCGTGGTGTGTTCTAAACACGTGTTTGCTTTCTTAACCCGTGGTGTGTTCTAAACACGTGTTTGCTTTCTTAACCCGTGGTGTGTTCTAAACACGTGTTTGCTTTCTTAACCCGTGGTGTGTTCTAAACACGTGTTTGCTTTCTTAACCCGTGGTGTGTTCTAAACACGTGTTTGCTTTCTTAACCCGTGGTGTGTTCTAAACACGTGTTTGCTTTCTTAACCCGTGGTGTGTTCTAAACACGTGTTTGCTTTCTTAACCCGTGGTGTGTTCTAAACACGTGTTTGCTTTCTTAACCCGTGGTGTGTTCTAAACACGTGTTTGCTTTCTTAACCCGTGGTGTGTTCTAAACACGTGTTTGCTTTCTTAACCCGTGGTGTGTTCTAAACACGTGTTTGCTTTCTTAACCCGTGGTGTGTTCTAAACACGTGTTTGCTTTCTTAACCCGTGGTGTGTTCTAAACACGTGTTTGCTTTCTTAACCCGTGGTGTGTTCTAAACACGTGTTTGCTTTCTTAACCCGTGGTGTGTTCTAAACACGTGTTTGCTTTCTTAACCCGTGGTGTGTTCTAAACACGTGTTTGCTTTCTTAACCCGTGGTGTGTTCTAAACACGTGTTTGCTTTCTTAACCCGTGGTGTGTTCTAAACACGTGTTTGCTTTCTTAACCCGTGGTGTGTTCTAAACACGTGTTTGCTTTCTTAACCCGTGGTGTGTTCTAAACACGTGTTTGCTTTCTTAACCCGTGGTGTGTTCTAAACACGTGTTTGCTTTCTTAACCCGTGGTGTGTTCTAAACACGTGTTTGCTTTCTTAACCCGTGGTGTGTTCTAAACACGTGTTTGCTTTCTTAACCCGTGGTGTGTTCTAAACACGTGTTTGCTTTCTTAACCCGTGGTGTGTTCTAAACACGTGTTTGCTTTCTTAACCCGTGGTGTGTTCTAAACACGTGTTTGCTTTCTTAACCCGTGGTGTGTTCTAAACACGTGTTTGCTTTCTTAACCCGTGGTGTGTTCTAAACACGTGTTTGCTTTCTTAACCCGTGGTGTGTTCTAAACACGTGTTTGCTTTCTTAACCCGTGGTGTGTTCTAAACACGTGTTTGCTTTCTTAACCCGTGGTGTGTTCTAAACACGTGTTTGCTTTCTTAACCCGTGGTGTGTTCTAAACACGTGTTTGCTTTCTTAACCCGTGGTGTGTTCTAAACACGTGTTTGCTTTCTTAACCCGTGGTGTGTTCTAAACACGTGTTTGCTTTCTTAACCCGTGGTGTGTTCTAAACACGTGTTTGCTTTCTTAACCCGTGGTGTGTTCTAAACACGTGTTTGCTTTCTTAACCCGTGGTGTGTTCTAAACACGTGTTTGCTTTCTTAACCCGTGGTGTGTTCTAAACACGTGTTTGCTTTCTTAACCCGTGGTGTGTTCTAAACACGTGTTTGCTTTCTTAACCCGTGGTGTGTTCTAAACACGTGTTTGCTTTCTTAACCCGTGGTGTGTTCTAAACACGTGTTTGCTTTCTTAACCCGTGGTGTGTTCTAAACACGTGTTTGCTTTCTTAACCCGTGGTGTGTTCTAAACACGTGTTTGCTTTCTTAACCCGTGGTGTGTTCTAAACACGTGTTTGCTTTCTTAACCCGTGGTGTGTTCTAAACACGTGTTTGCTTTCTTAACCCGTGGTGTGTTCTAAACACGTGTTTGCTTTCTTAACCCGTGGTGTGTTCTAAACACGTGTTTGCTTTCTTAACCCGTGGTGTGTTCTAAACACGTGTTTGCTTTCTTAACCCGTGGTGTGTTCTAAACACGTGTTTGCTTTCTTAACCCGTGGTGTGTTCTAAACACGTGTTTGCTTTCTTAACCCGTGGTGTGTTCTAAACACGTGTTTGCTTTCTTAACCCGTGGTGTGTTCTAAACACGTGTTTGCTTCTTTAACCCGTGGTGTTCTTTAAACTCGTTCAAACCCTTCCTTAACACGTGTTTGTTTTTGTTTTTCCTTTGTTGTGTTTCTATGATGTCTGGAATACCTGCAGTTTCATCCAAAGAGGCTCAATACATTAATGCATTAATTCTTCACGATCATGAAGTCGGTCGTACCAATTCACCTCCAAAATTAATAAAACTTGAGAATTTCTGGAGTTGGAAAAAACGCTTTGAATCCTATATTCGCCTTACTGATGTCAACCAATGGGTGATGATTACTGAAGGATATGAGTGGCCAACTCATGAAGATGTTAATGGAAATGAGGTCCAATACAAGCTTGGGGATATGACTGAAGTGTTGAAGAAAGAATATGCCGTTGAAGGAAAGGCCTTGTCGAACTTAGAAATGTGTTTACCTCGGGATGCAATTCATCTTCTCGGAGAACATAAGACCTCTAAAGGTTTGTGGGATGCTTTAAACGCACACTGTGAAGGTGATGAGTTGATGAAAAAGGGAAGAATTAAACTGCTGAACAGACAATATGAAGTCTTTAATGGTTTGAAATCTGAAAGTTTAGATGATTTAATAACTCGTTTTAATCATCTGATTACTGAACTGGGATATTTTGGAGTTACATTTACACAAAATAAACTAGTAGATAAATTTTTGGATTCTCTGCCGAACAAATGGAATGACTTTGTGCATAGTCTTCAAGAAGAGAAAAATTATGAATCTTATACCTTGGCAGAGATTGTCTCAAAAGTAAAGAACAGGGAAATGAAGCGTAAAGCAAAAGATGAGCTTTCTGTTTTTCAACAAAATCCGAGTCTTTATCATGCTAATACTGATAATCTATTGTCTTCATCTTCCTCTACTTCTGGAAGTGGAACTACTGCTCTTTTATCCACTGAAACCATTCATCCTGTTATGGATCCTGATGGAATTGCTGGATACATGGTTTATGACAATTCGTCTACAACTAAGAATAGCAGTGGATCAAGAAACAGTGGAAATACAACTGTTCGCTCGATGCCAATGAGTATGCAATCTGCTGAAGGACGTATGCAAGTATATGCTGCAATGTGTTCTGCTCATGAGGCATTTATCAATGGCAAAATTTCAGATCCAAGTTTGATTGATAAAGATTATGAACAAGTTGATCCTGATGATTTAGAGGAAATGGACTTGAAGTGGCAAATGGCTATGCTCACTATAAAAGCTCGTCGTTTTATGCAACGAACTGGAAGAAATCTTGCATCTGACAAGAATAGAGGATTTGACAAGTCGAAGGTTAAGTGTTATAATTGTGATGGTTTTGGTCATTTTGCTAAGGAATGTCAAAGACCAAAGCGTTTTGATAATTCTACAGCTAATCGTCAGAATTACAATCAGGGAGGTGTGCAAGCTGCAAATCAAATCAAATCAACCAAAGCTACAGAGCATGATGGAATGATCATTCAGGAACTTCCTACAGAAAATCAGGTTCAAAATCCTGAAAATGCCATGGTGGCAAGACAGGAAGATGGTACTTACCTTTGGACAAAGGAGAATGAACCTGAAAATGCTTTGCTAGCTGAGATTTATGATGAAGTAGCTAATGTGATTGATGACGGAGGTGCTGCGTTTGATTATGCTCTTTATACAAGTGAAGAGGCTGCTGCTACTGATGCTGCATTAAAAGTTTCTGATGATGAAAAGGATGCAGATGAAGCAGTGAAGCTTAAAAAGGCTGATAAGAAGATCGATGAATCTACTGATAAGACAAGCAGCCAGAGTGATAATCAATCGATGAGCCCAAATGCAAAATTGGATAAGGCTATTTCTACAGAAGCTGATGATTTTACTATTCCTGAAGGTATGACAATATCAGACTTTGTTGCATATATGGCTGACTGCGATGATCGAGAGAAACAGGTAACTTTTTCTTATTTGACTGTTCATCGTATTTGCATGTTTGTTAAAGATTTGATGCAACAACATAGTATTGCCTCATCCAAGACTTTAGAGTTAGCCGCTAGCTATGAAACTATCAGCAAGGAACGTAGTTCATTTTTCTCTAAGAATAGTGCTTTACTTGATCAAGAACGTCAATTTAAGAGTAGGATTAAGTCACTTGACAATGATAATGCTGCCTTAAAAGACAAACTGAAAGAATCAATTTTTAGAGAAAATCTAGCAAATGAAAAGATAGTTTTTCTTTCTAGTGAAATCGGTAAGAAAGAGAAGGATTTGGCTGATGCTAGGGTTACCATTACTAAACATGAGACTACTTTAGCTAAATGGAGAGGAAGTGATCTGGTAGCTTCTTTAGGTAAACCTAGACATCCTAAGGATAAAACAGGACTAGGAGCTGATTACACTGATGTAAGACCTCCTTTTAACAACAACTTAGACCCTGTTTATCCAGATTTGGCTGAGTCTGATTCTGCTAAACCAGTGCTTACTGACTATCCTAAGTCATCCGTCTCCACTGAACCTAAGCAACTTAAATTCATTCCTAGACAACTGAGGACCAAAAACCATGATATACCACAGCTAAGTAAGAAGTTTGTCAAGAAAGGAATTCAGACTAATTCAACTGAGGTTAAGTATGTTACTGAACCTGAACCTAGTGTTACCAAATCATTCTCAACTTCTGAGACTAAGGCTCCTACTGTGGAAGAGATAGCGACTCAGGAGATTAAGAATATCTTGAATACCCCTCCATCTAAACCATTAGCTCAACAATCTTCTAGAAAGTCAGCACAACGATCTTGTTTTGCTTGTTTTGAAAAGGGACATGTGTATAGTTGTTGTCCCAACCGAGTTAGGAAGTCCTCTATACAGTCAGTTTCTCCTGCTAAGTCAAATCAAAATAGAGGATTATCTCCTAATTCCCATGTTTCCTTTGAACGAGGGAATGGTAAACAACAGAATGTGTCAAGTAGTTCTAATGGGATGGGTAATCAAGCTTATGGTAAATTTGTTCCACCTGTGGCTAAAAGAAATGATTCACCAAGATATATTTCCCCTAGAAATAGATCTGGTCAGTCATCACAAAATGCAAATTCAGGGCATCATCGACAGAACTACTATGACCGTAACACATCTCGTGTTCCACAAGTGAATAGACCATTCTTTAATAGACCATTTTCCCCTAAAAGGTCTCAATCAAGGGTTGAGAATATACCTTTACAGCATGCTCAGCAAACATCCAAGGCACCTATTGGGAGCAATGGATATTGGACTGAAATGCTTGTTAAGGACGAGAATGGTAAACCCAAGTCTATAAAGGCTTGGGTTGTCCTTGATAACTGATCCGTTTTTGTTTCATGTGCAGGGGCTACCACCAATTCCTATTAGTATTTGGTATCTTGATAGCGGTTGCTCCAGGCACATGACAGGGGACAGAAGACTTCTGTCTGATTTTGTAAATATTAAAGGATCACATGTAAATTTTGCTGGTTCCAAGGGCGGACAAATCACTGGACAAGGTGATGTCGTCGATGGAAAACTTACTTTAAAGAATGTCAATTACGTGGAAGAACTTACTCATAATCTGATGAGTGTATCACAAATTTGTGACCGAGGAAATTCAGTTTTCTTCAACGACAAAGCTGCATTCGTTTTGAAACCGGGTTTTGTTATTCCAGATGATTGGATATTGTTGACTGCTCCTCGTAAAAGAGATATTTATGGTTTAATGTTAGGAACCAAGAATGTACAGAAGGAAGTTTGTTTGTTGTCTAAGGCAAGCGAAAGTGATTCTCTCTTATGGCATAGAAGATTGGGACATCTACATTTCCGAAAGATGAATTACATTGTGAAGAATGATCTGGTTCAAGGTGTTCCTAAAAAGAAGTTTGAATTGGAAGATAGATGTGTTCCATGCTTGAAAGGCAAACAACAGAAAAAGCCTCACAAGCCCAAGACACAAAATTCAATTGCCGCTCCTTTTGAGTTACTTCATATGGATCTCTTTGGTCCAGTCAATGTTAGGAGTAGAGGGGGAATGTACTACTGCTTGGTTGTCACTGATGATTATTCAAGGTTTTCATGGGTTTTCTTCTTAGCTACCAAAGATGAGACTACGGAGATACTGATTAACTTTTTCACTGAGGCTGAGAATCTCTACAACACGAAGATCAAGCGAATCAGGAGTGACAATGGCACGGAGTTTAAAAACTCGGTGATGGATGTTTTCTGTTTGTCTAAAGGAATTCAACATCAATTTAGTGCTCCGTATGAACCTCAGCAAAATGGAGTTGCTGAGAGAAAGAATAGGACCTTGATCGAGACTGCCAGAACTATGCTTGCTGATTCAGGGCTACCAACTATGTTTTGGGCGGAAGCTGTGAACACAGCTTGTCATGTGTTAAATCGGGTGCTAACTGTTAAAAGGTTTAATAAGACTTGTTATGAACTTCTCAACAAACGAAAACCTGATTTGTCTGGATTGGAACCGTTTGGTGTTCCTTGTACTTTTCTGAAAACTTCTCCTCAACCAAAGTTTAATTCTAAAGTTGAAGAAGGTTTCTTTCTTGGATATAAACCGGGAACCCCCATTCGTCGGGTTTTCAATTCGCAGACAGGTAGAGTCGATCTTGGTACTAATGTCGTGATTGTAAGTTATAAACCGGCTGCTCATGTTGGTTCAGAGTCAAGTTTTGCTTATGATAGTGTGTTTACTTCACTTAAGGGTCCAATTTCTTTTCCTGGTACTTCTATTGATGAAGATGTTGTTATTGTTCGAGATCACTTGAATTATGATTCTGAGGTTGCTCCCGCTGCATCTCCTACTGATGATGTACCACCAACCGGAGTTGTTCCTACAACTGAGGTTGGTCAATCCAGTGGTTCAAGAGATCCAACTAAAATTCCACTACCAGATGATGACCCGCTTGACTCATCGTCTTCTTCATCTTCTGAAGCTGATGGAGAGTCTCCCACCCAAATTGTTTCAAATATGGGTGATGATTTTCCAAGTCACAAAACTCCTCAACATAGAGCAACTAAAGATCATCCAGTTGAAAATATTCTTGGTGAAGCTTCAGCAACTGTCCGAACTAGAAATCAGTTAAATAAGGAGATGACTAGTTTATTCTGTGAAGTGAAGGATACAGGTTTAATAACTGAGTGTTTATACTCATGTTTTATTTCACAAGAAGAACCCAAGAATGTTAAGATAGCACTTCAAGATCCGTTTTGGGTTGAGGCTATGCAAGAAGAATTGGCTCAATTTGAAAAACTTGGAGTATGGGAATTAGTTGATGTGCCTAAAGGTATCGAACCAATTGGAACTCGTTGGGTATTTAAATGCAAACGAGATGACAAAGGGATTGTTACAAGAAATAAGGCACGTCTAGTTGTTCAGGGTTTTGCACAGCGAGAAGGTTATGACTACAATGAAACTTTTGCACCAGTTGCTCGGATTGAAGCTATAAGACTATTTTTAGCTTATGCTAGTTTCAAAGGAATAAAGGTGTATCAGTTGGATGTGAAGAGTGCCTTCTTGTATGGAGAAGTTAAGGAAGAAGTGTACGTTCGTCAACCACCGGGGTTTGAAGATCCAAATTATCCAAGAAGGGCATATCGACTGGATAAAGCTCTTTATGGATTACATCAAGCACCAAGAGTGTGGTATGAGAAATTGTCAACACATTTGTTGACAAATGGATTTACAAGAGGATCGATAGACAGCACGTTGTTTATCAAATGGCAGAAGCAAGATTATATAATTGTGCAAGTTTATGTGGATGATATCATTTTTGGTTCATCTGACATTAAGATGTGCAAGGATTTTGAAATGAGTATGAAGAAGGAATTTGAAATGAGTGCTATGGGGGAATTAAAATTTTTCCTTGGACTGCAGGTTGATCAACGAAAAGATGGTTTTTTCATTCACCAGACTAAGTATGTCAATGACATCTTGGAAAGGTTTCAAATGTTAGAATCCAAGACTTATGGTACTCCTATTCAGTTGAATCATGGTTTAGGAGTTCCTAATTCTAAAGATACACTTGTGGATGCTACTTATTATCGGGCGATCATCGGTTCATTAATGTATTTAACTGCTTCGCGTCCAGATATCATGTTTGCTGTTTGTCTGTGTGCTAGATTTCAAGCAAATCCGAAAGAGTCACATTTAACGGCTGCAAAACGGATCCTCAGATATTTAAAGGGAAACCAAGGACTTGGTCTATGGTATCCGTTGGGAGGAACGTTTGAGTTTGTTGCTTACACTGATTCGGATTATTTTTTTAATATTTTTTTTTTTTTTTTTTTTTTTTTTTTTTTTTTTTTTTTTTTTTTTTTTTTTTTTTTTTTTTTTTTTTTTTTTTTTTTTTTTTTTTTTTTTTTTTTTTTTTTTTTTTTTTTTTTTTTTTTTTTTTTTTTTTTTTTTTTTTTTTTTTTTTTTTTTTTTTTTTTTTTTTTTTTTTTTTTTTTTTTTTTTTTTTTTTTTTTTTTTTTTTTTTTTTTTTTTTTTTTTTTTTTTTTTTTTTTTTTTTTTTTTTTTTTTTTTTTTTTTTTTTTTTTTTTTTTTTTTTTTTTTTTTTTTTTTTTTTTTTTTTTTTTTTTTTTTTTTTTTTTTTTTTTTTTTTTTTTTTTTTTTTTTTTTTTTTTTTTTTTTTTTTTTTTTTTTTTTTTTTTTTTTTTTTTTTTTTTTTTTTTTTTTTTTTTTTTTTTTTTTTTTTTTTTTTTTTTTTTTTTTTTTTTTTTTTTTTTTTTTTTTTTTTTTTTTTTTTTTTTTTTTTTTTTTTTTTTTTTTTTTTTTTTTTTTTTTTTTTTTTTTTTTTTTTTTTTTTTTTTTTTTTTTTTTTTTTTTTTTTTTTTTTTTTTTTTTTTTTTTTTTTTTTTTTTTTTTTTTTTTTTTTTTTTTTTTTTTTTTTTTTTTTTTTTTTTTTTTTTTTTTTTTTTTTTTTTTTTTTTTTTTTTTTTTTTTTTTTTTTTTTTTTTTTTTTTTTTTTTTTTTTTTTTTTTTTTTTTTTTTTTTTTTTTTTTTTTTTTTTTTTTTTTTTTTTTTTTTTTTTTTTTTTTTTTTTTTTTTTTTTTTTTTTTTTTTTTTTTTTTTTTTTTTTTTTTTTTTTTTTTTTTTTTTTTTTTTTTTTTTTTTTTTTTTTTTTTTTTTTTTTTTTTTTTTTTTTTTTTTTTTTTTTTTTTTTTTTTTTTTTTTTTTTTTTTTTTTTTTTTTTTTTTTTTTTTTTTTTTTTTTTTTTTTTTTTTTTTTTTTTTTTTTTTTTTTTTTTTTTTTTTTTTTTTTTTTTTTTTTTTTTTTTTTTTTTTTTTTTTTTTTTTTTTTTTTTTTTTTTTTTTTTTTTTTTTTTTTTTTTTTTTTTTTTTTTTTTTTTTTTTTTTTTTTTTTTTTTTTTTTTTTTTTTTTTTTTTTTTTTTTTTTTTTTTTTTTTTTTTTTTTTTTTTTTTTTTTTTTTTTTTTTTTTTTTTTTTTTTTTTTTTTTTTTTTTTTTTTTTTTTTTTTTTTTTTTTTTTTTTTTTTTTTTTTTTTTTTTTTTTTTTTTTTTTTTTTTTTTTTTTTTTTTTTTTTTTTTTTTTTTTTTTTTTTTTTTTTTTTTTTTTTTTTTTTTTTTTTTTTTTTTTTTTTTTTTTTTTTTTTTTTTTTTTTTTTTTTTTTTTTTTTTTTTTTTTTTTTTTTTTTTTTTTTTTTTTTTTTTTTTTTTTTTTTTTTTTTTTTTTTTTTTTTTTTTTTTTTTTTTTTTTTTTTTTTTTTTTTTTTTTTTTTTTTTTTTTTTTTTTTTTTTTTTTTTTTTTTTTTTTTTTTTTTTTTTTTTTTTTTTTTTTTTTTTTTTTTTTTTTTTTTTTTTTTTTTTTTTTTTTTTTTTTTTTTTTTTTTTTTTGGATGTATATTTGTGACAAGATATGCAAATATCTAATAAAACTATAAATCTGTTGAAAATATGAAGCTAATGTGGCCTTTGAGATTTCAAGCAAATCCGAAAGAGTCACATTTAACGGCTGCAAAACGGATCCTCAGATATTTAAAGGGAAACCAAGGACTTGGTCTATGGTATCCGTTGGGAGGAACGTTTGAGTTTGTTGCTTACACTGATTCGGACTTTGGAGGTTGTAACAATGATAGGAAGTCTACGACTGGCGGATGTCAATTCTTAGGAGGGAGACTTGTATCGTGGCAATGTAAGAAGCAGACATCGGTAGCTCAGTCTTCTTGTGAGGCAGAGTACATGGCTGCTGGAAGCTGCTGTTCCCAGGTATTATGGATTCAGCAACAACTTCGAGACTACGGTATGGATTTTCTTGATACCCCTATTAAGATTGATAATAAGTCAGCTATAGATATAACTAATAACCCTGTCTTGCATAAAGTCACCAAGCATATTGACATTAGACATCATTTTTTGCGTGACTGTGCCCAAAAGAAGTTAATTCATTTGGAAAAAGTTATAACTGATGATAATCTAGCTGATTTGTATACTAAAGCATTTGATAAGACTCGCTTTGAAAAGCTGATTCTTCTAAATGGTATGAAGAATGCTGATTCATATTAGATCTCTCAAAGAAATATCTTTTTGTATATTTTATTTTATTTGTGTCTAGTTTAAGTCTGTATATAATTAGTGTCATCAAAAAATAAAAAAAAAAAAAAAAAAAAAAAAAAAAAAAAAAAACTGAAAAATGAGAAAAACAAAAATAAATAAGATAGAGTTTTAAGTTGATGCTTTAAGACGATTAGAAGTGAGGATATTTTAGCTTTTAAGCCTGCTTAATCGTAATATAATTGCTTAGTTCAGTGATTACAATTTAGGATGTATCGGTAGACATAAAGTACCAAGGTTTCCTTATAATCCGAACTTAATTTATACAATGTCCTTGTGGGAAACGTATTCAGATATATGGCTGAGAATGCTTGTTCCTAAAAGAGACAAGTCCTTTAAATCTTATGAAAGATCTTGCATTGTCATTATGTATATTTGGTCTTTAAAAGGAAGGTCTCGGATACATATATGTGTATGTATTGTTTTTTTTTTTTGGATGTATATTTGTGACAAGATATGCAAATATCTAATAAAACTATAAATCTGTTGACAAGATATGCAAATATCTAATAAAACTATAAATCTGTTGAAAATATGAAGCTAATGTGGCCTTTGAGATTCGAACAAGTAAGTCCTCGGGGTGTCTTTGTATACCTAGCCTACCTAAAGTTTCCAACTTGGGATAGGTTGTCAGAAAGTTCGCTACACGGGTCTCATCGAAAGTCACGGGTTTTCATAAGTGCTTAAAATAAATGTCACAAATATGCAAGTACTTGGCATTATGCAATGTTGAGTATATTTCCGTACGTGAGTCAAGTTAAGTCGCTTTGCGTGTGAGGAATCACCGACCTGTCACCGCTGGCTTGATTCTTAAAGACTTTCTTACCTTACTCACCAAATGTCTAAATTTTAGTGCATGTGTCGATTGTGAGAGTGTATCTGAATGTGGGTCACATAAGTTCGCAAACAAAATTTGTGGCATGAGTAACTTACTAGGTTACATGGTGACTGTCCTTGGCTCAAGTAATACGAAAGTGCCACAACCCAAAGGAAACTGGAAGTACCGAGTGTTTAAGAGGACAAACATACCGGTAATCGTGGTTGAGTCATTGTTCATAACTAATAATAAGAGAAATATTTCTCACTTGCAGGCTTATGTAATTGCTAATCTGATCTAATCCGCAGAAACTTAGAATTTCTTGTAAATAAATAATGAGGTTTAGATTTAAAGTTTTTATTTTATTTTATTTTTAATTTTTATTTTTATTTTTTTTTTATTTTTATTTTATTTTTATTTTTATTTTTATTTTTTTTTTTTTTATTTTTATTTTTATTTTTATTTTTATTTTTATTTTTATTTTTATTTTTATTTTTATTTTTATTTTTATTTTTATTTTTATTTTTATTTTTATTTTATTTTTATTTTTATTTTTATTTTTGTACTTACAATTTTATGTGTCAAGTAGTTGTGTCAACACTATTTCTTATTGCACGAGAGAGTTGATAAGCATCTAATGATTCTATTGTCAGCTATATGGTCCTTAACTTGATTATATATTGCTTGAAGTATCATGTTAAAAGATTGTTTTCTGATATGGACATTAATGTGTTTAAGTTTAGGAAATGATCTTTCTGATATATTTTTGAGATTTCAATTTGTTTTTGGTGATAAGATATGCTTGACGATGATAATTGACTGACCATAGGTCTTTAATTAGATACTTTTTTTGCACGCTTAAGATAATGCTATCTGTTGATATTGATGCATTGATGAGTTTCTTTTAAGTGTGCAGGACTTTCGATATTGGAATTTTGTGTTTTTCCAAAGTTGTTAAATAGTATCTTACCTGTTGATACAGGTATATCGTAAAGTCAAGACTATCAGGTTTGATTGTTAAAATTTTATCTGCTAATGATGACTTGATTTTCAGAGGGTTAAATCATTGAGTTTCATACAGGTTATCTCTTTCCTGTGTATTAGCTGGTTATTCAGGTTTGAAGGTAAAGCGTATGAAATTTATCTAAGTGTATTTTGAGAATGTGTTTGATGCTACAGGAAACACGCGTTTAATCATGTGGTAACCTACTCCACGTGTTTGGTCTTATACCACGCGTTTGGAATTTTGAAATCAAAATACAACTTTTTTTGGTATTCCACGCGTTTGGCAATCACGTGTTTACAAACCCTAGTTCCACGCGTTTGCTCTTAACGCGTTTGGAACCTAGGTTTCAGATGTTTTGTTCCACGCGTTTACCCTTCTTCACGTATTTACCCTTGATCACACGCGTTTACCATTGTAACACGCGTTTGAAGAATTGGTACACGTGTTTAGGTTTTTATGGCATACTACACGCGTTTGAGACTTTTACACGTGTTTACAAGCAGATTCCAAAATTTTCTAAGTTTTATTGTGCAGAATTGTTGTTGCTAAATTTTTGTTATTGCACTCTTTTTGTTTTCCAGAAATGGCAGGAAATCCAAGAAATTTCTTCTCAACTCACAATCAGTTGATCGATTTGTCGAGAGATCGAAGAAATACGGACTTTAACGGTTTGCTTCAATATCTGGAACGCTCTCGTATTCATTTTGTGCTCACTCACAATCCAGTGCTATATCAAGGATATCTGCATCAATTTTGGAATAATGCATCAATAAGAGTGGTTCAAGCACAGCCCGCACAAGAAGATAGACGTGCTGTCCCTCGGAGTGTTAGGTTTCAGACAACTGTGGCTAATCATACATTTTCTTTCACTGCTGCTGATTTGAGAGAGATATTGCATTTAGGGACTGTTGAAGAAGAAAATGGTCCGATAGAGCTTGATGAAACATTGGTTAGAGGATGTTTTGGAAGAATGGGACATGCTACGCCAAATGCAAAGTGGCCGATTGCTAAAGCAGGATTCTATGGCCAATGGAGGTTTTTGGCTCATGTGTTGATTGTGGCAATCAGTAATCGTCATGCAGGGTTTGATCAGCTGAATAAACAAGTTGGTTCCCAGATGGTGGCTTTGACTTTGAATAGGCCTTATTCATTCTCGAACTACTTCTTCGATATTTTGAAGACCCAAATCACTCAGACAGGGTCGCATAGGTTTATGATTTTGCCAAGGATTACAATGGCGATCATTCATCATTTTGTACAGAATTTGCCAGTTTTGCAAGACGTATATGAGATTGCTTCTCCACCAAATAGGATTTGGTCGATGATGCTGAAAGTTAAGGATAGTTATCCAAATCCGCAGATTGTGCCACTGTTTGGACACTTGATAAATCCAAACTATAGAGCTCCAGCAGTTGGATGGGAAGATGAAGATGAAGTCGCAGGAGGTGGAAATAATGATGCACCACCTCCACCACCACCAGGACCTCAAGTTCAAGTTCCAATTCAGGTTCAACGTCAACGACGAGTTCGACCTCGAGTCCAACCGCAGGTTCAACCTGAAGTTCAGCCAGTACAAGCTGCTGCTGAAGACGTTCGGGCAGATAATGAAGCAATGGAAGATTTGTTAGATCAGGCTGTGTGTGCTAATCCTGATATTGGTGAAGCTTTTGTGAATGCTGCGTTAAATCCAAATGATGTGATTGCGCAAGTGGATAATTTTCAAGCATTGGATAACTTAGAGTTGTTTGTAGATTCAAATGCTGAGAGAGATCAAGAGTTGGATAGATTATTGGAGGATGTAGATGATCCTCTGAACTCTGCTAGGGCTAATGTTGCTAGTGCTGCTGCAGAAAGTTCAAGAGGAAAGGCTGTTGATCCAGATGCTACAGAGAGTGATTCAGATGTTGATATAACGAGTCGTGCAAGTGATACTTCTCCTGTTGAAAGAGCTTTGAAGAGGTTTCGCACTGCAGAGGAGAGTGATCCTACTTATGAACCACAGGAAGAGGAGATTCCTTTGCAAAGACGAAAGAAAGCGCCTAGGTCGGGAAAGGTTTTACCTGCTCATTTGGCTGAAGCGTTTGAGAAACACAGACAACAAGAGGAGTCTGAGAGAACTGAGGTGACGGAAAGTTTAGTTGCTTGATGAAACATTGGTTAGAGGATGTTTTGGAAGAATGGGACATGCTACGCCAAATGCAAAGTGGCCGATTGCTAAAGCAGGATTCTATGGCCAATGGAGGTTTTTGGCTCA
This sequence comes from Erigeron breviscapus, assembly GCA_034093135.1. Taxonomy (NCBI): domain Eukaryota; kingdom Viridiplantae; phylum Streptophyta; class Magnoliopsida; order Asterales; family Asteraceae; genus Erigeron; species Erigeron breviscapus. Next base: position 230,655,061 of record CM067167.1, on the reverse strand, counting down.
TGTGTTGATTGTGGCAATCAGTAATCGTCATGCAGGGTTTGATCAGCTGAATAAACAAGTTGGTTCCCAGATGGTGGCTTTGACTTTGAATAGGCCTTATTCATTCTCGAACTACTTCTTCGATATTTTGAAGACCCAAATCACTCAGACAGGGTCGCATAGGTTTATGATTTTGCCAAGGATTACAATGGCGATCATTCATCATTTTGTACAGAATTTGCCAGTTTTGCAAGACGTATATGAGATTGCTTCTCCACCAAATAGGATTTGGTCGATGATGCTGAAAGTTTGGAAGAATGGGACATGCTACGCCAAATGCAAAGTGGCCGATTGCTAAAGCAGGATTCTATGGCCAATGGAGGTTTTTGGCTCATGTGTTGATTGTGGCAATCAGTAATCGTCATGCAGGGTTTGATCAGCTGAATAAACAAGTTGGTTCCCAGATGGTGGCTTTGACTTTGAATAGGCCTTATTCATTCTCGAACTACTTCTTCGATATTTTGAAGACCCAAATCACTCAGACAGGGTCGCATAGGTTTATGATTTTGCCAAGGATTACAATGGCGATCATTCATCATTTTGTACAGAATTTGCCAGTTTTGCAAGACGTATATGAGATTGCTTCTCCACCAAATAGGATTTGGTCGATGATGCTGAAAGTTAAGGATAGTTATCCAAATCCGCAGATTGTGCCACTGTTTGGACACTTGATAAATCCAAACTATAGAGCTCCAGCAGTTGGATGGGAAGATGAAGATGAAGTCGCAGGAGGTGGAAATAATGATGCACCACCTCCACCACCACCAGGACCTCAAGTTCAAGTTCCAATTCAGGTAACTCCAATTCGATCCTACTACCAATAAGTCTTCAGAGTCAGAGTCGGATTCGGATTCAGATTTGGATTTTGAACCTTAAGAGCTTAATGATTTGTGTGCTTTAGATGTAAATAAGATAAAAATTATAAGATAAATATTGGTGTACTTAATTGTTACATTATATTTATGATATAGTTTTATTGTATTTATGCTATCTTTTATGTCTTGATGTTGTTTGTCTTTGCATATTTTGAACTTTTAAATTTCAGATAAGCTTCAAAAGATAGGTGCAGGTACATCTAAGGTTCAATATGATGATTCTGAAGATGATGAAAGTTTGGAAGAAGGTGAAATGATTCCTGATTTGGACTGGACTAATGTTTTTCAAGATGATGATTTTGTGCAACAACAAGCACAAGCTCAAGATCAACAAGTTCCAGATGATCAACAAGAGGTTCAAGCTGAACGAGTTTTTATTCCAAGTTCAAGAACTCTACACTTTACGGTTTTTGCCAAAGTTGGAGATGATGAAGATGGAATTACTCTAAGCTGGAGTATTGAAGATTCTAAGGAATTTGATGTGACAGAGTATCCAGTGCCAAGTAGGGATGAAGATCATCTACATCAAATTGATAGAAGAGTACCGGCAAGAGGATTGGTAGGAGAAAGTATGAAACCATCTATCTTTTGGGATTTTGTTAGTGATAGAGATGCTCATAAGTATGTTACTACTATTTTGAGTTGGTTTTTTGATGATGAGCTGAAATTGTTTATTATTAAAAGAGATGATGGTTGTCAGTACTTAAAGCCTATGAAGAAATATTTTAAAAGTCTTAGTGAATCCGATTTAATGGATTTAGGAAGGAAAAGGCTTGTTAATCCGAGTGGTAATGGTTATGCAACTTACTGGAGTAGAAAGTTGCAAGACGATTATAGGAAAAGGTTCTATGATAATTTTGATAAAACCAGTGTGTACATAACGCCAAGATCCTTGAAGAAAGTTACAAAGGATGATGGTACAATAGAATTTACTCAAAGATCAATTAAGCGTGTACTGAAGGTTCCAGTCAAGAAATGGCCTCAAGATGTTTTGAGTACACTTGATCACTGGGAGATTCACAGGGACACTGGTGAAGCATTGATGTATGGAGATAGAGATAAGAGAGTTATTTTGTTACGTGTATTTGATCCTATGCAGATTGTGAACTTTTTTTTTTTTTTTTTTTTTTTTTTTTTTTTTTTTTTTTTTTTTTTTTTTTTTTTTTTTTTTTTTTTTTTTTTTTTTTTTTTTTTTTTTTTTTTTTTTTTTTTTTTTTTTTTTTTTTTTTTTTTTTTTTTTTTTTTTTTTTTTTTTTTTTTTTTTTTTTTTTTTTTTTTTTTTTTTTTTTTTTTTTTTTTTTTTTTTTTTTTTTTTTTTTTTTTTTTTTTTTTTTTTTTTTTTTTTTTTTTTTTTTTTTTTTTTTTTTTTTTTTTTTTTTTTTTTTTTTTTTTTTTTTTTTTTTTTTTTTTTTTTTTTTTTTTTTTTTTTTTTTTTTTTTTTTTTTTTTTTTTTTTTTTTTTTTTTTTTTTTTTTTTTTTTTTTTTTTTTTTTTTTTTTTTTTTTTTTTTTTTTTTTTTTTTTTTTTTTTTTTTTTTTTTTTTTTTTTTTTTTTTTTTTTTTTTTTTTTTTTTTTTTTTTTTTTTTTTTTTTTTTTTTTTTTTTTTTTTTTTTTTTTTTTTTTTTTTTTTTTTTTTTTTTTTTTTTTTTTTTTTTTTTTTTTTTTTTTTTTTTTTTTTTTTTTTTTTTTTTTTTTTTTTTTTTTTTTTTTTTTTTTTTTTTTTTTTTTTTTTTTTTTTTTTTTTTTTTTTTTTTTTTTTTTTTTTTTTTTTTTTTTTTTTTTTTTTTTTTTTTTTTTTTTTTTTTTTTTTTTTTTTTTTTTTTTTTTTTTTTTTTTTTTTTTTTTTTTTTTTTTTTTTTTTTTTTTTTTTTTTTTTTTTTTTTTTTTTTTTTTTTTTTTTTTTTTTTTTTTTTTTTTTTTTTTTTTTTTTTTTTTTTTTTTTTTTTTTTTTTTTTTTTTTTTTTTTTTTTTTTTTTTTTTTTTTTTTTTTTTTTTTTTTTTTTTTTTTTTTTTTTTTTTTTTTTTTTTTTTTTTTTTTTTTTTTTTTTTTTTTTTTTTTTTTTTTTTTTTTTTTTTTTTTTTTTTTTTTTTTTTTTTTTTTTTTTTTTTTTTTTTTTTTTTTTTTTTTTTTTTTTTTTTTTTTTTTTTTTTTTTTTTTTTTTTTTTTTTTTTTTTTTTTTTTTTTTTTTTTTTTTTTTTTTTTTTTTTTTTTTTTTTTTTTTTTTTTTTTTTTTTTTTTTTTTTTTTTTTTTTTTTTTTTTTTTTTTTTTTTTTTTTTTTTTTTTTTTTTTTTTTTTTTTTTTTTTTTTTTTTTTTTTTTTTTTTTTTTTTTTTTTTTTTTTTTTTTTTTTTTTTTTTTTTTTTTTTTTTTTTTTTTTTTTTTTTTTTTTTTTTTTTTTTTTTTTTTTTTTTTTTTTTTTTTTTTTTTTTTTTTTTTTTTTTTTTTTTTTTTTTTTTTTTTTTTTTTTTTTTTTTTTTTTTTTTTTTTTTTTTTTTTTTTTTTTTTTTTTTTTTTTTTTTTTTTTTTTTTTTTTTTTTTTTTTTTTTTTTTTTTTTTTTTTTTTTTTTTTTTTTTTTTTTTTTTTTTTTTTTTTTTTTTTTTTTTTTTTTTTTTTTTTTTTTTTTTTTTTTTTTTTTTTTTTTTTTTTTTTTTTTTTTTTTTTTTTTTTTTTTTTTTTTTTTTTTTTTTTTTTTTTTTTTTTTTTTTTTTTTTTTTTTTTTTTTTTTTTTTTTTTTTTTTTTTTTTTTTTTTTTTTTTTTTTTTTTTTTTTTTTTTTTTTTTTTTTTTTTTTTTTTTTTTTTTTTTTTTTTTTTTTTTTTTTTTTTTTTTTTTTTTTTTTTTTTTTTTTTTTTTTTTTTTTTTTTTTTTTTTTTTTTTTTTTTTTTTTTTTTTTTTTTTTTTTTTTTTTTTTTTTTTTTTTTTTTTTTTTTTTTTTTTTTTTTTTTTTTTTTTTTTTTTTTTTTTTTTTTTTTTTTTTTTTTTTTTTTTTTTTTTTTTTTTTTTTTTTTTTTTTCCCTCTTCATAGATTGTTTTGTATTTTGGACTTGCTTATCATTTTTCTGTTTGTTTGATGTAATCCCTTACTCCTTCCTTTGACATTTGTGGTTGTCTTATGGCAGTCGCCTTATGACGTGATTGTCTTATGGCAGTCGCCTTATGACGTGATTGTCTTATGGCAGTCGCCTTATGACGTGATTGTCTTATGGCAGTCGCCTTATGACGTGATTGTCTTATGGCAGTCGCCTTATGACGTGATTGTCTTATGGCAGTCGCCTTATGACGTGATTGTCTTATGGCAGTCGCCTTATGACGTGATTGTCTTATGGCAGTCGCCTTATGACGTGATTGTCTTATGGCAGTCGCCTTATGACGTGATTGTCTTATGGCAGTCGCCTTATGACGTGATTGTCTTATGGCAGTCGCCTTATGACGTGATTGTCTTATGGCAGTCGCCTTATGACGTGATTGTCTTATGGCAGTCGCCTTATGACGTGATTGTCTTATGGCAGTCGCCTTATGACGTGATTGTCTTATGGCAGTCGCCTTATGACGTGATTGTCTTATGGCAGTCGCCTTATGACGTGATTGTCTTATGGCAGTCGCCTTATGACGTGATTGTCTTATGGCAGTCGCCTTATGACGTGATTGTCTTATGGCAGTCGCCTTATGACGTGATTGTCTTATGGCAGTCGCCTTATGACGTGATTGTCTTATGGCAGTCGCCTTATGACGTGATTGTCTTATGGCAGTCGCCTTATGACGTGATTGTCTTATGGCAGTCGCCTTATGACGTGATTGTCTTATGGCAGTCGCCTTATGACGTGATTGTCTTATGGCAGTCGCCTTATGACGTGGTTGTCTTATGGCAGTCGCCTTATGACGTGATTGTCTTATGGCAGTCGCCTTATGACGTGATTGTCTTATGGCAGTCGCCTTATGACGTGATTGTCTTATGGCAGTCGCCTTATGACGTGATTGTCTTATGGCAGTCGCCTTATGACGTGATTGTCTTATGGCAGTCGCCTTATGACGTGATTGTCTTATGGCAGTCGCCTTATGACGTGATTGTCTTATGGCAGTCGCCTTATGACGTGATTGTCTTATGGCAGTCGCCTTATGACGTGATTGTCTTATGGCAGTCGCCTTATGACGTGATTGTCTTATGGCAGTCGCCTTATGACGTGATTGTCTTATGGCAGTCGCCTTATGACGTGATTGTCTTATGGCAGTCGCCTTATGACGTGATTGTCTTATGGCAGTCGCCTTATGACGTGATTGTCTTATGGCAGTCGCCTTATGACGTGATTGTCTTATGGCAGTCGCCTTATGACGTGATTGTCTTATGGCAGTCGCCTTATGACGTGATTGTCTTATGGCAGTCGCCTTATGACGTGATTGTCTTATGGCAGTCGCCTTATGACGTGATTGTCTTATGGCAGTCGCCTTATGACGTGATTGTCTTATGGCAGTCGCCTTATGACGTGATTGTCTTATGGCAGTCGCCTTATGACGTGATTGTCTTATGGCAGTCGCCTTATGACGTGATTGTCTTATGGCAGTCGCCTTATGACGTGATTGTCTTATGGCAGTCGCCTTATGACGTGATTGTCTTATGGCAGTCGCCTTATGACGTGATTGTCTTATGGCAGTCGCCTTATGACGTGATTGTCTTATGGCAGTCGCCTTATGACGTGATTGTCTTATGGCAGTCGCCTTATGACGTGATTGTCTTATGGCAGTCGCCTTATGACGTGATTGTCTTATGGCAGTCGCCTTATGACGTGATTGTCTTATGGCAGTCGCCTTATGACGTGATTGTCTTATGGCAGTCGCCTTATGACGTGATTGTCTTATGGCAGTCGCCTTATGACGTGATTGTCTTATGGCAGTCGCCTTATGACGTGATTTTTATTGCTTTATGGAAGCGTTATCGGGCGTCCCCTTAGCTTTTCATAAAGTCTTTTATTATACATGTATATATTTTTTATTATTACGCGCGTTTTTGTTTTCGATCGATCTTTGAAAGCTTTATTTTCGTGAAAATAATTGGCAGGAGGACATTACATAGTAAAGTTCCTAACTGCTAGCTTTCATCTGTTGCTCCGTATTTATTCGGAGTCTTTGCTATTTCGTGTGAGCTTTCTGTTTCTGCAGAGGTCTTTTTTCAGCCTTGTTTTCCCATACAGTTTGTAGAGGGAGCGGGCTTTCTTTCTTTTTACGGAGCGAGCTGTCACCTGGGTATGACTATATCAGTCCTCCCATCTGCTGGTGCGATCTCGTTTCCTTTCATCTGTGGCTCTCATCTTGCGGGCCAAGTCAGTACTTCCGTTAATTCTGGTTTTTTCCTGACCTCGTTTGCTAGTTTTGTGTCTTGGTAGCTCTGTTCTTTATTTGGCAGTCCTTTTCCTCTGATGGGGACTTGTTCCTGCTGAGGGTCGGCTGTTGTGTTGTCTTTTGTTCCCACTTTTATTGTTCTTCTTCTACTTTCCTTTCGAGGTGCTGCAATTTTCCAGCAGTTATTGCTTCTTCTATGGCTTTCTGAAGATTTCGACACAGGTCCGTGTCGTGTCCATAGTCTTTGTGGAACGCGCAATATTTTCCTCGATCCCTTTTTCGGGTTGTTAGTCTGGGTGGGGCTGGGAAGGTTTGCGCTACCCGCTCTGTTGCGAGAATGTCCTTCGATGATTTCGTTAACTTCAATAGTATTATTCTTCTGCCTTCCATGGCTTTGCTTCCCCCCTGGGGGTTTCTATTGGACCCTCACTTCCACTGTCATTCGTATCCCTTTTTTGTTTTCCTAGAGCGTGGTCCGCTCCAGTTGTTTCTTTGACGTCAAGCCAGATGTGAGCTTTAGTTATCAACTCGTCATATGTTTCCGGCAAGTTTGTCGTGAGGTGTTCGACCAACTCGACCGCTTGTAGCCCGTGAATGAGTCCCGATATCCTCTAGCTTTCCGGTAGTCCGATTATCTCCTGGGTTTTGTTTGTATATCTTACGACAAATTCCCTAAGTGTCTCTCCACTTTGTCGTTTTATGCTGTGTACCGACACGTGTGTTTTCCGATGATTTCTTTGCGTACTGAATTGTAGTCTGAATTTAGTTTTGAGGGCTTCGAAACTATCTATCGAGTTTGCCGGTAGGCCATCAATCCATTCCCTTGCGTCGTTCGCTAGGGAGTAGGAGAACGCCTGGCAGGTGGTTGGCATGTTGATGGGCGTCTATTTTGTGATAAAAACCCCTATCAAAAGGCTTCATTCCTATATCTTAATGAGTTAATATTCCGGAACTATCGGTACTTAATGGATTCCATGTTTATGCAGGTTCACGAAAGATGCGAGTGAGGGTAAATGACATCAAGTGACTCAAGATGGAAGCCTATGAAGTTACAAGACACAAGGAGGTGATTCGGGAGCCGAACGAAGAAGTACGAGAAGCAGCAGCAGCTGCCAGCGCCGCTGGGCGGCCCAGATCAGCAACCGACTTTGAACACTATTTAAGTCGAAGTAACCCTCAAAACCCTAAGAGAGAGCCGATTCAGCAGCCCTAGCCGCCCATATTCAACCCTAGGTCGACTTTGCAGATTCCAAGGAGGTTTTGGAGCTTCTAACACCTTCTGATCTTCATCCTCAACCTAGATCTACTCTTTTATTTTACTTTCAGTTGGTAAACAATGTCTTTCATCTTTTCAGACTTTGTTATTCCTTTAATAATGTCAGGCTAGTAGGCTGAATACTTGTTTGGATCGAAGTGATCATGTAGACGTTTATCTATTTTACTTTATTTGTTAGAATCTGTTGGAGTGTGTTTTACTGTTTATCGTAGATCCATGTTTTACTAGTTCTTCATATTGTTATCGGTTCTATATCTGCATGTATTAGTTTAATTCTGATGATCGGTCTATAATCATACACTAGGATTAATACATAAGGATGGAAAACATTAGTCGGTCTTTAACTAGTTGTAAAAGGTGATTCACTTGTAACCGAGGGATCCAGAACCATAGTAATTAGGATGAATAGAACATGATGCTTAACAATGTCAGACGCGATCCAGTGACTTGGAAACGAGCACCGTGGTCACCGGAGAGAATTACTATCTGGACATGGCTTAAGAGCCGGGTAATTTAAAGATGAACTAGTAACACAAACTTTAGGTCATTAATGCTTAAACAATGAATCTAACGAGAATTTGTTTATAGGGTAGTGTGAGTCTAGCGACAGCACTAGTTACTTAGGCAAAGTGAATCTAACGAGAATCTGAGCCGTGATTAAGTTTTCAACAGTCTAGCAAGTAGGTAGAATGATATTTGGTCGTGCCATGAGATCTTAAATGCCAAACAAGTATTTTAATTTAATTACTGCTATTTGCTTTTTCAAACTATTTTCAGACTGAGCCTCTCGCTGAATAAGCGGTGGCGGCTTCTATTTACTTTTCAGTATTTTAATTAGTTTAATAGGAAATCGTGACAACCCCACAACCGCTAGAATTACACATATTACTAGATTAGGTAAAGCAACGCGTCCCTGCGAACAATCCTGTTCTTATCACTAAACTATACTACATCTGATCGGGTCCCCTGTCCGTTAAGGTGTGTGTGTGTGTTTTGAGATAATAACTTGTACAACATTTTTATAAATTTAAACACTAAAACGAAACCACCCATCAAGTGTTTTGGCGCCGCTGCCGGGGACGCGACACATTCTTAGTTTAGTAGTGTAGTTCGACCCTACTTTGTGTTTCGCCACGAAGTAGTTACTTTTCAGTACTTAGGTTTAAGTCATTTAGGTTTAGAAGTCAAATTAGGTCAAAAATTAGGTTTTTAGGTCAAAATTAGGGTTTAGTTTAAATTAGCTAGTAATTTTATTTTCTTAAAATTTCAAAAATCCAAAAATATTTTTATTTTATCGTTTTTAGTTATTAAGTTTAGATTGTTTGCATTTAGGTTAATTTTATTTTGTTCTTGAAGTTACTAATCGTTTTCGTGTTTTGTGTTTGTTTTCGTTCTTGTTTTTCTTTTTCTTTCATTTTCGTTTAGTGTGTTTCAGCTTAAGATAGGTACAATGCATTGGAAAGGACTTGAGCAACCTAATTCGGGAATGAAGGAGAACGTTAAAGTGACGAAAAGTGAATTCGAAAACTGCTCAGGAGCACCCAGCGCCGCTGGCAGGCCAGGCCAGCGCCGCTGGGACTACGCCAGCGCCGCTGGGGGGGTCTGCACAGCAATCAAAACCTAATCTGCAAAATCCCACTGTTCGAAGGCCGCTCAGCAACAAATATGGAATGGATCTACATCTAACTGAAGGAGAATACGAGCTCACAGTGTCGTTTAGCCATTGTGTAATAATGAATAAGGTGGGTAACTTCCGTCAAGAAAATTATGGTAGTCACGAGGAAGCTTTAAGAGAGGTGACGAATTTGGCGGATGAACTAGGGCAACACGTGCTTTTGGTTTGGAAATACAAAGAAATGGATGATCACACCAAAAGGATAAGTAATTATTGTTTGCCGCTAGAATATAGGATTAAGGAAGCTTGCGGTATCTTGGAAGGACAAAGACAAGACATAATGAAGAAAATCAGGGACCGAGAGAAGATGCAGGCAGAACGAACAGAAATGGTTGCAAGGATTGAAGCTAAGATCTCAAGCCGAAAAGTCAGATTCGAAGAACCCATCGCGAGAATGGAGAAGCCAGCGCCGCTGGGAAGGACACCCAGCACCGCTGGGGGAGATTTCTGGACTCCGAATCACTTGAAAAGAGATGTTGAGAAGGTTGACCAACAAAATAAGCCATCGAACATAATTAAACATCCTGAGTTGAGGCCACTACCGAGCAGGAAGGAGGAAATAATTGGAAAACAGAGACAACGAGAAAACCATGCTTTAGCAAAGTCTCCAGAAGAGAAGGCATTGATAGCCGTAAAGAACTTTAAACAAGCGAAGAATGAGCCTTGGGGAAAAGCTTGGCAACGAATGAAAACATTGACAAATGCCTTAGCAACCGAGGAGATGAACACAAAGGAACAAATGAAAGCATTCTACAATGGATTGAACATAGGAACAAGGAAGACATTCAACGAAGGGTTGGTGAAAAACATCATATTAACAGAACCAGAGAGGATAAGGAAGTTCCTGGAGGAGTATGGAAGCAAAATCGCAAAATCAGGTACTGCCACGGAGCTACCAGCGCCGCTCAAGGGTGCCCAGCGCCGCTGGCACCCCTGCAATCCCGATTTTTGCGAAATCAAATCCGTTACCACCCGAACCAGCCCTGGAAATCAAACACCGATCGACGTGGAAATGGTTGAAGCTACTGAAGCACGAAGGAACTCAGAAAACTTGGAGGAGAGGAAAGGAACCAACGTCAAGGAAGCCATAAGTCACTTCGAACGTTACCCAACGGGTACCGGCCCCCGGCCTACCCCGTATTCTTCCTCAACCTAGTTCCTAGGCTGAGTCCGGCTGAAGACTCGTTAAACTTACCGCTTCTTGGGAGGCAACCCAAGCCGTGTTTTTATTTTTATTTTTATTTTCATTTTTAGGAATATGTGACTAATTGCAATTTAGTGATTGTTTTGAACTTTATCATTTGTGATCTATTTTATGAGTATGTCTTTAGAATCACAGATGAAAGCTTTCAATGGATCAAGGAAACAAGTAACTTATTGCAATCGTATTTTGTTTTTGTTTTTATTTTTATGTTTTAGCTTGTTATTTTCCATTTTGATATTATGATTGAAGTGTGCTGGAGTATTTTGCTTTGTTGTCTGAAGGAAACCAGGCATTGGCCAAAAACTAAGTGTGGGGGAGTTCAAGCATCAAATCATTGAAGAAATCAGACGTCAAAACACGTACAGAAGTCAAAAGCGCCGCTAAGAGACCTCCAGCGCCGCTAAGCCACCTGGGCTTCCCAGCGCCGCTCACAGCCTTCCAGCGCCGCTGGACCTGCACCTGTGCAGATCCAGCGCCGCTCACCAGCATCCAGCGCCGCTCACTAGCCATTGCCGCTATCTGCCTGTCCAGCGTCGCTCACCGCTCCAGTCTGCACACCAGATCGCGAAAAATCCAAAAAATTCAGAAAAACCCAAAAATCCAAGAAAATCGAAAAATCAGAAAATACAAAAAGAAAAGAAGATGTAGATGCATCAATGGATCGCCATCAAATGGAGACGACGCAAGTTTTTGAAGATCATATCATTCAAGTCGCTCCGCGAATGCCATCTTCAACAACAATCATGCAACATAAGCCCGGGAAGTTTCGTTAATCCTTTAACTTTTCGTGTTTTTCCTATTACCCTGTTATGTTAGGTTCAGTACAACGAGGGCGTTGTACAATTTAAGTTTGGTGGGATGGAATAGGAAAAACCCGTGGTTTAATTACTTGATAATTCATAAGTTTTCTACTACTTATTTCATGCAAAAATTCAAATTTTCTTGTGTCGGAAAATCATTTTGAGAATATAAGCTTTGTAAGTAGACAAAAGATGACGATAACTAAGCAATATTAGCTTTGGTAGATGAACGGTTAGTTAGGACTGTTAGCTTAACTATAGATTTGTGGCTGTTCATTCTTCCAACTGGATTAGAGCTTAGACTGAAACTGTATGTGATTATGTTTGCCGTAGCACACTTAACCGGACTTTAATATGCCTAGCAATTATAGCTATCTAGTAATTAGTATAGGTGTATTAATTGGACTTAATGATATACGTGCTTGTGTAGGAACTAGTTTAGACGTATGGTTCGCCTTAATTCTTACACTATTTAATGTGAACTAGTTGCATGCGGAGTAGTGTATGAGTCATCTGGGGTCTCTGATAATGTCTATTGCATGAATAATGTAGTATCTTAAGAAAAGGCAATCAGTAGATTAATAAAAAGAGTTCAAAGAACTAATAACGAGTAAAATCTATACGCATCAAGTTATGTCGCTTTGCGCGTGGGGAACCACCGACCTATCACTGCTGTCTTGATATATGGTATAAACTCTAACCATTAGTTGAGTTATGTCGCTTTGTGAGTGGGGAACCACCGACCTGTCACCGTTGTCTCAACTATTAAAGATGATAATATCGTATAACTGCTTTAGTATTTAGCTAGTGAGCATGACTGTAGTGTGAGAGTATGTCTAAGTAGTGACTCACAAGTACACAAACGATGAATATAAATGCCTTTCTAGTAGCTAGTTAGTTCTGATTGCTATACAAACCTTAATTAAGTGTTTTAGAGGTATTAACACGAATAAAAAGTTAGCTTTTAGTTTTGATTGACCAATTATCTTACCTCTAGCTATAGCTTACTGATTTTGTCTAAAGTTTTCTCAAATCATTTTGCATGACTAATCTTTCAAATGTTTTTAATGAAGTAGAATAACTTGAACACTTAATGTGAGTCCCAAATATAGATGATTAACTAAACCCGACTGGCAAGTACAACTAATCTTGATGGACAAGTTAAGTTGCAATGCTAAAGTTTCAAGCCTTTTGCAAGTTGTGAGAAGACTTTATATTTATAGACCAAGTTCATGATGACATGGACAAGATCGTATAAAAGTGTTTGTGAGCATTTAAGGAATTAAACTTAATTCCTTACATGCTTGTACTAGGAAGAGTATATAAGTCAGTTGATGTGACTTATAGTACTACGTTCCAAACCTATACTTTTACCTTGTACCTTTTATTAATAGATAAATCTATTAACTGGGTAAAGGTATGTAAAGTAAAAAGTCTTCCTCGTAATCAATGTAAAGTGTTGTAAATACTTTATACTGAGATGCTTCAGTCTTTGATCTGGTAGAATCATTCTTTGCTCGCTTCTGAGATGATTCTCTTCTTCATACTTCAGTCTTTGACTTCAGAATGAATGCTTCAGATTTATCTTGATCTGAACTGAAGTGAAGCTTCAGTGAAGTAATTCTGAGACGGTTCAGAATTATGTACAAACGTTTTCACTGAACTTCAAGCTATTTCTGAACAAATTATACTTGGTCGATTTCCGACCTAACACTTAAGCTGTCCGCTAATCATTGTTTTATTTTCTTGGACTATTTGCTTGAGGACAAGCAAAGACTTAAGTGTGGGGGTATATGACGAGCGTCCATTTTGTGATAAAAACCCCTATCAAAAGGCTTCATTTCTATATCTTAATGAGTTAATATTCCGGAACTATCGGTACTTAATGGATTCTATGTTTATGCAGGTTCACGGAAGATGCGAATGAGGGTAAATGGCATCAAGTGACTCAAGATGGAAGCCTATGAAGTTACAAGACACAAGGAGGTGATTCGGGAGCCGAACGAAGAAGTACGAGAAGCCGCAGCAGCTGCTAGGGCCGCTGGTAGCCATGCCAGCGCCGCTGGCCCATACCCACCGCCGCTGGGAGCCCATCCAGCGCCGTTGGGCGGCCCAGATCAGCAACCGACTTTGAACACTATTTAAGTCGAAGTAACCCTCAAAACCCTAAGAGATAGCCGATTCAGCAGCCCTAGCCGCCCATATTCAACCCTAGGTCGACTTTGCAGATTCCAAGGAGGTTTTGGAGCTTCTAACACCTTCCGATCTTCATCCTCAACCTAGATCTACTCTTTTATTTTACTTTCAGTTGGTAAACAATGTCTTTCATCTTTTCAGACTTTGTTATTCCTTTAATAATGTCAGGCTAGTAGGCTGAATACTTGTTTGGATCGATGTGATCATGTAGACGTTTATCTATTTTACTTTATTTGTTAGAATCTGTTGGAGTGTGTTTTACTGCTTATCGTAGATCCATGTTTTACTAGTTCTTCATATTGTTATCGGTTCTATATCTGCATGTATTAGTTTAATTATGATGATCGGTCTATAATCATATACTAGGATTAATACATAAGGATGGAAAACACTAGTCGGTCTTTAACTAGTTGTAAAAGGTGATTCACTTGTAACCGAGGGATCCAGAACCATAGTAATTAGGATGAATAGAACATGATGCTTAACAATGTCAGACGCGATCCAGTGACTTGGAAACGAGCACTGTGGTCACCGGAGAGAATTACTATCTGGCCATGGCTTAAGAGCCGGGTAATTTAAAGATGAACCAGTAACACAAAATTTAGGTCATTAATGCTTAAACAATGAATCTAATGAGAATTTGTTTATAGGGTAGTGTGAGTCTAGCGACAGCACTAGTTACTTAGGCAAAGTGAATCTAACGAGAATCTGAGACGTGATTAAGTTTCCAACAGTCTAGCAAGTAGGTAGAATGATATTTGGTCGTGTCATGAGATCTGAGATGCCAAACAAGTATTTTATTTTAATTACTGTTATTTGCTTTTTCAAACTATTTTCAGACTAAGCCTCTCGCTGAATAAGCGGTTGCGGCTTCTATTTACTTTTCAGTATTTTAATTAGTTTAATAGGAAATCGTGATAACCCCACAACCGCTAGAATTACACATATGACTAGATTAGGTAAAGCAACGCGTCCCTGCGAACGATCCTGTTCTTATCACTAAACTATACTACATCTGATCGGGTCCCCTGTCCGTTAAGGTGTGTGTGTGTTTTGAAATAATAACTTGTACAACATTTTTATAAATTTAAACACTAAAACAAAACCACCCATTACATGTCCCACCTTAGGATCATTGCTGCTCCGATAAATTTTTTCAAAAAGTCGTCTGGATCTCCTTTTCCATCAAAATACCCTAAGCCCTGGGGGTATTTCATATTTATTGGCAGCGGGTTGTTTCTTATGTTATTAGTGAATGGGCTATTCATGTTCCTTAGGTGTGACGTGTCCACGGATTCCCATCCGTACGGGGGATATCTCCGGGCGTTGTCTCCACCTATTTCTCCTTGTCTTGCTTCCGATCCATGTTGACTTTGGTTCTGATTTCCTCGGTCAGGTCTGTCTTCAAGGGTTCATGTCTGGGGATTGGATGTTTTCCTGGGACCGCTTTGTGCACCTGGGGAGTTATTTGGCGGTCCGTTGAGAGTACCCTTTCTCGACCCTTCCCCTATAAGGTGTTTATCCCAGGTGTGTTGTCCTATTGGCTCCGGTTCATATACCTGACCTGTCTCTCTTAGGCGCTTGATTATTGCACATAGCACATTGTAGTTTGCTTGCACATATGCGTCAGTGATTCTCTATCTATTAATATCGACCCCTGGTCCGTGTTTTCGGGTCGATTAACTATTCTTGATGTCCTTATTTGTGGTCCATCTGTCGGGAAGATAGACTCATGAGCTTGGGCTCTTCCCGGGCCGAAGGGGATACGATCCAGCCCATGTTTGTCTTTGCTGCAAGGTACTGTATGGATAGATTCATCTAGGCTTTGTAATGGCAGCGTAGGTCTCCCTTGATTTGGTTCCAATGACCCCGGTATAGGTTTTTCTTGATCTTGAGGCGTTGGCACGGGTCCGTCTCGGTCTTGACCTTGGGATGTTTGCGTTGGTCCGTCTTGGTCTTGACCTTGTGACCCTGGTGCAGACCCACCTTGGTCTTGACCTTGAGGCGCTTGCACTGGTCCATTTCGGTCTTGACCTTGGGGGATCAGTCTTGACGTGTTATGATCAACTTGTGTGTGCGTTTCATATATCTCCTGACCCATCAATGTCAACACTCGGCTTGGGTTTTCCGTGCGATTTGATATTATCGGGGTTTTTGCCTGCGGCCCATCTGTCAGGAAGGTATTTCTGAGAACATGTGACCTTTCTCGGCCCGCGGGATCGGGTCCAGATTTCTGTTGATGTGATACTGTATATGCAGATCTGCGTAGGCCTTGACTTCGCCACATAAGCTTAGTTGGGCCCCGGTCTTGCTTCTGTGAGCTCGGCTCGATTCTTGTTATTGCGTTTCTGCCATCGATCATAACGGTGGGTTTATCACAATCTGGCACGATCGCTCCGAGAAGGTGTCGCTCCTGAGGTTTCAACCCTCCTGAGGGTATTAGAAGTCCCTCCTTATTGTGCGGGCTCGAAGGGTGACTAGTATCTCTATCGGCCATGGTAGCTGATTATTCTGATCGCGGGTGAGTTCGGAAGAGAAAAGGAGGCGTGTGTTGTTCTCACTTTTTTTTTACGTGTCCCACGGATGGCGCCAATTTGTTGATCAAATAATCGCACTATGGCTCAACCGAAGGTGTGAGAGGGGTTTCGGGTGTTTTGTTGGCGATTTCCTTCCGGTCAGAGGGCCGTAGGCCGCTTTACGCCTGATTGATGTTTATGGTTTTGTCACCGAACCTTGAGGATTGGTGCTACGTTATGTGTGAGGAGTGTATGCGATAGTTAGGGATTTAGAGGTTGAATGTCGTGCCGTATGGCATCCTCCTCTTTATATAGAGGGTAGAAACTTGGAGAGGAGGGTAAGAGAATTAGGGTAAATCTCTTCCTCTTTTGAGAATATCTTCTATCTTTTAGGAAGATTTGCGATGATCTCGTAATGCGCCGTGTCCAAAATATTCGGACCCTGTATGTATATTCCTCCGGAGCTAAGTAATTTTACTCAGGTGCTTCGGGATTATTTCTGTCTACGGAGGCGGTGCTCCGTATGGACATTTTAACCTGTTCGAAGGTATCTTCTTCGAATACGGAGGTAGAGGTCCGTATAGGGTATATCATCACCTGAAAAGATACTCAAAAATGTCAACACTAGGTTGGTGAGTTCGTAGGATCACATACTTTCAAATTGAGCTATAGATTCGATACTAGTGTATATACACCTATATACATACATATATCCATAGATAAGTGAGTATCGAATAGCTGAGCAATAGAAGTCCCGCACCGGGAGATATTCACAAAACAAATACAAGTATAATCTATCATATTTTTTAAAAAACAAAAAAAATCCATATATGTGAAATAAATTGAACCCGTAAAGTCGGGATAACATGGCTCTTCCGGTCATCCGGTACATAGTGCCAATGTTCATAGTGCATCGGGATTATCCCCACTGCTGTCCCCATCAGACTTTTATACATGTTTGCATTGTCCCCCACGGCATGCCACGTTTCTTGGTCCATCGTATCAAACTCGATTGACAACAAACCATTCTTCTTAAACTTTCTCTCTAACTTTAAATTTTTAGCTGGTCCCTTCTTCTTCGTTGAACCTACAAAACCAACTTAAGAAATAAATAAATAATACAAGTCAACATACGAAAACATAAACTCAATCTTTCTTACCACTGGCTTCACATCCAGTAGGTGGCCGCCAATCGTAAGGGGGTGGATCACCACCAGCATCGCCACCATGAACACTAGCAGACATTATATGCGTACCTACATGAATTACCACATTTTACATAAATTAGATACCATCAAACTATGGACAAGAAAAATTACCACATTTTACATAAGTTAGATACCATCAAACAAAATCTCTATAATCAACCAAACAAATTGGAAAAGAAAACCCACAACTCCAAACAATTAAAGATTCCACCTATTTACTCTAATAGATGCACTGGGCATCTGTTCAATCTAATAGAGTACATAAATTCACTTGTTTAGAAAGAAATTAACCTCTAACTTTTCTTCTTCACATACATGTTCCAAATTTAAAAAAAATAACATCGTTTCCAAAAGCAAATTAATTAAAAAGCTTTCTTTTGTCTTATAAAAACTTATCTATACCTTTATAACAAACATAAAAATTACGAGTATGTGCTTTGTTTAAAAATACTGAGTATAACTCTTTTTTTTCTTTTATCACTAACCCGTTTATTACAAACATACATATTACATATTACATATACTATTAAATTGCAATCAGATAGCTATAAAAACATAATGTACATATTTTAATCAAAAAATAAATATGTAAAGGACAAGCAGGTGGTACCAAAAGAAGACGCTTATTATTGATCTACCAAAACTTATGTTATTATCACCTCCTGAGACATCCAAATTCTTCTTCAAGACTAATAAGAATATAATAATAATGAAATGGGTGTGGGGATTGAGTTTTGATAGTAATATGAGTGGGATACATGAAATAAACGGATATATGGGTGTGAGGATTTCTAAAGTTGGTTGGTAGGAACATTGATGTTAATTTGAAATTGATTTAATTGAGGCAACCTTTTAGCAGCGATATCGCTGCTAAAGGTAGGGGTCAAAGTTAAAAGTCCACTAAAAGTATCTGACAAAACTGGCGTTTCGTACAATACCTTTAGCAGCGATATCGCTTGATGTGTGAAATCGAGTAATAAAATTTAATAACACGAACTACCAAAAGACTGACTACAACACACTCACAGGCAGTGAACCCGATCGTATGCAGTATAGTAAACTTGGTAAATCCGAGGTCGATCAGAAGGACTAAGTAAAGCAATTGTTGAAATAAAGTAGTTCAAGTAAAGAGGGGGTTTTGTGACCGAATTGTCACCTTGCAATTAGTTAGTAAATTTGTTAGTAATCCCTCAGGATTAATCGAAAAGAGAGTTTTTGTTTAAAACAATAATTTAAAAGGCATCCATCTTGAATCCGCTTAACAACATGTTCAGATTGCACATAAATGAAGCTCAAATTCAATTAAGTTGACAAAGATAATCATGACAAAATAAAGACACAAACTGGTACCACCAACGTTTGTAAAATCATTTCAATCACCTAATTAATCAGTTCCTTTGTAAAAGCCGGTACCACCAATGCTTAAAACAATTTCCCTAACCAACTAGTTTGTTTGACTATCGAATTAACAATTGTATCTATGTGAAGACAACGTGGTACCACCAACCGTTATTCAACACGTTGACAAAATGATTCCTTTTATCAAAATAACATTCACTATCATACCATGAACTAGTGACAATTGATTAAAGATAAACAATTGAAATCACATATATGTTCAACTAGTACCACTAACGAAGAACATACATATTACCAACGTCATAAAAATAATTAATAAAGAATCAAATTATCAAGATCTCGACACAACGATAATTGAAATCAACTTTGAATTAATAAAATAATGCAATCCTTACATATTGTCTCACTTCATCAAGATGGATGATAAAGTGATTAGCTACTCATATTGAAATAAGAATAACACATCAAATATAAAGAATTCATCGTTACCGATTACAAGGAATTGAAAGTAAATAACGAGAATAATCCAATCGTGTTCTTGATCTTCAAAGATGATAAATCTGATGAAAAACCTCTCAAAAGACTCTTCAAAACGGCTGGAAAGTAAAAGGTAGGTTTTAAGAATGTTTTTGCAAGCTATTTATAATTGCCCTAAAAAGTCCAAAAATCTCGAATCGCACTGCGGCGCAGTCTAGCTCACTGCGTCGCAGTGCCTCGTTGACCGCTTTGACTTTGACTATCGTTGACTTTGGCATGGCTTGTATTGGAACCCACTGCGTCGCAGTCTAGATTCACTGCGGCGTGGTCAAATTTTCTGTTTCAATATTGTGGCGCAGTACAACACTGCGTCGTAGTCTTCAGTTGACTTTTGTTGACCAGACACTAGCTTCAGTTTCGTGCCTCGTAAAACATCCGTAAGCACTCATTTCACCTCAAAATGTCGTTTTCTTCCAGAATTATGCCCATGTACCTGTTAATATCCTGAAACACTAACAAATACCATAAGCGCACCAAATGTATATGAAAACGACTCGAAAACCACTATAAAACAACTAACTAAGACGTGGGAAAAATGGTATAAAATAGACATATCAAATCCCCCCACACTTAAGCTTTGCTTGTCCTCAAGCAATTCCAAACTTCAAAACTTAAATTACCTTGGTACATACATGGGAATAACATGTCAGTAATCAAAAAGAAGCTAAACCATACATGAAAATGAAAAGAAATGGTTAAGCAGTTTTAATCTTAAATGAAAACTGGAATGTTTGACAATACTAGACTGAAACACAAGCCTCAATAACACGACTAAGCACTGAACAATCGAATCAATGATATATCCTCTATCCTACTCCAACTAACTTACTATTGGGGTTGAATATTTGAATAATCACTCAAGGCCTAGTCGTGATGCATAATCTTTTACCATAGGCTTGTACTAGAATCGTTCCTGCCCCGTCATGGCGCAAGCACCAGGACGTCTATCAGAAGAGGTCTTTAAAAGGTTGTAATGAACTCTGAGGCTGAACAGGGCATTTAAAAGGGTATGGAAATTTTGGGATAACAATTGGTGTTAAAAGGAAATAACACAACATTTAACAAAGTTTTTACATAATAGTCTAATCCAAAGAACCCATGTCATTAGTTGCCAACGGTCCAAAACCCGATAAGTTGTCCCGACAATACCCCCAATAGAACGATTAAAAACCGACACCATTGTGGTGTATGACAATCAAACAACTCAATCAACCATAACGAACCATGTTGGCTTAAACGAATATGCCAACCCAAATATGATAACTGAAGAATATAGCATTACAAGATCCTTTTGTTGGTTTATAAAGATGTACCAACTCAACTCGATAAATTGTAGAAACAATGAAGCATTTGTTGGTGTAATTGATGAACCAACTTACAAAAATGATTTGACCAAAAGTGAGAAATACCAACTGACACCCAAACTTTTTTTTCATTTTTTCTATTTTTTTATTTTTTTTTTCTGTTTTTCAATTCTTTTATTGTTTTTTTTTTGTGAGCTACTTTTACTCTGACTAATTGGTATTCTCTAAGTAATAACGAAACAGTGACAAATCATGTAATAATATGCTAAGATGAACAATCCAGACTTGATCCAAAAATCATGACGAAATCAAATCTATTCTCAGTAACCGAGAATATCCCACCCCGACACAATAGACAACCCCAAACCATCCACTAGCATAGGCAACCAATGACCCACCAGGACTTCGACTATCGGCATGGCTAGGAAAGGTATATATATTTAAGGTGGATTTAATAACAAAGAACAGGCTAATGACAACATGTTTTCTAATGTTTCTTCCACTAAAAATGAGTGCAACACAAGGGTTTCACAGGTGGTTCACTAACTAGTGTAGTTAGCTACTAAGCACATTGACAAAACATGCACATAACATATGTTTACGAAAACAAGAGGTGAACATACAAAGAACAAAGGTTTTAATCCTAAATTTGCCTCTTCCTCATCTAGATATACGGAACGATCAACCAGGACAAGTTCTAGAATCAACGCAATCACCGGCACACTCATAGCAAATGAAAGAAACCCGGAAATGGAAAAACTAACCTCAAACTTGCACATCATAGTTCAAAGTTCTAAGTCGAACCCTTACTCTTGAATAAATTCAAAAGCTTAGGAGAGGGACAAATTTACAAGGCTAATCAATCCAAATCCGCAAACACCTAGTATATCTAGAAATGATCAATAATCTCACATATTTGGTGTTTTGGTGCTATAAGCGTGCTAGTCATGTTATTAATCCAGAAGGGATTGCCTAATTAATCAATCAAGACACATTCCACCAATTAAATTTTTGTACCAAGGGTGTAGTCAAATTGCTCATTAATATCTATACTTAGGTGACAAAAGCAATTAACTACAAGGACAAGCATGCAAAAGTTTAAAAATCCTCTAAAATACCCGACTTTTTTCTATTTACCACCCCCCACACTTGAGTTGGACAATGCCCTCAATGTCCAATGAACTAAGGTAAACTATGGGAAATAGGGGAAAGTAAACAAAAAGCAAAATAAAGAACAAGAAAAACTTGCCGGGTATGACGGGTGTTCCATGCTTGAATGATGCCAACAAGAATATTGCGCTGAACTTACTGCCAACATATGCATATGACAAAACTTGCTATTCAACATGAACACACGATTAACGGCCAACAGATTATATAATCAAGCATGCAAATCACTATCCCTACTTATTCGAAATGTAAAGGAAAAGAAAGAAAATACGATGTCTCATCACCCCGTAAGGTGGATACAAACCAAACAAATGGATATAAAGTACTAAAATGGAAATTGTTCAAACAAGTAATTAATACAAGCCATCATCAACATGCAGACGGCTCTCCCCCTCATAATCTCATCAACTGATCAGCTGGTGGGTGGATATCCTGGCATTCCACCGTCGGGTGGACCAATGAACGACTCAACCGCCTGCTCACTATAGTCTGAGCTTGCGATCCTCCAGCCCCTGCATCTCCGCCCTGGGTACCTGCAAAAGAACCAAAAGTAACTGGATGATCGGGCCCCGTGCCCCCGACATCGTGGGAAGGAGGCCGCTCATACTGACGCTCGGGTGGATAATAAAACCCACCACTCCTCTGGTCCGGAATGAAAATGCTAGGAGGCCTGTAGTCTGGAAAAGGCTGGGGAATAATGATGACGATGCCTATGATGCTTCCCCGTAGTTATGTTTATGATATGTTTACGATATGATATGTTATGATGACGGTGGTTAATGATATGTTTAGATATGATATGATGACGGTGGTTAATGATATGTTTCGATATGATGATGACGGTGGTTAATGATATGTTTACGATATGATATGAATGACGGTGGTTAATGATATGTTTTACGAAACAAGGGTGAACATACAAAGAACAAAGGTTTTAATCCTAAATTTGCCTCTTCCTCATCTAGATATACGGAACGATCAACCAGGACAAGTTCTAGAATCAACGCAATCACCGGCACACTCATAGCAAATGAAAGAAACCCGGAAATGGAAAAACTAACCTCAAACTTGCACATCATAGTTGTTCTATTGTTTCTTGCACTAAAAATGAGTGCAACACAAGGGTTTCACATGTGGTTCACTAACTAGTGTAGTTAGCTACTAAGCACATTGACAAAACATGCACATAACATATGTTTACGAAAACAAGAGGTGAACATACAAAGAACAAAGGTTTTAATCCTAAATTTGCCTCTTCCTCATCTAGATATACGGAACGATCAACCAGGACAAGTTCTAGAATCAACGCAATCACCGGCACACTCATAGCAAATGAAAGAAACCCGGAAATGGAAAAACTAACCTCAAACTTGCACATCATAGTTCAAAGTTCTAAGTCGAACCCTTACTCTTGAATAAATTCAAAAGCTTAGGAGAGGGACAAATTTACAAGGCTAATCAATCCAAATCCGCAAACACCTAGTATATCTAGAAATGATCAATAATCTCACATATTTGGTGTTTTGGTGCTATAAGCGTGCTAGTCATGTTATTAATCCAGAAGGGATTGCCTAATTAATCAATCAAGACACATTCCACCAATTAAATTTTTGTACCAAGGGTGTAGTCAAATTGCTCATTAATATCTATACTTAGGTGACAAAAGCAATTAACTACAAGGACAAGCATGCAAAAGTTTAAAAATCCTCTAAAATACCCGACTTTTTTCTATTTACCACCCCCCACACTTGAGTTGGACAATGCCCTCAATGTCCAATGAACTAAGGTAAACTATGGGAAATAGGGGAAAGTAAACAAAAAGCAAAATAAAGAACAAGAAAAACTTGCCGGGTATGACGGGTGTTCCATGCTTGAATGATGCCAACAAGAATATTGCGCTGAACTTACTGCCAACATATGCATATGACAAAACTTGCTATTCAACATGAACACACGATTAACGGCCAACAGATTATATAATCAAGCATGCAAATCACTATCCCTACTATACATGCCCGTAACCATACTGATGATATACCCTATACGGAGCTCTAGCTCCGTATCCGAAGCAGATACACAGTCACCTTCGTACAGGTAAAATTACTTATACCCAGAACGGAGCTCGACCTCCGTCCAGTACAATTATCCCAGAGCTCCCGAGGTAATAAGTACCCAGCTCCAAGCTCAAATACATCAAGAAGATCGGGTATAGATACTTTCTATGATTATCCGATCTAAACATATCAAAAGTCCGAATATATCGAACACGGTTTGTAACAAGATTAACACAAATCTCCTCAAAGAAGGAAATAAGA
>CM067167.1:230538980-230630253 GCA_034093135.1 Erigeron breviscapus | reverse complement strand
AGACAGTGCGTTCAGAAAGCCTAAAAATGTTTGAAAACAATGCCTCTGAACTGAACGCTAGTCATGCCAGATTGAAAGAACTGAAAGATGTTCATTTGGCTATAAAAAGTTATCAGTCTATGGTTGCCACTTTAGAGTTGGAAAAAGAAGAGTTAAAAACCATCCTTGAAAAAGAGCAGAAAATATTAAGTCTTGGATGAGTGCACCAAAACCAGATGCTGCAATTAAAAATACTTTTGCAAATCAAAAAACAGCATATGAATCTGGTGATCTTCACATGGCATCTATAATCACTGATTTAGATGCACTTCCAAAGGAAATGAAACCTGAAATTATTTTTCCTAAAGTTGGCAAACAGAAAACTGTGACTGATAGAGTCCAGGAACAATCTGAGGGTAAATCTGAAATAGCTCAGACAACTGGTTCAGAAAGAAAGGCTAAAACCAAAAAACCATCCCCTCAGACTTCATCTAAGGTCTCTAAAGGCCAAAAGAAGAAGAAAAATATCCCCCACTGAGCCTTCTACCTCAGATTCTGGTAAGGCTCAGGTGTCTAATGAAGAATCTATTTTGTTAAGGTTAGAAAGTCAATTTCAACTATTGGCTAGACAAGTGCAGAGTTGTAATGCACGTTTAAAAAATGTTGAAACTCCTCCTCTTCAACCTAAACAAAACACAAAACCTTTTTCTAAGCAAACCAAGAAGAAATCTGAAAAGAAAAAGGTTGAAAACCCCATCAAACCAACTATTTTTCTGTCATCTGAAATAATGAATGAAATCCCCTTTGATCCTTCTGTTCCTTATGAACCAAAGAAATCTGAGACTGCTAAGGGAGAGTCTAGTGAACCCATCCAAAGATGGGTTCCCAAAAAGAAATAATCTTTGATTGTGTGCAGGGAGACCGAAAGAAGAACATATGGTTTCTGGACAGTGCTGCTGGCCGAACCATGACTGGTTATCAGACCCTGCTAGAGGAATATAGGGTGCAAGAGGGGCCCTCAATAGTTTTGGAAATGATGGAAATGGAAAAACTGAGGGATATGGTGTGGTGAATAATGGTCAAGTCAAATTCACACGTGTTGCATATGTGAACGGTTTGAAATATAACCTGATCAGTGTCAGTCAACTGTGTGATGATGGCTTCAAGGTTTTATTTGATATTTCACAAGGCACCATATTCAACAGAGATGGAAAGGTGGTACTGATTGCACCAAGGAAGGGAAACATTTATGTCATTGATATGAATCCCTCTACCACTGAACAATGTTTCTACACAAAGGCAGATGAAGACACAAATTGGTTGTGGCACAAGAGATTATCCCATCTGAACTTCAAGAATATTAACAAGTTGTCAAGAAAACAACTTGTTGATGGGATACCCTTTGTCTTTCAACAAAGACAAGCCATGTCCAGGTTGTGAAATGGGTAAGCAGAAAAGAGCTTCATTCAGCAAAGCTTTAGTATAACTGAACCTCTTCACATGCTTCACATGGACCTTTTTTGGACCAGTGAATGTTCAGACCAGAGCAGGAAAGAAGTACACCCTTGTTATCGTTGATGAATATTCAAGATACTGCTGGGTGATTTTCCTCAGGTCCAAAAGTGAAGCTGCTGCTAAAATCATTGCTCTCATCAAATAAATTGAGCTCAAACACAAGCCAAAAGTTTGTCAGCTCAGAAGTGACAATGGCACTGAATTCAGAAATGCCACTCTGGAGTCCTTCTGCACTGAAACTGGCATATCTCAGAACTTCTCCTCAGCCCACACACCAGAGCAGAATGGTGTTGTAGAAAGAAAGAATCATACGCTGATTGAAGCTGCTAGAAGTATGTTGAATGAATCTGGTCTTCCCAAGAATTTCTGGGCTGAAGCTGTTGCAACTGCTTGCTACACTCAGAACAGATCTTGTTATTCAAAAGACACAAGAAGACTGACAACTCGTAATTAATTAACATCGGGTTAGTCCTAATCTCAATTAGACAGTCATTTGACGTGGAAGTTGTTAGACTTTTGGACTTTTGACTTAGTCAAATTAGACGTATCTTGATGACGTAGACTATTAGCTATTTAGACGAATGCCGAGTCTGAAAATAATGTTAATAAAGATTTAAATGTTATAATTGAACACAGTTGTTAGACTGTCAAAACCTAATATTTCTAAAAGTTTAGTTTATTTAATTTTAATTTCTTGTCTTAACTAAAATAAGACGGGGGGAAAATACCTTTACCTTATATTTTGACTTTTAGGTCAAACGGTAATTAATCGTAAGCATTTTACCAAATTAAGGGTATTAAAAATATCAGAAAGAAGCCACATGGGCTTAATTTTGTTTGAAAGGCTGGGAGGGAAACAACAAACCCCCACCATCACCCTTTTCTTCTTCTGTCTGACAAAACACAAACACACACACAGAACCCACACAAACTCACCAAAATATTTTCCAAATTCTCTCAATCTCTTCTATCTTCCTTCTAAATTAGTTTTACAAGAGAAGGAATTATTTAGAAATTTTAAAGGTTTATTATCATCTTCATCATCTTCATCAAATTTCTCAAGAACACCATTTTTGGTAAGTTAACTTTTATTCAATCTTTTGATTTGGTTTAAATTCAATTAAGGGTTGTTTTCAGTTTTGATTATGGAATTGGAAGCCTTTAAATTTGATATGAAATTAGGGTTTTGGATGATAAAATGGATATTTTGGCTTAGAATTTGGTTTTAATGTCAAAATGATTGAATTGGCGAAATGGTTGGCGAAATGTAATGTTTCCAGGTCTATTGCACTTGTGGAAACTTGTTATAATGAAAGAATTTGTGTCGAAAACGTTTTGGGTCGAAATTGAAGTGTTTTGGTTTGGGGTTCTGCACTGGGTGCTGCTGGTGCTGGCTGCAGAACCTGGCCACTGCGGCGCAGTGGCATGGGTTAGCCCCACTGCGGCGCAGTACCAAGGGTTAGCCCCACTGCGGCGCAGTGGCATGGGTTAGCCCCACTGCGGCGCAGTGAGTGCAATGGCCCACTGCGGCGCAGTGCCTTTGTACTGGTCCCTGGTTCGATTTAGCCCACTGCGGCGCAGTGAGCAAGTTCTGGCTCACTGCGGCGCAGTGTAAATCCTCGGAAAAATATTATTTTTGGCTGACTGCGGCGCAGTGGTAACTAGCTGGAACCTTTGACTTTTTATTCAAATTTAGTAATAAAAGACGAACTTGAGTCAAATAATATTGAACATTGAATCACATTCTCGGTAACGGCATTCTAGGATTGATAGCTAAGTAGTGGTACGTAGGATACTTGTCGTCGTGAGTTTTGATCCTCACCATTGGTACTCTTATCCTAGGTTTTGGATAGACGTGGAGACTAGACTGCTCATATTCTCGGACTACTCATTCTTTAGCTCGTAGACTGCTAAGGTGAGTTTATGGCGCCCTTTTTCCTTTACTTGGGCCTGAAAGCATGTACTGTATACACAAATACTTTGTAAATGATTTGTCTTTGTCTACGCCATGAGATATGGTAAATGAAATCATTTGTCTTATATTGCCATGAGACGGCTGTCTAATAATGTGTATACATGTCTTATGAAAATTGATCTATATGTCTTGACTTGCCATGTTGTCGGCTGACTAAACTGTTTCTTGTGTTTTGACAAATTAAAATGATCCCCCCCCCTTGTTGTATTATTTAGGTTAGACTTCGGTCTGAACCGTCTTGTCATATGATTTAGGTTAGACTTCGGTCTGAACCGTCTTGGCTATATATATTTAGGTTAGACTTCGGTCTGAACCGTCTTGTCATATGATTTAGGTTAGACTTCGGTCTGAACCGTCTTGTCATATGATTTAGGTTAGACTTCGGTCTGAACCGTCTTGGCTATATATATTTAGGTTAGACTTCGGTCTGAACCGTCATGCATTAAATAACTACAACAAACGACGATTGATCTTTAGTCAAACACACTGTAAACTCACCAACTATTTCGATAGTTGATCCTCTCAAATTTCATGCTTTTCAGGGGACCATCAGTAAGTCTTGGAATCGTCTTTGGCATTATAGGGCCAAATCTTTTGACTTTGGACGTACAATTAGCATCAGACATTGAGGACTCTCATGCTTTTGGCTTTAATTGTATTTGACTGTCCAATTTATTTAACTTGTATTTTTGTGGGCCCAGTTCCAAATGAGGATGGCTTGTATCCGTATTTTGGGGTCCACACTTGGAACGATTGTACTTGTTTTGACTTGTATTGGTATAAATGGATGTAATTTCTTTTAACCTTCTGATTAGTATGCAATTCTTTGTTAACCCTGTATTTCCGCTACAACGGGGTGTGACAAAAATTGGTATCAGAGACACAGGTTATAGTTAATACCGAGTTTTTCCGCTGGAAAAACTCAATCTATAGCCATTTCGTTTCAAAAGGGAATCTAAGTCTAATTGGGTTTAGGATACTTATTTCAGGAGTTATATTATTTGTCTATAATTAGACCTAACTTGATCAACTACGTCCCGATTATGTAAAATAATATAAGGCTCGAAATAAATATCTTAGATTTTGTATGTACGTTATGGTTTGAGCTATATTCACAACATACTGTAGATGTGGTGGGAAGGCTGCGGGTGACCCTATATATAAACATTGAAGGTATGTTAGGAATAGAAACTCAAATCGTATGTGTATGCATAAGGTTTATATACGTGATAGTTGGATTATATTAACAGCATATTTAAAATGTGGTGGGAAGGCTGCGGGTGACCCTATATATAAGCATTTCAAATATGTTGGTAATAGAAACCCAAACCAAATGTGTGTAATCTAGACAAAAATTTCTTTAAAACTCATATTGCGTACTGTATCATCCATTTGAGACGTACTGCCTTATCCATTTGACTTATATGGATTCTTTGACTATCTTTTCAGACTAGTCATGTCGGACGGAGTTAGCTCAAATGCTGTTGTACCTGGTACACCTCCAGTTCCTGTCATATCAAACTCCATTCCTTATGTTCCTGACTCTTATGAAGAGGAACCAATGGAGGAATCGGGCAATGAATCACGCCCTATCAACCTTGATTCATCTTCCAGTGAATCTGGAGGCGAACATGTGTCTATCCATGTTCAATCATCTGTACACCGGTATCTCCATATCAGAGGAGTACTACCGAGGGAGCTCATTTGTCTTATGCTCCTAGAGACCCCTATGCTCCTGGTCCTTCTGCACCAGTTCAGGTCAACGGTGGACTTGGACTTTCTTTCCTTCAGGGAGATCCGTATGCTGCGGGTCCCTCCAGAGTGCCTGTCTACAACCCAAGTGTTGTTATGCCAGTTGCATCTGCAACTGATAGGTCGGAATATTATCGCCGACAATTGTCAAGGATGAACAATTCCCTCATCTGTACAAGGGAGAAGTTAGAGAATCAAGCTCAGGCGTTGTCTGGAGCTTATCATCAGGCGGAGGAGGCATTGACTGTTGCTAGAGAAGGGAAGGAAACTATAGGGCGGTTGATCTGGATACTGTCGGTTGTGGTGGTTTTGGTAGTAGCTTTGCTAGTAGTGGTTATTTGCAAGATGTAATTTTGTAATAGGTCTTTCTGTATTGTAAGCCTAGAACTTATAACAACTCGTACTTCTGTACTTTGAGTTGTAATCTTTTGGTGGATGTATTTCCCACGTGTCTATAAATCGTATTGCTTCGACTAAGTAGTCTATCGTTGTGGATGAAGTTTCCCACATGTTCTTTTTGGACTGTACATACCTGACTATGTAAAATTTTGAACATCAATGATAATACGATTGTCTTTTGGCTTACTTACTTGTTCAGACTATGTCAACTGCTTATTCTTAGCTCTAGAAATATGATTTTTCATATTTTCTTGTCTTGTCTAGTACATGAATTCATACAAGTCAGCAATTTGTGACTTGCATTGTACTGTCATCTGTCTTGCAAAGATACTTTCTATTTAACCTATCAAGGAAATCTCTAAATGACATTTTTGTTCATATCTTAGACTTATGGCTCCTAAGACGAAAAGCAAGGTTCAGAAAAAGGCTCCAGTCAAGAAAACTGCACCAAAGAGAGTTACTCGATCCACTCCTTTGAATAATGAAGCTGAACAGGAAGAACCTGTAATCCAGCAAGAACCAGAAACTGCTTCTGTCCAGGTGAACACTGGTCCTGGACCTACCCCAAATACTGACGGGGATAATAATATGGCAGCATTTGTGACGCAGCAACTGTTGGCCGCCATGCCTACTTTAGTTGCTCAGATCACGGCAAGCATGAACGCAAATAATAATCATCATACTGATAATAGTAACAATGTTGAACCTACTGCTGAGCAAGTTGTTCCTCGAGCTCAACTTCGAGTGGGTGACTACAAGACCTTTACCTATTGTAAACCAAAAGAATTTCATGGTACCGAGGGTCCGGTAGGTCTAATCAACTGGCTAGAAAGCATAGAGGCGGTGCTTCATATTAGTCGTTGTGCCGAAGAGCACAAAGTGGAATATGCTTCCACTCAACTTCAAAAGCACGCTCTATCATGGTGGAACGAACAGGTTAGGACCCGAGGTCGAGACCAAGCTAATCGGATACCTTGGTTTGAGTTTAAAAGTATGTTGATGGAGAAATACTGTCCTAGGGAGGAAGTACAGAGAATGGAAGGCGAATTTTGGAATCATACTATGGTCGGGCTAGACAACGAGAAATACACTACTCGTTTTCATGAGCTGACAAGACTAGTTCCTCGTATGGTAGATACGGAGGAGAAATTGATCGAGAGGTACTGTTATGGCTTGTCACCTGATGTCCGAAGATTGGTAGCCGCTTTTAATCCTACGACTCTTCAAGCAGCAGTTAGTGCAACCAACCGGATGGTGATCGACTTGAAAAGAACCACTGGTTCTTCTGTTGGAACTGAAGTGGTCAAGAGAAGGAGTGATCATGCCTCAGGTAGTGGATATGGTGGCGGTGGAAATGGCAAGAGGTTTAAGACTGCCAGAAACTTTGCGGTAGTTACTCAGGACGTCACGAGATACACCGGCACAGATCCTAAGTGTAACAGGTGTAATCTCCATCACAGAGGAAATTGTCCTATTTGTCGCCGTTGTAAAAGGGCGGGACATCTGGAGAAGTTTTGTAAGGGCAAGACACCAGCTCAATGCTACGAATGTGGGAGCGAAACCCATCTGCGACCTGCATGTCCAAGACTCAATCTGAACCCGAACAACAATGCAATAGTTCCAGTAAGGAACCATGCGGGGAATAATCAAGCAAGAATCAAGATGGACGAGGTAGAGGCCGAGTCTTTGCTTTGGATGCTGCTGATGCACGACGTGATCCCAACGTCGTGATAGGTACATTCATACTCAATAATCATTATGTTTTTGTGTTATTCGACTCTGGTGCTGATAAAAGCTTTATATCCTTAGAATTTAAGTCCCGATTCGGTATAGTGGCCATCCCCATGAAAGACACTTATATTGTCGAATATGCAAACGGTCAAAAGTATATCGCTAGAGATCATTTAGTAGATTGCAATTTGACACTATCTGGCGAAACCTTTAAAATAAATCTTATTCCCATAGAACTAAGTAGTTTTGATGTAATTGTTGGAATGGACTGGTTATCTAAGGTTAGAGCTGAAATAATGTGTTACGAGAAAATTGTTAGAATACCCCTTCAGAATGACGAAACCCTAGTAGTGCAAGGAGACAAGTCAGGAAAAGAATTGATTTTAGTATCGGCGATAAAGGCGAATAAATATTTACAAAAAGAATACCCTGCCTTCTTGGCACTGGTTGTTGAAAGGAAGCCGAAGGGTAAAGACATTCAAGACATCCCTGTAGTTAAAGATTTTCCAGAAGTATTTCCTGAAGATTTGACGGGACTTCCACCTCACAGACCAGTTGAGTTTGGAATAGAATTAGTCCCTGGAGCTGCACCCGTGGCCAAGGCACCCTATCGTCTTGCGCCGTCAGAAATGCAAGAATTATCCGAACAACTTCAAGAGTTGTTAGCTAAAGGACTAATTCGCCCAAGTTCATCACCTTGGGGAGCTCCGATTCTATTTGTTAAAAAGAAGGACGGCTCTATGCGCATGTGTATAGATTATAGGGAATTGAACAAGTTGACTGTCAAGAACAGGTACCCTTTGCCTCGTATTGACGACTTATTTGACCAACTGGAAGGTGCATCACACTTTTCCAAGATCGATCTCAGGTCTGGGTATCATCAACTCAGAGTCAGAGAGACAGACATTCCTAAAACAGCTTTCAGAACTCGTTACGGACACTATGAGTTTTTGGTTATGCCATTTGGCTTAACCAATGCACCTGCTGTGTTTATGGACTTAATGAATCGAGTATGTCGACCGTATCTGGACAAGTTTGTCATTGTATTCATTGACGACATACTGATATACTCAAGGAATAAAGACGAACATGAAGGTCATCTGAGAACCATTCTGCAACTGCTCAAGGATCAGAAGTTGTACGCGAAATTCTCAAAATGTGAATTCTGGATTAGAGAAGTACACTTCTTGGGTCATATAGTGAACAGGGATGGGATCCACGTAGATCCATCTAAGATAGAGGCGATAAAGAAGTGGGAAGCCCCTAAGACTCCGACAGAAATCCGTCAATTTCTTGGGCTGGCTGGATATTACCGGAGATTTATTGAGAATTTCTCTAAGGTTGCTCAACCTTTGACCTTATTAACTCAGAAGACTAAGGAATTTATTTGGCAGGATGCCCAAGAGGAGGCATTTCAGACATTAAAGGACAGGATGTGTAATGCTCCTATTCTAGCATTACCGAATGGCATTGAAAATTTCGTGGTATACTGTGACGCCTCACATCAGGGGATGGGATGTGTACTTATGCAGGAAGGTAAGGTCATTGCTTACGCTTCTAGACAGCTCAAAATCCACGAAAAGAACTATACAACCCACGATCTAGAACTCGGAGCGGTTGTTTTTGCATTAAAAATTTGGAGACATTATCTGTATGGTACCAAGTGTACTATATTCACGGATCACAAAAGCCTTCAGCATATCTTCGATCAGAAAATGCTGAATATGCGACAAAGAAGATGGGTAGAATTACTCAGTGACTACGACTGTGAACTCAAATATCATCCCGGTAAAGCAAATGTTGTTGCTGACGCGTTAAGTCGAAAAGATAGAATTTCACTATCTGTCATAACAAGAGCAAGTTCTTATCTTGGCTCGTCATTAAGGGATAGAGTTTTAGACGATCAAAACGAAGCCCTACAGCCAGGATGTATCGAGAATGAAGCATTGTGGAATGCTGAACGTTTGTTTGAATTGGATGGCGATGGAATCCGACATGTTAAGGGCAGGGTGTGGATTCCCAAATATAATGGACTTAGAGAACTCTTGATGAACGAGAGTCATCGATCTAAATATTCAATCCATCCTGGCGCTGACAAAATGTACCATGGACTGAAGGACTTTTATTGGTGGCCTGGTATGAAAAGAGATATCGCCACTTATGTCTCGAAGTGTCTAAATTGTTCGATGGTCAAGGCGGAGCACCAAAAGCCTTCTGGGCTGCTCCAACAACCTCAAATTCCTGACTGGAAATGGGAACAGATTACTATGGACTTCATTACGAAGTTACCTCGAACCCTGAAAGGATACGATACTATTTGGGTCATTGTCGATCGATTGACGAAGTCTGCTCATTTTATTCCAATTCGGGAGAACTGGAAGATAAGGAAATTGTCTCAAATATACATTGAAAGGATTGTATCTCTTCATGGCGTTCCTTTGTCTATTATCTCTGACCGTGATGGTCGTTTCACTTCACAATCATGGCGATATTTTCAAGACGCCCTAGGCACTCAATTGCACCTGAGTACGGCTTACCATCCACAGACTGACGGACAAAGTGAACGTACCATCCAGACTTTAGAGGACATGCTTCGGGCATGTGTCATTGACTTCAAAGGTAGTTGGGATACCTTTTGCCGTTAGCTGAATTTTCATATAACAACAGCTATCACACTAGCATCAAATGCGCGCCTTATGAGGCTTTATATGGACGAAAGTGTAGGTCTCCTGTCTGTTGGCTTGATGCTGGAGAACGTCGTTTATTTAAATATGGGCTAGTTCAGAAGACTACTGATCAAATTGTCGAAATTAGGGCACGGCTGAAGGCGGCTCAAGATCGTCAAAAGAGCTATGTCGACCGTAGACGGAAACCACTTGAGTTTCAAGTGGGAGACAAAGTCATGTTGAAAGTGTCACCTTGGAAGGGCACTGCACGTTTTGGCGTACGAGGGAAACTTAGTCCTCGTTATATCGGACCATTCGAAATTGTTCAAAGAATTGGTTCCGTGGCTTACAAGCTCGATTTACCTAAGGAGCTAGAACATGTTCATCACACATTTCACATTTCGAATCTTAAGAAATGTCTGACTGATGAGACTTTAGTCGTACCTGTCGAAGAGCTGCAAGTGACTGACTCTCTTCAATTCATTGAAGAACCTGTTGAAATTTTAGACCAACAGCTCAAACAACTTAGACGCAGTCGTATCAAATTGGTCAAAGTTCGTTGGAACTCAAAACATGGTCCCGACTTGACTTGGGAACGTGAAGACTGTATGAGGAATAACTATCCTCATCTTTTTACTGAGCAAGACTTGATTTCGGGACGAAATCCTTAGAAGTCGGGGATGCTGTGACAACTCGTAATTAATTAACATCGGGTTAGTCCTAATCTCAATTAGACAGTCATTTGACGTGGAACTTGTTAGACTTTTGGACTTTTGACTTAGTCAAATTAGACGTATCTTGATGACGTAGACTATTAGCTATTTAGACGAATGCCGAGTCTGAAAATAATGTTAAATAAAGATTTAAATGTTATAATTGAACACAGTTGTTAGACTGTCAAAACCTAATATTTCTAAAAGTTTAGTTTATTTAATTTTAATTTCTTGTCTTAACTAAAATAAGACGGGGGAAAATACCTTTACCTTATATTTTGACTTTTAGGTCAAACGGTAATTAATCGTAAGCATTTTACCAAATTAAGGGTATTAAAAATATCAGAAAGAAGCCACATGGGCTTAAATTTGGTTTGAAAGGCTGGGAGGGAAACAACAAACCCCCCCCATCACCTCTTTTCTTCTTCTGTCAGACAAAACACAAACACACACACAGAACCCACACAAACTCACCAAAATATTTTCCAAATTCTCTCAATCTCTTCTATCTTCCCTTCTAAATTAGTTTTACAAGAGAAGGAATTATTTAGAAATTTTAAAGGTTTATTATCATCTTCATCATCTTCATCAAATTTCTCAAGAACACCATTTTTGGTAAGTTAACTTTTATTCAATCTTTTGATTTGGTTTAAATTCAATTAAGGGTTGTTTTCAGTTTTGATTATGGAATTGGAAGCCTTTAAATTTGTTATGAAATTAGGGTTTTGGATGATAAAATGGATATTTTGGCTTAGAATTTGGTTTTAATGTCAAAATGATTGAATTGGCGAAATGGTTGGCGAAATGTAATGTTTCCAGGTCTATTGCACTTGTGGAAACTTGTTATAATGAAAGAATTTGTGTCGAAAACGTTTTGGGTCGAAATTAAAGTGTTTTGGTTTGGGGTTCTGCACTGGGTGCTGCTGGTGCTGGCTGCAGAACCTGGCCACTGCGGCGCAGTGGCATGGGTTAGCCCCACTGCGGCGCAGTGACCAGTTCTGGCTCACTGCGGCGCAGTGGCATAGTTCTGGCTCACTGCGGCGCAGTGAGCATAGTTCTGGCTCACTGCGGCGCAGTGAGCATAGTTCTGGCTCACTGCGGCGCAGTGAGCATAGTTCTGGCTCACTGCGGCGCAGTGAGCTAGTTCTGGCTCACTGCGGCGCAGTGAGCATAGTTCTGGCTCACTGCGGCGCAGTGAGCATAGTTCTGGCTCACTGCGGCGCAGTGAGCATAGTTCTGGCTCACTGCGGCGCAGTGAGCATAGTTCTGGCTCACTGCGGCGCAGTGAGCATAGTTCTGGCTCACTGCGGCGCAGTGAGCATAGTTCTGGCTCACTGCGGCGCAGTGAGCATAGTTCTGGCTCACTGCGGCGCAGTGAGCTAGTTCTGGCTCACTGCGGCGCAGTGAGCATGTTCTGGCTCACTGCGGCGCAGTGAGCATAGTTCTGGCTCACTGCGGCGCAGTGAGCATAGTTCTGGCTCACTGCGGCGCAGTGAGCATGTTCTGGCTCACTGCGGCGCAGTGAGCATAGTTCTGGCTCACTGCGGCGCAGTGAGCATAGTTCTGGCTCACTGCGGCGCAGTGAGCATAGTTCTGGCTCACTGCGGCGCAGTGAGCATAGTTCTGGCTCACTGCGGCGCAGTGGCATAGTTCTGGCTCACTGCGGCGCAGTGAGCATAGTTCTGGCTCACTGCGGCGCAGTGAGCATAGTTCTGGCTCACTGCGGCGCAGTGGATAGTTCTGGCTCACTGCGGCGCAGTGAGCATAGTTCTGGCTCACTGCGGCGCAGTGAGCATAGTTCTGGCTCACTGCGGCGCAGTGGCATGGGTTAGCCCCACTGCGGCGCAGTGGCATAGTTCTGGCTCACTGCGGCGCAGTGAGCATAGTCTGGCTCACTGCGGCGCAGTGAGCATGTTCTGGCTCACTGCGGCGCAGTGAGCATAGTTCTGGCTCACTGCGGCGCAGTGAGCATAGTTCTGGCTCACTGCGGCGCAGTGAGCATAGTTCTGGCTCACTGCGGCGCAGTGAGCATAGTTCTGGCTCACTGCGGCGCAGTGAGCATAGTTCTGGCTCACTGCGGCGCAGTGGCATAGTTCTGCCCACTGCGGCGCAGTGAGCATAGTTCTGGCTCACTGCGGCGCAGTGGTAACTAGCTGGAACCTTTGACTTTTTATTCAAATTTAGTAATAAAAGACGAACTTGAGTCAAATAATATTGAACATTGAATCACATTCTCGGTAACGGCATTCTAGGATTGATAGCTAAGTAGTGGTACGTAGGATACTTGTCGTCGTGAGTTTTGATCCTCACCATTGGTACTCTTATCCTAGGTTTTGGATAGACGTGGAGACTAGACTGCTCATATTCTCGGACTACTCATTCTTTAGCTCGTAGACTGCTAAGGTGAGTTTATGGCGCCCTTTTTCCTTTACTTTGGGCTGAAAGCATGTACTGTATACACAAATACTTTGTAAATGATTTGTCTTTGTCTACGCCATGAGATATGGTAAATGAAATCATTTGTCTTATATTTGCCATGAGACGGCTGTCTAATAATGTGTATACATGTCTTATGAAAATTGATCTATATGTCTTGACTTGCCATGTTGTCGGCTGACTAAACTGTTTCTTGTGTTTTGACAAATTAAAATGATCCCCCCCCCCCTTGTTGTATTATTTAGGTTAGACTTCGGTCTGAACCGTCTTGTCATATGATTTAGGTTAGACTTCGGTCTGAACCGTCTTGGCTATATATATTTAGGTTAGACTTCGGTCTGAACCGTCTTGTCATATTATTTAGGTTAGACTTCGGTCTGAACCGTCTTGTCATATGATTTAGGTTAGACTTCGGTCTGAACCGTCTTGGCTATATATATTTAGGTTAGACTTCGGTCTGAACCGTCATGCATTAAATAACTACAACAAACGACGATTGATCTTTTAGTCAAAACAAC
This sequence comes from Erigeron breviscapus, assembly GCA_034093135.1. Lineage (NCBI taxonomy): Eukaryota > Viridiplantae > Streptophyta > Magnoliopsida > Asterales > Asteraceae > Erigeron > Erigeron breviscapus. The sequence continues at coordinate 230,616,569 of CM067167.1, read as the reverse complement.
TGTAAACTCACCAACTATTTCGATAGTTGATCCTCTCAAATTTCATGCTTTTCAGGTGACCATCAGTAAGTCTTGGAATCGTCTTTGGCATTATAGGGCCAATCTTTTGACTTTGGACGTACAATTAGCATCAGACATTGAGGACTCTCATGCTTTTGGCTTTAATTGTATTTGACTGTCCAATTTATTAACTTGTATTTCTGTGGGCCCAGTTCCAAATGAGGATGGCTTGTATCCGTATTTTGGGTCCACACTTGGAACGATTGTACTTGTTTTGACTTGTATTGGTATAAATGGATGTAATTTCTTTTAACCTTCTGATTAGTATGCAATTCTTTGTTAACCCTGTATTTCCGCTAAAACGGGGTGTGACAAAGACCTCCTATGAAGTACTCAGAAATAGAAAGCCCAATATTGGATACTTCCATGTATTTGGGTGTCCAGTATACATTCTGAATGATTCTAGTCAGCTTGGAAAATTTGACGCAAAAGCTGATGAAGGATACTTCCTAGGATATTCATCAAATCGCAAAGCCTTAGAGTCTTTAACAAGAGACTTGAAAAGGTTGATGAGTCAATTCACGTTACCTTTGATGAATCAAATTCTGCAATCTTTAAAAATTTCATTCCTGTACCACCCTCAGAAAGTCCAATAAGTTTTGGTGATTCTGATCCTATTACTGAAACTGATCAGTCACCTGAACCTGCTTCTGAACGTTCCGTTCAGAACCAACAATAAAAAAGCCTAGCAACATTCCATTTTATCCTCCAGTCAGTTTCAAACTGCCTTCTGAACTGACTATTGGATCAGATGTACATGCTGCTTCTCCTCTGATATCAGGCTCCACTGAGCAACCTCAATCTGAAGAATTTCATGATGCAAGTCATGATCTGCAGGAAGAAGAAGGAGCTGCGGATGTATTTTCTGAAGCTCCTCCTGAAGTTACTCAGAGAAGTTCTTGCACTGATATCATTATTCATCCTGGTCAATACACTAAGTGGACTAAAGTACATCCTATCGAGCAAATCATTGGGAATTCCACTAGTGGGGTTCAGACCAGAAGAGCCACAAGCGATCAATGCTTAAACGTCAGTTTCTTATCTTTAATTGAACCCAAGAAGATTGACGAGGCTATGAAAGACCCAAGCTGGGTTGAAGCCATGCAAGATGAGCTCAACCAGTTTAAAAGAAATGATGTATGGGAACTCGTTCCTTGTCCCAGTAACCTGAAGAAGGACCCAATTGGGACAAGATGGGTCTTCAGAAACAAACTGAAGATGGTATTTTCATAAACCAAGAAAAATATGTCAGAGATTTACTAAAGAAATATCAATTTGATTCAGTCTCATCAAAAGATACTTCTATTTCTGCTCCATTAACTTTGGATTCTGATCCACATGGAAAACCAGTGGACCATACAAAATATCGTGGTATGGTTGGTTCACTGATGTATTTAACTGCAAGTAGACCAGACATAATGTTTGCAACATGCCTTTGTGCTAGATTTCAGTCTGATCCCAGAAAGCACATGCAAATGCTGTTAAAAGGATCTTCAGATACCTTAAAGGTGTCCCCAGACTGGGTCTTTGGTATCCCAAAGGCTCTAGTCTAGATCTAATGGGTTATTCAGATTCTGATCATGCAGGTTGCAAGATAGACAGGAAAAGACCACTGGTGGGTGTCATTTCCTTGGTGGCAAATTAGTAAGCTGGACTAGTAAGAAACAGACTGCAGTATCACTATCCACTGTAGAAGCTGAGTACATTTCTGCAGCAAGTTGTTGTGCTCAGATTCTATGGATGAAAAACCAGCTGACTGATTATTGGTGTTACTTACTCAAAGACTCCAATCTTTTGTGATAACACTAGTGCCATTGCCATATCTCACAATCCTGTGATGCACTCGAAAACCAAGCACATCGACCTCAGGTATCATTTCATTCGTGATCATATTCTGAAAGGAGATATTGAATTGCACTTTATTCTCACTGATAAGCAACTCGCTGATGTTTTCACAAAACCTTTAGATGTCAAAACCTTTAAACATCTAGTCAGTGAGTTGGGTATGTTAAATCCTTAGACTGGTAATCTGTTATGAACGCCTCAGTGACACTGATCTGGTTCACCAGTCTGAGCGATCCATGTAATTTTTGCTCGCCTAGCTATCGAACGCCTTTGTGATACTATCTTGACACTTATTAATTCATGGATCATCACTTCAGGGGGAATGTTAAATATTTTTCAAACTTTAAAATAAACCTTCATTTTTAAGGGGGAACTTTTTGCTCAGAAAAATGTATTTAACTGAAGCACTTCAGAAAATCAAAAATATTTCAGTTGAATTTTATTAACTGAGATGGTTCAGATCTCTTTGGAACTAACCATGCTCAGAATTTATTGTGTTATCACTGAAATACAACAATCCTTTCAAGATATTTTTTTTTGATACTTGGTCAATTGTGTGTACACGTGACCTACTGCATACTATGTTTTTAACTTACGTTGGTCATGCTTATGTGTCACATAAGTTGCGCCGTAAAAGGAAAAGAAATGAGTACTTTTTCTGAAAAAGTGTTGCAGGGTGGGGTCACTCAAACGGCTTTGCATTTAATGCTGATTTGACCCCAGAAATCATTTTAGGATCTCAAACCCAATCAAAATCATTTTCGAATATAAAATATTTTATGAGTCTTGGGTTTCGAAATTCAAAAAATTATTTTTAATTGTTTTTAGTTGGAAAATCACTTTGTATTCCATCTTAAATTCACAATTCCTTCTCATTCTTTCATTTACTTCGTTTTTCATTTACTTCCCAATCATCAATCTCTCTCATATTTACTCTCAAAATTCCTTAACTCTTCATATTCCTTTCACTTTCATTTTTTAAAATGTCTAAATCATCATCTTCTTCGCAACACAAATCGCTCATAAATTTTGAATATACTCCACCGAGTGATGTGAAAACATCTGCCACATGGCCAAAGAACTTCACACCTTCTCAAATCCGATTCAACATGAGCAACTTTTTGGCTCAATTGAATGTGAAGTCCGAAACCTTAATAGGAAGAATCAACAATTTTTGGGAGCAGTCCCCTTTCCATTATGCGTTGATCGCAAATCCTCAAGCATTGTATCATCGATACTTGCTTGAATTCTGGTACACTGCTGTGGTGAGTAAAGATGAACAATCCATCTCCTTCAATCTCAATAAGGGCACCAAGAAGTGTATCATCACTCTTGAGGGGTTCAGAAATTCCCTTCATCTGAACTACCTCGAACCTCCCCAGGTGTTTGCTAAAAGACTCAAAGGAGTCAATTTCAGGGAGGTTCTAGTCGCCACTGGTCATGGTGATATGGAGGATGCTGATGGTAATTTGAAGACCTCTGGACACATTTTCATGTCTGGTTTTGGCAATTACTGGAGGTTCTTCTGGACCCAGATTGTGGAGAGTCTTGGTGGCAACCATGGAGGGTTGGACCAACTTTCATTACCCCAAGTTGAGATGGGGTATTACATTTGGAATGGGATGCAAGCAGATTTTGCTGAGATTCTCTTTGCTCAGTTGATTACAAAGTTAAAAGGAAGAGAAGTCTGCATATTGCTTTCCCAAGATTTTAAGCTTGTGTTTTATGGATATCCTTGGAGAAGCTTATAATCAAGCTGGACCTGAAGCTTCTGTACCTGAATATGGCAGAGATTTCTCAGAGGCAACCATTACTGAAGATGAGCCTGAACTCTCCTCTGCTATGCTTCAGGTATTTACTAAAACTGTTTCAGCCACATTAGCTGGTCCAGAAAGGTCACTAAGTGGGCCACAAAAGAATGTGGGACCCGTTAGTGTACCTACGATTGAACAAATCGTTGAATCTGGTGACGATGCACCTGCTTCTGCAGATGTTGAACCAGAATCTGGTGAGGGTACTAGTGACCCAAACCAGGGCATATCTGACCAGATTGTAAAGTGAATGCTTTCTGGGATGACGATGAGCTACCTCAGGAGAATCTTGATTCTCTTGCTGACTTTGAGTTTGACGAGGAACTATTGGAGGCGAATCAATCTGATTCTGAGCCAGCCCCCATCCTCGCAAACGCCCCTCCTCCTCCCCCAAAAATCCAACCAGAACAAGACAATGAGCCTTATGTTCCACCACCACCATCTCACCAAAATCCAATCTTTCCACCAGGTACCACTCCCGCATATGTAACCGATCCATCTTTCACTCCATCACTTCAATTTCTTCACCCCCAAATTCACAACATACCACCACCAATCAACTATGATGCCCCCTCAAAGAAGGACTTGGATTCTGAGACAGAATCTGAGAGTCCAACTGACATTCAAATGAACAAAATACTTAAAGGGCTTGGTAGTTTACCATTTGTGGCTCCTGCTTCTACACAACCCCCACCTCCTTTGAATATAGAAGCACAGTTAGAGAAAACACAAACCGAAGTCCAAGGCCTTATTTTAGGGTGGAGGACTTAACCAAATCTCTAACTACCAACACTAGTTCCTTGGCTGATATGAAAGGTGCTCAGATGTTCCTTGGAACTGAGTTGACCAAAGTTGCTGGTAATGAAGGACTAGTGGTTGGGAAGCTGAATGAGCTGGTGATGACTTGCAACAAGGTGAGCTCTGCAATCAGAGAAGCCTTCAGGTTGACAAGAGAGATGTGCAAGCTTCGGTGGTTGCGAACTTGACATCTAGTGTTGAGTTGTTGAAGCAAGAGTTTTTGGCAGTTGGAAATGAAGTTCATGAGTTGGTTCAGAAGCCAAGTGTCAATGAGAAAGAACTTGGGACTTCTATTAGTGCTGGTATTGTGAAAGATCTGAAGTCTGAGCTATCTCAGAATCTAGCTGCTCAGATTTCAGATTCTGTCTGTCAAAAAGTTGGTGAAGAGGTTAGAATGATGATTGCTGAACTGACCAAAGACACAAATGACAAGGTGGAAAAGGCTGTAAATGAAGTAAAAGATACAGTTTCCAAGCTTGAAGGTTCAGTTCAGAATCAGTCAAAACAGTTAGAAGAAATTATAACTCTTCTAAAGAAAGAAACTGTTGTTGCTCCTCCTCCCCCTGCTTCTTTCACTGAAGAAGATAGGAAGATGTTGAAAGACTTAAAAGATCAAGAAGCACTGAACCTTAATTCTTCATTCAGATTAAGGGCTCAGTTTGCTACAATGGCAAAGGGTATGTGTGATTGCCTTGAACAACAAAGTTGGGAACCACTAAAGGCAATTAAAACTGCTGTTGAGCTTTATGCTAAAATGCCTTTAGAGATTCCCAAAGGGGGAAGTGGTGTGCCTATTGGTTTGCTTGCTAGTACTCAAGAGATAATTGAAGGAACCAAGAAGCACACTGAGGTACCTTCTGGTAGTGCCTCAGTTCAGGGGGAACAAGTTCAGAAGAAAGATAAGGGAAAAGGAAAGGCTCTAGAAGGAGAAGAACCAAAGCAAGGTTCTAAGGGTTCTGGAATCATTGTTGGTGAGAATGTGGACGAGCACGGCTATCCCTTGCACAATCTTGAAGCTGATAGCAAGAAGTTGGAAACATTGCAAAAGCAGGTTTCCAACCAATTTATTATGTGGAGGGAGAACAAAGAAAGAGAAATGGAACAACATCTGAAGATGGGAACCCTTGATCACATAGATGCTGCAGCTCTTGGGTTATCATTGGAAAGGTACTTAAAAATCAAAAATGATCCAAGAGTGCAAAAGGCTTTGGTGGATATGCTGGAATATGAATGTGGGATGAACTACTCTCCTCTGGAACAAAAGTTGGAAAGTCTGACCTTTAAGTTATCCATTGAAGACTTAAAGAAAAATAGAGAAAAAGAAATGGCGATCAAAAGGAAGGAAATTCTGGCCGAAGTTCAGAATGTAGAAAAAGAGTTGTTCAGACCACCCACAAAGCCCAGAACTGGAACAAGGACTGCAAAGAAAGATTCTCGTGATGTTGTCTTTACTTCACTCAAACCAATATCTGATGATGCTGCTGAGACCCAAAGAAAACATGAAAATGTTCAGTATGATCACTATATGAACCATCGATCGCATCCAGCCAAAATCATTGATATGGAAGTTACAAAGCTGATGGATTGAAGTTATTTGACTTGGTTGTGAAAAGAGAAGGTAGGGCAGCTGAAAATAATACAATCAAGTTTCAGTTCATACATTTGGGATTTCTGAGCACAGGGAGATGATCCAGGTTCTGAAGGGAAACCAAAATCTGCCTTGACTGGTGCATGGTTAGCAAGAATACAACAAAAGATGCAAGCCAAGGTAGAGATTGAAGGAAGGCTGTTTGGAAAAAAGGATCACTCTCCACTGAAGAGAAAACCTACTGAGGCACCTTCTGGTTCAAGGCATGCCAAGAAGTAGTTTCTCTTCAGACTATCATGTACTTGTAAAGAATTACATTTGTAACATTCATTTCAGTTTGTATATATATGTTGCAACTTGTAACAAATAAGTAGATGATAAGTTTAAGTTAGAAAAAACAACAAGTAAAATTCTGAGACATCAATGATCTATAAGATGTACTTAGAAAACTTTTACAACTTAAACAAAAACTTGCATTCAGACTTACAAACATGTATAGATAGAAGTCTGAGATGCATGCACTATTTCAGAACAAATAGGGGGAATTTGTTAGGTCGGAAATCGACCAAGTATAATTTGTTCAGAAATAGCTTGAAGTTTAGTGAAGACGTCTGTACAGAATTCTGAGATGTCTCAGAATTCCTTCACTGAAGCTTCACTTCAGTTCAGATCGAGATAAATCTGAAGCATTCATTGTGAAGTCAAAGACTGAAGTATGAAGAAGAGAATCATCTCAGAAGCGAGCAAAGAGTGATTCTACCAGATCGAAGACTGAAGCATCTCAGTATAAAGTATTAACAACACTTTACACTGATTACGAGGAAGACTTTATACTTCATACCTTTACCCAGTTAATAGATTTATCTATTAATAAAAGGTACAAGTTAAAAGTATAGGTTTGGAACATAGTACTATAAGTCACATCAACTGACTTATATACTCTTCCTTTTTATAAGCATGTAAGGAATTAGGTTTAATTCCTTAAATGCTTGCAACCACATTTGTACGATCTTGTCCACATCATCATGGACTTGGTCTATAAATACAAAGTCTTCTCACAACTTGCAAAGAGCTTGAAACTTTAGCATTGCAACTTGTGAGATATACTCTAAGTAAACTTACGAGTATTTCCAAGTTATTTAGATCACTTGTTTTTTCAGGATTGTTTAGATACTTACACTTGGGTGTTTATCTTTGTTCCGCAACAATCCTTGTATTTGTTTATATATCAATAAATCAAATACATTAGAAAGGAAACAACGTGTCTCAATGCTACATACTTGACTATACATAAAAATATCTTTATATAGTTTCAGCCTCCTTTTTGTTCTTACATTTTATATCAAGTTAATTGTTTCTTGTTATCCATATCTGGATCGTAGACTGAACTTGTCCATCAAGATCAGTTGTACTTGCCAGTCGGGTTTAATTAACCATCTATTGTTTGGGACTCACACAAGTAAAGTGGAACATTATGTATTTTTCAATGGTGTATTTTATTTATGATGTTAAATAAAATACAAGGTTGTGCGGAATCAAGATAATACAAATAAGTATGTATCCTAACAACCTATGAATTACAAATGATCTATATTTGTCAAATAACTCTTTTGGATCGAGATACTTAAAGTTGTGAAGTATCCCAGTTTAAGATCGAGAGTATTTAGACAAATTCACTTTAATGCAAAATGTATGCTTAAAAGTATTTATGTCAAGGAAATGACTTTGTATTTATAGGCAACAAAATTCACAAATATGGTTGCATGTATTTAATGATCCGACAAGAACATTAAATGCATTGGATAAGGAATAAGGATAAAGTCACATCAAATGACTTTGTATCCTTTTATCCAACCACCTTTACACACGTATACTTCGGTAAAGAACAAGTGGAATGTTCTTTGGAAAGTGTGTAAAGGCAAAAGTCAATTACTCGATATCAGTGTTCAGACTTGTAAGGTCTAGAACACTGACAATCCTCCAGTGTACAGATTTGGTAAGACTTCCAGTGGACTCCGCCATTTGTCAGTCTTCTTTATTCTGACTTCAGTCTTTGACTTCAGTGAGAACGTCTTCAGTAGAGTAGATCTGGACTGGGGGAAGTCCAGTGAGCTAATCTGGAGAATACTCCAGATTTCCTATACAAGTATTTGCTCACTGGTCTTCCATTATTTCTGGACAAATCTTCAGAGGACTCCAGATTCCAAGTCTGGAGTAGGTCCAGTAGAACACGTTTCTGGACAGATCTTCAGTAAGGCTCCAATAGTCGAGTCTGGAGCGAGTCCAGTAAATCTGGACCTAATAGTTATTATGTTTGGGATATGTATCTAGAGTTCAAATTGTGTTTATATTAAATATTAAACTAAATATTAATATTTATAATTTATAAAAATCTAATCTAATATTTGTTAATAAGTCATTAGGTTTTGAAATAATTTTTTGTAGACAATATTTCATATGTTGAAATTTTTTAATTAATTAAATGATTGTAAATTTAAAAAATTCTCTCAAGTTATGGCTAAAAATAAATATAAATTAAGTATTTAGGACTTAAAAGTGTAAATTATTGATGGAAAACAAAAAAGTGTAAATTAATGAGTCTTTTTTTTCAAATTAATATAAATACTAATATAATAATATATTTGGATAATGATTATTAAGTTTTTAATTTATAGTTAATCTAAATGATGACATAAGCAAGAGTCAATTTGATGAAATTGAAGCGATTTGATTGGTTAATAAGTCATTAGTTCAACTGTCTTATAGTATATATAAGATTCCTTCGTAAATCACCATAATTTGATCATTTTCATCGTATAGACCTATAATTCAATAAAAGCACATATTAAGTATAAAAGTCTACACAAATGATAACAATTCAAATATAAAAAAATGATATCGCGTAAAATAAATATTTATAAAATAAGCGATATCAAATTCCCCCACACTTAAACTTTGCTTGTCCTCAAGCAATTCTGCACTTTATTAATCTTAATAACCCAATCAAAATGTGACAAAACAATATAAAGTTATTCGAGAAGTTTCCAACCAGACGGTCTTGAATACCAAAAGCAAATGCATTTAAAAACTAATGAGCAAAGTTTAAGACAAAATCAGGAGAATCCTACCAACCTAGCATAGAACCATCTTTCATTTACAATCAGAATCCTTTCTATGTCTGTGTTTACCACTTTAACATTTCTATCCCTCCAATTAAACTTAAACGCGTTCCTACTAAACATACAATTTAATTTACAAGCATCAAAAATTTTCCTTGAGCAACATAAGTAATATTCCACGATGATTATTGGTATGTTTGTCCTCTTAAACACTCGCGCCATCAGTTTCCATTTGGTCAATTAACTGGCCTACTTATGTGTCTCATGACAAAATATACTCCCATGGTCTAGAGTTACAGCTCTAACCACACATCAGGTGATTATACGAAAGTGTACTTTAAGCGCCTAGCAAGCGGTTCGCTATAGATACGTGAGTATCGTTAAGAGACTTACACTTAGACTCAGGGTTGGGTTGCATATCCAAAGACCATGCTCTAAATACAAACACATACGAGAACAAAAAGTTTATAATTTAATACCCGTGAGTTTCTATGGGACCCATGTAGCGGACTTTCTGCCAACCTATCCCAAGTTGGAAGCTTTAGGTAGACTAGGTAAAACGAGGTTACCACAAGGACTTACTTGTCCGAATCCCATAGCCCACATTAGCATTAGACTATTGAAAAAGGTTTTGCGCGCGTTCCCGCATGTGCCACTCATTTGATGTCGAAGCACCCCAGACACACCGATATTACGACCAAACATAATGACTAGAGCCACAACCTATAACATGGGAATTAAGGAACCGGAATACACCGGTGTGCAGCCCATACATTAAGTCAAGTTACCCACAAGTTTATTTATAACAAGGGTTGTAAATGAAAACTTTCAAGCGTAGTGCCTACCAATATATCATATAGTGAAGCTATTATTCATATTCCTCTTATCATTAAAGCATAATTTAGCAGGTAACTTAAATTATTTGAAGTTCAGAACAAGCTTATGATCCCTTGGAACGATGAAATGTCACAGACACTAGAAAAGGATAGCTTAAAGGTAAATGATCTCAAGTTCTACGCTACCTTACTAGGATTCCATCTTCACTTTTCGTCTTTGCACTAAACCTATAGCCTCAAAAATTTAAAAACATAACCAAATTGCTAGTAGGGTAAGAAAACTTCAAACTTTTCTCAAATTTTTAACCAAACCCGGCTTTTTCCTATTTGCCTCCCCCCCACACTTGATTTGTACAGTGTCCCCAATGTACAATGAACCAATTAAAACTACGGGAAATAGGGAAAAGCAAAATAAAAGAAGATAAAGAACATGAAACTTCCCGGGTTTAATGTGTCTGCTTCAAATGCTCGGTTGATTCCAAAAAATATATAGCTCTGAACTATATCTCAACCGCATTTGACTCCGTTCCTACAGCTCTAGCAAGCACTCAACAAACATCATCAAATCACCAAAATAAAAGAAAAAGATAATAACTATAAAACACAAAATAAAAGTCCTAAATACGAAAAACAAATAAACTAAACTAAAAATCAAAATCTTTTTGTATTTTCTAGGTTTTTCAAAAAATTTTGGATTTTTATATTTTTCAAATTTTTTAGATTTTTTCAGGTTATAAAAAAAAATTAAAAAGACATCTATGCTAGAAAAAAATTTTTTTAATAAAAACATACAATTGCAAAAATATTAAATAACCTCGGGTTGCCTCCCGGAAGCGCTAATTTTTGTTCGAGTCATTAGCTTGACTCCACCTTTATTTACTAGAAATTAGGGTGTCTCCCCCCACACTTAAGTTTAAGTGGGGGTGATAGTAGTGATACGTACCTCCGAAAAATAAATTACCTAACCAAAGTCGGGAAGGAATATCGATATGCTTAGTCGGATGCACGTCTTGTCCTATCACACTTGTGGGCTTCTTCAAATGAGCATTGAAGTTTAAAGAGTCATCTTCTTTTAAATCAACTTTCATCATAGACAATGAAAGTGATTTAGCCTCTTGAGCCTCCTGCATTATTATCTTACTCAATATATCTTCGGGCTCCAAAAATTCCTCCAAAAACTCTTCCATGGTCAAGTCACCAAGATCTGAATATGAATGAGACAATGAAGAGTCCTCCATATCCTGCAAAAGAGAGTTAGTAGCACTTGGAACACAATTAGGCAAAGAAAATACCTCAAGAGAAGGTGAGGCAATAATTTCCACATCAACAACATCATTCACATGCTCGTTGCTAATGGGCAATAGCTCACATGGCTCAGAAGAAAGTGGAGTAGGTATAACATCAAACTGGGTGTCATCTGGCAGTGCACTCGACGGATTAGACTCTGGAATCTCATGTGTCTCAAAATGTGGCACCTGATGAAATTCCCTTGTTTCACTCTCTTCCGAATCCTCATAATCTCGCCATATTGCCTTACTTTTGGGCAAAGTCACCCATTCCTCCGGTTGAGCGTGTTCTTCCATGTACTCAAATATCTCGTCCGTATCCATCGAGAGGAATTCCTCTTCTAGTATTTCCCTAACTTCGTCAACTAACCCATGCATATATAAGGAAACAAGTTCGCTAATAGTAAGCCAGTCCAAGCCTAACTTATCAACTATTTCTCTTATCCTTAACCAAGCTTCCTCATAGCTTTCATCAAAAAACTGCTCAAAGTTCCGAAGCTCATCCGGGTATTCCACCTCTAAATTATAGTCTTCATATGCCATTAGTGTCGCGAAACCTGCAAAACAGACACTAGCACAACCCGTGAAAAGCACAGATGGAAAACAAAGTAAACTAACTAAAATAACAAAAACTAAATTATACTAAACTAATAAAGCAAGTAACTTTCTCGTAAATGAATACGAAAAAGGATCGAATTACAAAATCTCAAGCTAAAATTCCTAAATAAAACAGTCCCCGGCAGCGACGCCAAAAACTTGATGTGTGAAATCGAGTAATAAAATTTAATAACACGAACTACCAAAAGACTGACTACAACACACTCACAGGCAGTGAACCCGATCGTATGCAGTATAGTAAACTTGGTAATTTGAGGTCGATCACAAGGACTAAGTAAAACAATTGTTGAAATAAAGTAGTTCAAGTAAAGAGGGGGTTTTGTGACCGAATTGTCACCTTGCAATTAGTTAGTAAATTTGTTAGTAATCCCTCAGGATTAATCGAAAAGAGAGTTTTTGTTTAAAACAATAATTTAAAAGGCATCCATCTTGAATCCGCTTAACAACATGTTCAGATTGCACATAAATGAAGCTCAAATTCAATTAAGTTGACAAAGATAATCGTGACAAAATAAAGACACAAACTGGTACCACCAACGTTTGTAAAATCATTTCAATCACCTAATTAATCAGTTCCTTTGTAAAAGCCGGTACCACCAATGCTTAAAATAATTTCCCTAACCAACTAGTTTGTTTGACTATCGAATTAACAATTGTATCTATGTGAAGACAACGTGGTACCACCAACCGTTATTCAACACGTTGACAAAATGATTCCTTTTATCAAAATAACATTCACTATCATACCATGAACTAGTGACAATTGATTAAAGATAAACAATTGAAATCACATATATGTTCAACTAGTACCACTAACGAAGAACATACATATTACCAACGTCATAAAAATAATTAATAAAGAATCAAATTATCAAGATCTCGACACAACGATAATTGAAATCAACTTTGAATTAATAAAATAATGCAATCCTTACATATTGTCTCACTTCTTCAAGATGGATGATAAAGTGATTAGCTACTCATATTGAAATAAGAATAACACATCAAATATAAAGAATTCATCGAATTGAAAGTAAATAACGAGAATAATCCAATCGTGTTCTTGATCTTCAAAGATGATAAATCTGATGAAAAACCTCTCAAAAGACTCTTCAAAACGGCTGGAAAGTAAAAGGTAGGTTTTAAGAATGTTTTTGCAAGCTATTTATAATTGCCCTAAAAAGTCCAAGAATCTCGAATCGCACTGCGGCGCAGTCTAGCTCACTGCGGCGCAGTGCCTTGTTGACCGCTTTGACTTTGACTATCGTTGACTTTGGCCTGGCTTGTATTGGAACCCACTGCGTCGCAGTCTGGATTCACTGCGGCGTAGTGAAATTTTCTGTTTCAGTATTGCGGCGCAGTACAACACTGCGTCGCAGTCTGGATTCACTGCGGCGTAGTGAAATTTTCTGTTTCAGTATTGCGGCGCATTACAACACTGCGTCGCAGACTTCAGTTGACTTTTGTTGACGAGACACTAGCTTCAGTTTTGTGTCTCGTAAAACATCCGTAAGCACTCATTTCACCTCAAAATGTCGTTTTCTTTCAGAATTATGCCCATGTACCTGTTAATATCCTGAAACACTAACAAATACCATAAACGCACCAAATGTATATGAAAACGACTCGAAAACCACTATAAAACAACTAACTAAGACGTGGGGAAAATGGTATAAAATAGACATATCATCGCTGCTAAAGGGGGTGATCGGAATTGCAAAAATAAATGGTGGGAATAGAATCCCCCAGTATCAAAATGCTTTTTTTAAAATATGTATACTCTTATCTTTTACAAGAAAATATAATTATAAAAGTTTATCAAATTTCTCAAAGAGTATATACCAGCAACAAAATAACCAATTAAAAAAAAACCCATATCAAAATTCATATTGTAATTTTTGTTATATCATTATTGTTCATTTTTATATGTTCCCACAAAATTGTCTACTTCATTTATCTATACTATATTATTTAAAAAAATAGCCCCATGTTGAAGTTACATGGTGAAAAATGTCTAAAATACCCTTAATGATTATATTACAATATCAGTTCTTATTTTTTAAAATATCCCCATTAACCTTGTACATCAATTAATTTTACATCAATTATCTACACCTACGCCGCCTCTACCACCAAGAGTCGTCCCCACCACCACACCGTCGCCGCCACGAATAACGGCGCATTACGCGGGTACCGTGCTAGTTATTACTTAGTATAAATAATCAATTCACTTAGGTGGATTGGTTACTGATATGCTTTAGGATTAGTCAAAGATTCAAGGGGAGTTTATCTGAACATAATGTCTTGAGTTAGTCTTTACATCCGGATTTTTCTACTCGATGGGTTTAATTAAGATGGTCTGCTCGTCGAAGGGGCTCTATAGTGCAGACCAATAAAGGCGTTCGCAAGTTAATTCATGCATTTCAAATAGAAAAAATTAGTATGAATGACTTTTGTTCCTAATGTTACCGTTAAACTATCAGGTTACTGATACAAATGGAGCGGCACAATGGTGTGACGACGAGTTGTGGGAAGTAAGTGGTGACTGATAGTGGTAATGATGGTAGCAGATGAAGGAATTGTATGTATTTTAATAAGATAACGGTATCATACGTTTTTACTAGATAAATTGGGAAGTTTTTATATCATAAGTCTACCTATTTTAAATACAACATCCGCTATAAAGCCTAGAAGAGATTTTTTATTTGCCAACTATTACATAATTACATTCACATATTTCTATTTCCTTATCCCACTTTATTTTGTACGTGGACGATAAAAATAGGACGTAATAAATTGCTTTCCATATACGATGGAACTATGGACGTTTATTCGTACATCTTTTCCTTTTAAACATACAACAATGAAAACATATACTCGTATATTAACATAGACGAATGTCCGCGTGATGTAGCGGCGATGGTGCGATGGTGTTAGCCACGGAGGCAGTGGTGGCGGCGGTGACGGTGGTGGTGGCGTGTAGTGAAAGTAAATTAATTAATGTAAAAGGGGTTAATATGGTTATTTAAGGGTTTGAGGATATAAGTTGTAAGTTATTTCATTAAGGGTATTATAGGTATATAGGTGAAGATGTTTAAATTAGTGAATAAAAAATATGGGTAATATGATCATTTCAAAGTTTTAATTACTTAAATAGAGGGGGTATTTTGCTTTATATAATAGTATAGAAGTATAGATATTTAATCCAACTTTATCTCTTAATCTTATAAGAAAAAGAAAAACAAAGATATATGTGTTAAATATGTATGGCTTAATGGCTTATGTATTAGATAAAGGAATATTATAGATCAATTAGAATACACATTCACGGGATTCCAAGTTACCAACATGTGATATGTATGGGGTAGTAATAATTATTTGTGTAATCATGACCGACCTTTTCAAAATTGTTGGCTTTCGACTACGACAAGACACGAAGGGCATAAATAAAAAGTAATGAAATCAATTAATCTTTTAATAACCATGCAAAAGCAGGGTAGAACAAAATGATGTTAAAGATGTTATTATGACCAGTTGTTGGTGTATTTGGAAGGCCAGGAACGAGATCAAATTCGGTCACGGTAATAAGGGTGTGTGGGGAGTCATTTAAAGCATCAAAGCTCTTGGGTACTTATGGTATAGGAATAGAACTAAGCATAAAAGTCTCACTTGGCATGATTGGTATAATTTAGTTTGATGTAAATCTTTGTAAATATGGGCCGCCGACGTTTTTGTTGGGGCGAGTGTGAATAAAATTTACTCTTAAAAATTACATAGTTGCTGCCATACAAATCAGATTAAATTAAGCGCTTCCTAAAAGAAATTGCAGTGACCACACGAGGCTACTGGTTCTGATACCATCAATCGGGCATCTAAGCTCTCGCCATCATATATAACACTAAGTTGACTGATATCCAAAATACTCCGTATATAAGATGATCATATATACACAAACTAGACAAAACTCTATTTCACGAAAGACGACAAATAACTAGATTTAAAAGAGAAAAATAAAAAAATGACGTGATTATTGCTCCTGAATCAACTTTTTGTTACAGATATAATTTAATTAAGGACCTATGCAGTGAAACTATATTTCCCATCAAGGGATGAAAGGTGACAATGATTCAATGAATGACAATGAATTATACAAAAAATCCTTTTTAAAAGAATAATGAAGAGGGACACGGGCCGCAACGTGATGTAAGGGTTTCCATATAGTAGAACCCTGCAGGCCTGGACTGGTGTTTAATCCGGTCGGTCTAATGTTCATCGCCACCAATCTGGCACTTTTAATCTCCGAGCTCTATGTACAGCAAGTCTTTCAGCAGGAACCTTATGCCGAACCTGCCTCCATATCATATTCACAGCATCATCTTTTCTTGGAGGATATTGATATTCATAGTGATGTGCAATTTCTTTGAGTCGCCTCCACATTTCGAGCCATTGCTCTTTTGAGATTTTTCTAAGCTGTTGGACCATATAACCAGGTGTTAATGCTTCTTTCACGGAAAAGAAAACTGAGAACTTGTTGTAGTCTAATTCATCTTCAAAAGGTAGCTCAATTCGGTCGCTCACAATAACAGGGACACAGTGGCTCACTATAGCGTCAAACAGGCGGTTTGAGGAAGGAGTGTCTCCTGCTGGATTTAGACAGAATTTGGACGAGCGCATCCCCTGTGAAGACTGATGCACCAAAAATCATATTCAGAGATTGTTGGAGCAACAAGTGAAACAGATCACTTTGAGTATGAGCAGGTTGAGTGACATGTATACACTTTATCTTCCATTTTTAAGACAATTAATGTGTTAGCTATTAACATATTATTACAAGAACAATAAGATGGTACTTCAATCATAAGCTAAACCATTGACTAAAAATGACTTAGAAGGTAGAAGGCATTAAAAATATATACTTTGGCCCGACTTTCAACTCCTACCCTTGTGACTAGACCTTTTAATTTTGATTTTTGACTCATTTCACCAGTTTGAGATAATAATAATTATACAAAAAAACAAATGTATCATTAGTTAGTAAATGGGCCAAATTCTTCTCTGTATGAGAGATGATTTTATGGTAAATTATGTTCATGGCCAAGGAGCTGACACAAAGAATCAAAACAGAAAGGACTCTGATATATCATATTTTGACTTTTTGATGTCAAACAAGTCACTTTTAACTTCAAAATTGATAAGTATACATTTCTTTGCCAGAGCATGTGAATACGATAAGTATCTTAACGATGCGACCACATCATACATAGATACATTACCAAAAGTGCTAGTTTTGTCACAAGCAGATTACTGTTGAATAGGACGAGTCACGGGTTAGAACAAAGTGACAAAACATACTCCCCCTGTTTGATGAAAACCGTAATAGCTATTCCACTTTAAATTTGCAGAATATCTTATCGCATTCCCTTTCTAGAATTCAAAGTTTTATTCTAAGATCACTTGCTTATATTGCAAAGAATTGATAATTAATAGTCAAACATCTGCTGCAAGTTTAGTAAGATGTACAAGTTGTTCTAATTAAAAATTTGGCCTACATTTATTATAAGAGGGGCTTACAGCTTTTATGTTTTCTCCTGTTGCATAGCTTGATTCATAATGAACATCCTCGTAATTTTTCAATATATTCCCTAGCTTAGCACGTACCACGCCTTCCTGCACATCACATTATTTAATCTTCTATTTACTCGCTTACTTTGGAAAAAGAAAAACATAATATGAGGAATACATGTTCAAGTTTCTTGATTACATACAGATTTTCTCACTGTCCGTCCTTTGAAGAAAAGAAGAGTAGTACGTGAGTTGTAAGGATCTGGAGAATCATCATCCAAGAAAGACTCCATTACATGCATATAAGGAGCAACAACGTCTTTACGCAGATTTGACATGGCTTTAGAGTAACGTCCAAAATCTGCAACAATAAGAATGGATGCATTCACCTCCTCTCTGAGAAACCTAAAAGCATTAGGATGGTGCATTGGAATTACATGGTCTCTTCCAGCTGTCCTTTGCCAATAGCTTGATTGTCTCAAGAACTTGAGGATGTCAACCTGCAATCATAAGCATAACCTTCAGATCCCAGACTATTAATAAGTTTCCTATTAGGCAAAATGCATATAAATTTAACCAAGTTTGATCAAATTTCTATCTTGGGTGGGAAGCCAACTTGTTTGCCCAAGAAAAAACCCTCAACTTTTTACATTTAGAATTTGGAAGCAATCTTCAACCTTGTCAATGTCCACTAACCAGCCACTCAGTACTAAGCCAAAAATGTCAACATGGTAAAACTGTAAATTGCCAACACTTCATTTGCCTTGTCATCACTTTTCACACGGCAACCTGTATGAATTTCCTTAAATCGAAATTTATGAATGTTTGAGGTTTTCTTTATCACACTTCTGAAAGTTCTAATATTTTTCTCTGTGCAAAAAAAAGTGATACTTACCCAAGAAACCAGACAAAAGTTGGTTGCTTTTATATGCAATTAGTCCATTCAATCATTCATACATACTTCTAGCAAATGGTCTAACGTATAGTGCACATTACATCCTAATTACATTACATAATATAATATTTATGTACAACCATAAAGATATCCTCGACTCCGTGAATGTGCTTAGTAACTACACTCATACAACTTAACCGACTAACACATAATCATCCAACATGACTATGATTCAACTCTACATGAAATGAGATCCACATGATTTTAAGATCCATTTCTAACACAAGGAAACAGGATTTTGAACTGACATCCTTGGTCCAAAAGATTATCCTACAAGAGGTCACTAATTCTTTTTTATCTCCACAAGATCACCTTAGTTATAGAACCATTAGCACGTGTTATGTATACCGACATATATTCAAAGCAAGTTGTACATGTTAATTATTTGAAGTGATTCACAAACTTGAACACAGACATAACATTTTTAAATCTATAACGATCAACAAGATGCCGGAATTCAATATAACGTTTTCCCTCATTATCTACACTTCATCATATAAAAAAACTCGCACGGGATCTAATTCTGGTGAATTGCCATATATCTAAATTTTACATTTGACAAATAACTATATCTATTCCTATACACACACACACCTCTATATCTAATAAAAAATAGCTAATTTCATCAAGAAAATTCAGCTATATATATATATATATATATATATATACAGACACACACATATTTACCTGCAATTGTTTATCAACTTCAGTATCAGGATCAGTCATAACCCTTCCATGCGTATTAAAACTCAACGAACTAAAAAACGGCACAAAAAAAACATCCGCCAAATCCGGATCCAAAACCCTAACCGCTTCATCCGTACAATTCTCACACAACAATGACGCCATCAACCAATACTCTACACTATGCTGCTGCTTCAATCCCGAATTTCTCGGCCACGCCGGAATATTCCCCGCAGTAACCGGAATGTTCTTTTCTCCGGCGAACTTCTGACTCAGCATTGCAACGTTAAACCTGTTGGGTAAATCGTACATGTAAACCCTAAGCGGTAATCCTGTACGGCAGGGTGCATAATGATAATTACTGTGAGTAACATTTTTGGATAGGAATGAGAATTGAGATCTGAAATCAACGGTTGAGATTCGTCCTGTACTTCCGATTGATATAAAGTAAGTAGTGACTGTTATAATTATGAAAATAATTAGTGATATAATTGATTTATTAATTATCATCTTTTGTTGGGTGAATAATTATTGAAGTGGTGTGTTGGAGTGTATATATACATGATATATATAATTATATAACTTTGTTGGTCAAAAAAGTGGAGGGATTCGAGTGTGTAATTGAAGGAAGGAAAAGAGAAGAAGAAGAATTGATGGAGAAGGAATGTGATGGTGAACCGGATGAGGACTGAGAAGACTTTGTTGAGTTTTTATGTGTTTAAGATGTGATTTTTTCTATGTATTTCATTAATGTTTTTTAAACTTATATGAGTTGTCCATTGGCGGATATAGATATATATTTGTAAATTTAAATATATAGACTAACATAATTTCAGATAGATACATCATACATGTAACAATATTCCATATTTTTGTATTAGTACATTGAACTTTTTTTCCGAAAATTATAATATGTATTTTCAAAAAACATATATTACTTGCATCTTATGGATGTTTTGAACGATATATAAACAACTTTTTATTGTAAGGTTTTAATGATTTGTATTCTCAATAATTATAAGTTTGTTAGATCATATTTTTCTTTTTTTCTTGATTAAAGGTTAATCTCTAGCACGGACCGGTTAAGACAACGTAAGCTAGATCCCCTGTTGTGAGAAAATGATCCACACCTTTCAAAAAAAAAAAATAAAGTGGTTATGTTTGATAAATATACAAAAACATTAACAAAGTTATGAAGAAAAACAAAATACGACTCCCGCTTATGAAATAAGACAAATGCGTCTTGAGAATTGAGACGGGCTTTAATATAATGCAATACTTAGGGCGGTGCTTATAGCCGTCTTTGGCTTGCGTCCCAAACGTCCAAGACGCCGGACGTTATTGACACCGATCGTCTTCGAGGAGCGTCCCACTTGAAGAGTCCACACGAAGATGTTCGTGGACGTTGGATGTGGGACCTAAAACTAGCCGTTCGTATTTTATTTTATTTTTTTCTTCAACGGTTACTTTTTTTTTTCTATTTAAACACTAACCTTATTCTCATTTTAACACACAAACATTTCATCACACAAACATTTCATTTCATTTTAACACACAAACATTTCATTTCAAATACCACCAAAATTATGTCTACTTCATCATGCCCTAGTGGAACATGTTTAGAACGCAAATGCGGGTCTTCGCGGAGTTACGTGATAGAAGGACGCACCATCGACTTCGCAATGCCCTAGTGGAACATGTTTGGAACCTCCCGGAAAATTACCGTCAACGTTGATGATGTTTTATTAATGTTTTTATTATGTCTAGTTTCGTAATATTTATTTTCTAATATTAGGATCGTAACTTTTTAATAAGTGTTGTAATGTGTTATTAATAATAAAAGTATTTTATTTGAATGGTGTTTTTGTTAATTAAAAAAAATTATAAAAGAATTGATGATGTGGCGAAAAAGTTCCAAGAAGCTATCCTTATAGACAGGGAGAGTCCTAAGGGGAGTCCTGGGTTATGTGATGCTGATGTGGTAGGGAAGAAGCTCCAAGAAGTTGTCCTTTATAAGCACTGGCCTTAATGTAGCTGACAAATACCAATACGAGTAGTATGTTACCGACTTAATGCAGCCACAATTTCAGAGTTCGATCCTAAATTTCCTAAAAGGTTGATAACGTCGGTCAAGGAAGTTACCAGACCCTTGTTAACTTCCAAATTTGAAATGCTTAGGTAGTTAGGTGACATTTGAAAGAAAAAAAAAAAGAAACGTTAAAGTAATATGCGTACGTCATAAATATCATTATACAATTGTTTTGGTCTTTTCTAACTTTCAAATTATTTGCAATTTTAGAGAAAAAAAATAAAAGATGACAAATGTATTCAGATCTAATAAATGTATTGGTTTCTAAGAGTTAAATTTAAGTTATTACTAATATATACTCTTCAATGTTTAATCTACCACCAAAATTAATTGCCCGAATGAGGACACTTTCTAAACCATATAATGCCCGGACAATCCAATTATTTAAATTATTCTTCCAGTGGCGGATCTTAAAAGTTTTAGTGGTGGGGGCCTGAATTTTTTTTTTGCCATCGTTATGTTTCGGGTATTATATTAGGGTCATGTAATTTACTGATTCGGGTCGGGTCGAACAAAATAAAACACTAATAATCTAAGTTTTTCATTCAAATTACCAATACATAGTTTCTAACCAACAAAAACTACAAATATTTATGAAAATACCAAAAGAAAAGGCGTGTATCATGTACTAGAGTTACAAGTCAGCGTTACGATCTTTAAGCTCTTTGAACGCATCGATTATTGATAGGGTATCAATGTTTTCAGCAATTTCTATTTCATCAATATTAATCTCTTTTGAAACCAAACTCGCACTAAGAGATAACAACTCCATCGCACGCTCATTAAATCTACTATCCAACTCATGTATCTGTATATCCAATGTGGGTGTAAACAAATCTACTCGGTAGTAATGTACAAATGTGACTTGAAGATCTTTTTTACGAGGCCGATATCGAGTAGATGTATATGGAGCTTTCATATCTGGCATCTCTACTTGATGCTTGTTACAAAAAAGGTCGCCTTGTCAAGTAAAGAATCAAACCCACTGTTTCTGTAAATATTTAGACTCACCTTAGTTGTTGAGACTCAAAAAAAGGGAGGAAGACAAGGCCTAAAACATATAATTATTAATGGGCTAAGTGGATTGTGGGCTATAAAAACTAAAAAAGTAATTTTTATTGGACTATTAAATTCATTAAACATATCAAAAGTTTTTAAAAAAATGATCCCTGGGGCCCGACTTAATAAATACTAAGCGGAAAAACGGCGGTGGCCCGGGCCCCCATTGGTCCCTATAAAGAACCGCCGTTGTTCGTTAAATTCCATCTTTATCGTCAATGGGTTGGTGGCCCATTGGTAAGGTCTTAGATTTTGAAGAAATCCATCACGGTTCAAATCTCACTTTCTACATCTGTAAGAGTGGATTATTAGGGGGGGTTTTGAGAGTCCTGGTTTCATCCAAGACATGTGTGGTTCGAGCTCCGCATACAGCTCAATTGGATGTCACTATGGTATCTCGAATGCTACATACTAACTACTAACTCTTCAAAAAAAAAAATCTCAATCTTTTATCATTCGGTGCATAACAACTATTAACAAACGGGAAAAGTGAAGGTGGGGTTGTCTCACACCCAACTTGGGTGAAAAAACTTTCACATCTTTTTTTTTTATTCCATTAAATTCATGGGGCCCCATCATTTATTCAATATACAAAAAATATTTAAATAATAGTATGTGAGAGGTTTTTCACCTAAGTTGGGTGTGTGACAACCACACACTCATTTTTCCCTTAACAATATATAGTATTCCATGATGCAATACTTTCTTGACATGAACAATGAACCAACCATTTATATTTGAGTATGAGACCTCTCATTATCATATGAGAGGAACTGAGTTATTTTTTAAAATCATTATCATGATAGTGATTTAACTTTCTAAGACCCAAATGTTGCAAGTTGTGTTTCTTTGAAAGTTCCTTACCTTATAAGACCAAAATATGATATATACGTTGTATATGATGAATGTGGATCCTTTCCAGGGTGATTCCAAAATCTTGTATAAACATGAAAAAAGTGTGTCACTGCTTCCATCTCCTGAACCCACCGCTTGTTTGTTCAAACATCTAGTAGTTTTTTGCTACTCACAAACATATTATTCGGTTTACATGTGAGTATGTGACTATGTTGGGTTATATAACAATTTATCAAATCAAATCACAAAGCACGCAGCGGAAGATAAAACCTATGTAGTTAATTAATCAACCAAGATAGAAAACGTGTACCTTAAATTGATGAGAATAAGTCAAGAAACTTTATAAAAGTTTAAAATAAACTTCTCTACGATTGCACACACGACACGTGAATGCACGTATGCTAGTACTTGATCACGAACCGCAACGTTTGCTTTGTCTCCTTGATTTGTTAAACACCAAAAACGAAAACCCTTTTCTTTTGTGGAGAGATCGGCCGAAGCCAAGAGAGGAGGAAGGAGAGAAAGTAAGTAGGGCTTTTTCTTTTTCCTATTTATATCCAAAACCCTTTTCGTATTTGACATAGATTAGGATTCGTATTAGACATAAACTAGGATTAGTCTATAAGAAACCAAGTCAAACTCAATGAGTTAAAAACTCATTAGTTAAAACCGGCCCCCTTTAGTTTATAATTAGGAAACTTCTAGAATCTCCTAATTACAAATTAAGCCTTCCTTAACTAACGCCGTTAGCTAGTAACCGTTAGTTTTTAACGACCACTCGTTAATTGAAATCGTGATCATATTAATTAAATACATTAAATATATTAATTAATATTAAATACATTTGTGTCGAGACGTGTGACCCCGTAGGCTTAAATCATTTCTGGACATACGTTCATTTCTACGTGATCATATACTAACAGCTCCCACTTGAGCTCGTAACAAATGAAGGTAATAACATTGGTTAGCGTCTAGCAACACGCCAATGCTCCCAGAAATATTTAAGTATAGTTTCTTAAAGTATATTTAAATGGTTGAGGCATTTATTATCCCTTTGTTCAAATACCGTGTTAAACATGAATACGGATCAATGTCATTTCATGATTTAACGATTCTGTTTCTCATTCCATAACTAATTAGAGATTACCAAATATAATCGAGAACCATCTGGATTTATTTGGCACGGCCATGCAAACATCTTAATTAGTCCTAATGAGGGCGCCAATGGTATCATACTTCAACTTTCAAGTTGAAGGAACAAATCCTGTATTGACTACACGTGTCAGTCATCATACTTCAATACACTTTCTGAAAATAGCCCTTTATGTACTCCCTTATTCAGGAGAGTTAAAACTATATCAAGTAAGTGCAATCCATACATGCTGACCTGCTTGTATCTCAAGTCAAGGATCAATAAAGTAACCATTTACGAATTTCACTTAATGACGTTGATCCATAAAGTGATGAATTCGTTAGTGGGGTAGTCCGATATGCATCAACTATGGATATCATGCGAGTTTGGTGGGACCATCCATTATATATTCCAAGAATATAACCAATCGCTCAGATTTGTCTTAATTTAATTATATTCCCATATAATTAATCGACAATGGACAATTTAGAATATTTATTAAAATATTCAAGGATTAAACATGCAAATATAGGATACAATTAATATTAAATGAAATCAAACATATCAAGTACTTTATTTCATTATCAAAAATATAAATTGTTTAACATCCCTTATCCAAATACCGAAACAACAGATTTACATGAAATAACTAGCTAATTTAAGTCCTATGCCCTCGGCATGCCTTTCAAGCTTGGGCCTAGACAAAGCTTTTGTGAAAGGATCAGCTAAGTTAAAATCTGTGTGAACTTTGAGTAATTTGATTTCACCTAGTTCGATCCGTTCACGAACATAGTGATATCGTCTAGCATAATGTCTGGCACCTTTCTGAACTCCGGGTTCGTTGGCAATGATTAATGCACCAGTATTATCACAGTACATATCAGTGGGTAAGTCACTTGAGGGGATCACGTCAAGCCCGCTAATGAACTTCCTTATCCAGACTGCTTCCATTGCGGCTTCTGAGGCGGCAATGTACTCAGACTCTGTTGCAGACATGGCAACTGTTTTTTGCTTGCTGCTTTTCCAATCCACAGCACCTCCGTTAAGAACGAAGACGAATCCTGACTGAGACTTCGTGTCATCTTTATCAGTTTGAAATCCAGCATCACAGTATCCGGTCACTTTGAGCTCCAAGTCTGGATTTCCTCCATACACCAAAAACATATCTTTAGTAGCCCGTAGGTACTTCAGAATGCTCTTAACAGCAGTCCAGTGACTTTCACCTGGATTCTGTTGATATCGGCTACGATGTTTTGCGCGAACGCCACATCGGGTCTAGTGCATCTAACCGCATACATAATAGATCCCACAGCCGAAGCATAAGGGACTCTTCGCATACGCTCCACCTCATTAGGTGTAGTAGCACCCTGTTTGACAGATAAACTAAGTCCTTCTTGCATAGGTGTAAACCCACGCTTAGAATTCTCCATCTTGAATCGCTTCAAGACCTTATCAATATAAGCACTTTGACTTAGTCCAATTAATCGCTTTGATCTATCTCGGTAGATCTTGATTCCAAGAATAAATGCCGCTTCTCCTAAATCTTTCATGGCAAAACACTTTCCAAGATGGGATTTAACATCTTGCAACATTGGAATGTGTTTTCCTATGATCAATATGTCATCAACATACAAGACAAGGAAAGTAACATTACTCCCACTAGCTTTGCGATATACACATGGCTCATCGGGGTTTTGAACGAAACCAAACTTTTTGATTTCTTCATCAAACCTCTTGTTCCAACTTCTTGATGCTTGCTTTAGTCCATAAATGGACCTTTGAAGCTTGCATACTTTGTTGGGATGTTTTGGATCAATAAAACCTTCAGGTTGATCCATATAGACTTCTTCATCCAAGTAACCATTTAAGAAGGCAGTCTTAACATCCATTTGCCATATCTCAAAGTCATAGTACGCAGCTATGGCTAAGAGAATCCTAATAGCTCTAATGTCCGCAACTGGAGAAAAGGTCTCATCATAGTCAACACCGAAACGTTGAGTATAACCTTTCGCCACGAGACGAGCTTTATAGGTGTGTACATGTCCATCCATGTCCGTCTTCTTCTTGAAGATCCACTTACACCCAACAGTTTGAGCATTTTGTGGAAGATCAACCAAGCTCCAGACTTGATTGTCTTTCATGGATTTCATTTCCACCTTCGTAGCTTCAAGCCATTTTTCAGATTCCGGATCTGATAATGCAGCTTTGAAATTCGGAGGCTCATCGAGATCTCCTAAAACGTTTTCTTCTACATCAGACATAATCTGTCAGTAGGACGTCTTGTCCTTTCGGACCTACGAAGTAGAATCGCTTCATCATCATCGACTTGAGGTTCATCACTTTGAACATTTTCCCCCCAAGTTGATGATTGCTAGGAGCTTCAGAAGGTGACACATCTTCCTCTTGAATCTCATCAAGTTCTACAATCCTCCCACTGTTCTCTGGAACTAATTTCTTTTCAAAGAATTCAGCATATCGAGCAACGCGAACAGTGTTTTTGACGGGATCATAGAAGTCGTAACCCATCGTTTCCTTAGGGTATCCGACAAAGATGCACTTAGTAGTTCTGGGTTCAAGTTTGTCAGGCGTATCGCGCTTCACAAGTGCCTCACATCCCCAGACTCTTAAGTAAGACAGATTAGGAACATTTCCATGCCATAATTCATATGGTGTCTTGTCAACCTTCTTGGTTGGAACCATATTGAGAATGCGTACAGCAGTCTCAAGAGCATAATCCCAAAACGAAAATGGGAGAGTCGTAAGGCTCATCATAGATCTCACCATGTCTAGCAAGGTTCGATTTCTCCTTTCAGACACTCCATTATGTTGAGGAGTGTATGGAGGAGTAAGCTGTTGGACAATTCCACACGCTTTCAGATAATCCTTAAACTCTTGGCTTAAGTATTCACCACCTCGATCCGAACGAAGAATCTTGATGGTCTTTCCGAGTTGATTTTCTACTTCATTTTTAAACTCTTTGAATGTTTCAAACACTTCATGTTTATGTTTAAGCAAGTAAACATAACCATAACGACTGAAATCATCCGTAAAAGTTATGAAGTAGCTAGCTCCTTTTCTTGACACATGTCTAAATGGGCCGCAAACATCGGTATGAATGAGTCCAAGAAGATCTTTAGCCCTCTCCGGTTTATGCGAAAAAGGTTTTCTCGTCATTTTGCCGGAAACACATGACTCGCATTTATCAAATGATTCATCATTTAATTGTAAAATCCCTTCACGTTGAAGTCTTTCAATGCGAATTTTGCCAATGTGTCCAAGACGACAGTGCCACAGATAAGTAGAGTCCAAGTTAGTCTTGGCTCTTTTGCTAACATTATACATTGAATTATTTGAAACACAACCACGCATATCAATTTCATAAATACCATCACAAGCAATAGCATCAAAATAATGAACATTATTTTTAGAAACTGAAATGCCATAATCATTAAAAACATTAATGAAACCGTTGTCTTTCAACAAAGAAACTGAAACTACACCTCTAGTGATAGAAGGTGCATAATGACAATTGTCTAAAACAATAATTAAACCGGAAGGAAGAACTAAATGATATTCTCCAATAGCTTCAACAGGTGCTGGTAGACCATTGCCCACGAACAGCTGCAAAGCTCCGGGCTTCAGCTTCCTCCTTTTCCTAAGAGCCTGTAATTCATTACAGATATGAGTTCCACAGCCAGTGTCATAAACCCATGATTTACGCTTAGTAAAGGAAAATAATTCAATGGTGAAGATACCTGAAGTACTAGCAACGCTTGCTTGCTTCTTCTTCACATTCAACTCGGCAAGATACTTGGGACAGTTCCTCTTCCAGTGCCCGACTTCATTACAATGATGACAGGTCTGGTCTTTAGCCGGATGCTCTTTCTTAGCCGGAGGGGTTTCTTTGGTTTGGGGGAATAAGCAGCTTGCTTACCCTTGCCTTTACCATCAAACTTGCCTTTAGCTTGGTGCGATTTCTTAGCTTTCTGGATCCGACCCCCCTTAATCATAAGGACATTTGGGTCATTGGCCTTCTTTGGAATCGTCTTCTCATATTCAATGAGCATAGCATGAAGTTCATTGACGCTTTTTTTCATAGAGTGCATGGTATAGTTTTGCACAAAACCCTCATATTCCTTCGTAAGGGATTTGAGAATCATGCCAACTTTTACCTCTTTATGATAAGCGTACTCCATCGAATCCAATTTGTCAAAAATGCTCTTCATTTTGAGCACATGACTGCTAACCGATTTGCCAGATTCAAGTTTCATGTCATGAAGTTCCACGACTAAGTCGAACAGTTCCACTCCAGCTTGTTTTTCATACAAGGATTTAAGTTCTGTGATCATATCATATGGAGTGTAGAGTTCGAATTGTTTTTGAAGCTCGGGAGACATGCTCGCAAGCATCAAACAACAAACTTCATTGAATCTAGTGTACTGAATCCTATATTCAGCTTTTTCAGCTGCTGTGGATTCAGCACTTGGTTCGGTTGGCCATTGCATTTCAATGACATCCATGCGTTCCTCAACTCTTAGAACAATTCTCAGTTGACGATACCAGTCATTGAAATTTGATCCATTAAGCTTTTCTCTTTCAAACATTTGCCGAAAAGCATTGGTGTTTGTGGAAGGATTCATTGCCATCTACAAAACAGATTAAGTTCAAAAATCAGTATTTTCGATAATATATCCTTAAGAAATCAATTACCCAATGTTTATCAAATAAACAATTAATTTCATTAAGGCTAGGATCCAATTGACATACAATCATTTCATCAGTTGATCTGCTAGAAATGATTGCACTCAAAAGGTAAGTGACGAGCAGTAATTGCATTTCATGTGCAATTCCTAGTAAGAATAGGACCTACAAATCACACTTGATTCATCAAGTGATTTGTAGTCATGTTTTGTCCCATCTTTTGCCACGGGTCAAGGTCTCACCGCTTAACTCGCTTTAAGTCGTCCAACCAAGAACGCGCAAATTTGTCCACCACTGTGTACCAGTGAGTGGGATTTGCCATGCAACTGTCATTTCACCACTGTGTACCAGTGAGTAAAACAACAGCCACAAGTGTCCTTTACGAGTTGGGTGGCAATGACTTAAGTTTATTGGGTCAATCAATTTGATGTGTGATCAAAAAGTTATGTTTGAAGATTCATGCATATCTTCTAAACATAATATGTTTATAAAACTCATTTTTATTGCCTTTAAATACAAAAGAGCTCGGTAGCTCCATTCGAACGCACAAAGAAGCGCAAGGGCAAAGGTATGCGATAAACGCGATTTAAAAACCCGCCCTTTTAGGAGGCTAGCGCACTCCGACTTATACCTCTCTTAGAGTTTGTTCAAATGGGTGAGCCGGTGTATCTTTTGATTTTAGGGCACCAATTTTATAAACAAAATCTTATTTCGATATATTTAGTCAAGTTTATTTTTCCAAAAACAATTTTGCATACAATTTTCATAAAAAAGGCAAAATTAAACTTACTAAATTCACAACTTAACAATTAAGGTAATCAACCTAATTTGGTCACTATGGTATAAGATTGGCTCCTCTTTCACATGGAAAGAGACCACATACATCAAGTTGCCTTGATTGCGTAAGCCAAAATATCTATAACAAATTTATCTACCATAAAACAGGATGCTGATCTGGAAAATCCAGCAGCTTCACGACCAAATCTGGCCCTGAAGAAGGCCGAACTGGGCTTAGCACAAAACATAAAAGTTGTAGCCCTATGAGTCAAGCATCTACTGTAAAGATTTCAGCTTCCAACTATTACGGTTATATATATATATATATATATATATATATATATATATATATATATATATATATATATATATATATATATATATATATATATATATATATATATATATATATATATATATATATATATATATATATATATATATATATATATATATATATATATATATATATATATATATATATATATATATATATATATATATATATATATATATATATATATATATATATATATATATATATATATATATATATATATATATATATATATATATATATATATATATATATATATATATATATATATATATATATATATATATATATATATAAGTATATATAGATGTATGTCAAATATATATATATATATATATATATATATATAGATATTATTTGTTTCATATTTAAATAATGTAATTAAATTACAAAAACAATTTAAATATATATATATATATCCGAAAATTTGAAGATCAAGACCCTAACCCCCCTTCAAGTTTTGATTTAATTGGTAATTAAAAAACATACATAGTAGGCTCGTGATACCACTGTTGGTTATATAACAATTTATCAAATCAAATCACAAAGCACGCAGCGGAAGATAAAACCTATGTAGTTAATTAATCAACCAAGATAGAAAACGTGTACCTTAAATTGATGAGAATAAGTCAAGAAACTTTATAAAAGTTTAAAATAAACTTCTCTACGATTGCACACACGACACGTGAATGCACGTATGCTAGTACTTGATCAC
This sequence comes from Erigeron breviscapus, assembly GCA_034093135.1. Taxonomy (NCBI): domain Eukaryota; kingdom Viridiplantae; phylum Streptophyta; class Magnoliopsida; order Asterales; family Asteraceae; genus Erigeron; species Erigeron breviscapus. Next base: position 230,585,742 of record CM067167.1, on the reverse strand, counting down.
GAACCGCAACGTTTGCTTTGTCTCCTTGATTTGTTAAACACCAAAAACGAAAACCCTTTTCTTTTGTGGAGAGATCGGCCGAAGCCAAGAGAGGAGGAAGGAGAGAAAGTAAGTAGGGCTTTTTCTTTTTCCTATTTATATCCAAAACCCTTTTCGTATTTGACATAGATTAGGATTCGTATTAGACATAAACTAGGATTAGTCTATAAGAAACCAAGTCAAACTCAATGAGTTAAAAACTCATTAATTAAAACCGGCCCCTTTAGTTTATAATTAGGAAACTTCTAGAATCTCCTAATTACAAATTAAGCCTTCCTTAACTAACGCCGTTAGCTAGTAACCGTTAGTTTTTAACGACCACTCGTTAATTGAAATCGTGATCATATTAATTAAATACATTAAATATATTAATTAATATTAAATACATTTGTGTCGAGACGTGTGACCCCGTAGGCTTAAATCATTTCTGGACATACGTTCATTTCTACGTGATCATATACTAACAGACTATTCATCTTATAAACCATGAACCATGTTGTGTTTCGTTCGACGCTAAATCCTAGCTTTCCTCAATCTCAACCGGCTCAATCCATTTCCATTATCTATTGTACATGTTGGAGTTCAGTTCATTTAGTTATTTTACAATCAACCAATTAAACCCGTTTGTTTTATTTTCAATAGCTTAATTTGACACAACAAAAGAAATAAGACCCAAATAAGCCCAACTAAAAAAACTTGGGCCCAAATAAGTCCAACTAAAATAACTTGGGTTGGGGTAGGATTACCAATCGTAGTTTCTTTTGATGACCAGATGTTATTTTCTCTACAAACGTGATATGAAATCTCATGATAGGGATACATTGATCAAGGACTCATTTGGGAGTTTAATTTGATGAATACGTAATACTTACTATTGGCAAGTTGATACTTAAAGATCATCAAGTGTATTACGAATATAACGGGTGACTGCTTTGGCAACATTCAAATCTAAATGATAATCATTAGCAGATCGTCCATGCGACCATGCTATAATAAAGTGTGCCAAGTTTCCAACAAAATTCTTATTTTGTGCAAAAGTGGAATGAAAAACCGTTGCAGAGAATTATTGTGTCACTATATATAGTTTAGTTTCAAATTTACTAAAGACATTTAACGTGGCCCAAAGAAAGTGATCGTTTTTATATGGCATAGGGTAACACGACCAGGAAAAGGTCAACCCGACCAGGAGCATTAGCGGCGACGTCGCCGCTAATACTCTGTTACTGACGGGGGGCCCGCTAATATTCTGCCAGATTAGCCATTACTGACATGGGGGCCCGCAGTATTAGCGGCGACGTCGCCGCTAATGCTGCCTGGTCGGGGTTTGACTTTTTTGGCCTGGTGGGCTTACGCTCCTCGTTTTATATAGGCTCTATAATTATAAAGATAAACAATAGCCCATCAACCAAATGGGAAATAAATATAAGCATTAGTCGGTCACCCAAGTGAAATATATATGTAAACCAGAGAGAGTTTTACTAATAGAAAACAAAAGGAACTAATGTAAAGAAAGTACGTGAGAAAATAGTATAAAAAGACAAGAGGAGAGAGATCGATGTTATAAATAAATAAACTACTCATCGGTTACATAAAAAGCCTTTTTTTAGGAGATGTGGGTCTGCTTTTTAGGGAGAAGCATGTGAAAATGTACTAATCTTCTAAAATGCGTCAGTTATTTGTCATTTTTCTGACATATCCAATGCCTCATATTTAATCTTATCCCTTGATCATACGGTCTTGAAAATTCGAATAAAGATATGGCTTAGATTTAATCTAACATTTAATCAACGGCTTAGGAATTCGATTTTAAATGGCTGAGATTAAATCTTGGAGTTGATCGTATGGTTTTAAAAAACGGAAATCAAAGGCTGATATCTAAAGTCAACGGAATCAAACGGCCCATATTCCAAGTCAACTTTTCCTAAAATCTTGAACGCCGCGCGAACAATATAGCAACAATCTGTAGTTCTGGATAAAATTTTTGGTACATCGTATAAAATCCTATATGTAAAATATTGAAGCGTCAACATCGAACATGCGTTTTGCAAGGTTTTGGTTATGACATTCACAACTGAATTGATGTATCTACTCATTGATTGACCCACAACTGAATTGATGTGCTTAAGATTAGATTAGGCCTGCATAATTTTATACTTTCTAGAATAACTAGATTTTAGACCTGTGTCATATACACGGGTTTTAAAACATCATTAATATAAGAAATTGTATATGGAACAAAAAAATACTTATATGTTAAAATGTAAAAATGTACTTAAAAACGAATTAAGATATTCAAATATAATACTAAATGCTAAATCATATAAAGGCTGGATGATGTAGCAAGGTTTCTTTTATACAAACTCTTCCAGAGAAGTAATATCTTAACCTTGATTTCACAACTGACCGAGTTCTCATTGATGTCTTGCAAAAAAATAATTTTATTTTCGTTAGCCATGATTCTTAAGAACTATAAAAGTCGCAGTTGGTTCGTGGGTTTTCAATGATTTCATGTGTTGTGATTTTATTTGTAGGGTTCGGTTTATATAAGAATAATCTGTATCTTAAATATAGTTTGATCCCAATTTCTAATAACAATAATGATTATCCTAATTATAGTCCGATTACAATTATTAATAACAACGATATTACAATTAGTTTGATTACAATTAGATAAGACGTTGAGAGTTTATACCTTATTGTATTTATGTAGACAATCGTTACTGCATATACGAAAGAAGATTAGTTCTAATTCGTATTAATCCAAATGTTGTAACCTCTCTAACTTTTAGCTATATTTTGTTATTAAATAGACATTAAGCAATAAAGTATTAATTATTTTTAAATTGGGTTAAAGTGTAAATTGGTTATGGAAAACTAAATAGTGTATATTAATTATTTTTAAATTGGGTGAAAGTGTAAATTGGTGATGGAAAACCAAAAAGTGTAAATTAATTATTTTTAAATTGGGTTAAAGTGTAAATTGGTGATGGAAAACCAAAAAGTGTAAATTAATTATTTTTAAATTGGGTTAAAGTGTAAATTGGTGATGGAAAACCAAAAAGTGTAAATTAATTATTTTTAAATTGGGTTAAAGTGTAAATTGGTGATGGAAAACCAAAAAGTGTAAATTAATTTAGACATGTGTTGATTTAATTAATTTTGTGAAATTAAAAGCTGTGATTGATCAATTGAAGTTAGGTCAGTTGCCTTTTAGTATATATTAAGATTAAGATAGTGAGCTTTTATGATTTTTTTTTTACAAAATTATTCCACTAATTTTAGCCTATTAAAAAACTATTATTTCATTGATAAGTTTTTTCTAAAATTTTTTATAAGACTAAGAAAACAAAAAACTTTTACTCAAAGGTTTTTCAACTTATTTATCAAATAAGTTATCTAACCCAATAACCATTACAACAAATAAGTTTTTTCATCAACCACCATTAAATACAAATTTTTTTTACCATATATAACGATTATTACTCCTTTACAAAAAATATATAAAAATTCCTTTTTTCAATAAACCGTGGCCAAAATACTGAACAAATATTTTATTTTCAAATATTGTTATTATATAAACTATATTATTAACCCGGGAACATTATGATTGTTGACTTATAGGGGTGAGGGGGCTCTTTATCATGAACTCGGTTAAAGACATCATAGTCTAGACCATTCGTTGTGATATTCGATCCGTCGCCTTTCAAAAAATAATGATTTTTAGTTCAGATGATATATTTTACTTTATGTTATGAAGAAATTGACTTAAAAATATGTTTTCAACCCACTTGAGTATATTTTACATATGACAAGGGTTAAAGCTGTATAACTAAAAAATTAACAAAGTCTCATATCATTTTAATAAAGCAAAATCATTTTATTCATTTCAACTTTTTATCTTTAAAATATCTATAATATCCTTACCAATATAACTAATACTATCTATGGGTCTATTTAATACTTAATATACTCTCAATAAAATTAATTTATAATATTTATCCCTTTATATCTCTATAAAATAACATATATATATATATATATATATATATATATATATATATATATATATATATATATATATATATATATATATATATATATATATATATATATATATATATATATATATATATATATATATATATATATATATATATATATATATATATATATATATATATATATATATATATATATATATATATATATATATATATATATATATATATATATATATATATATATATATATATATATATATATATATATATATATATATATATATATATATATATATATATATATATATATATATATATATATATATATATATATATATATATATATATATATATATATATATATATATATATATATATATATATATATATATATATATATATATATATATATATATATATATATATATATATATATATATATATATATATATATATATATATATATATATATATATATATATATATATATATATATATATATATATATATATATATATATATATATATATATATATATATATATATATATATATATATATATATATATATATATATATATATATATATATATATATATATATATATATATATATATATATATATATATATATATATATATATATATATATATATATATATATATATATATATATATATATATATATATATATATATATATATATATATATATATATATATATATATATATATATATATATATATATATATATATATATATATATATATATATATATATATATATATATATATATATATATATATATATATATATATATATATATATATATATATATATATATATATATATATATATATATATATATATATATATATATATATATATATATATATATATATATATATATATATATATATATATATATATATATATATATATATATATATATATATATATATATATATATATATATATATATATATATATATATATATATATATATATATATATATATATATATATATATATATATATATATATATATATATATATATATATATATATATATATATATATATATATATATATATATATATATATATATATATATATATATATATATATATATATATATATATATATATATATATATATATATATATATATATATATATATATATATATATATATATATATATATATATATATATATATATATATATATATATATATATATATATATATATATATATATATATATATATATATATATATATATATATATATATATATATATATATATATATATATATATATATATATATATATATATATATATATATATATATATATATATATATATATATATATATATATATATATATATATATATATATATATATATATATATATATATATATATATATATATATATATATATATATATATATATATATATATATATATATATATATATATATATATATATATATATATATATATATATATATATATATATATATATATATATATATATATATATATATATATATATATATATATATATATATATATATATATATTATATGTATATATATAATAAAAAAGGACTTTCTTAGCTACAGTACAATTTTTGTATTCATATGTAGTTTCAAGATAAATATAATAATTGTCATACAAAACACAAAAGTAAGGCTTGGTGTGTTGGTTTGAGTCACTGCCTGCGGAGTGGGAAGTCGTGGGTTCGAAACCCTCCCCTCCTTTCAGTTTTTTTTTTTTTTTTTTTTTTTTTTACACTTTGCCCCCTCTTTTTTTTCTTTTTTCTTTTCTGCCCCTCCTTTTTCTTTTTTTCTTTTTTGCCCCCTCCTTTTCTTCTTTTTTTCTTTTTTGCCCCTCATGTTTTCTTTTTTATTATTTATACCCCCTAACCTCATATAATTTGTGGCTTTTTTAAAAAAATCTTTTTTAACATTTGTTTTTTTATACCTTTTTCTACATTTTACATTTTGTTCTTTTATAGCTTTTTAAAATGTTATATATTTTATTCAAATGTTATTTATTTTGCTTTTTATCCTACTTTTTTGTTTTTTTTGTTGCATTATATATTCGTTTTTGTTTTTTAAACATTTGGTTTTTGTACCTTTTTCACATGTAACATTTGGTTTTTTAATAACTTTTTCATTTGGTTTATGTATTCCCTTTTGTTTTGTTTATTCTTTTTTTTTATTCTTTGGTTTTAGTATATTTCTTTTGAATTTTTTTTTAACATTTGGTTATCCACGGCAAACGACTGATTTTTTTTAATACTATTTTTTTTTCTTCTTTCAAAACTTTTTTAAATACGTAAAAAGTATATAAACATCCAGTTGCTCACTGACCAACGGCGTTCGTGTAATACCTTTTTTAGTTTTTACGTAGCATGTTGGTTACTTTTTGGTTCTAATTAATTATTTCTTTTAAATGATTTTAACAGTAGATATATTTATACGTTGTTATTTTTTAGGTTTTGAAAAAACTCCCGCAGCAACGCGCGGGTTTGTTTTCTAGTTATATTATACGTAAAAAGAAGAAACACAGATAAAACATACTGTAGTTTTTAAGATGGGAGAAAGAATGCAATTCAAAATCAGTTGAAACTTACATATGAAACAAAATCAGCTATATCATGTTTTACATATGTCATGGGTTAAAAGTGTATAACAGAGAAAACAACAATATCTTGTTTCAAGTAAATACATGAATCACAAAGGTTAATTGGAAAACCCAATATTACTTGTCACAATAATATAAAACTATCAAAATAAATTTTTTAAGTATAAAGTAGAAGACAAATATAATAAATATCTTAATTTTTATGAACAGTGAGAAGAAATTCAATTAACACTTGTTACACATATTATATGGAATTAGGGGGAAAAGGATAGTTTGAAAGTACAGGGACTTAAAGTGTCAATAGTTGTATTAGTTTGAATTTCGGTTAGAAGGTTGTTACGAGCGGTTGTTGTATTTTCCTTTATATCCACAGTTAATTGTTGTAATAATCAGTTTATGATCAAATAAAATACAAATTCTCTCTATCTCTATTATTTCTTCTATCATTTTGGTATCAGAGCCACCGATTTCTCAGCCGGCAAAGATTCCGATCATCTTCTCCGGTAGATCACCATTCTCCGGGGAACTGGTTTTCGAATTTTCCGATCAAAATTTGGGGAATTCGCGATGGCAACACGTAATCAGACGCAAGAAATGGAGAAACTGACGAAGGACAACGAAAGATTAACAAAGGAAGTAACTACCACTCAAAATGAGATGATTTCTCTCCGATCAACAGTCGAAACTCTGTTAGCGCAAATGGCGGAGATGGAGAAACAGAGGTCAACAACGGTGGTTAGAACAGAAGGGGGAGAAAGATTCAGCAATAACCGTCTTGCAAAACTTGATTTTCCAAGATTTGAGGGAGATGATGTGGAGGGATGGTTATACAAATGTGAACACTTCTTCACCATTGATGAAACGCCTGAAGATAGGAAGGTGAGATATGCAACAGTTCATATGGATGGGAGAGCTCTTTCTTGGCACCAGGGATACATCAAATCAAGTGGGAAAGAGATAAATCAAATCAAATGGGATGAATACTCAAGATCTGCCATGGCCAGATTTGGAGATTCATCAATGGAGGATGCCATGGGGGCATTGAAAGCATTAACTCAGACTGGAGAATTGGAGGTATATTCTGATGCATTTGATAAACTTCTTATAAAGGTTAATTTGTGTGAAGAATATACTATCAGTTTGTATATTGAAGGATTAAAACCTGAAATCAAGTGTCCATTAAAGATGTTTCAACCAAAAACTTTGAAGGATACTTACTCATTGGCAAAATTACAAAATCAATCAAACAAGTTGTTACATCATACTGTGGGGGTTGGTACGAGCAGTAACAATGGGTACAAGGGATATGGGTTAGAGACTAACCAGTGGACTAATGCCACTAAACCACCATTGTTGGCTACCCTATCAATAGTGTGCCATCTAATGCTTTAGTACCCAGAAGAGTAAATACCAAGTTTATGGAGGAGAAAAGAGCCAAGAATGAATGTTTTTATTGTGATGAAAAATTCACTGCTGGCCACAGTAAAGTGTGTAAGGGAAAGAAACAATTATTCATTATTGAAGTAGAAGATGATGAGAGTGAGAAAGAACTGGGAATGGTAGATAGGTCTGTGATGCAGTGTGAACCACAAATAAGTCTAAATGCTCTTAGGGGAATCCCTTCTTATTCAACAATGCAAATTGTGGGGACTGTAGGAAACATGAGATTACATATTTTGGTGGATAGTGGGTCAACACACAATTTTATGAGCCAGACAATAGGAATTAAGTTGAGGTGTTTTTTGTTGGATATTTCTAATGTCAGGGTAGTTGTGGCAGGGGGTAATAATATGGCTAGTGGTTCTTTGTGTCAAAATTTTAAATGGATGATGCAGGGAAATTGGTTTGAAGCTGATATGTTGTTGTTGGAATTGGTTAACTATGACATTGTATTAGGAGTTCAATGGTTAGAAACTTTGAATGACATTATATGGAATTTTAAAGATCTAACCATGAAATTCCAATTAAATGGTCAAAAGTTTGAGTTGAAAGGAATGAAGCAGCAAAATGTCAGTTTGTGTTCAATGGGAAAATTGTCTACTATGATGGTTAATACAGAAAGCATAGCACAAGCAGAATTATATGTGCTGCAAGATAATGAATCTACCAATAATAGGCTGCAACCAATTCTGGGGGTGACTGAGAAAAATAAGGATTTAGAAGAATTGTTGGAAAAATATATTGATATTTTTGAGGTACCAACTGGTTTACCACCACCAAGGCAGTGTGACCATAGAATTGAGCTTAAGGATGAGAAAGTGAATCTCAATTTGAAACCCTACAGATACCAGAGTACACAAAAAGATATTATTGAAAAGATGACCCAAGAGTTCTTGGATTCAGGAGTGATAAGGCATAGTACTAGTGCCTTTGCTGCACCAGTGGTTTTAGTTAAGAAGAAAGATGGAACTTGGCGTATGTGTGTGGACTACAGGAAATTGAATGATGCTACAAAAAAAGATGTGTTTCCAATTCCATTAATAGAGGAGTTATTGGATGAGCTTCAAGGTGATGCAGTTTTCTCAAAATTAGACTTAAGGTCAGCCTATCATCAAGTGAGGATGTATGAGGGTGACATTCATAAGACAACTTTTAAAACTCATGAAGGGCATTATGAATTTCTGGTACTAATGAATACCACCTTCAAAGAAGTTCTGAGGAAATCTACACTTGTTTTCTTTGATGATATTTTGGTCTATAGCAGCAGTTGGGAACAACATTTATTGGATTTGGAGAGGGTGTTACAGTTGATGAGATTGAGCACATTGAAGGAAAAAAGATCCAAATGTTCATTTGGCAGCACCCAGGTGGAGTATTTAGGGCATATTATCAGTAAAGAGGGTGTTTCTACTGATCCAACAAAAATAGCAGCCATACAAGAATGGCCAAAACCTAATAATGTGAAGCAATTAAGGGGTTTTTTAGGGTTGGCTGGCTATTACAGAAGATTTATTAAGCATTTTGGCATTTTGGCAAAACCTGTACATGAATTGCTGAAGAAAGACAACTTCAAATGGTCAAGTGAAGCACAAACAGCTTTTGAACAATTGAAACAGGCTTTGAGTTCACCACCTGTCTTAAGTCTTCCTGATTTTAACAAGACATTTGTAATTGAGACAGATGCCTCTTCTAAGGGTATGGGAGCAGTATTAATGCAAGATAATCACCCACTGACATTTATTAGTAAGGCTTTGTCCATTTGACAGCAGAGTTCGTTTGTATATGAGAAAGAATTGTTGGCTATTATTATGGCAGTTAAAACAACAATGGCATCACTATTTGGTTGCTAACCATTTTATCATTAAAACTGACCACCAAAGCCTCAAATTTCTTATGGAACAGAAAATTGTGACACCTTTGCAGCAAAAATGGTTGTGTAAATTGATGGGTTACAGTTATGAAATTTGTTACAAACATGGCAAAGAAAATGTGGTTGCAGATGCTCTATCCAGAGTTCAGGGATTGGCCTTGTTACAATTGAGGGTCAGTTCAATTAATCTTGCATTACTGGGCAAAATTAAAGAGGCTTAGCAACAAGATCAAACTACTAAAGACATGATCAGTCAACTGGAGTAGGGCTTAGTAATCCCAAATAGGTCTTGGGATGGTGAATTGTTAAAAAGGAAGTCCAAATTTTTGATTCCTAAAGATTTGCAGCTCAGAAAGGAGATTTTACAGTTGGTACATTCATCTGCTGCAGGAGGGCATTCAGGTATTACTCCCACTTTGGCCAGGCTCAAAGAGATGTTTTATTGGAAAGGTTGTCATAAAGATGTTCAGAATTTTGTGAAGGAATGTTCAGTTTGTCAAAGAACTAAGTATGAGAGAGTGCCATACCCAGGGTTATTGCAGCCATTGCCCACTCCATCTTCTATATTTACAGATAACTCTATGGATTTTATATCAGGCCTTCCTAAAGTGCAGGGTAAGGATACCATTTTGGTGGTAGTGGACAGGCTCACAAAGTTTGGTCACTTCTTGATTTTGAGTCACCCATTTACTGCATTGACTGTGGCCAAAGTTTTCTTGGATAATATCTTTAAGATACATAGCAATCCTGTCACAATAGTGTCAGACAGAGATCCCATATTTTTAAGCAAATTTTGGCAAGAATTCATGAAATTGCAGGGCATTCAATTGTCAATGTCTAGTGCCTATCATCCACAATCTGATGGACAGACTGAAGTTTTGAATAGATGTTTGGAGGCTTACTTAAGGTGTTTGGATGCTCCCTTGAATTGGGTTCAATGGGTGCCTCTGGCTCAATGGTGGTATAACACATCTTGGCACTACTCCAGTATCAAGATGACACCTTTTGAGGCTCTATTTGGAGTTAAACCCAGTCTGCATATCCCTTTTATACCTGGAGACACTGATATTGAAGCTGTAGAAGATTTGCATAGGGAGAGGGAAGCTATGATTCAGAAACTTAAGAATAATTTGGGTGTGGCCAGGAATAGTATGAAACAATTTGCAGATGCCAACAGAAGTGATAGAGAATTTGCTGCTGGAGATTGGGTTTATGTGAAATTGCATCCCTTTGCACAACAATCTTTGAAATCTCATCACAACAGAAAACTCAGTCCTAAGTATTTTGGTCCTTTTTTGATATTAAAGAAGATTGGCAAGGTGGCTTATCAGTTGGATTTGCCTGCAGAAGCCCATATTCATAACACTTTCCATGTGTCATTGCTTAAGAAGGCAGTAGGACCCTTACCAGCTTCTTATCCATTACCTCAGGGTAAGAGATTTACATTGCAACCAAGGGCAGTTTTGGATAAGAAAGTCACCAAATGAAATGGTAAAGTGGCTGTGAAAATTTTGGTTCATTGGGATGGATTGGATATTTCAGATGCTTCTTGGGAATTTTTGGAAGATATGCAGTTGAGATTTCCACATTTCCATTTTTGAGGGCAAAAATGTTTAAAAGGGGACTAATGTTACACATATTATATGGAATTAGGGGAAAAAGGATAGTTTGAAAGTACTGGGACTTAAAGTGTCAATAGTTGTATTAGTTTGAATTTCGGTTAGAAGGTTGTTACGAGCGGTTGTTGTATTTTCCTTTATATCCACAGTTAATTGTTGTAATAATCAGTTTATGATCAAATAAAATACAAATTCTCTCTATCTCTATTATTTCTTCTATTGCGACGGTATTCGTGGCGGCGACGGTGTGGTGGTGGGGGACGACTGTTGGCGGTAGAGACGGCGTCGAGTGGTGTAGAACTGTAGATGATTGATGTTAAAGTAATTGATGTAAATGGTAAATAGAGATATTTTAAAAGATAAAAGAATGATAGTTTAATATAATCATTAAGGGTATTTTAGAAAATTATGTAACCTTCAACATGAGATCTATTCTTTTTATAATATAAGACTAGATTTTAGACCCGTGTCATATACACGGGTTTTACAACATTATTAATATAAGAATTAGTATGAAACAAAAAAATACTTATACGTTACATGTAAAAATATATTTAAAAAGGAAATTGAGATATTTAAATGTAAATACTGAGTGATAAATCATATCAAGGTTGAATGGTGTAGCAGAGTTTCTTTTATACAAACTCTTTCTGAGAAGCAATATCTTAACTTTGATTACATAATTGACCGAGTTCTCATTAATGTCTTGCAAAAAAGTAATTTTATTTTTGTTGGCCATGATTGTTAAGAACAATAAAAGTAGCAGCTAGTTCGTGGGGTTTTCAATAATTTTGTCTGTTGTGATTTTATTTGTAGGTTTCAGTTTATATAAGAAGAATCTGTATTAAATATAATTTGATTTTAATTATTAATAACAACAATGATTATCCTAATTATAGTCTGATTACAATTAATAACAACAATATTACAATTAATATTAAGATTAAGATTAAGATTAAGATTAAGATTAAGATTAAGATTAAGATTAAGATTAAGATTAAGATTAAGATTAAGATTAAGATTAAGATTAAGATTAAGATTAAGATTAAGATTAAGATTAAGATTAAGATTAAGATTAAGATTAAGATTAAGATTAAGATTAAGATTAAGATTAAGATTAAGATTAAGATTAAGATTAAGATTAAGATTAAGATTAAGATTAAGATTAAGATTAAGATTAAGATTAATGTTATGTTAGTTGATTAGTTAAGATTAAGATTAAGATTAAGATTAAGATTAAGATAAGATTAAGATTAAGATTAAGATTAGATTAGGTTAATAAGTTATTAGTTCAACTGTCTTATAGTTATTAAGATATAATTAAGATTAAGATTAAGATAGAAGCATAGAAATATAGATATAGATTAAATTAAGAAGGAAAAGATAATGAAAAAAAATATGATATCATGGTGATATGAGCTTGCTACATTGAATTTTTAACGGAATTTTATAAGAATTTTTTTTTTGAATAAATCTCCTTAACATATATAACAGATAGATACATTAGTGTGTGTATATATATATATACATATAGTTATGGGAATTATATTAATACAATAAAATTTAGCCATCTACAATAAAGATGAAAACTTTATTATACAAGGTACAATTACATCATGCGTTCATTATTGTAAATGGGTAATTTTGTTGTATCAATGTCACTTTCTGTAAGTTATATAAATATAGTTTTGCTAAACGAAGTCATAATGGTTTCGTTAAGATGCATTAAATAGTTGTATACTATCATAAAATTCAGGGGGTGGACTTTTGATATGTAAATGTACAATTTTTTATGCACGTTATGTGAAGTCCTAAGGGCTTTATTTAACATTTTTCATATAAATATAAATTTTAAATTTTGCTATTTGTTTTTTTATTAGATCATGCATATCAGCATATGTCAAGTACTGCAACAACGACCTACCTAACGAAAAATAATTTAAAAGTTGCTTGTGTTGGGTGATTTTTAAAGACGACAAAATAATGGGATAGAAGTACCCACTCCTATTTAAACTACTTGTATTATATACCCAATATAAGTGTATATGTATTGTGCAACTTTTTAAAATGATATATTCAGCAATGTATTAGTTGTTTTTTTCTGGTAAGGTTCTGTTTCAAATGAATTACAAGTCCATCATCATGAATATAGCCATTGTAAAGAAGTTGGTTATTTTAACCGGATATATTCCATCGGTCTAGCTAAAGCTTTCAAGGAAAAATCCACCAAAAGGCTCCCAAACTATATGGAAATTAATAGAACGCTCACTCGCTTTGTGAAAGATTTAAACCCCTCAACTTTGGGGTAAAACTGCTTGCCTCAAACTAGTTCATCTAACCATCATTGGCCAACAATGTTTTAGTTAAACTAGATGAATGCCCGCACAATAAGATGCTAATTGTGGTAGCGACGACGGTATAGTGGTAACAACGAGTAGTGTATGTTATTGATATAAAGATACATGATGTAAAAAAGGGTAATATAGTTATTTTTCGAGTTAATGGTTAGATGTAGTAAATTAATTCATTAACTCATATGGTTCTTTTTTGTTTTAAGTCAGTTTCATCTATACTTTATTATAAGATAAATAGTTTTTTTTTTTAAATTTTAAGTTTCAACATTTAATCAAAACCAAATTACGTCAATAACCTAGCTACACTACTCGTCGCCGCCACTGTCACCACCACCAATCTCTGTCGCCACCACCGTCGCCGCTATTACATCACCAACGCCGCATGCCACCACCACCTACGCCGTCATTACACCGCCGCATTGCGCGGGTACTGTTTTAGTTCATCTTTACATAAATAGATTTTTATCAATTGACAAAGGTATTTTAATCATGGATTCATGGTTGGTAACTTGGTATTATGGTATTACTATGGTATTCATGTTTACGTCGACAACAAATTCTATTGATTCTTAACGATATTTTACAATTAGTCAGTATCTTTTATGGTTTAAGATATTAGGAGGCAAAGTTGTGTCTTTTATCATATAACAAAAAGATGCTTACGAGTCAATTACATTAGATAACAACGACTGCTTAATAGTTTTCGTCAATGGTTTTAAAACTCCAATGATTAAACTTAAATCCACACAAAATCAGATCATATAGTGATTTTATATACTTAGATCTTAAGGTTATGGTTAACATTATAATTTATAACCACTTTTATACTATTGGAACTTATCCATCTTTGAGTAGCTAGTTAGTTGTTAGAAAACAACTTCAAAGTTTAAATCCTTTTGATGACTATTCATTATAGTTGAGAAATTTAATACAATAACTGTGAAAGAAACACAATAAAGTGTTGGTATATAAAAAATAACCATGTTTTGGCACATACAATAATTTACTCTATACTAGTCATAGCCCTAGTTCCTAAAAGTATTCTATAAGAAACTAGAAAGCAAATAATTTCTAGATTTATCATGATGTTTCTAACTTCTTGTGTTCATTTGGTAAGATTTGTGACTTGGTTGCCATTGATATAAAAAATAACTTTCAACAAAATAAAGAGGAAAAGGATGGTATTTTAGGAGTCTACACACCATCATTAAATTAGGTTAGTAGAGGTCTTGGGTTCAAATCCTGGTGTGAGCAAAATGCTCCCAGGAATGGAGACAGGGGTTTTCCCATAATGGGTTTCCTCTGGAATTGGAGTTGGGTATATGAAGAGGCATGCCGCTGAGCCCAAATTTGCCGTTAAAAAAAAAATTAAAAAAAAATAAAATTAGGTTAGTAACAATTGCGTGTCAAAATTACAGACATTAAAGGGTCAAAATGCGTGACTTCCATTTTAGAAATTTCGAAAGGACACCTATTATCATGGTTCCCGTAAACATTAAAACACACCCTATGAATGAACAAGTGTATTTATATACATATTTAAATTTGATTAATTTTGAGGAAAAAAGTATTTATATATCTATATATACTTATATAGCTTGTGGATCTTATATTTGTTTGAATGAGATTAAAGTATATAAGTAATAGTTTTAAGAACAGTTTCAAAATGCATATTTTATAATTTTCAAGTCATAAATTAAGGTTATCATTTTTTCATTGATGAAAAATATAAATAATGAACATATATAAACATGTATAAACTTATTATTTTAATGCTACCAAGATATATAAAATATAATAAAATATAAGATATTATTTAACATGTATAAACTTACTATTTTATCCCCACCTCCACCACCACCAACCGTCGCTGCCACCGCCATACCGCCGAATCGCACAGATATTTGTCTAGTATACTAAATACACAAGTTTTTATTAAAAATTATCTATCACAAGAGATAGATCGGCTTGTTCTTATTACATGAATCCCTATCTATTTACTTGAAAACACATTCCTACTTCGACTCTAAGTCTAATTCACGTTTACTCCAACACAGAAGGAATGCTTCTCCAAAATATTTATCGTGCGATTAATGAAACATTTCTTCTATAACCACTATATAAAAGTTATATGACATTGTTGAAAATCTATAGATTTGCAATATTACAAATTACTGTTTTACTTTTACTCTTACATCCCTTTGGCGATCCTAAGCCCTCCTAGCGCTCCCGCCTCTTATTCGCCTCTTATTTAGTTAACTCTCATATTTTATACTAGTCTTCAGTCCCGTCTGATGAACGGGTAGTTTCAAATCACTAACTTTTAGTAATAATTTCAACATGTCTTGCAAGATAAAAGCTAAAATATAGTAATGGTTTCAAAATACCAACTTATAATACTTGTTTCAATAAATATACAAACACTTGTGCATCTACGGGTGAAAAGTCTTGCAAGATATAAGCTAAATATTCTAACATGACCAATATGACATTAACCGTCCAACTTTAATTTCTCATGACTTTTGCCCATGTGACAATAATACACTTATATTGGACTTCAAAGAGAAATATAGAACTTGATAGAATGGGTTGTATGTAGCAGCGGCAGTAACGATATATGGCAGTCAAAAGTGAGCAATAACATAAGTTGCTATGTTTTGCATTCCATTGATCAAAATAAACCTTGGCAGAAACATTATTACTTCTGATGGTCTGAAAAGGTATCATCAAAAAATTACAAAACAAATCAATTTTTTAGTAACGGACATGGCTAACACTTGCTAATTGAGATCAAATATGTACTATAATGAAAACTATATACAAAAATACTCACTGAAGCATATCAACATCGCAACTCTTATTGTGTGGTTTTTCAAACACACAATAGAACATATATTACGTAATCCGAAGTCTAGATAAAGCATCCTAAACAACAATTGTCCACAGACCATAACCGAAATATTGAACACGTCTATAACAATAAATGGTTACCATCTGATACAAATCCTATAAAATGATAAATTAATGGACTAACAATAAAATAACTAAAGTCCAAACATCAAAATATCTATATAATATAAAATTTACATGAAATTATAAAATTCATGTAAAACAAATAAAATTTTGAAAAAAGTAAAAATAAAATTGAATGATTAATAATACCTTAAGGCAATCTTAGAAGATTGGAGGATATGATTTACGACCAAGAGTGTTATCGATTGAGGAAAAAATTAGTCTCAGTCGATCAGTGATATAGATGTGTGGAATTTTTTTTAGGGTTTTAGATAAGAAAGAGGTTTATTTATGATAGGCAAAAAAAAAAAAGAATTAAAAAAATTAAGAAAATAGGAGAGGACGGCCCAAAAAAACCCTCTCACACAATATTTATATATCTATAATCCTTTATAAAATAAACTGGCCTAACTATTTTAAAAAATTCAGCACTTTTTTCAATATTACCAAACTACCCCTAAATAACCCTAACAAATATATTTAAAATGGTTAATTTTTGCACCTTATTATTTTTCGCATCTAATCCTCGACTTATATTTAGAATGATAACCTTAGATGTCTCATCGCCGCATCTCATGAAAGTAACCTAAACAGCTTGTATTACCGTTACGGCATCTCACGCATTATAAACCGTTGCCGCTGCAACGCGCGGGCACCCTTCTAGTATAGAAAATAGGAGAGGCACTTAAGAGGGAGTTTTAGACATAAGGAGGGGGATTAGGGGTGCCAAGTGTACCCCCAACCTCCTCTTTTAGTTATAATATAGATATAGATATATTTATTAAAACAATAGTTAACCGAACGATTTTAGAGGCTCTACAACTAAAACCTATCTTATAATATTGCCACATAGGATTATAACCTATGTGTCATTCTCATACATTTTTTACAATATTTGTCAATATATTTATTTAAATAATATAGATCTTATAAATCTTGGACAATATATATGCTCAGGCCCGTCCAATGAACGAGTAGTCTCAAAATATATTAATCAAAGTTAAAAAATTGGAATTCAAGTATATTAAATAGATACCGAATAAAATTAAAATACCTAAAAATAAAACATACTAAGACGGTTTAAAAATTTACACGGTAACAGTATGATTCGAGCAACCATCAATATGACCAATATCACAACTTAATTAATACGAAAGCTAAAGAAGAAACATATGAAAATTAACTTCATATAAATATTGATTCCAGTTTACCCTTTTTTTTCCAACTTTAGTTAAATAAAAAATTTGCAACAAAGTATATAATTTGAAAAATACATATCAATTCATCAACAAAGACCATCTCTAACGTTTTGATTTTCTTTGGGTTGTTCCACTCCGAAACAGTCCATACATGCACAACACGGAGTCGTAGATGATGGTTAACATGTGTTGGCTTAAGATCTTCAAGATGAACTAATGTGATCTTATTTTTTGTTTGTTGAAGAAGAAGCCATAACGAACCTATAATGGACAACAAACTAAATTAAAAGAGATAATAATAACAATAACATAAGAATTAAATGTTAAATAATAATAATAATGATTAAATATGAACAAAGTATATAAATAAAAAAACCCTTTTGGTAGTCGATCGTAGGTTTTTTTTTTGCCGTAGGTTTTTTTTTTGGTTGAGAATATGTGAGAATTTTCTAGGTTGTATATATATAGATAATAATTTTTGGGAGAACTTTTAAGGATAAAAAGAGTTTTTAATTAATAATAAGGTCGGCCATTTATTAAATAAAATATTAAAAAAATAGAGGATTAATAAGGAGGGAGGATTAGGCTCAAAGAGGAGGATTAGGGGTGCCAAGTGTACCCCCAACCTCCTCTTTTATTTATATTATAGATACTCCGTATTAATTTACTAGTCTTAATACTCGTACGATGTACGGGATTGACTATATATTCCATGATACATACTTTTAAAAAAATGAAATTTAAACATGTTTTATGACTTTATCATATGAAGGCGTTTATTTTTTGCAAGTATAATCTAAAAGTAGGATTATTTATACTATTTGCAATGATATGACCTTAAGGCCTAAATACTAACGTAATTGTTAAAAAAAAAAAAATCAAACTATAGTTGTTAAAACTTTTGCTATTGATAATTTTAATGGTATCGTATAATTTGGATAAGTTTATGTTTTTGTTTTACCCAACTATGAATTAACATAAGTAATAGTATATAATGGAAGGGAAAAGAAGTTTAGAAATCCAAATACATCTACAACTTACGGCTCTTTAAACGTAAATCGTTCTTACATCGTGGCAAAAATCAAAATATCAATGTCAGTCAATAATAATATATATAAAAGTTAAATAAGTATAAATTAGTCTATGCTGGATGAAGAACCTATGCAATCAAAAAAGTATGTTATGTTATATAATTAAATAAATAAAACTAAAGATGAAAGTACTTATCCTTGCAACTATGGTTGCAAATGTTAGAAGTCATCGAAGTATTCTGTTTTTTTATTTTAATTGAATCAAAAAAGATAAAGGGAATAACAAATAGACTAATCAATGAAATAATTTTTATCGAATGTGGGCAATAATTACCTGAAAGTTCTTCCATTCTCTAAAGTATGACACTCGATATCACATAATTTCTTCAAAAGCGAAATTATAAAACAATTAGTGTAATAACTTTTGATAAAAGAAGAATGTAAAGTGTAATTTTATTAATGTCGATCGATCAAAGAGGTTATTATGTATTTTGTATTTATAGGTCAAAATTTAGAGTTTAATTAGTATTTGATAAGGAATCTGAATAAATATAAGTATTTGATATTTATAAGGTAACTTAAAATAATAAACTTAAAAGGGACACGTGTCATCTAAAGAATGAGCCAAGTGTCGATCATAAAAAGTATTAATCATGTTTTAGTTTATTGGTAGATAATAATTATGATTTATTTTTGTCAAACTTTCCACTTATACTATTGTATACTAGTCATATGCCCGCGTGTGCGGCAGGTGGTGGTGATGACCGCGACGATGGGTGGTGGTGGCGGCGGCGACGGCGATAGTGACGTGGTTATTAATATAAAAGTATTTGATATAAAATAAGGTATTGTAGTTATTTTAAGGGTTAAAGAATGTATGTTGTAAATAATTTTATTAAGGGTATTATAGATATATTAGGTGTAGATATTTAAATTATGAATAAATGAGATAAATAGTTTGGGTAGATCAAGTTCTTTTTTGAAAAAATAAGAGGCCAAATGTTTTATAATGTAGTTAAGATTAACAAAAACATTGCCATTGAGTTCTTACTAAACATATTTGGGATGGTTGCGTTGCGCAAGTATCACTCTAGTTAACGTGAGTTTTAACAAAAATAATTTTCTTATATACTAAAAGACAGTTGCCCTAATAACTTATCGATCATTCATAGCTCTCAATTTTTTTAAATTGGCATTTGTTTTCAATCTTGACTTTAATTTACTCTTTTTTTTTGTTTTTTTATCACAAATTTACATTTTTAACTAACAATTCTAATATAATAAATAAATAATAACTAATATATATATATCGATATAATAATAGCTAATATTTATCAATATAATAATAACAATATATATATATAATATAATATATATATATACATATATATATAGGGGTTGGGTATTGTAAAACAAGTATTAAAGTAAAACAAATAAGACAAGATCTTGACCCTTAGATCATGGTTAAATTGATGCACGAAGATTCACGAAGCAATTGATGCACGATGATTTTCATGATGCACGGTGATTTTCAATGAAGAGAAACCTATTGTTTTATTTGTTTTACTTTAATACTTGTTTTATTTTACCTAAAACTACATACACACACACACACACACACACACACCACAACAAACAACACATGTATATATATATAATAAATAATAGCTAATATATATCCAATAAAATAATAGCTAATATATATCATAATAGTATGTTCTATCTTATAAATACAAAATTAGTTAATTATTAATAAATAGGATTCAATATAAATACATTTAAATTTTAAAAGTAATAGTACTATTATATTCTTTTTAATTTTTAAGAATTTTCATGACACATATAAAAAAGACAAAACATGTAAAAACATCATATTTATAAGAAACACCTATAACATTATCATATTCTAATTCACATATTTAGTATATGTTTCATCTAAGAATAAATATTATTTTTAATAGTGCAAAATAAGAATGTATACACATACACTTGTGTAACAAAAACAATAAATGATAGTGACCTATTATGATTTTTTAATATTCAAATATCGTTAAGTATGTCACAATCTACAACTTTGATGGACATATTATGATTTTGTAATATTTAAATATCACTAACATGTCACAATAACAACTTCGATGTATATATTTTAAAAATTTTTTAATATAATCAAAATTTTAATATATAAATCAATTTTTTTAAAAAATTATAAATTAAATTTTAAACCATAATAAATTAACATTTAATATTGATAAAGTCGTAAGCCCGTGTATGACACGGACCTAAATCTAATTTATCTATTTATCTTTACTATTATATAGTAAAAGTTATCCATCCCACATTTTTAGTAAGAGTTATAAAAATGTTAGTTGCGAATTGACTAAAATACAGTTAATAAAGCCTGATTTAGAAAGAATTAGATGCAAAATGATCATTTTACCCTTAATGAGATAATTTACATTACAAGTCCTAATCTTCTAAAATATTTATAGTAGACTACCCCTTTAGATCAATTACTTTTATATCAATTACATATGACACTCGCTGTTGTCATCATTATCAGTCGCCACCACCACCACACTCCCGTCGAATTACGCGGACACCATGCTATATTCTAAACAAAAATACTTTTTAAAAATAATACGAGTATAAAACATTTATAAATAAAAAAATTCTAACACACAAGTATATATAAATAAGTTTCTCATACCATATGTAACATAGAGTCATAGATACAAAACAAACAAATCCCGCCGGCTTCTTCTTTCAGCTCTCTCATCACTACTAAAAAACAAACAAACAAACAAACTAATTCCCGATCTCAATTCGATTAAATTATTAACAACTTTCCGGTACCGGTTTTCATGATGTTCCGGTTAAGTTCCGGCGATATCGCCGGATTCAAACTACTGTTTTCATTAGCGATCATGTACGGAATGATGTCAATGGTAGCGTATTACGTTATGCATATGAAATTTATCACTCCCTTAGGTCTTGATGCTCCGTTGGATCGATTTTCTGAAGCTAGAGCTATTGAACACGTTCGTGTTCTTGCTCACGAAATTGACGGTCGTCAGGTATATATATATCTATCTATTTTTATAGCTATATACACACACATATGTTTTGATTACTCAGTTTATTGCACACATTACGGTTACGGTTACAGTTGTGTGTATATTGATAGTGATTGATAGCTTAATTTAATGAAGTTATTTAATTTAAGTTACATAAATGAATAACCGACCCCACCGACCGGTCCCAAAAGAAGTTTAATAGCTTAATATCATGGTTGAAGGCATATAGGGCCGGGATTCGGACCACTGACCTTCGTTTTAATCCTTTCCCCCACTACACGCTACCGTGTATAATTTTAGTTAGGCATGTATTGATGTATTTATGCTTATTTATTACCATTTAGTATTTTGTAGGTTATATATATATTTATATATAAATATATAGATGCATTTTTGTAAGTTGTAGTAGAAATATATTTGGTACAGAGCATTTTTATCTGTAAATTTTGTAAGCTATAGTGGAAATATGTGGTACAGAGCATTTGGTGTTTAGAGTTACTAGATTTGGTGTTTAGAATTTTAGATGGATCACATGTGTAAAACTTGCCTATGATGCTTCTAGTTTTGGAAAGTTTTGGGTTTTAAGTGATCCAATGCGTGTTTCCCCTTTACAGTATTTATTGTGATAATGATTTTTCTCTGAATTCGGTTTGTGTACTAGAGTCTTTTTTCTGTTTTATGGCAAACGAAGTTTTTCGTTAATGAGAGCTCAAATCAAATGATAGATTTTATGAGAAACATTTATTGATTAAAAGTAAACGTTAATGAGAGCTCAAATCAAAATATAGGTTTTTCGAAAATGACAATTGAAATGTTAACAAAATAACGCAGAATTGTTTGTGGAAGAGTAGAAGCTCCAAAGAAAATGAGTTCAAGTGTTACTATATAGAGATGGTGGGCTATTTGGCCTACCTTACCAGCTAAATTAATAAGAAAAATAAGATTCTAGTGTTGACGACTTAATGTTGAAAGCAAAGATTATATTTAGTGCTTTAAGTGGACTTGGTCAAATCTTATGTTGCACATTTAAATTTGAAACTTATATGTGAATTAATTGATGGGCACCACTGGCACACGTTGTGGTTTTTGCTTTTATGAGGGATGGGACCAAGTAATAGCTAGAATTAAGAATTTGTAATATGGGTATAGAATTGGAACTGAAAAACATGTTTGTGCGGGTTCCTATATTGTATCAGCAAATAGACTTTGGTTGTAGCAGAATAAGTTTTTGTTCTTGATACATATTTTTCATGTAATTGATGATAGGAAGGGCGACAAGGATTACACGATGCTGCTAAGTATATTAGGACGCATTTGGAAATGTTGAAGGATCGTGCTGGACCTAATGTAAGGTTGGTATAGTGGTATACTAATGCATGTGTTTGTCTATTTTTTTTTCAGAAAATAATTTATAACTAATGCAGTACTTCTTTTTTACTATTTCAGGATTGAAATAGAGGAAAATATAGTTAATGGCTCTTTCAATATGATGTTTTTAGGTCACAGCTTGTCTCTTGGATATAGGAATCACACAAATATAGCAATGAGGTACTTCACCATACTGAATTATGATCTTATTGCTAATCTCTTACTTGCTTGTGGTCTTGATGGAAATAAAAACCATATATTATTAAAGTTCTTTCCGGCATGTTTATACATAACAATATATCACATGGACCAGTCATTTATGTTTGTAAAACACATGACTTAGTCACTAGCTGCCCTGTATTACAGCGAACTCTTTCCCCCTCATTTTTATTTTAACGTGGGTTTAACCTGAGTCAATTTGCAGGATTTCTTCTTTAGAATCATTAGATACAGACCCTTCTATTTTATTGAATGCACATTTCGACAGTCCACCTGGTTCACCAGGTGCCAGTGATTGTGGTTCTTGTGTTGGTAAGCTAAACTTACTACTCTTTTTATTTTGTTATCTATATCCGTGATGCACGTTTCTAATAAACGGTTCTTTAATTTTTATTCTCTTACAGCATCTATTATGGAGCTAGCAAGAATAACAGTTGACTCAGGATGGGTTCCTCCTAAACCCCTTATATTTCTCTTCAATGGTGCTGAAGAACTTTTTATGCTTGTAAGTGATTTATCATTCCATTATATATACTTACATCTATATATTTTAATCAAGATTATGATAAAATCAACTGACAGCATTGTCTTTAGAAGTTGGGCATTTGTAAAGTGTTGAAGATTTTCTCAACTGGCGCTACTAAGATCTGTTAAGGGTTAATATGGACATTGCTTTTGTAATGTATAATCTGTTTACTTCTCAGGGTTCACATGGATTTATAACAACTCATAAGTGGCGCAATACAATTGGTGCTTTTATAAATTTGGAGGCATCTGGGAGTGGAGGACTTGGTATGTGGTTGAAGGCTTTTTAGGTTTCCATTCTGATAATACAAATGGGTTCTAACTTTTTAGAAGTCAACTTGGTTGATGTAAAATAATGAAGTTACAAAGAATTTATATGGGTCCAAAATTCATAAGTGGACACTTGTTAACGAATAGATGGGGCAACTTTCAAATCCGTATGCAATCTTATATCCAAGGATGTGAAATTTGTTTCCTAGTACAAATTTGCGATAGACATGGTTGAAGTTGTGGAACATAATAAGAGTATAAGACTGCATGATTAATTAAACTAAATGAGCAATATGAGCATATCATCGAGCATTTTATATCCCTTTTTATTTATGTTCTGGTGGTCATTATGTTCTTTGAGCTTTTTATATTCCAGAAAATAATCTGTTGAAGTTACAGATTTTGTCTGCCAATCTGGACCTGGGTCTTGGCCTTCACAAGTCTATGCTCAATCAGCTGTACATCCTATGGGCAATAGTGCAGCTCAGGTTTTTACACTTTTCTATTGCTTAAAGTATAATTTCAAATGTTAGGGTTTAATTAAGTCCAAGTTTATTATGGTATGGGTCGGGTTGACTTGCCAACACTAGTTGAATTTTTTTTAAAAATAATTATGTTTAATAGCTAATGCATTAAAATGCTGCAAAATAATACGAATACCATTATAATATGAATCTTTAAATACATAGATTAAGAGATTGCATGCCTTAAAAAGAACTTTGGGCGCTTTTACTCTTGTAACAGAACCTGTTTTAGATAATTTATTTGTTTTGACCACAATACCACCAGTTTCGTAATACATTAGATCTGGTTTTTTTTTGTGGACCTAGTGCATTTTTTAAATAATCATATTTTTGACAAAATTCACACTATGCGAAAATAGTGGTGTGGACGTGCACCTCCTGGGCCCACCTTTGGTTTTGACCCGTTTGAGATAAAATGCAACCCGAAACTGATACATTCATAAGTAAATGTTTTGACCTTGCCACCTCTAGTGGACATATCTTTTACCGCATGTATGTGTTGCATGCAGGACATATTTGCTCTTGTTCCCGGGGATACTGATTACAGAATGTTTGCCACTGATTATGGGAGCATTCCTGGACTGGACATTATCTTTGTCAATGGGGGTTATTATTATCATACCTCTACTGATTCGGTAGAAAGATTATTGTATGAATTACCACTGCTACTTTGGTACAGTTCACTAATTTGCAATTTTATGTATACTCTACTTTTGTAAACTCTCTAATGCATGCACCCTTTTATTTTTTTAATTATTGCTAACTAGACCTGGAAGCCTTCAAGCTCGTGGAGACAACTTACTTAACGTGGTTAAAGCTTTCACTAATTCGTCTAAGCTGGAAAATTCACATGATCGTAAACTTAAGGCAGGCTCCGGGGTGGAACTCGATGATGAGCAGCCTATGTTTTTTGATTACTTGTCATGGTTCTTGGTATGCTACAATCATTTTATTGTTTGATATGAGAAAATCAAAGAAGGGATGGAATGGTCAATTATGTTGGTCCGGGGAAATTTATTTTTTTTGGTCTAAGGGAATGGAATAATCATTCGTCAAGGAATGTGATTCTTCCATCTTGATGATTTTCATTCCATGGCCAGTGACTACTTTTTCCAATTCCTCCATGGAATCTCGTTTTTTTTTTTTACAACAGGAGTCCTTTGTGTGATCTGAAATAAGCCCAGACCCTTGAAAATTAAAAATATCTAGTAGATTTTTTAGAAATAGTTCTCTTATATTGCAGTCATAATTGATAGTAGTTTTTAATCATTTGTTGTCTATATTTTGTTTTTATCAATTTGTACGTTGGGGAAAGTAGTATTCATCAAACTAAATATTGAACAAAATTAAAGTTATGTAAATTAATGCATACTGTATACCATGCTTGAATGGCGATTTCATTCCTATAATTACCATTCCATTACCTTGTCACTTCCATTCCTTTCTCATCCTGTTCCATCTTGGTACTTAGTAGCCTAGTAGGTTCTCATACAATCTAGACTAGAGTTACTAGTTGAAATGAGCAACAAATGAATATCGTTTGTGTTCTAAAGCTAGTTACTAAAATTCAGGTTTATTACTCTAGAAGGCAAGGGATGGTATTTCATAGCCTCCCTGTTGTCATCTTCCTACTTCTTCCATTCTTTCTGCGGTTTTCAAAGTGGGGTCTGCTATGCTCAATTGCTGCTTTATGTGACTTCGTGAAAGGTAGCTAGTCTTGCTGAAATCTAAGTAGTTATCTATGGAACATAAGCTAGTTATTTGACCTTTACCATTTGATATTGCAGGAACCTTGTTCCATATTATCGGGGTTCTCTTTGCTGTCGTATTCCCAGCTATTTTTTCTATCCTGAGGCTGTTATTCACTGGGCAGTCAATGAACTGGTGAGGAGCTTTTGTGTTCTTTGCGGCAAATAATTTTTTGAAGTTGCTTCTTGGCACAAGTTACTAATGGTAGAGGTGCACTGCTAAAATGGGCGGGTTTGTAGGGTTGTGTAAACAGCTGAAACAGACTGGGTCACGTTGAAACACTTTTTGTTGATAGTCCTTTAACTAACTTACCATTAACTAGCGTTTTAACATGATTACAAATCATATAAGTTTTGATAATATTCTATATTTTGAAAATAAAATACACTTTGGCAGTCTTTTAACCTGTTTAACCTGTTCGACCCATTTAACCTGTACTGTTTTTAAGCTATATTTGATTTTATCGTGTGGCCTTTAAACCCGAAGTAACCAATTTATGAGTAAATGAGGCGAAATTGCTACCTCTACTAATAGTTTTGAAATTTAAAGCTGTAAAACTTCATTAGTTCCTGCTAGTGCGGGTACTGGATACATATTAAAACTTGACTATGTTATCTTTTCAAATGTAGGTTCGCTCATCCATACTTGGCTTATATGATGTTTGTTCCATGCTCACTTGCTGGGATGTTAATCCCAAGATTGTTTTGGAATTTTTTCCCTCTCTCTCAAGCTGGCTATATTTACAAATCATCAAAAGAGGTTTGCTTTATGTTTTTTCAGTTTTTTACATGGAATTCCTATTCCTGCCAAGTTCATGAGTTGCCACTATATATTAAATACTTCTGGACTCTGAATATGCATTAAATATGACCTCTGTTCAGTTATAAATTTCATATATCAATCTTACCACAGTATGTTTTCTATTTGCATCAGCAGTGAAGGAAACAGATTTGAAGTGATCATGGTCTTCATATTGTTTAAATTAGTTTGAAAATTTTTTTACAGACATTTTAAAAAGATTATTTTATGGGTTTTGCTTTTCCATCCTCAAATTGCGGCTCACAAATTCGATATCATTTTACAGGAACTTGTTGAGGAAG
Source organism: Erigeron breviscapus (assembly GCA_034093135.1). Classification (NCBI taxonomy): domain Eukaryota; kingdom Viridiplantae; phylum Streptophyta; class Magnoliopsida; order Asterales; family Asteraceae; genus Erigeron; species Erigeron breviscapus. Next base: position 230,557,692 of record CM067167.1, on the reverse strand, counting down.
CTCGGTATTGGGGTGCATTTGGCTTATATGCGTTCATCAGTATGGTGTGTACTATATTATTATATGTATCATATGGCATTTAATTTTCTATTTTAGCATATTGGTCATGGTGCATGCTTTTATTTATTTTTAATTTGTAATGCGCCGAATTGCTCCACAAGTAAAGCTAATCCAGACTTTTAAAAGTAGGCTTATTTCACTGCTGGATTAAGTGGAGGCTTCTTAACCTTGTCGTTAGCTGCTTTTATGGTTCCTTCATGGATTATTTTTCGCTTATCTGTCAAATATTATGGTCGTGAATCACTAAGGTAACAAGGCTTCTGATTTTATGAATTTCCATCTCTATTTTGGTTTTCCTAATTAAGAATGGGCTGCTTGGGATAACGTTTTTTCTCTGATGGGTTATTTGAGTTTAATGAAAAGAGTTGGCTAAACAGGGAACACTCAAATAGGTCAAACACTGAAACGTCCCTAAAGCGGGTTTTCAATGCATAAAATCTCTTAAATCAGTTCACTAATAAAATGGACTATTTAAAATAATATGCTCATCGTAATTATATTTGACAAACTAGTTATTTATACAGTTTTTTTACTTGTGTGAAAAGTATTTCGGGTCAAACCACCTAACCTGCATAAACAAGTTACCTATTTTGCCTTGTCACTCAACCCAAATGACCTACCCATTTTGCCACCTCTAGTTTTTCCTTTGAATCAGCCATTTCTTGGCAATTCTAATAAACTAAAAAAAAGTTGCTTCTGGTATTTCCCACCCTATTTCTTACGGATGATTTGTGTGCTGGTGCTATTCATCTTTTTGACTTTGATGTATAACTTGAAGTTGTTTGACAGGTCAGCAGCATTGTTAGTGGTACCTTCAATACCTTGCTTTCTGCATTCGGTATATTTTACAGGGTTTCTAGTTCAGTTTTTAATTGAGAAAATGGGTATGATGGGCTCCCTTCCACTTCCTCATGGTTAGTTCCAAACTGGTTCATCGAGTCTCATTTCCTTGGTTGTATATTGGAATTTAAGTCAGATCTGGTTTCTTTTCTTTGATTAACTTTTGAAAGTCAAAACTGGAACATATGATCTCTGAATGGCAATAATTTGGTTATACTGTTTGGGTAACGAATTATGCTTCTAAACATCTCATTATTTCATAATCAGTTTCATACCGCTGCAACAAAACTGATTATCGCAGGGTAATGCTGATTTTGGCTGTTCAAATAATGCGAAATGAAAAAAAATTCTTTATCTAATTTGCTTTTACTCCCACCTCATGAATCGTCTCTTTTTTTTCCCCCACAAGTTTATCATTTATGATCATCTCTTGTTTTTGTTTTATTAAATAATTAGAATCTGATTAAACACTTGAACAACTGATTGTCTGATTTATAAAACTTTGGATATCATAAACACATCCAAAAATCCTCCAAAAAGTGTTTTACTTTTACAAATGCAAGCTTTATCATATCACAATTTCTTGGTGATACTATATCTGTAGACCCTGATATAACATACTGAACATTTACCAAAAGTTACTGAGATATTATTTGTTTTGAAATTGCTTTTAGGCTACTTCATCCCCGATGTAATAATATCAGCGATTATTGGAGCTTCAGTTGGTGTGTGTGTCGGACCTATATTACCAGTTATTAGTAATTGGTTAGCCAGATCATCTATTGTGCAGTTCTTGCTGCATACGAGTGTGATTGCCTTGGCCCTTGCATCGCAATTTTTTCCATACAGCACGGATGCACCAAAAAGGGTTGTGTTGCAACATACTGTTGTTACAACAGGTATTGTATGATAATCAATTTTAATGCTTTCCTTGTGTGTTGTTTGGATGTCTATTCGTATCTCATCTCTAATAGTTGCAAATATTTGATATTTTCTACTTCCCTGATAATTGCTGCATTTTTATTGCTTTCCTACTTAAGAATTATGTTATGGCACATGTAAAATGATGAAGGTATTTATTTGGGTTCAGAAAGTTGGTCTTATTTAAAAGAAATTTTTGCCTGGTATAACATATCATTCTGTTTTTAAGGCAAGATATTTTACAAGCGTCCCTTAGACCTAAAATTCATATATGCTCTTGTGTAAGCGATTCTGATCAATTCTTTGTACGCACTTTGAAATTTATTATCATAATATCTTCTAGAAATATTTTATATTTTCTGATTGACAGATGCACGGCACTTTATTGATACAAGTTATGATTTGTCTGTACTGGACTCCAATGCGTTACCTTTCCTTTTCAAGCATGCTCCTGAAGTGGCAAAGGAGCTGCATGTAGATTCCAAATTTTCATTTGAGACTGCCAATCAGTCTCACCGAGAGACATTTATGGTAAATGACTAACACAATAATTAGCTTCTATGCAACCTTTTGGTGCAGATCAGGCCAAGTTGGCCCAGAAATTTAAAAGTTTATAAACAGTTAATGTGTTATTATGACTGCAAAAATAAATGGTTGATGAAGGTTAAGGCATTAAAATACACTTCGGTCGACTTTCAATCCATTTAACATGTTTCCTTAGCTAAATATTATTCTTACTTATTCGAACTATTTCTTTTATAGCTAATTAGTTATTTTACTCATTTGACCCATTACAGATGAAACATAACCCACCCATTTACTTGTATATGGGTCGTTTTGATGAGATGTACTTATCAAGGTTGTTTCTTTTGTCAGGCAATATATCCATTGTCTTTCTTGTTTTCAAGAAGCTTAAAGTTCTCTGCAAGTAGAGATGAAATTTCGAGTCATTATAAATATTTTCCGTATATATCAACTACTAAGCAAGATACTACTTCAGTGGATGGTTCCCGCAGAGTTCATTTGGAATTTTCATTGGGGTAACTCTTTATGCTTCTTTCCCCTTTTTACTTAGAGGTGAAAAAGCTGTTGATCTTTTTCAATATTTGTAACTTTTTTTCATCAACAATGTGTGTCAACTATGGTTACAAAAGTCAAAAACAGAGTATAACTGAATCAGTTTAGATTTTGTGCATCATATTAACACATTAACACACTGTTAATTTTGTAAGATTATTAGTACCCTGCTGAAAAACAGGAAACATAGTTAAAATTTAGTAGTGCTTTTGTAAACAAGCATAAGCTTCATTTTTGTCTTCTCTATTGTTTTCATATTAAACATACTGTCATTGACTCATTTCTAATGTTTTCTTAAATTTGTTATACACTTTGAAGAGTCTTTGGGATTATATAACTTTTAAAAGCAAATCAATTTACATTTAGATTTTCTGATTATCTTTGCCCACCTTTTCCAATTGGTTATCTTATTACTCTCATGGTCATTAACTACATCTGTTTATAACATATTCGTTGCTATAAAATTATTGCAATCAACGGTCTGTATTTTTACGTCTGTTATAACTTATTTTTGGGTTTGACTGGTTCAGGTGCATTTTTAAGCATGTCCGTAAATAAATGGCATCCATATGTAGCATAATTATCTCACTGCGTTAAATCCTTCAATCGAATTCTTCCATTTGGAAGATATATTGCTGTTAGGATACAAATAAACTAACAGAATGATCAATGATAACCTCCTGTTACTAATTCTTGTTTATGTTTAGTTCCTTGAAGGAGGTATGGGTTTCGGTTCTCAACATAACAGGCCCCATTTCTGGCTGGTCATTTGCAAACAATACCCTTCCAGGTGAAACAACTATTATTACATTATCTAAAGCTCGTTTATTCAGTTCCAACTTTTAATTGAGCATGTAGTTTTATGTGAAATTGTTTGTCTACTGGCTAAATGAATTAGGTCCTGCTTGTTTAGGATTTAATGGACTTGATAAAAAAAATACTTAATCCATTAAGTCAATCAAAAATGTTTGTTTTTTGACTTAATAAACCAAAAATAGTTGTATTGATTTAATTCATACAGACATTGTTTATCCATTTAGTCACTTTATCCACTCAGCACTTAATGGTTAAAAAACATTCCTTTCAGTAATGGAGAGCGTTGGGTACATAGACCAATGGTGTATTAGCACCAATAGGCAGTAATCACTGGGTGCGCAGATATAAATGGTTCAAACAAAACTATACGCAGATTCTAATTGATGTTTTCATGACCTATGCAGCACCTGAAATTGTGAAAGGTACCCCGCCGTCATATATATGTAGACTAAGTGGCGTAGCCAAGGAAAACTGGACTTTTTGGTTGGAGGTAAGAGTATTCCTTCATCTAGCTGGAGTATTAATGCTTTGATGGCTAAAAGTTTATCTAAAATATAATCCACTAAAAATGGGACATAGTTTAGGTAGCAATTCTGATCTGTTATTCAAATTGGGCTATGTTTTACCCCTAATGGGTCAAATCGTATTTTAAGGCGTTCTATGTCATCACTTGTATGGTTCAAAAAATTAGACCATTATTAAAATACTATACTTATTGTCATCCTAACCTAACACACACTCTACTTATATTAATGGATAAAAAGTCCTCTCCGGATTAACCCACCCATCCGATATTGACCCGACCCCATTTTTGATCATAACACACCCAACCTGCCCATTTTGCTAAATCTATGCATACCCCTCTTTGTTTTGCATGATTTCAGATCTCTGTAGAATTTATCTAAAATCTATCTCCCTTAATTTGCAGACAAATGGTCCGGGAGATATACGTATTGAAGTTGGCGTTGTAGAACAACACTTGATGGAATCCATGAAGAAATTAAAGAGCCGTTTTCCAGAGTGGGTGGATGTCATTGCATTTTCAAGTTTTCTGTCAACATATATTTTCTAGTCTAAATAGAAAAGTAACATTTATTCACAATACAGATTACAGAGTATTGTATTGCTGTAGCTTATAAATATTTTTTAAAATTAGTTCTTTTTTTTAAGCGAACTTGTCATTGAAATAGAAGCAGCATATGTTTTGCCTTCTTTGTATTGTAAGCTCACCATCAATTTAGGCATCGATGAACAAACAAATAAACGAAGACAATTTGTTAGAGGTACACACTGCCATTATGTGCTACAAAATACACACTTTGACGGGTATCATACTCATCTCTAGTTGACTAGTATATTAAGAGGAATGTTAGGGACGTACAATTTTGAATTTCTAAGATCTAAGAATTTATCTTAGGGCTTGTTTGTTTATTTATCCATTAATTGAATGGAAATATATATAGTTGTTTTTTTATTTATTAAGTCAAGAAAGAAACATATTTAATTGAATTAATAGATTAAACCATTAAGATTAAGCCATGACTCTTTAATTAAGATATCCCAAGGTCCTGGTCCAGCAAATCGCTGGTTAAAATTGTCTCCAACACGTCTGAATCGAAACTAACTTTACAAAAAAATCCTTACTCTCTTTATTTTACATGGAAATAGTTTTTGTTAATACATGTGGTTAACAATAGTTTATATTATTCTTAGAAACCAATTCATTAACTTCTGACTTTCGTTATGGCATAGTTACATCCATCAAAGTCAATTAACTTTAGTAACATGGAATGGTTTTGACTTCGTAATATCTTTACTATTATCTATCTATAGTAGATGACTTGTCTTAATTTTTAAAATTTCTAAGACATGGAAATTTAATATAATACCCCTATTACTAAATGGAAATATATCATCTAACCATTTTCATTTTTAAATATTTAAACTATTTTATATCTAGTGTTTTAGACAATTAAAGGTCGGCGGTCGGTGAAATCAACTGTAGTATACTAATTAAGCTTATGAATCTTTGTGTTTAAATTCGAATTACACAAAAATTTAACCACCTAACCTTTTAAAACCAATCCATCTCACGCATTATAGATTTATAGGGGTGCATTAATAATATAACTCAAAATAATTGTCAAAGCTTTTAATTATTAAAAGAGAAATGATATAACATGTTTTTAACTCCTCACAAAAAAAGCAATAATATAACTCCCAAATAATTGACAAATTTTTTAATAAAACATGTCTGTAACTCCTCACAAAAAAACAATATTTTAAAAACCTGTTGGAACTATGAAATTCGAAGCGGCTGATTTTCTAAATTTTTACTCATCTTTAAAAAAAGTATTTTTATAGTTATATTTATTATTATTATGCATTTGTGTATACTATTATTTTTGATTATTTTCTTTGGATTATAACAAGTTTATCAATTAAATAAATAAATGGAATAAATAAAGTTAAAATAGCCAACAAATTGAACCGATCATATGAAAAGTTTTCCAGTTCATTCAAAAATGGGTTTTTAACCCATTGTAAAAAAGTGTGGGGTAGTTTCTTAGACTAAAAGGAGTAGCCCGTTAAATGGGCGTTGCAATGATGGGAACGCCTCCCGGAACGCCCCCTTCGACTCCAAGGAGTGTTCCGCTCCTTAAAAAGTGTGTAGCGTTAGAAATTGAAAGGCTTGAGCCCCCTTGTCCTTTTGCCTGCAGACCCACTTTTGTCTGCCACCTTTCCTTTTATTTCACGTGTCATACCAAAATTTATACACCTTTTCTTAATTTGTGTACCCCACTTTTATATAAAACAAGTTTTTATATAAAAAAAATGGAATGCCCTTGGCCATTCTTTCATCCCAAAGAAATGGAGAATGCCCCTTATCATTACCATAAGCCACATGGGCATTCCCTTAATGCTCCATTCCTTCCGGTCTTAGAAATTACACAAAGTACAAGCGGGGCGTTACTTGTAACTTGAATGCAATATATTAATCCGAGAAATATATATACACTACTACTACTAGTCTAATACGGTAAAAGATTCAACTCTAATTAAACAGAAAAAATCGCCTACATTTTCTGGCCAAACAGTATGTTCTTCCTCCCTCCCTCTCTATCTCTCTCGTGTTTTTATTATTATTTTTTTTTACTTTATCGGCTTTTTACTATTATCTGTAACTTCTGGATCTCAGTTTATAATCATAATATAATATAATTAGTTTACTTTTGTATAGTTTAACCTAAATTAATTATGTTATGTATTTTTTGTGCTTATCTCTAATTCGATCCTATGAATGTATTTGGTTTGACTTTCTGGTTGACCTGTGACTTTGTTTATCTTTTTTTTTGTATCGGATCTTAATTATATCATACATAATTGAAGAAGATATAAATGAATTTTTTTAAATTATTTGTTAGATTAAATCTTAGGGTTTGTTTTAGGTTAAAATCGTTTACAATATATCTTTTTGTGTGTGTGATGAGATTAGATTTAGGTGTCTAGAAATTATGATTTTATATTCTTTCAATTAAAGATATAATTGTTGAATGACACTATTATTAGTTCAACCGCTATGGTCATGCATAACCTGATAAAAATCAAGTAATTCTTGACCGAACAGTCCGTTGGCAATAGGATATCTTTATTGTGAATATGTTTTTTCTTAAGGATTTACCATATAAAGTCACTTTCTTAGGCGCTAGACCTATATCAGCATATACATAGCATCTCCAGTTTATGATTACACTCTTATGTAAGCATTTCTGTTGATACATATTGATAGAACGTTGTCAGTGAGAGTTTAAGAGTAGTATAAAAAAAAAATAATCCTTGACCCGGATTACCTGGTTTCGTGTGTCTAGCTCAACAGTTTATGATTATGCTTTTGAGCTGAAGTGTACAGAGCAGCTTGTGATTACAACTTTTTTGTTTCTCCTGTCAAAAGAAAATGTGATATTGAAATGAGAATGAAAAGGTCAAGTTATTGTATTCTTAATATCTTATAGTATTAAATGGGCATTTGATCTATAGTTAATTGATAAGCATGAAAGTAGAAACAAATTGTCTAACAAAGTTTCTTGGTTCATACATCTAAGGGAAAATTTTTAAGATAATAGTGATTCATTTTCGAGGATCATGACTCTGGATCTTAAACTTTTTTGTTCGACATCTCTCTGATATTTTATCCGGGCCACTATTCGTTGCTTGTATTGCCTGTATTCGTAATATTAAGGTGAGCGTTTTATAGCTAAAGCTGGAAATTTCTATCCATTTATCTCCAAGAGGTAAATTAAAATTTAAAATCTTGCTAATGATGAACAGGTTGAACCCAACCCAAGAATTATCAACATAATTATAACCTTCTAAATCACTATGTTTAGTAGTATATTTTTCATAATGTTATGACAATCTTTGAAATACTGAATTGATACGTTTTACACTGTTTTCTTGACTAATAGATGGATTGGCAAGGACAAAAGGTAGCAGAGCAACTGATGCAGATAATGCTGGTGGCATTTGCAATTGCAGCATTCATAACGGGCTATGTTCTCGGTTCATTTCAACTGATGCTGTACATATATGCAGGGGGAGTTGTCTTGACCACTTTGATCACCATTCCTAATTGGCCATTTTTCAACCGTCATCCGCTCAAGTGGTTGGATCCCAGTGAGGCTGAAAAGCACCCTAAACCACAGGTGGTTACAACTTCAGCTTCTAAGAAAAAGCCCAACAAGAAGTAGCCCGTCTTAGATTATTATATCAGGTTTATCGGGTTAGTCATATTAGAGATTGTGTTCTTGGATTTCTTTAAATGTTTAGCTGGATAAACCTTGTATACCTTTTTATGGATCGGCCTGAAATTTGAAAGAAAAATCCTTTCAAGGATTAGAGATTTCTGATGATGAGTAATAGAATCTGGCTTGAGCAATTAACAGATACTTGTTTGGTTCCTTTTTTTTAATTAAAGTGTGTTGCAGTTTTCGTGAGGGTGGTGTTGGAATGTGGTCGACTAATTTCCCATAAGTTTTTACAGAGTTATCATTTTAGTTTTTGGGTCTGCATTTTTTTGATGGTGCACTAGAATTAGCCCAAGTATATTTAAAAACCGGATGAACTGAAAAGCGGTTTGGCTTCCAGCCAGACTCTGAACCAACGTTGGTATTTGGAGTTGTCAAATGTTCTTGAACAGCATTTCAGGGAAGTAGAATGAGATTAATTAATCTGTCATAATTTGGCTAAACTTGGTTTAAGGGTTTGTTGTGTAGTAACTGTACCAAACAGAAGTCAGACCAAAGTGACGCAATTTGGTCCCTTACTGGATTCTGTTCGTATATATCTGGATTTGTTAATTTGAAAAATATACAAAAAAGAGCATTGTGATGAGTTTTGGTTACTAAAAAACAAGTTTTGTTTCTTGTAATGAACTGTATTGGAACTAATTATTTGGATTTGTTGCTCTGAACAAGATCTCTCTTTTTCGAGTACCGTGACATCTTTAATGACTTAAATGTGTTTGACAATTCAAAAGCCATTCAAAGAGTATTCTGATGCATACATTGTAAAGCAATCAGGAAGATTAACCAACATCAAACAGCTTTAACATATCAGTTTGAAACAGCTTCCACATATCAGTTTGGGCAGTTAAATCCAGATACATGACTTGTTAACAGTAAATTTTCTGTGATATACAAAAGTAACAAATTTTGGATGATCATTTCTACCTTCAAAAAGATCTCTTCCTTCTAAACTATGAACAATCCTCATGTACCTAGAGCCACTTTGTTTTCACGAGTCGCATGCACCAAAAGAACATATAACTGCACTGAATGTGAAAGACCTGCCTGCTAGTATTTACAAAGCTTTCGTGGCTTTACTGCTTTTCATTCTCCATTGCCCTTATAATGGGATCATCCGCTAAAAAGCTTTCATCTTCGTCATCTTCAAGTTCTGCCTCAACGTCATCTAGAAAAGATTGATTCATCTTCTTACGTGAAGTTCTTCTATGTTTCTTTGGCTGTAATCGTGGTTCAGCTTGCATGATGCCCATTTCTCCAGCTTTGTATCTGCACAAAGTTCCAATTTTTCAATTACCATCTAAAAAACAGTTGAACGTCAACAATGGTAAAATCGGACATCGCTGCATATAGAGCAAGGATGTAAAACCTTAGGACAAAACTCTAGGAGGATTTAAATGTTGACACTTGACACAAACTAGAGCAGTAGAGCTGGCAAGAAGCGAGGGTTAGGCAGATTGTGTAGCAGGTCAAAACAGGTCATATTTAACTGGTCAAAACGGATCAGGTAACAGAATATACCTACCGTATTTTGCACAGGTCAAAATGGCATGGGATGAGTTAACCCAAACTTTTGCATATATATTAATATGTTAATTATAAATGTAGAAACATTATTGCAACAATAATCTTAACTTTTGAATAAAAGAATATAGGATAATAATGTAGCAGACTTTGCGCGACTTTGAACACATATGGTCCCGGCTTTTTCCCCAAAAAGGTGTACACTGGCAAGAACACCCTTGACCCTGGGTGCCTTTTTGACACCAACAATTGTCCACCCCACAAAGAATAGCTCCACGCATTGACGCCTGGTACAGTGGGGTACACGCTGGAGGGAGGGCTTGAACCCAAGATGAACTTATTCCCAAAAGTCCCTCCATTGGGCCCTGTGCTTTGCTGGCGTGAGTGCCACTTGCGTTATGCTTAATTGGTAGGTGTCCTAGCTTTGTAACCTCCGTCCCAATTTAAATGTCCAATTTGACTTGCTGAGTCTTTCTTCTCTAACTTTGACCGTAAGTATTTTTGTTTGTATAATATAATACCTAATGAAAGTTATATCAATGAAAAATACATCTAAAACTCAATCTATCCATATATTTTACATCAATTATTGTATAACACACGAAACTATTTACGGTCAAAGTTGTGAAACAAAGACTTTAAAAGTCAAAATAGGACATTTAAATTGGGATGGAGGAACTTGGAAAAGCAAATCCAAGAAAAAGCTCGACTGATCGGCAGCTATTTATGACAGGTGTTCGATAATATAGAAGAAGCTATTTATGATAAAAAGAATTGAGATTCTTCTTTTAATTATAGTAACCTCGGTAAAAAGAGCTAACAACATTCTCAAACTGATAATCTTAGAGAAGTTCTGTCTGAGAATATATGAGTATACCTTACATCACTTTCACGTTTGGTTCCAAGAGTTCGCAACTGGAATTCCTCTCTAATTTTGATCTCATCAAGCAATTGAAAGTAGTATGGATATCTTTCCCAATCAGTTTTTACAAGGCAGCCTGGTTCCCCAAGATGTAAGCAATTACTAAATGCACATTTCAAAGGTTCACTTGCCGAAAGAATCTTGCGAACCTGATAAGAATGGAAGATCAACATGTCAACAAAGAAAAATCAATAATGATAACACAGAGGCAGCATTATCTGCTGATGGGGTAACTAGTTGAAACGGGTAAAAACGTAAAACCACCTTCCAGTAGAAAATCCTGAACACAGTTTTTGTGTATGTTCAATATATAACTAATGTGTTAATTATGTTTCCAAAAACAATCACAATAATAAGTTGAATATTTAAATGAACAACAGCAATATGTACACCTTTAAGATATAACACAACCCATCAGCTCATGCAAGAATATGGGTCAAAAATCACTGGTAGATAGTTTAAATCAAGATAGATGCCGAACAAGCTTTAGCACAAAAAATCAGATGAAGCTGGCACAAAGTTTAACAGGACAAACCTCTGGGAAGCACAGGGCAAGGGATTGCTTTGTTACTTTCAATAGACTCGGTTGGTTGAAGCCAGGAGTATCTGCAACATATCCTCCACCAGATAGTGGAAGCAATGAGACATGGCGAGTCGTGTGCTTTCCTCTGCCACTTCTTGCTGACACTTCTCCAACTCGTTGATCTTCAAGCCACTTGCTTCCTGAAATCTGCTAGATGTGAAGGAACACTAAGTACGAGTTGAGAAATTAGAGCAAATGAACCACAAGCAGAGAAGAGATCTTACAGAATTAGACCAATCATCCACTTCTGCAGCACCAAATCCAAAGTGATTGCTTCTCAAAGCATTGATTAAACTGGACTTTCCAACGCCACTTGGACCCACAATTACAGAGGTTTGATCTCTCAAGTTGAACTGCAGAGTATCAAGTCCAGTTTTGGTCTCAACACTGCAAAAAACCGGTTCATAACCCCAGCTGCGAAGTTTGGATTTCCATGAAATCACCGTCTGCATAATATTAAAAAGGGATTATTACCTATGAATGTAACTAACTATGACCAAATGTCTATGTTATGTAAAAATCTTGTAAAATGTCTATGTTATGTAATCAACTTTCAAATCCCGATTATTGGATGTACCTGACCAATCAAAAACTTACACGTGACAGCTTATATGGTTGCCACATATACCCGGTTACATCCAATAACCAGGATTTGAAAGTTCATTACATTACATAGACACTTTACGAGATCTTTACATAACATAGACATTTTGTCATAGTTAGTTACATTCACAGGTAATAATCCCTATTAAAAATCTTAAGCAATCTCCATATATATAGTTAGGCAAAATACATAAACTAGTTAGAATACTGATGTGTTTCTCTAGCAAGACATGAGAAACTTATACTAGTATGGTTCTATTTCTATACCAAGTTATGAAAAAAGGGTAGATCGAACTTGAATCCATGTTCATCGCACATCATCCTCTGAAGTCCGTTTTCAATTAAAAAGCAATTGTTCAACGACTTGAACTAGTTAACATGGACCATCTCAGCTCTCAGGTACTGAACCTTAATAAACAACTTGCGGGTAATTGACCTAAGGACATATCCAGTGACTTCTACTTTCAAGGCTAATGCAGTCTTCCTACAAGGAACTGAACGAATACATTATTTCACCAACTGTATATGATTATTAAGTACGGAGCGGAAGATAATGATACAGTCCATGAAATAGAATCAACTATGAAGTAACTAACAGAAATGGTAGATTACTGTGACCTGACCTCTCATTTTACACCAACATGGTAATCCTAAAATGGTTCTGTACCATGGTCGAGATATGCTTTTTTTATGTAACAGAAGAGCCTTAGTGAATATTCTTTTTACTTGACAAGTCATTGTTCAAACACTTAGCACTAACAATTTCAGCTCTAAAGCTAAGAACCTTGAACAGCAACTTGAGGAAATGACTTAAGGACCGATCAAGTGAATCATACCATTCAAGAACTTCTGCAGTCTTCTTAGATTTAGCTAAAACAGTACAAAAATTGACCTACTTGTATGTCATAATAAGATAGCATGCAATTGTTATATATCAATTCTTCTACATACAATGCATGAAACAGGTAATATATTATGAACAATTCACAAAATATCAAAAATGACATATTATTGTATCGTTATTTTAACTCAGACCTCTTCATCTATAACTTCATCCTGCATAGAAACCATGAAACATGTAAAATATCATAATATGTGATGTCTCCTACTTGTATACGATAAGATATTGTTGTAAAACATGAACTGTCTAACTCATACCTCTTTATCTATAACTCCATTTCAAGTTTTCAACTCGCTAATACTAAGCTTCAATAAAAAAAAAACAAGCCATCACTTGCCGGTGCTGACCTAAGTACATACCAAATATCTACTGCTTGGTTATTGGCAAGAACTTATGAATCTAAACTTTAATAGCCAATGCAGTCTTCTTACATTCTTACAAGAACACTACTTGTATAACAATACAGAATTCTACCTAAGCGTATGTTATAAACACGTAATATAATAGTAGCTAACAGAAATATCAAAATTATAATATCATCATTATGTTAAGGTAAACAACCTCTTTATCAACAAGTTCAGCCTTGTTCAAAGCAAGTGTAACCGGAATTCTGGTCGACTCAGCTTCAACCAAAAACCTAGTAAGCGAAAACTCCTCCAATTTCGGCTGATCTAACGAAAACAAAACCAGTAAATGATCCACATTCGCTACAGGCGGATCAAGCACCTCGGTTTTCCTCTCGAAAACATTCTCAATCATTCCTCTTCTATCTGTCCAATCAATCCAACCGACTAACACCTTATCACCTACCAAAACTCTCCTCTTAATCTTCTTCAACAAATTCCTAACCACACACAACAATTCAACTCTATTTCCTTCATTTTCGGACAATATTTTCTCCGATTTTTCCGGTTCAACGACAACGCGCATGAAATTCGCTTGCGCGGAAGCTACTTTTCCGATCGCTTGGTCCGGCGAGAGGTGGAGGTTCTCGGCGGAGGTGATCGGCGGCGATAGCGACGGCGATAGAGATGAGAAATGCTTAACGGAATCACGTGCTTTAAGAAGGTGTTTGCTCGGCTGTTGTGATTTTTTTGAGAGGTTTTCGCGGTTTCTAGAAGCGATTACTGAAATTGATCGGAAAGTGGAGAAGCGACGGTGTACGGCAGCGGAAATGAGAGGCGCGTGATGGTGGTGGTGTCGGAAGAGTGAAATTGAAAGTGACGTCATCGAGGTTAGTTACAGTCAGGGTTTATGCAGTAGTGAAGTTTTCTCAATCATCGGAAAATTGGGATGAAGATGCTTCCAGTCTCTCTAGTTAAATACGGAGTATATTTTTTTGAGAGGTTATGTAATGTTTTTAGGTAACAAAAAACCTTGTAAAAATCCTGTAAAATTAATGTAAATTTAAATCAATTTTAATCATTGGATTAAATCTAATGGTTAAAATTTAAACATCAAATTTTAATCTTGATTATTGTATTTATTTAAATGGTTAAAGTTCCAACTTTACATATAAAGTTAGATCAAATTTAGAAAATAGAAATTTTTTTACAAGACTATCTTCAAATCTTGAAATCTTATATTTTCTTAAATTATATAATCTTATCTCTACAACCTTTAATCATACAAACATCTTTAAAATCTTTATTTTATATATAAATAAAAAATAAATACTAGAAATATCTAACAAAATATCTTTAACCCATAAAAACACTTATAAAAAAACAAAGACGAACATAAAATAAAGAGTTCTATTCATTCAAAAACAAGGATTTTTGTGAAAACCAGGATGGACTATTGTATCAGATCTAATATAAGGACAGGATCATTTAATAAAAAATAACACGGAGGGGCAAAAAGGTCATTTTGCACGCACTATATAAAACGCAAAAAACACCCCACTCCTCCTTCACTCCCGTTTTCCTCCGGCGACCAAAACCCTAGCTTCGCCACAAACCACCGCCGGACGTCCTCTTTATTACACTAATATTGTTCATCGGCGTCGGTAATAAGCGTCAAACAATCTCCCCGCCGTCATCTTCATTTTCCTTCGATCTATTTTGTCCGATTCGTCTTGTTAATCGCCGCCGGAATTCAACGTCAATTAACCTCGCCGCCATCAATTAAAACAGTAACTGATTTCGAATTGTTAATCAATGGAGGAAGACGATGTGATAAGCGATGAAGAAATCGAACAAATTATAAAAGGTAAGTTAATCTGAAACACAAGTTGTTTGTATGTGTTTATGGTTGCAGTTTATGGAATCACATAATTGTTGATTAGTCTGAATCACTAGGTGTTTGTGTTGCTTAATGACAGTTAGATTTTATGTAATTGTGATTATTGATAGGTTTGAATCAAACTGTTTGATAATCAATATGCTTAGAATGTGAAACACAAGGTGTTTGTGTTGCTTAATGACAGTTAGATTTTATGTAATTGTGATTATTGATAGGTTTGAATCAAACTGTTTGATAATCAATATGCTTAGAATGTGAAACACAAGGTGTTTGTGTTGCTTAATGACAGTTAGATTTTATGTAATTGTGATTATTGATAGGTTTGAATCAAACTGTTTGATAATCAATATGCTTAAAATGTGAAACACAAGGTGTTTGTATGGTCTAATTCATTCAATGAATGAAGGATTGTATCGAATCACATTATTAATCGTATTTAATTGCTTAATGACAGTTAGATTTAATGTAATTGTGTGATTATTCGTAGGTTTGAATCAAACTGGTTGATCATCAATATGCTTAGAATGTGAAACACAAGGTGTTTGTATAGTTTAATGCATTCGGTGAAAGAAGGATTGTATGGAATCACATTAATATTGATTGAAAATCGTATTTAATTGCTTAATCTGTGTTTGCTCATAAACTGTTTGATGAAATGCCTGATAGGAATTAGAAGTCACTTGTGTCGCTTTAAGTAATCATGTATTCAACAAGCATATTACTAATTTATACTTGTGCCACAGGTGTTGGCAGTTCAAATGTTACGCCAAAAACAACTGTAAGGATAAATCATGCAACACGAGAAGGGTCCTTGTTTCGTGAGCCAGATGTTGATTTAAGATATCGACCTGTTTTAGGAATGAATTACGGAAGCCTACAATAGTGCCAACAAATGTACAAAGAATATGCATATAGGGCAGGATTTGATGTTAGGAAGTCTAATAACAAAAGGACTAAACGTGGGAGGATATACCAGAAGTGGTATATATGCAGCAGAGCTGGAACACCACCAAAAATGAAAGTGGACACACTAGAAAATTGTGGAAAGCCAATCAGAAAAAGCAATATAGAGCGTACAGGATGCAGGGCGATGGTGAGATTTGATGCCATAGGTGAAACAGGGTATTTCAGGCTCGCTGATTTCCAAGAAATACACAACCACCTCATGGTTCCGCCTCAATACCGACACTTATCAAAGCAAGACAGGCAGCTCAAATATGCGGAACAACTGTTTGTATACAATGCATCAGTATGCAATATAGGACCAACCAAGGCACATCAGCTTTATAGTAGCATGAAAGGTTGTGATGAAAATGTCAATGGAACCGTAGATGATTTCAGAAATTGGAAACGGGACCTGAATGTTTATATAAGTGAAAGCGATTCACAAATGCTAATAAACAAAATGGAAGAAAAGAAAGAGTATTTCCCCGGTTTTTCGTTCTACTACAAGGCTGAAGATAGCGTGTTGCACTCGTTGTTTTGGGCAGATGAAGTTGCCAAGTGCAACTACATGGAGTTCAATGACATTATGTCATTTGATGCCACATACCAAACAAACAGGTGTGTATTTTTTTTTCTTTTTTTTTCCTGAAAATAGAAGAAAACACATTGTGACTAAGCTATCAAGTGTGAATGCTTAGACTGGTTAGCTGTACAATAATAACAACATTCACATGATCTTTTTGTTGACAGATACAATATGATGTTTGTGCCTTTCACCGGCATAGATAACCACGGTAAATGTGTCACATTTGCAGCGGGGCTCATACGTGATGAGAAGGCGAACACCTACACTTGGCTGCTTAATTGTTTCATGGAGGCATTCGGTAAAGAGCCAATTATGGTGGTGATAGATCAAGACAAATCCATGGAAATAGCCATAAGGAATGTATTTAAAACAGCCAAACACAGATTGTGCATGTGGCACATTACACAGAAGCTGCCAACCAAGGTATGATTCCATTGACTCTGTTTTTAGATTAACCAAACCGAGCCTTAGATTGCAGTCTAAACAATAACATGACAGGTTAAGGATGCGATTCCAAGTATTGAAGATGAAGCAGAGAAAGATTTCAAACAACGATTCGACAGTATTGTATGGAACATGCACATGGAACCGAAAGAATTCGAGGAAAAATGGGAACAGTTGATGGTCGATTTCTCACTGAAGAATGATAGCTGGTTTAAACACATGTTCGAGATCAGGTCCTCTTGGATACCGGCTTATTTTATCGACACCTCAATGTTTGGGCTCATGCGGACGACCTCAAGATCTGAAAGTGAGAATGCCTTCTTCTCCCATTTCACAAGATCGGGTTCAAACTTGATCAACTTTATGAGTGGGTTCGAATCAGCGATGCTGAAGCAAAGGTCAAAGCAAGAGGGTTTGGATGCCAAGACAATTAAAACAACTAGAGAGTTTTGCACAAAGCTCAAAATTGAAAGGCATGCTGCAAAGGTGTATACACACACGATGTTTGAGGTGATTCAGAAGGAGATAGAGGCCGCTCTATATTCGTGTTCATTGGCAGGGATGACTACAGAGGAGTCTGTGCAAGTTTCTGTCATACAAGAGAATCGGCAAAATTCAAACATTGTGCAATACAAGGTAAATGAAACTATATTTTGTTGCTACTGATTATAAAAATTTAAACACCTTGTGTTTTACGCATTATAAAATTTAAACACCTTGTGTTTTCGCATTATAAATTTAAACACCTTGTGTTTTACGCATATAAAATTTAAACACCTTGTGTTTTACGCATTATAAAATTTAAACACCTTGTGTTTTACGCATTATAAAATTTAAACACCTTGTGTTTTCGCATTATAAAATTTAAACACCTTGTGTTTTACGCATTATAAAATTTAAACACCTTGTGTTTTCGCATTATAAAAATTTAAACACCTTGTGTTTTACGCATATAAAATTTAAACACCTTGTGTTTTACGCATTATAAAAATTTAAACACCTTGTGTTTTACGCATTATAAAATTTAAACACCTTGTGTTTTACGCATTATAAAATTTAAACACCTTGTGTTTTACGCATTATAAAATTTAAACACCTTGTGTTTTAGCATTATAAATTTAAACACCTTGTGTTTTACGCATTATAAAATTTAAACACCTTGTGTTTTACGCATTATAAAATTTAAACACCTTGTGTTTTACGCATTATAAAATTAAACACCTTGTGTTTTACGCATTATAAAATTTAAACACCTTGTGTTTTACGCATTATAAAATTTAAACACCTTGTGTTTTGCATTATAAAATTTAAACACCTTGTGTTTTACGCATTATAAAATTTAAACACCTTGTGTTTTACGCATTATAAAATTTAAACACCTTGTGTTTTACGCATTATAAAATTTAAACACCTTGTGTTTTACGCATATAAAATTTAAACACCT
>CM067167.1:230513980-230536480 GCA_034093135.1 Erigeron breviscapus | reverse complement strand
TCTGTATTCTGTTTTTCACTTTCAACACCAACAACTACAGCCTCATCCGTCACCAACTGTTCCCCCTCAACTTGTGTAGCTTCAGCCTCTGTATTCTGTTTTTCACCTTCAACACCAACAACTTCAGCCTCATCCGTCACCAACCGTTCCCCCTCAACATGTTTATCTTCAGCCTCTGTATTCTGTTTTTCACTTTCAACACCAGCAACTACAGCCTCATCCGTCACCAACTGTTCCCCCTCAACTTGTGTAGGTTCAGCCTCTGTATTCTGTTTTTCACCTTCAACACCAGCAACTTCAGCCTCATTCGTCACTAATTGTTTAGCCTCAACATTTGTTCCCGCTGATGGTTTTCGTCTTCTGACAAGTTTCTTCTTTTTATTACGATTATAAGCAATGCATGAAGTTTTAGTAACTTCAGGAACAACCACATCATCCACAAGTTTTTTTGCTACAGCTGACCCACTATCAACCAAATCAGTAACACCCAACCCACTATCAATGACGTCAGTAACAACCTTGTTGTTCACTTCTATATTCTGATCGGCCTCATTAATGACATTCAAAACAACCAAATTTTGTTTTGCAACATCAGGAACAACCTCTTTGTCAACTTGATTAACCACAGTTGCAACAACTTCCGCCCGAGACTCCTTATTTTGAATCTCAATGTTTCCTTCTTTTTCTCCACCAACAACAGTGTCTTGATCATGAAGATCCTCAACTTCCTCCTTATTTTGAATCTCAATGTTATTTTGAACATCATTTCTTCCATCCTTTTCTCCTCCATCAACCTCAATGTTATCATGAGCATCGTCAGAAATTTCATTCGGTTTCTGCCCATTATAAAACAAAGAATCCATTGAGCACACCTCTTCAAACTTTGAATAAAAAAACTTTAAGGTCGGGTTCTCAGGATCTGTTTGCTTTTCTTTGTCAAACGCATCGAACAACTTCTTTTTTACATTTGACATCTCCATCAGATTATAACCAATATCATCGAAAGCATGCAAAACATGAACATTTTTAGTTCATCAATGCTTGCATAATACTAACCAAAATCAAATCAATACATATGCCTAGCATTTACAAATTAAAATTACCGATTAATAATATTGACTTTGGGTTGTGCAGAAATTTCTACAACTCCAAAACACAAGGTGTTTTCCAAACTAAAACACATTGTGTTGGGGTTTCTAGTAACTCCTAAAATCACCAGACACAAAGTGTTTTTAAAAAATAATTAACACAGATGTGTTGGGGTATTTGAAAAAAGGTGCTTTAAAAACTAAAACACATTGTGTTGGGGTATTATAGAAATTTCTACAACTCCAAAACACAAGGTGTTTTCCAAACTAAAACACATTGTGTTGGGGTTTCTAGTAACTCCTAAAATCACCAGACACAAAGTGTTTTTAAAAAATAATTAACACAGATGTGTTGGGGTATTTGAAAAAAGGTGCTTTAAAAACTAAAACACATTGTGTTGGGGTATTATAGAAATTTCTACAACTCCAAAACACAAGGTGTTTTCCAAACTAAAACACATTGTGTTGGGGTTTCTAGTAACTCCTAAAATCACCAGACACAAAGTGTTATTATAAAATAAAAACTCATACAATTTCCAAATACATTGTGTTGGGGTATTATTTAATTCCTAAAATCACAAAACACAAAGTGTTTTTACAAAATAATCACACAGATGGATTATTTGAAAAGCTTTGTCTTATTGCAAGACTATGCCTTAACTTTGAAATGAAGATATAAAAGTGAAGATAAAAAAAATAAATATAATCTTACATTATAAGATGGCCTGACTCCCATGGTTCCAAAACTTCCAAGCCCAACTTCCCTGGTCTCCCTTGCAAATAAATACCGGCTCCAATTTTTAAAAATTGGACGGGCTCTTGGAACTGTCATTGCATTAAAGTCTGTTCTGTCCAAGTACAGGAGCTACAAAAAGTAAACGTAAAATTAAAAAAAAAACAAAAAATGTAATACGCTTGTTATTATAAAAAGTGAAGATAAAAAGAGAAAGGAAAGAAGAAAACTCACAGTTAACAAAGTTGCAGGACCATGATAGTGTTTGTTATACTTGTGTGGTTGCCAACATTTGCATTTACACAAAAACTCAAGAACAAAAGAACACCAATCCAAAGTTCTGAAATCAACTTCATTGCTAACACGGTACAAAGTATCAAGATCGACAGCCCCATTGTGATCACAGTATATCAAGGAAGTGATAAACAACATTAAGAAATTCATCTTGAAGTACTCATTCAGTTGTCCCATGTTTTCTGCAATCTTACTAGCAATCGCGTTTGGACGCACTGAAGGTACAACATTCTTAGAAGGATTCGACCCGCGCTTCTTCCCTGGATTCTTAACGGGCTTACCGGCTGTCTCTGTAGCTGCCTTCTCAACTTCCTCCTTCACTGGTACTGGAAACTGCGACAACCATCCTTTCACAAACACATCATCTTCATGAATACTCACACCAGATATGGTTGTCCCACCCATAGGGATCCCCAACACATCATGAACAGCCTGACTATCAACTTTTATAACACCCCTGTCCAGTTTTATTGCCATATCACTCATATCGAATTTCTCAACCACAAAATGACACAGCATGTGTGGTAGAGTTCCTATGTTAAAATCTAGAAGTGATCCAAAACCAAAAGATCTAACAGCATCCTTTTGATCGTCACTCAACAAGGAAATGACATTGTTAAACGGGGAGGGTGTGGTACGCAATCTGATAGACGTCATTTCAGGAGCTTCAGGTTCATCCAAAATCCTCTCTACATTATATAAACACAAAAAATCAAAACATATAAAAAAAACACAAACTAATAAAAATTTTTAAAGGGCGTATGTGTGGTACCCGAAGCAGGAGGTGGTTCCTCTGTAACAGGTTCTGTTGGGTCGAAAATCGACCAAGTATAATTTGTTCAGAAATGGTTGAAGTTCAGTGAAGATACTTGTACAGAATTCTGTTCCTCTTCAGAATTAGTTCACTGAAGCTTCACTTCAGTTTCAGATCAGCCCAAACTGAAACCATTCATTCTGAAGTCAAAGACTGAAGACTGAAGAAAGAGAATCATCTCAGAAGCAGAGCCCAGAGAAGATTCTACCTGATCGAAGACTGAAGCATCTCAGTGTAAAGTACTTACAACACTTTACACTGATTACGAGGAAGCCTTTTTACTTTACCAACCTTTACCCGGTTAATAGCTTTATCTATTAACAATTACAAGGTTGAGTAAAAGGTTGGGAATAAAGTGTGAAATGTCACATCAAATGACTTTCACACTTAACCTTAAAAGTACGCATGTTAAGGAATTGACTTTAATTCCTTAAATGCTCCCAACCATATTTGTACGGCCTGGTCCACATCAGCATGAACCTTGCCTATAAATATATGGCTTCTCACAACTTGCAAAGTGCTTGAAACTTTGGCATTGCAACTTGTGAGATATACTCTAAGTAATTCTTACGAGTATTTCTAAGTTATTAGATCACTTGTATTTCAAGGTTGTTTAGATACTTACACTTTTGTGTTTATCTTTGTTCCGCAACAACCTTTGTATTTTGTTTATATCAATGAATAAAATACATTGAAAAGTACATCGTGTCTCAATGCTACATACTTGAATTATACATATTATTTATATAGTTTCAGCACTTATTGTTTCTTACAATTTACTTTCTGTACATTACTTTATTGTTTTATCCATATCTGGATCGCATTCTGAACTGGTCTATTTCCAGAATAGATTTGCTTGCCAGTCGGGTATATTTCATCACATTTGGGACTTACATTTGGTATCAGAGAAGAAGGTTAAAATATTATATTCCTTAACCTAGATCTGCTGTGATGGCTAACCCTAATAACAATGAATGACCTAACCCTAACCCTAATGGTACTAATCCACCCCCTGTTATTAACAACAATATACCATTGCATAATGTGCATGTATACTTTCTAAATAATCCTGTTCCCAAGTTTGATGGGAACAGTGAAAATTTTATCACATGGAAAGCATGCATGCTTAAGTATATTGCTGGTGTTGAAAGACATTTGACCGACATTTTGAAAGAAGGACCCTTTGTTCCCATGAATGCCTCCACTGTTGTCAGAACTGCCGATGGGACTCCTAGGATGACACCTAAGGAGAAGGATCATTGGTCTGAAGAAGATCATAGGCTGGTAGACCTTGATACCAAGCTGCAAAATATGATCTTGTATGCAGTTCCTGAAACTCTTATGCCCACTCTTGTTTTACTTGAAAATTCTAAATTAATGTGGGAAGAATTAATGACTCAGTTTGAAGGCACTTCTGAGACAATTGTCACAAGAAAAGTTGCTTTGAATAAGAAATATGAATCTTTCTTTGCACACCCTGGTGAAACTTTAACTCAAACTTACATCAGATTTACAAATCTGGTAAACCAACTGAAAGCCTTGGGTATAGAGAAGGATAAAGAAATTTTACTTGAAAATTTTTGTGACATTCTACCTTCTAAATGGGAAAATTTGATCTTGGTTTTAAGACAAGGAAAAACCTTGCACAGTCACACTATTGCTTCCTTATATGGAGCCTTCAAATACACTGAAGAGAACAAAGCTGAGAGAGTTGTGGCTGAGCAAGATGCCAAAAATCATACTTCTACCATTTCAGTCATGGTTAAGTATTTTGAGCCACATGGGACTGCACTGCTATCTTCTGAGAGTGATCATTCTGACTCAATGAAGAAGATAGTTTCTGAAATGTTAAAAACTGGTATTACTGATAATGTTACTCATGGTTGTGATGAGGATGACAATGATGATCTGGTTACCATGCTGGCTAAAACGTTCAATCGTTTTAAGGCCAAATCTAATCGATCTGGCAAACCATTTGCTTCCAGCGCTTCTATTGATAAGTCTAATCTTGAATGCTTTAAGTGTGGCAAGAAAGGACATTTCATGAAGGAATGTAGATCTAGTCAACCTTCATCATCACAATCTGCCCCTAACCATTCTATTTTCAAAAATCTGATGACAGCTATAAGGCTAAGTATAAGAAGCTAAAAGCCCACATAGCTCTCATGGAACAAGACAACTCTAGCAATAATGGTTGTATGATTTCCAAAACAGAAAAATGGGAAGATTCTGATGAATCATCTGATGATGAGGAAGAAGTGAGGGACATGTGTTTCATGAATCGTGAAGATCAAGGTCATTTGGTCAAGTCTGATGTTGAATCTGGAAGATGGGTAGATATAATCATGAAAAAGGTTAGTGATTTTGGTTTTGAAAGTAATGAGGAACATAAACTGGACCTTTTGGTTCTTTTAGAGGCTGACATCTCATTTGTTGAGACTGTGCGTTCAGAAAGTCTAAAAATGTTTGAAAATAATACTTCTGAACTGAACGCAAGTCAGGCCAGACTGAAAGAACTGAAAGATGTTCAGTTGGCCCTTAAAAGTTATCAGTCTATGGTTGCCACCTTAGAATTGGAAAAAGAAGAACTGAAAAGCATCCTGGAAAAGGAACAGAAAATAATCAAATCCTGGATGAAATCACCAAATCCAGATGATGCAATTAAAAACACTTTTGCTAATCAAAGAGCAGCATATGAATCTGGTGATCTTCACTTGGCATCTATTATCACTGATTTAGATGCACTTCCAAAACAAATGAAACCAGAAATAATTTTTAAAGAAGTTGGCAAACAGAAAACTGTGACTGAAAAGGCCCAGGAACAATCTGAGGGCAAATCTGAAACAACTCAGACCACTGTTTCAGAAAAGAAGGCTAAATCCAAAAAGCCATCACCTCAGTCTTCATCTAAGGTTCCAAAAGGCCAAAAGAAGAAGAAAAACGTCTCCTCCACTGAGCCATCTACCTCAGATTCAGTTAAGGCTCAGGTGTCTAATGAAGAATCAATTTTGTTAAGGTTAGAGAGTCAATTTCAGATGTTAGCTAGGCAAGTGCAGAGTTGTAATGCACGTTTAAAAAATGTTGAAAGCACTCCTCTTCAACCTAAACAAAATGCAAAACCTTTTTCCAAATAAGTCAAGCAAAAATCTGAAAAGAAAAAGGTTGAAAGCCCCATCAAACCAACTGTTTTTGTGTCATCTGAGATCATGACTGAGATCCCTTTTGATCCTTCAGTTCCTTCTGAACCAAAGAAATCTGGGACGTCTAAGGGAGAGTCTAGTGAACCCATCAAGAGATGGGTTCCCAAAAAGAACTAATCTTTGTGTTTGTGCAGGGAGACCGAAAGAAGAATATATGGTTTCTTGACAGCGCAGCTGGCAGAACCATGACTGGTTATCAAACCCTGCTGGAGGAATATAGGGTGCAAGAGGGGCCCTCAATAACTTTTGGAAATGATGAAAATGGAAAAACTGAGGGATATGGTGTTGTGAATAATGGACAAGTCAAATTCACTCGTGTTGCATATGTGAATGGTTTGAAATACAACCTGATCAGTGTCAGTCAACTGTGTGATGATGGTTTCAAGGTTTTATTTGATATTTGTCAAGGCACCATATTTAACAGGGATTGGAAGGTAGTGTTGATTGCACCAAGTAAAGGAAACATTTATATCATTGATATGAATAGTTCACCCAGTGAGCAATGTTTCTACACAAAGGCAGATGAGGACACAAACTGGTTGTGGCACAAGAGATTATCCCATCTGAACTTCAAGAATATAAATAAGTTGTCAAGAAAACAACTTGCAGAAGGGATACCCTCAATGTCCTTCAATAAAGACAAGCCATGTCCAGGGTGTCAAATGGGAAAGCAAAAGAGAGCAAGCTTTAAGACCAAGCAAAATTTCAGCATTACTGAACCTCTTCACATGCTTCACATGGACCTTTTTGGACCAGTGAATGTTCAGAACAGAGCAGGAAAGAAGTACACCCTTGTTGTTGTTGATGAATTTTCAAGATATTGCTGGGTAATTTTCCTCAGAACAAAGAGTGAAGCTGCTGCTGAAATTATTGTCCTCATCAAACAAATTGAACTCAAGTACAAGCGAAAAGTTTGTCAGCTCAGAAGTGACAATGACACTGAATTCAGAAATGCCACTCTGGAGTCCTTCTGCACTGAAACTGGCATATCTTAGAACTTCTCCTCAGCTCACACATCAGAGCAGAATGGTGTTGTAGAAAGGAAGAATCGAACGCTGATTGAAGCTGCTAGAAGTATGCTCAATGAATCTGGTCTTCCTAAAAATTTCTAGGCTGAAGTTGTTGCAACTGCTTGCTACACTCAGAAAAGATCTGTCTATGTCAAAAGACAGCCTATGAAGTCCTCAGAAATCGAAAGCCCAATATTGGATACTTCCATGTATTTGGATGTCCAATATACATTCTGAATGACTCCAGTCAGCTTGGAAAATTTGATGCAAAAGCTGATGAAGGTTACTTCTTAGGTTATTCAGTAAATCGCAAAGCCTTTAGAGTCTATAACAAAAGACTTGACAAGGTTGATGAGTCAATTCATGTTACCTTTGATGAATCAAATTCTGCAATCTTTAATAAACCAACTCTTGTACCTCCCTCAGAATTTCTAATCAATTTTGGTGAATCTGATTTTATTGCTCAATCTGATCAGTCACCTGATCCTGCTTCTGAACATCTCAGTTCAGAACCAACAAGAAAATAGTCAAGCAACATTCCATTCTATCCTTCAGTCAGTTTTAAACTACCTTCTGAACTGACTATTGGATCAGATGTACGTGCTGCTTCTAATCAGATACCAGTTTCCACTGAATTACCCCAATCTGAAGAATTTCATGATGCAAGTCATGATCTGCAGGAGGAAGATGATGAGACTGAAATAGTCTTTTCTGAAGCTGCTCCTGAAGTAAATCAGAGGAGTTCTTGCACTGATATCATAGTTCATCCTGGTCAATACTCTAAGTGGACAAAGGCACATCCAATTGATCAAATCATTGGAGATTCCAATAGAGGGGTTCAGACCAGAAGAGCCACAAGCGATCAATGCTTAAACGTCAGCTTCTTATCACTGATAGAACCGAAGAAGATTGACGAGGCTATGAAAGACCCAAGCTGGGTTGAAGCCATGCAAGATGAGCTCAACCAGTTTAAAAGGAACGACGTTTGGGAACTTGTTTCATGTCCCAGTAACCTGAAGAAAGATCCAATTGGGATAAGATGGGTCTTCAGAAATAAGATGGATGAAGATGGACATGTAATTCAAAACAAGACAAGACTAGTTGCTAAGGGTTACTCTCAAGAAGAAGGAGTAGACTTCGATGAAACTTTTGCACCAGTTGCCAGACTTGAAGCTATAAGAATTTTCTTAGCTTTTGCGGCTCATCATAAGTTCAAAGTCTATCATATGGATGTTAAAAGTGCATTTCTGAATGGAGAATTGGAAGAAGTTGTGTATGTTTATCAGCCACCAGGGTTCATTAATGAAGAAAAACCTCATTGGGTGTACAGACTGAACAAGGCATTATATGGTCTGAGACAAGCACCTAGAGCCTGGTATGATACTCTTACTAAACATCTTCTGAAAAATGGTTTTAAAAGGGGTACAATAGATAACACTTTATTCATTTTACATGATAAAAGTGATATCCTACTTGTACAAATTTATGTTGATGATATTGTGTTTCGGTCTACATCAGAAAAAATGTGTAAATTTTTTTCTGAAATAATGTCTTCTGAGTATGAAATGAGTATGATGGGTGAACTGACATATTTCTTGGGTCTTCAAGTAAAACAAACCAGTGATGGTATTTTTATAAACCAAGAAAAATATGTCAAAGATTTATTAAAGAAATATCAATTTGATTCAGTCTCATCAAAAGATACTCCCATTTCAGCTCCATTGACTTTGGATTCTGATCCTAATGGAAAACAAGTGGATCCCACAAAATATCGTGGCATGGTGGGATCACTTATGTACTTAACTGCAAGTAGACCTGACATAATGTTTGCAACATGCCTTTGTGCAAGATTTTAGTCTGATCCCAGAGAAGCACACATGAATGCTGTGAAAAGGATTTTCAGATACCTTAAAGGTGTCCCCAGACTTGGTCTTTGGTATCCCAAAGGCTCAAGTCTAGATCTAATGGGTTATTCAGATTCTGATCATGCAGGTTGTAAAATAGATAGGAAAAGTACCATAGGTGGTTGTCATTTCCTAGGTGGCAAATTAGTTAGTTGGACAAGCAAGAAGCAAACTGCAGTGTCAGTCTCCACAGATGAAGCTGAATACATTTCTGCAGCAAGTTGCTGCGCTCAGATTTTGTGGATGAAGAACCAACTAACTGTTTATGGTGTTACATATACAAGGACTCCAATCTTTTGTGATAACACCAGCGCCATTGCCATCTCTCACAATCCTGTTATGCACTCCAAGACCAAGCATATCGACCTCAGGTATCATTTTATTAGAGATCACATTATTAAAGGTGATATTGAACTTCATTTCATTCCCACTGATAAACAACTCGCTGATGTTTTTACAAAACCCTTGGATGTCAAAACATTTAAACATCTCATCAGTGAGTTAGGTATGCTAAATCCTGTATAGCATCACCTCAGGGGGAAGTGTCAAATATTTTTGTTCTTAAAAGAATTTTTCTCTAAGGGGGAACTTTGCTTTCTGAAAAATATTTTTGTGTTTAAAAGAATTTTTCTCTAAGGGGGAAGTGTCAAATATTTTTGTTCTTAAAAGAATTTTTCTCTAAGGGGGAACTTTGCTTTCTGAAAAATATTTTGACTGAAATGCTTCAGATTTACTGAACGATTTCAGAATAGTTCTTATACTGAGGTGGTTCAGATTCCTTAAAAACTGATCATGCTCAGATTTTGTGGATGAAGAACCAACTAACTGTTTATGGTGTTACATATACAAGGACTCCAATCTTTTGTGATAACACCAGCGCCATTGCCATCTCTCACAATCCTGTTATGCACTCCAAGACCAAGCATATCGACCTCAGGTATCATTTTATTAGAGATCACATTATTAAAGGTGATATTGAACTTCATTTCATTCCCACTGATAAACAACTCGCAGATGTTTTTACAAAACCCTTGGATGTCAAAACATTTAAACATCTCATCAGTGAGTTAGGTATGCTAAATCCTGTATAGCATCACCTCAGGGGGAAGTGTCAAATATTTTTGTTCTTAAAAGAATTTTTCTCTAAGGGGGAACTTTGCTTTCTGAAAAATATTTTGACTGAAATGCTTCAGATTTACTGAACGATTTCAGAATAGTTCTTATACTGAGGTGGTTCAGATTCCTTAAAAACTGATCATGCTCAGATTTTGTGGATGAAGAACCAACTAACTGTTTATGGTGTTACATATACAAGGACTCCAATCTTTTGTGATAACACCAGCGCCATTGCCATCTCTCACAATCCTGTTATGCACTCCAAGACCAAGCATATCGACCTCAGGTATCATTTTATTAGAGATCACATTATTAAAGGTGATATTGAACTTCATTTCATTCCCACTGATAAACAACTCGCTGATGTTTTTACAAAACCCTTGGATGTCAAAACATTTAAACATCTCATCAGTGAGTTAGGTATGCTAAATCCTGTATAGCATCACCTCAGGGGGAAGTGTCAAATATTTTTGTTCTTAAAAGAATTTTTCTCTAAGGGGGAACTTTGCTTTCTGAAAAATATTTTGACTGAAATGCTTCAGATTTACTGAACGATTTCAGAATAGTTCTTATACTGAGGTGGTTCAGATTCCTTAAAAACTGATCATGCTCAGATTTTGTTGAGTCATTTCTGAAATCAATCAGTCCTTTGTAGTGTCCTGTGGATACTTGGTTGTTTGTGTGGACACGTGACAGTTACTGTGTAACGTTTGAATAATGATTCTCTTTGCTGACGTGTCACACAAGTTGCGCCGTAAATGTAAAAGTGATGATCACTTTTGTTAGGTCCAGATTTACTGGACTCGCTCCAGACTTGACGACTGGAGCGACACTGAAGATTTGTTCAGAAATAATGGAAGACTAGTGAGCAAAATACTTGTATAGGAAATCTGGAGTCTTCCAGATTTCAGCTCACTGGACTTCACCCCAGTCCAGATCTATTCTACTGAAGACATTCTCACTGATGTCAAAGACTGAAGTTAGAATAAAGAAGACTGACAAATGGCGGAGTCCACTGGAAGTCTTACCAGATCTACGACTGGAGCTTTGTCAGTGTTCTAGACCTTACAAGTCTGAACACTGATTACGAGGAATTGACTTTTTGCCTTTACACACTTTTCAAAGAACATTCCACTTATCTTTACAAAAGTACTTACGTGTGTAAAGGTGGTTGGTTAAAAGGATAATAAGTCATATTGATGTGACTTTATCCTTGTACTTTAACCAATGCATTTAATGACCTTGTCGGTTCATTAAATACATGAAACCATATTTGTACGGCACAAATTCACTGGTGAATTTGTTTGCCTATAAATACAAAGTCATTTCCTTGTTAAAATTACTTTTTAGCAATTAGGTGAATTTGTCTAAATACTTTCGATCGTAACAGGGATACTTCACAACTTTAAGTATTTCGATCTAAAGAGTTTATTTAGCAAATATAGATCATTTGTAATTCATAGGTTGTTAGGATACTTACATATTTGTATTATCTTGATTCCGCACAACCTTGTATTTTATTTAACATCATAAATAAAATACACTTGAAAAATTACATTGTGTTCCACCTATACTTTATTTATTGCTTTAAGTCTTGTATTACTTTGTTTATATACTTGCATTTATATTCAAGTAATACTAGTCCAAATCTAGTGCATATTAGACTTGTTGTATTTTACACTATTGGGTTAAACCATCAAGTGAGGGACTCTACAACTTTTTATTAATGAAAGTTGAAAAGTTTTCTAAAAAGTGGGGCCCCATCCGTCTTTGCATTAAATGCGGACGTATACCCCAAAATTATTTCGATTTCAAACCCGATCAAAATTGATTTCAATTAAATAATATTTTTTTTTGTGGGTTTGAATTTCAAAATCATTTTCACTTTATTTATTTTGGAAAACCCTTTGTATTCCATCATAAATATAAATACTTTTTCCGAAAACAATTCCTTCATTTACTCATCTTTTCATTTACTCCCAATCATCATTCTCTCTTCTTCAAAACTCCAAAACCCTAAAATCTTCAACCAATTTCAGTTTTCACTTGTAGAAATGGCTAAATCTTCTTCATCCTCTCAAATAAAATCTCTAATTACTTTTGATTACAATCCACCGAAGGCAGTCAAGCCATGTCCAACATGGCCAAAGGGTTTCGCTCCTTCAACCCTTCGATTTAATATGAATAATTTTGTTGCATCTTTAAATATTAAATCTGCAACATTAATGGGGAGGATAAACAAATTTTGGGAAGAGTCTCCTCTCCATTATGTCTTAACTGCCAATCCACAAGCAATGTATCATAGATACTTGCTTGAATTCTGTTCACTCTCAATGACGGCACCAAGCAGTGTGTCATTTCTCTTGATGGGTTCAGGGAGGCCCTTCAATTGAATTATGTTCAACCACCCTCAGTCTATGCCAAAAGACTGAAGGGAATTAATTTTAGAGAAGTTTTGATGGCCATGGGTCATGATGGCATGGTTGATGCCAACAATGAATTGAAGACCTCCGGACACATATTTTTGTCTGGGTTTGGCAACTGCTGGAGGTTCTTCTGGACTTAAATAGTTGAGTGCCTAGGGGGAAATCATGGTGGCTTGGACCAGATTTCATTACCCCAAGTGGAGATGGGTTACTATCTGTGGAATGGGATTCAGGTAGACTTCGCTGAGATGCTCTTCTCTCAGCTAATTGCAAAGTTGAAAGGGAAAAGAAGTCTACATATTGCTTTCCCAAGATTTTTAAGCATCTGCTTCATGCATATACTTGGTGATGCTTACAATAATGGAGGGCCTGAGCTTTCAGTACCAGAGTTCTGCAGGGACTTCACAAATGCTTCTACTTCAGAAACTGAGCCTGAACTCTCTGCTGAAATGCTTCAGGTATTTTCTAAAACTGTCTCAGCACGACCGGCTGGTTCAGAAAGATTACTGAGCGGGCCACAAAAGAATGTGGGACCCATCGGTAAATCTGGTGGTAATATGTTGAAGCTCTTTAAAACCCCAAAGGCTTCTTCCACCCAACCACCATCCTCCTCTTCCACTGACCAACCTGAGGACCTCCCAAAAGGCTCCTCAGGATCTCCAAAGGGCTTGTTAAAACAGCGTAAATTTACGAGATCATCCTCACAGCCCAAGGATGTTAGTACCGAAGCTAACCCTTCTGGTTCTTCCCAACAAGAACCAGAAGAATCGAGTAAAAGGGAAAACCCACAAGCAGCTATCTCCAAAACTTCTTTAGGAGGAGATGGTGAAGAAAATATAAGTGTGTCCGCCCAACACACAGTAGAGTCCGTGTCTGCACGTGCACCCCCTGTAACTTTACATATCTGACACTCTTCTGCAGTACAGACTGATGAAGTTTCTGAGATGACACTCTTGGAATGAGGTCTCCCACTCTATGGCCAATGAAGTGATTCTTGATGATGGTACGAGAATCATTAAGCAACCCCCGTGTCTACTGTCACTGGTGATGAAGCTTTGGCTGAGCCAACACTTAACAAATCTGGTGACGATGCATCTGCAGCAGCAGTTGTTGAACCAGAAGCTGGTTCAGGTACCAGTGATCTGAACCAGGGCATATCTGATCAAACTGCAGTCTTGACTGCTTTCTGGGATGACGATGAGCCACCTCAGGGGAATCTTGATTCCCTTGCTGACTTTGAGTTTGACGAGGGACTCTTGGAGGAGAATCAGTCTTCTGATTCTGAGCCAACCTTCAACCTCGCAAACGCTCCTCCTCCCCCAGAAATCCAAAATATTGAATAACCATATCGCCAACCGCCAACAAGTCATACACATCCTTATTTTCCACCTGGCTCAACACCTGCCTATATAACTTCACCACGTTTTCAACCCCAACTTCAACACCTTCACCCTCAACTTCACCAAGTACCAAGGCCCATCAATTATGATGAACCATCTGAAAAGGAGTTGGACTCTGCAACTGAATCTGAGAGTCCAACTGAAATGCAACTTGAAAAGGCATTGGATGGGCTTGGTAGCATTCCCTTTGTTGCTTCTGCTTCTGCACAACCACCTCCTCCTTTGAGTGTGGAAGCACAGTTAGAGATACAAAATGCCGAAGTCCAAAGCCTACTTCTCAAGGTGGAGGACTTAACAAAATCTCTAACTGCCAACACTAAGTCCATTTCTGAAATGAAAGGTGCTCAGATGTTTCTTGGCACTGAGTTGACCAAAGTTGCTGGGAATGAAGGACTAGTGGGTGGGAAGCTTAATGAGCTGGTGTATTCTTGCAATAAGATTAGTTCAGCTATCAGGGAAGCCTTCAGACCGACCAAAAGAGATGTGCAAGCTTCAGTTGTTGCGAACTTGACATCCAGTGTTGAATTGATCAAAAAAGAGGTTATGGCAGTCGGGAAGGAGGTGAATGAGTTGGTAAAGAAGCCAAGTGTTGATGAAAAAGAACTTGGATCTTCTATTTATGGTGATGTGTTTGAAAAACTGAAGTCTGAGCTATCTCAGAATCTTGTTTCTCAGATTTCAACTTCAGTGGCAGAGAAGGTTGAAGAGAGGGTCAGAAGGATGGCCGATGAACTCACCAGAGATACACACAAAAGAATGGATAAGGCTGTTGAAGATGTGCAAAAATCAGTGTCCACTCTTGATGAAACTGTGAAAGGCCAGTCCAAGCAGCTTGATGAAATTCTGACCCTGCTCAAGAAAGAAACTGTTGTTGCTCCTCCTCCTCCTCCATCATTTACTGCAGAAGACAGGAAGCAGTTGAATGAAATTTTTAATAAAGAAGCACTGAACCTAAACTCTAATTTTAGATTAAGGTCTCAGTTTGCTCAACTATCAAAGGGACTTGCTGAGTCTAAAGCAACAAAGTTGGGAACCTCTGAAGAACATGCAGATGGCAATTGAAGAATTCGCAAAATTGCCTTCAGAGGTCCCCAAAGGGGGAAAAGATGTGCCTATTGGTTTGCTGGCAAGTACTCAAGAACTTATTGAAGCAACCAAGAAGCAAACTGAGGTGCCATCTGGTAGTGCCTCAGTTCAGGGGGAACAACTTCAGAAATCTGAAGTGCAAGTGTAACACCCGTCATTTAAAAACCTGGATTTTCAAAAGCTTTTGCCTAACGGTGTTTAGAAATGCGGAAAACAGAATCTTTAAAACATAACTAACCCTTAACGGATAGTTCATTTATAAAAGTGGTGTTACAACATTCATATCAGTAAAATGGTATAAGATAATCCAGATTTGGCACCAACAATAAATGCCATCATAAGCAATACATAAGTCATATTGAAAGTAGCAAATCATCATTAAGGCTAACATAAATGACTAAGCGGGGAAACTAAATGTCTTCTTCATAGCAACTACCCGCCTCACCAAGCTAAGTCTTTCACTAGCTCAACCTGCTTAACCTGAGGAGCAACATATTTCAAGAAACAAGTGTTAGCTAACGAATTAGCTAAGTAAGATAACACATAGTTTATAAAGCATTTGCCCATTTAAAACATTATAGAAAAGTCGTTTGAAATCGTTAAGGCACAAATCACATCATACATCGCATCTCACATAACGTATCATCACATCAAACATCTTCATATAGGATGGGTCATCCTAAATGTGCCTAGTCATCTTTCATATCTCATTTAATCATATAACATCTTTGCATTTGTGACATAAGTCACGCATATCATATAACATCTTTGCAATTGTGACATAAGTCACACACATCATATAACATATACATCTTTGTAAGTGTGACATAAGTCACACCCGACTAGATGGACAAACCTTACGCAGTACATCAATGTCGTTAAGGAATGGCAAGCCAATCCAGGAGTAGTCCGTATGTTCAAAGACATTGGTGGGTAATCAGGCACCCGGAGATACTCAACCACTTAATTATGTTGCAAGGAGCCACCCGAGCAACCACATATACGCACCCGCCGGCAAAGGCAAGTACGGGTTAAGCTTAACACTTTCACATCATTTACGAGCTCGATTTACATCACATATAGTTTAGGTGTCCACATTACCTAAATATTTAT
The DNA here is from genome assembly GCA_034093135.1 of Erigeron breviscapus. Classification (NCBI taxonomy): domain Eukaryota; kingdom Viridiplantae; phylum Streptophyta; class Magnoliopsida; order Asterales; family Asteraceae; genus Erigeron; species Erigeron breviscapus. The sequence continues at coordinate 230,520,296 of CM067167.1, read as the reverse complement.
CACATATTCAGCTTAACGTTTGGGCCCTTAAACGTGCACGTGTCATGGCAACTTAATAAGTCTAGTGAACTAGATGAACAAGCCATACAATCATGCACATTTCATATATCATCAACATATAATCACATTTCAATACATCTCAAGACATTACATAGCATTTCATAGCATATCATTACATCTCATATCATTACATAGCATTTCATGCCTCAATAGTCATTTACATAGCCCATATCACCTCCCGTGTAACCCCGAATACCCATAAGCAAACAAGATAACATTTGGGAAGTTATTATATGAAAACCATGTTTTTGTTGAATCCTCAGCGTGTCAAAGTAGTGTATCTTACCTCGAAGATGCGCACAACAAATGGTAACTATGCTACCGTGCAAAGCAAGTATTCCCGGCTACCTATAATCATTAAGCGACCATTAGACGAGCTAAACAATACCCACTCAATTATGGTCATAACTCAGACCTAAACATCTATAAGCATGTCCCATTACAATGCTTGATGCATTGAAGATTCGATTAATACTTTAGAGCTCACAGAACTCGACGAACTCAACCTTCACTCACTAAATCAACCTTTCAGGTACTTTGACATAAGAACAATCCTTTAAAAGCATTACCATTAGAAAGTAGACTCTCTCACGATTCTGTGGATAGCTTATTTGTCAAAAACGGAGTTACGGTTCAAAAGTTATGGTCATTTAAAAATTCTGTCGCTATTGCGTCGCAACTTAAGTCACTGTATTCTAGTTGCGTCGCAACCTAGGTATTGCGCCGCAACTGACCCTGAATCTGCACAAACCTCATTGTTTAACCTCCAAAACTTAACCAAACACACCCAAATGACCCCAAACCTTATGAACGACTTTTGTACTCAAAATTCATCATTTTAAGACCATAATGATGCAATGAAATCATTGATTAATCCCTACTTGATTTGCATCACAATAACAAACATTTTAGGTTACCGAATCGATTAAAACACACGATTATGACTCCAATCAACCCTCTAAAGACCTAGACCAGTAATCAAGCGAATCATATGATTGAAAGGACATAAAATCAATGTTATTATACCTCAAATACCTGTAGATTACAAGAAGGATGCAAAAGCTTGATCAAACACACCCGAATCAACACGTTTGAAGGATTTTCTCAAAGGAATCATATGGGAAGGAGGGGAACGGTTTGGAGAGGCACAAAAGGGATTAAGAACTGATTAAGTGTTAATTAGGTTAGCCTAATTGACCCCTAAAAGCTGGACACACTTTCCCAAAGCTTACACTTAAGCCCCTCAACTTTACATCTTCACATCTAAGGCTTAAACGACTTAACGAGAATACTTACCGACACATTAAACACATCTTAAACATCTTTGGAATCTTAAACACATTAACATATACATCATTAAGGCATTGAAGCCTCACACATATAGCACATTAATCACATATAAGCATTAAATCTCCTAGAGACTTAACGGACACAAGGTGTTGACTTAACGACACAAGTCAACCGTTAATTAAAAGTTCGGGATGTTACAGCAAGATTCGAAGCCAGCAAAGAAAGATAAAGGCAAGGCTCCAGTGGTGGACGAACCCAAGTCCAAAGGTTCAAAAGGTTCTGGACTTGTGGTTGGTGAGAATGTGGATGAACATGGTTACCCCCTTCATGACCAGTCTGCTGATGGTCAGAAACTGCTCGAACTTCAAAAGAGAGTTTCGAATCAGTTCATTGCCTATAGAGAAAACAAGCAAAGGGAAAGGGTACAACATCTTTCGATGGGGGACCCTTGACCACATTGATGCTGCAGCTCTGGGTCTTTCCTTGGAAAGATTTCAGAAAATTAAAGAAGATCCAAGAGTGCAGAAGGCATTGGCTGATATGGGTGATTATGAGTATGGTGTCAAGTATTCTCCCCTGGAACAAAGGTTAGACCATCTCACTTTTAAATTGTCCATTGAGGACTTGGTGAAAAATAGAGAAAAAGAGATGGAAATCAAAAAAGAAGGCTATTCTGGCTGAAGTTCTTAAGGTGGAGAAATAATTGACAAGACCACCACCAAAAGCCAAAGTGACTGGACCAAGATCAACAAGGAAAAGTACTCGTGATGCTGATCTCTCAACCTTCAAGCCAATGACTGATGATGCTGCTAAAATCCAAAGGAAACATGAATTGGATCAGTATGTGCATTATATGAAGCATCGATCTAATCCTGCCAAGATTATGGATATTGAAATTACTAAGGAGGATGGATTGAAGCTCTTTGACTTGGTTGTTAAAAGAGAAGGAAGGGCAGCTGAAGAGTATAATCAGGTTTCAGTTCACGAGTTTGGTATTTCAGAACATAGGGAGATGATCCAAATTCTGAAGGCGAAGCCAAAGTCTCATCTCATTGGTGCATGGTTATCAAGAATACAACAAAAAATGCAAGCCAAGGTGGAGATGGAGAACAGATTATTTGGAAGGAAGGATCAGTCTCCACTGAAAAGAAAAGCTTCTGAGAGTCCTTCTGGTTCAAGGCCTTTAAAGAAGTAGCTTTCTTATTGTAAAGTCCCTCACACGATGGTTTTACCCACGAGTGTAAAATAACAAGTCAAGTATGAACTAGATTGGACTAGTATTACTTTAAATACAAATGCAAGAGTATAAGTAAAGTAATAAAGACTTAAAGCAATATTTAACAAGTAAATAAATGATAGAACACAAATGTAATTTTCAAGTGTATTTTATTTATTGATGATAAACAAAATACAAGATTGTTGCGGAACCTAGATATTACAAGTATGTAACTATCTAAACAATCTTGAATTACAAGTGATCTATACTTGCTAAATAATCTCCTTGGATCGATATACTTAAAGTTGTGAAGTATAACTATTTTGATCGAGAGTATTTTAGCAAGTTCACCAAATTGCAAAAAAAGTAATTTGTACGAGGTATGTGACTTTGTATTTATAGGCAAATAAATTCAACAGTGAATTTATTATGCCGTACAAATATGGTTGCATGCATTTAAGACAACTACTTTAATTCCTTAAATGCATTGGTTAAAGTACAAGGATAAAGTCATATTGATGTGACTTGTCATCCTTTTAACCAACCACCTTTACACACGTATTGTACTTTTATCAATAGACAAATGGGTTGTCCGTTTAAAAGTGTGTAAAGGCAAAAGTCAATTCCTCGTAATCAGTGTTCAGACTTGTAAGGTCTAGAACACTGATAAGGCTCCAGTCGGGAGATCTGGTAAGACTGTCAGTGGGCTCCACTGCTTGTCAGTCTTCTTTCTTCAAACTTCAGTCTTTGACTTCAATGAGAATGTCTTCAGTAGAAACGATCTTGACTGGAGTGAAGTCCAGTGAGCTAATCTGGTGGATTTCCAGATTTCCTGTACAAGTAAATAGCTCACTGGTCTTCTATTATTTCTGGACAAATCTTCAGTGTCGCTCCAGTCTTCAAGTCTGGAGCGAGTCCAGTAAATCTGGACCTAACAAATTCCCCCTATTTGTTCAGAAATAATGCAAGGTTTTTCAAGCTTCTATGTATACAATTGTATGCTTGAAAAACACTTGATTTTGACTAAGTCTAAAAATTTAAGTTACTGGAAAACACCTTATAGATCATCAGTGTTCCAGTTTTCATTTTTTAGTTCTAACTTAGACTTAATCTGATCACGTACTTGTGAATCAAAAATTGCAACTATATTTACATACATCAACTGATAAACAGTTACAATTTTGATCAAAGAAATTTTAATACAAGTAAATGATGAAGAGTCAGGCCCTTCTCTTTGAAGTCTGTCCTGGAGCATCTTCAGTGGCCTTTCTCTTTGGAGATGGTGAGGATGGTACACAAACTGGTGGTCGCATACCCAGAGCAGCTTCCATCTGTTGTATTCTCTTCCAGACCTTCTCAATCCTCTTCATAAATGCTTTGACATCAGAAGTTAAATCAGTTTTCCCCCTGAAAGTCAAGCCTATCTCCTTCAGTTCAGTCCATCCAAACGACTGGACTGAAGCATTCATCCTTTCATCCACGAAGTTACCTTCTCTGGTCAACTTCACTTGAAACCTGGTCATCTGTTCATGATTTTCAGCAAACTTAATCTCAGCACTTATGATCTTTCTGACATCAGCCCTGAACGTCATCAGTTCATTATACTTATCTTTCAATTTGGCAGCCTGAATCATTGCTTCAGTTTCCCTGGATACCTTTTCTTGTTCAAAGGCAGACTGGATTTCTTCACGATTTATTCTTAATGAAGTATCCAAGGGAATGAAGGTACCGAGGTCTGCATCTCTGGCTGCCTTGATCTGTTTGGCAGTAAGTTTGGGTAAACCCTTTATTTTCTTTCGATATTCAATCTCCAGAGCTGCAACATTTTGTCTGACCTTCTTTTGGAGGTTCACCAGTTCCTCCGTTCTTTGTCTGATCAGCTCAACTATGCTGACACCATAAGTCACTGCATCATATGTTTGTTCTTCTAAAGAGTACCTGGAGCGAACATAAACATCATCCATTGCATCCAGACATTGATGAACTCTGGGGTCTTCCTTCATTCTTTTATATACATCAACATGTATGCCCAACCTGCCAGCATTATAAGAATCAAGAGTCCCCATCTTTGCCATTTCCATTTTGTGGGCCTGCAGTTCATCCTTTTGCTTTTCTTATAAATTTCAATCATTATGCACTCCTGCTCCAGTCTCTTTGAAGTGTCATCATCAGCAGTAGGAAATGCTGATGAACTCCCAGTGGTTTCAATCTCTCCTCCAGATACCACATGTTGCTTTCTTTTTACTGACTTCAGAGAAGTTGTGATATCTGGAATGCTTCAAACTGGGGCTCACTGGCATCAGTACCAGTCACTTTTTCTTGTTGCACGATGGCTTCAGTGCCAAAGGCCTTTTCAATTGCACTAGCCATCACTTCTTTCTTTTTCATCACCAACCCTTCTGGAACGGACTCAGTGGCAGCAGACTTTTCCCCCTTGGAATGTCCACCAGTTTGAGACTTGTGGGCATTCCATAACTGTTCAAGCATGTGTCTGTCTGAAGCACCAAATGTTCTTCCTGCCACTGGAGTTGTGATATTCACAGTCTTCCTTAGCTCAGTCACTTCCTTCTTGATAATTTGAATTTCTGAAGACAAGTGCTTTGGCATTTCATTTTCAATCATATGTACCACCTGAGGCAACAACCCATCTTGAATGGTTCTAAGAACTGACCCATAAATTTCCGAAGTAATTTCTTTCAGCATATCACCTCTAAATTTGCGTACAACTTCATCACTGAGGGTGCTTACAACAGAATTCTGGTCAAGGGTTGGCCTGCTTTCCAGATTACTAATCCTGGTGGTCAACTTCTGAACCTCATCTGTCAGACCTGCCAGTGGTTGAACAACTTCAGCTTTCACTGCAGTCTGAACAGAATTCACCAGCTTTGCCTCTAATCCTTGAACTGCCACTTTAATATTTTCAGAATGTTTATTTGTGGCCAGAACCAGTTCATTCATTTTCTCAAACACCAGCTTCTCATTTCCAGCAAAGAGGTTCATTTCTGATGCAAGATTATTTGATAAAAGAGATTTAAAATCAGAAACAACCTGAGAAGATGACTGGAGTGATCTCTCCAGGTCCGCCACCTTAGTCAAAAGGCCTTGGACCTCGGCTGAAGAAGAGGTGGAGAGACCACTGGGAGGTGTCAGTTCAGAAGCCATCCTAGTCACCAAAGGTACTTGTGCCTGGACCCCTTCAGTGGAAGTTTCAGATGTTACAATAGTGGAGTCCAGCACACGGTGTTCAGGAAAATCAAGTGGAGCTTCAAGTGGTGGTGGTTGATTGGAGGAAATCTGGAGAGTACTTGGTGAAATAGTTGAGGTGTTTTGCGGATTTGAAGGTGGTGGTGGTGGTGCAATAATGGATTCTGGTGGTGGTGGCATTTCTGTAGAGACAAGTGGTGGGGTGACTGAAGCAATAACAGAAGTAACAACATTTTCTACTTCATCACCCAGAAAATTCATATTGACATCAAACATATTACCTTCAGACATTGGGGAATCTACCTCATCCCAATCTGGAGCCGTCCCAACTGTCTGATCATCCACTTCTCTATTTAAATCCAACTGAGCATCTTGCTCACCAATCACCTGTTCATCATCCTGTACAACATTTTCCTCCTGCTCAACAATAAGAGACCCATCTTCATTCATGATATCACCAGCAGAAGAATGAGAGACTGGAATTACTAGAGGTGAGGCTCCAGTAACGCCAGTTTGTTCAAGAGAGACTACTTGTATGTTCTCTCT
>CM067167.1:230509531-230512980 GCA_034093135.1 Erigeron breviscapus | reverse complement strand
TCGAAGATCTTAATGTTTTGAGTTCTTGTTCACTTATCTACTGTTTTGTTGATGATGTATGAATGATTTAGAGGTATCTAAGTTTAGGAGTACATTGTTCTAGTTGATTGGGTACAATCGATAGGTGTTAACTTGTGGTAACGAGTTAATAAACGACAATAGATAATAGAATTCAAAGTGTTAACGGTTTGGTAAAATCGGTAGACGAAATTGTTTACAATAACAAAACAAATTAGTCAATTCAGTAGGTCTTGATAGGGAAGGTGGTAACCGGATCTTAGCGATTGAACAATTGGTTAATGGGTTAGGATAGGGTAATAAGCTAGGTGGCCAACTAGTGAGTTCTTTGTCTAACCTAGTTATAAAATCAACATAATTGAATTGGTTTTAACTTAAGTGCAACCTAAATAAGTTGTGTCATGGAGTCAAAGTAGATGATCCTTTAACTAATATTGATATAAAATCAAATCTCTTTTCGTTTAATTCTTAGGAATTACTAATTTTTATTAATCAACTAACTTCTTAAAAATCCAATATGACGGGAGTCTTTAAAATCCAAAACTCTTTCTAAAACTACTTAAAACTCGCTCACTCTTAATTAGTCTCTGTGGTTCGACCTGGACTTACCTTTAAACTATATTGCATACGAACGGGTCCACTGCCCGAGAGTGTGTAATAGTCAGTTAATCGGTATTTCTTGTTTTTAATTTTAAACTCGATTTTACACATCAGTCATCAACGTCCTTCAATTCTTTGTTAAAATTCTTGTTGAAATCACAAACACTTTCACTGTCAATCTTATCAGAAACATTACACCTCGTGTCATCCACAATAAAGTTATCCTTGGATTTTTCAGGATTGTCTTCATCAACCTTTGTTTCCTCATCTGAAACCTTCAATTTGTCATCAGACTTCATGTCAACATCACATTCAGTTTTGATCACACCCTCATCAGCAATACCATTGTTTAATTCATCATCAACCTCCATAACATCATCAACAGTCTTCATTTCAACCTCCTTGAATTCACCAATAGACTTCTTCTCGGCAGTATGATAGGTTATCTCCTCGGAATCAAGGTTATATTCTTGTTGATTTTCAGAATTGATATTCACATCAGAGACAACATTTATGTAACAATCAGTAACAGCTTCATCAGAATCAAGGTTAACACCTTCACTGCCATCAAGCACATCCTCATCATCATCCTTGTGATTTTCATCACCATATTGATCGATTATAGACGACACTACTCCTGACACAGTTATCTTCACATCCTCATGAACACAATCATTCATAGAAAAGATATCACGAAACCGTAGCTTATAACGGGTCAGAATTGGATCATCAGGAAACTTAGACAAACCGTCTTTCAAGGTTCTAAGCAAAAACTTCTTAATTTCCAAAGACTGATCAATTTTTTCTTCAACCAACTTGTAATAATCCTAAGTATTAATTTAAAAAAGGTTAAAAAAATAGGAACTCATAAACTACTTAAATACAAATTATAAAACAGAATGTGATCAACTATAAAAACAAAAAACACATTGTGTTTCATAATTGAAACACATTGTGTTCAATTATAAAACACAATGTGATCTAATATAAAAAACCATAAAAAATACAACTATGCAGATTCAGAAAGAAGCACATTGTGTTTCGAAATTGAAACACATTGTGTTCAATTATAAACCATAAAACTTCAAGTAAATACAACAATTCAGAACCTAAAAGAAAACGAGAACAGAAAGTACCTCTCTTACATCAAGTGTTTCCTTCTTTACATCATCAGCAACATCAAATCCTTCCTTGTGATCCTCATGAGGTGGCAAAATATCCAACATGCCAAAGGAGCCCATATAACATTCAACTCGCTCTCGAGCGTGAAGTAATCCGTTCCAACTTTTAAAGACCGGGCGATGTCGACAAACAGGGACGTTTTCACATTTCGTCCGATCAACATAAAGCAGCTATAACATTCAAACATATATACAATTACTACAAAACAAGATTGATAAATTATTCAAAAGGAAAAACATGGAACAGGACATGAACTCACACTCAGAAATGTTGCTGGACCAGCATATGGATTCTTATCCGGATATTCTCTATTCCAGTTATCTTTGCTGGACTCCAAGGCTGTTAAAAGGAAGCCACACCAATCAAATGAACGGAGATCATCATTCTTTGGAAGACGCTTCAACAAATCCAACTTGATATATCCATTACTATCAGATTCAACCATCGTGCTGACAAACAACATCAAGATGTTGATCTTAAACAGATCACCAATCTCAGAATCGTTATTGAACTTTGAAGCAATATGTGTAGGCCTCACTTTTTTTCCTAAATTCCACTGTCCAAGCCATTCATTCACAAGATCTTCATTTGAACTTTCGTCAAGGTCATATATATTGGTTGAACCCATGGGAACTCCAAAAACGTCATGGACAGCTTGCCTGTCACATTTTATCTCACCTTTGCTTGTTCTAATCACCATCTCCTTGCTATCAAAATTATCAACCACATAGTACACGAGTTTTCCAGGGAGTGACTCGATATTGAAACCTAAAAGACAACCGAAACCAATATCTTGTACAAACTGACGCTGCTTAGCATTCAACGAAGTCATAACACCAGAGAGTTGAGCCGGTGATGTCCGTAATCTGATATTACGGATGGCATCGTCCTTAACATCCTCGGCTTTAACAGCATTTTGCTGATTCTCAGAGACTTCAAAAGGCTTCGACTCCTGCGAAATCTTAGCCTTCTTTGGTCTTTTAAGATGTGATTTTTGAGTTGTTTCATCTAAACAAAATAATAACCAAACAAACTAATTACAAAACATATTCCAAAACCTTATTATACAACAAACAAATTCAGCAGGCAACAAAAAAACATACAAATTATGCAAAAAACTGTTGTAATTAACAAAAACCACATAACATTACACTTAATGTTTGCATAATCAAAAAACACAGTGTGTTTGGGTGAAAACAAAAAGAGATTCAACGAAAACATATTCCAAAATCTTATGATACAACAATCAAACCTTCAACAGGTAACAAAACACATACTGGTTATGCAAAAAAATCTAAGTGTTGTTAAAAAACCACATAATGCTACACTTAATGTTTGGATAATCAAAAAACACAGTGTGTATGGGTGAAAACACAAAGAGATTCAACAAAAAACATAGCCACTTGGAATAAATTAGATACAGATTATACATATACATACAGTTAACAACACACATATACAGATTATACTTCCAGTCAACAAAAACTAAATGACGTCAGAATTATAACTAAAAATGCAGAAAAATAACCTAAAAAAATTAGATCTAAATTAAAAAAATAAAAAGTAAAATAGTAAGAGATTATACTTGATTCAGCAGAAGATTTGATAGAGATAACCTCCGGTTTAACTTTAATAGATCGTTTTTTATG
>CM067167.1:230417031-230504531 GCA_034093135.1 Erigeron breviscapus | reverse complement strand
TTTTAATTGGATCTAGCTGATGCACATAATAAGACGAGCAGTCCAAAGAGGCACAAAACCAAAGAACTCATGATCGGCTACGTATAAAGGTCAAGTCTTTGTAGCTAAAACTGCCACCAAATCTTTTGTAAACATATTCGTGATCGATTACATACAAAGATCATGACATTGGTTGTAACCAAAGTCGAATACTAACTTTTGTGAAAAAACTCATATCCACATCTAATGCAGATGTAGTTCATTGCATGTTACATTTATACTTCCTCATGTCAAATAAGCCGATTGCCAACACTTCAAAAAATAGCACAAATTAGCACCACGCAACGCCCGACACTATCTTCCTAGTAGTATTAGATAGTAGACTATGCTGAAATGGTCCTTGTTAACTAGTTCAAGTCGTTGAACAATTGTTTGTTGAGTGAAAACGGACTTCAGAGGATGCTGTACAATGAACGTGGATTAAAGCTTCTCATAACTTGGTATAGAACCATACTAAAATTAGCTCGTCGGAAGTAACTAGTAAGAAACATCATTATGGCCCTACTGTAAAGTGTAAACATCGATTTAAGTTTCTCATGTCTTGCTAGAGAAACATATCAGTAATTTAACTACTTTATGTATTTGCTTAACTATATATTAGGATATTGCTTAAGATTTTTCATTTTATGCAGACGGTGATTTCATGGAAATCCAAACTTCGCAGTTGGGTTTATGAACCGGTTTTTTGCAGTGTTGAGACCAAAACTGGACTTGAGTGGCGGCCCTGAGAATTTTAACACCCCGGCCGAGCAAAGAAAATTATGCTCCTAACTTTAACCGAAATATATAAATAACTTTTTTTATAAACGATAACTAGCATTATAACAAAAAATTATATATGCATAATAAGATCATAATTCTAGAATTACATACCATAGTAGTTACTTATTTATCCGTGAAGCTCTCCTAGCATTCTTCATAGCAAATTGGTTAATCTGCGTCACATGTCTAAAGTGATACATCCATGATCTGTTTTCGAATTCACAAAAGCCTATTTTTCATACATTTAACATATATATATATACAAGTAACATATAAGGATCCCAGGGCCGGCCCAATAAGGTACTTGGGCTAGGCCATCGCTTGAGGCCCACAAGTATCTAAGGCCCCCAAAATTCAGTTTTGGGCTTTTCTTTTTTTAATACATAGTGCTTGTTTTTAAAGAGTCTGGGCTTTTATACGACATATGTAACTGTGTAAGTCTGCACAGCTTCTCCACGCCTTGGCTTTTCCTAGAAAATCTACACAGTCCGTGATTAATGATCATGGAAATCAAAGAGTCCACTTTCCTAGAAAATCTCCAGTAAGTTCTTCTATCTAATCATCTTTTATCCCTCCTCAAATCTCATCTCGATGAAGTTTTTGAAAGCGTGCTTTCTAAGCTTTATATTGATTGCCTTGATGTGGTATGACGACTCATATGAGGAATGAGGGTATAACGACTCAGACTCATTGCCGTGTTTGAAGTTATTTTGATGGTATAACGACTCATTGCCGTGTTTGAAGGTATGCTTCGTAAGCTTTATATTGTTTACTTTGATGTGGTGTTAGTGTTGTGTTCACACCATCTAGGTGTTAGTATATGATCACGTAAAAATGAACGTATGTCCGGAAAGTATTTAAGCCTACGGGGTCACACGCGTTGACACTTAGATATCCGGTAATATGTATATATTGTATCTACATATTTATAATCACCAAGTTGAGAGAAATGATAATTGGACATTATTAACTAGATATGTTAATTAGAATTATTATTAATTAATAAATATGATTTATTAATTATTAAGTATTAATTAGTAATTAAATGTAATTATTAATTAATAAATATGATTTATTAATTATTAAGTATTAATTAGTAATTAAATGTAATTATTAATTAAATCCTAGTCCAAGTCAAAGATATTACTTGAGGATTAAGTTATTTGGGATATATTTATACCCTATATATACCCTAATAAATTAACCCTAATAATATATCTAAAAAACATACATTCGTACGTTTTTCTCTCGGTCGAAACATTAGATCAGAACCAAAACCTCATGTTCTAAATCAATGTAATATTATATAGATAATAAAGGGTTCTTTGGTGGGGTTTTGTTCGGCAGAAACAATTTTGTGTTTCTTTTCTTTAGTTCGACAAAACAAACTAAAAACTATTTAGAAGCTTTTGGTTTTTGGTGATTCAAGATCTAGCAATCTTCGGGTTATTGTTTGACGTGTCGTGTGTGCGATCGTAGAGAGGTTTATTTTAAACCTTATTATAAAGTTTCTTACTTTATCATCTACAATTAAAGGTACATGTTTTCTTCCTTGGTTAATTAATTAGTTGCATAGTTTAATCTTCCGCTGCGTGCTTTGTGATTTGATTAAGATAATTGTTATATAACCCAACAGTGGTATCACGAGCCTACTATGTGATGATTAATTACCAAAAAGATCAAAATTTGAAGGGGGGTTAGGGTTCATGAGGATCGAAATTTATATATAAATTTTAGATTAATTTTTGTTATTTTATAATGGTTAATATTAAATTAAATGGAAACAAAATTAATTTTATTTATTTATATATGTTTCGAAATCAGATCTAAATAAAAAAAAAAAGTTTTTTTTAAAACCCTAATTCCAAGTTTTGATCTTTAAGCATTATTATGTGATAATTGCATGCGTTTAAGGTGTACTTTTAATTATTTAATTGTTAAATAGAAGTAAAAATCATGAATTTTTCATGCAAATTATTCATGATTATTACTTAGATATATTGATATGAAATCTTGATCATTAGGGTTAATTATGCTAGATAATTGAATAACTAATTGTGTGACAATGTGATTATGTTTTGTGAAAGTTCCTGTTTGACACCAGTTCACTAAAAAAATCATAACTAATCAACCGTAAGGAGTTAGAAGCTGAAATCTTTACAGTAGATGCTTGACTCATAGGGCTACAACTTTTATGTTTTGTGCTAAGCCCAGTTAGGCCTTCTTCAGGGCCAGATTTGGTCGTGAAGCTGCTGGATTTTCCAGATCAGCATCTTGTTATTTATGGTAGATAATTTGTTATAGAAATTTTGGCTTACGCAATCAAGGCAACTTGATGTATGTGGTCTCTTTCCATATGAAAGAGGAGCCAATCTTATACCATAGTAACCAAAATTAGGTTGATTACCTTAATTGTTAAGTTGTAAATTTAGTAAGTTTATATTTTGCCTTTTTTTTATGAAAATTGTGTGCAAAATTGTTTTTGGAAAAAATAAACTTGACTAAATTATATCGAAATAAGATTTTGTTTATAAAATTGGTGCCCTAAAATCAAAAGATACACCGGCTCACCCATTTGAAAAAACTCTAAGAGAGGTATAAGTCGGAGTGCGCTAGCCTCCTAAAAGGGCGGGTTTTTAAATCGCGTTTATCGCATACCTTTGCCCTTGCGCTTCTTTGCGAGTTCAAATGGAGCTACCGAGCTCTTTTGTATTTAAAGGCAATAAAAATGAGTTTTATAAACATATTATGTTTAGAAGATATGCATGAATCTTCAAACATAACTTTTGATCACACATCAAATTGATTGACCCAATAAACTTAAGTCATTGCCATCCAACTCGTAAAGGACACTTGTGGCTGTTGTTTTACTCACTGGTACACAGTGGTGAAATGGCAGTTGCATGGTAAATCCCACTCACTGGTACACAGTGGTGGACAAATTTGCGCGTTCTTGGTTGGACGACTTAAAGCGAGTTAAGCGGTGAGACCTTGACCCGTGGCAAAAGATGGGACAAAACATGACTACAAATCACTTGATGAATCGAGTGTTATTTGTAAGTCCCATTCTTACTAGGAATTGCACATGTAATGCAATTACTGCTCGTCACTTACCTTTTGAGTGCAATCATTTCTAGCAGATCAACTGATGAAATGATTGTATGTCAATTGGATCCTAGCCTTAATGAAATTAATTGTTTATTTTATAAACATTGGGTAATTGATTTCTTAAGGATTTATTATCGAAAATATTGATTTTTGAACTTAATCTGTTTTGTAGATGGCAATGAATCCTTCCACAAACACCAATGCTTTTTGGCAAATGTTTGAAAGAGAAAAGCTTAATGGATCAAATTTCAATTACTGGTATCGTCAACTGAGAATTGTTCTAAGAGTTGAAGAACGCATGGATGTCATTGAAAGGCAATGGCCAACCGAACTAGGTGCTGAATCAACAGCAGCTGAAAGAACTGAATATAGAGTTCAATACACTAGATTCAATGAAGTTTGTTGTTTGATGCTTGCGAGCATGTCTCCTGAGCTTCAGAAACAATTCGAGAATTACACTCCATATGATATGATCAGAGAACTTAGATCCTTATATGAAAAACAAGCTGGAGTGGAACTATTCGACTTAGTCGTGGAACTCCATGACATGAAACTTGAATCTGGAAAATCGGTTAGCAGTCATGTGCTCAAGATGAAGAGCATTTTTGACAAATTGGATTCGATGGAGTACGCTTATCATAAAGAGGTAAAAGTTGGCATGATTCTCAAATCCCTTACTAAGGAATTTGAGAGCTTTGTGCAAAACTATACCATGCACTCTATGAAAAAGAGCGTCACTGAACTTCATGCTATGCTCATTGAATATGAGAAGACGATTCCAAAGAAGGCCAATGACCCAAATGTTCTTATGATAAGAGGGGGTCGGATCCAGAAAGCTAAGAAATCGCACCAAGCTAAAGGCAAGTTTGATGGTAAAGGCAAGGGTAAGCAAGCTGCTTATGCTTCCAAACCAAAGAAAACCCCTCCGGCTAAGAAAGAGCATCCGGCAAAAGACCAGACCTGTCATCATTGTAATGAAGTCGGGCACTGGAAGAGGAACTGTCCCAAGTATCTTGCCGAGTTGAATGTGAAGAAGAAGCAAGCTAGCGTTGCTAGTACTTCAGGTATCTTCACTATTGAATTATTTTCCTTTACTAAGCGTAAATCATGGGTTTATGACACTGGATGTGGAACTCATATCTGTAATGAATTACAGGCACTTAGGAAAAGGAGGAAGCTGAAGCCCGGAGCTTTGCAGTTGTTCGTGGGCAATGGTCTACCAGCACCTGTTGAAGCTATTGGAGAATATCATTTAGTTCTTCCTTCCGGTTTAATTATTGTTTTGGACAATTGTCATTATGCACCATCTATTACTAGAGGTGTAGTTTCAGTTTCTTTGTTGAAAGACAACGGATTTATTAATGTTTTTAATAATGATGGTATTTCAGTTTCTAAAAATAATGTTCATTATTTTGATGTTATTGCTTGTGATGGTATTTATGAAATTGATATGCGTGGTTGTGATTCAAATAATTCAATGTATAATGTTAGCAAAAGAGCCAAGACTGACTTGGACTCTACCTATCTGTGGCACTGTCGTCTTGCACACATTGGCAAAAATCGCATTGAAAGACTTCAACGTGAAGGGATCTTAAAATTAAATGATGAATCATTTGATAAATGCGAGTCATGTATTTCTGGCAAGATGACAAGAAAACCTTTTCAGCATAAACAAGAAAGGGCTAAAGATCTTCTTGGACTCATTCATACCGATGTTTGCGGCCCATTTAGACATGTGTCAAGAAAAGGAGCTAGCTACTTCATAACCTTTACGGATGATTTTAGTCGTTATGGTTATGTTTACTTGCTTAAACATAAACATGAAGTGTTTGAAACATTCAAAGAGTTTAAAAATGAAGTAGAAAATCAACTCGGCAAAACCATCAAGATTCTTCGTTCGGATCGAGGTGGTGAATACTTAAGCCAAGAGTTTAAGGATTATCTGAAAGCGTGTGGAATTGTCCAACAGCTTACTCCTCCATACACTCCTCAACATAATGGAGTGTCTGAAAGGTGAAATCGAACCTTGCTAGACATGGTGAGATCTATGATGACCCTTACGACTCTCCCATTTTCATTTTGGGATTATGCTCTTGAGACTGCTGTACGCATTCTCAATATGGTTCCAACCAAGAAGGTTGACAGACACCATATGAATTATGGCATGGAAATGTTCCTAATCTGTCTTACTTAAGAGTCTGGGGATGTGAGGCACTTGTGAAGCGCGATACGCCTGACAAACTTGAACCCAGAACTACTAAGTGCATATTTGTCGGATACCCTAAGGAAACGATGGGTTACGACTTCTATAATCCCGTCACAAACACTGTTCGCGTTGCTCGATATGCTGAATTCTTTGAAAAGAAATTAGCTCAAGAGAACAGTGGGAGGGTTGTAGAACTTGATGAGACTCAAGAGGAAGATGTGTCACCTTCTGAAGCTCCTAGCAATCATCAACTTGGGGGGGAAAATGTTCAAAGTGATGAACCTCAAGTCGATGATAATGAAGCGATTCCACTTCGTAGGTCCGAAAGGACAAGACGTCCTACTGACAAATTATGTCTGATGGTAGAAGAAAACGTTTTAGGAGATCTCAATGAGCCTCCGAATTTCAAAGCTGCATTATCAGATCCGGAATCTGACAAATGGCTTGAAGCTATGAAGGTGGAAATGAAATCCATGAAAGACAATCAAGTCTGGAGCTTGGTTGATCTTCCACAAAATGCTCAAACTGTTGGGTGTAAGTGGATCTTCAAGAAGAAGACGGACATGGATGGAAATATACACACCTATAAAGCTCGTCTCGTGGCGAAAGGTTATACTCAACGTTTCGGTGTTGACTATGATGAGACCTTTTCTCCAGTTGCGGACATTAGAGCTATTAGGATTCTCTTAGCCATAGCTGCATACTATGACTTTGAGATATGGCAAATGGATGTTAAGACTGCCTTCTTAAATGGTTACTTGGATGAAGAAGTCTATATGGATCAACCTGAAGGTTTTATTGATCCAAAACATCCCAACAAATTATGCAAGCTTCAAAGGTCCATTTATGGACTAAAGCAAGCATCAAGAAGTTGGAACAAGCGGTTTGATGAAGAAATCAAAAAGTTTGGTTTCGTTCAAAATCCCGATGAGCCATGTGTATATCGCAAAGCTAGTGGGAGTAATGTTACTTTCCTTGTCTTGT
The DNA here is from genome assembly GCA_034093135.1 of Erigeron breviscapus. Taxonomy (NCBI): domain Eukaryota; kingdom Viridiplantae; phylum Streptophyta; class Magnoliopsida; order Asterales; family Asteraceae; genus Erigeron; species Erigeron breviscapus. The sequence goes on along the minus strand of CM067167.1, from coordinate 230,497,432 downwards.
ATGTTGATGACATATTGATCATAGAAAAACACATTCCAATGTTGCAAGATGTTAAATCTCATCTTGGAAAGTGTTTTGCCATGAAAGATTTAGGAGAAGCGACATTTATTCTTGGAATCAAGATCTACCGAGATAGATCAAAGCGATTAATTGGACTAAGTCAAAGTGCTTATATTGATAAGGTCTTGAAACGATTCAAGATGGAAAATTCTAAGCGTGGGTTTACACCTATGCAAGAAGGACTTAGTTTATCTGTCAAACAGGGTGCTACTACACCTAATGAGGTGGAGCGTATGCAAAGAGTTCCTTATGCTTTGGCTGTGGGATCTATTATGTATGCGGTTAGATGCACTAGACCCGATGTGGCGTTCGCGCAAAACATCGTTAGCCGATATCAACAGAATCCAGGTGAAAGTCACTGGACTGCTGTTAAGAACATTATGAAGTACCTACGGGCTACTAAAGATATGTTTTTGGTGTATGGAGGAAATCCAGATTTAGAGCTCAAAGTGACCGGATACTGTGATGCTGGATTTCAAACTGATAGAGATGACACGAAGTCTCAGTCAGGATTCGTCTTCGTTCTTAACGGAGGTGCTGTGGATTGGAAAAGCAAGAAGCAAACTACAGTTGCCATGTCTGCAACAGAGTCTGAGTACATTGCCGCCTCAGAAGCCGCAATGGAAGCAGTCTGGATAAGGAAGTTCATTAGCGGGCTTGACGTGATCCCCTCAAGTGACTTACCCACTGATATGTACTGTGATAATACTGGTGCATTAATCATTGCCAACGAACCCGGAGTTCAGAAGGGTGCCAGACATTATGCTAGACGATATCACTATGTTCGTGAGCAAATCGAACTAGGGGAGATCAAATTACTCAAAGTTCACACAGATTTTAACTTAGTTGATCCTTTCACAAAAGCTTTGTCTAGGCCCAAGCTTGAAAGGCATGCCGAGGGCATAGGACTTAAATTAGCTAGTTATTTCATGTAAATCTGTTGTTTCGGTATTTGGATAAAGGATGTTAAACAATTTATATTTTTCATAATGAAATAAAGTACTTGATATGTTTGATTTCATTTAATATTAATTGTATCCTATATTTGCATGTTTAATCCTTGAATATTTTATTAAATATTCTAAATTGTCCATTGTCGATTAATTATATGGGAATATAATTAAACTAAGACAAATCTGAGCGATTGGTTATATTCTTGGAATATATAATGGATGGTCCCACCAAACTCAAATGATATCCATAGTTGATGCATATCGGACTACCCCACTAACGAATTTATCACTTTATGGATCGGCGTCATTAAGTGAAATTCGTAAATGGTTACTTTATCTATCCTTTGACTTGAGATACAAGCAGGTCATGCATGTATGGATTGCATTTGCTTGATATAGTTCTAACTATCCTGAATAAGGTAGTACAAAAGGGCTATTTTCAGTAAGTGTAGAGAAGTATATGACTGGACACGTGTAGTCAATACAGGATTTGTTCCTTCGACTTGAAAGTTGAAGTATGATACCATTGGCGCCCTCATTAGGACTAATTAAGATGTTTGCATGGCCGTGCCCAAATAAATCCAGATGGTTCTCGATTATATTTGGTAATCATTAATTAGTTATGGAATGAGAAACAGAATCGTTAAATCATGAAATGACATTGATCCATATTCATGTTTAACAAGGTATCTGAACAAAGGGATAATAAATGCCTCAACCATTTAAATATACTTTAAGAAACTATACTTGAATATTTCTGGGAGCATTGGCGTGTTGCTAGACGCTAACCAATGTTATTACCTTCATTTGTTACAGTGTGGAATCCGTCTGCCCAAGACACATATTAAATTGACGTGGCTAGTACGTGATGATCCAAGTCGGGTCATACCCAATAACAAGCTAGACAAACACCTATAATATTTATTTATATGATATGATCTTTAAATAAATATCAATACTTGAAATATTTAGAAAGTGAGTTTCTAAATAATTGCACTTGAGAAATATAAATAAATTATATGGATGATTTATTTTGAGAGAAATGTGAATATGTTTATTTGGCAAAATAAACACTAATGTGTGTTGTGTATAATATGTAACAAGTTATGTTACATTTTATCTACAAAATATATAAGTATATATTTTATAAAACTTAAAGCAAAATGTTTTTCATTTTGCTTTGGCCCCCCCCCCCCCCCCCCCATGTGGTCTTAAGTGTATTTGATACACTTACAACACATGGACTTGATATAAGCATACAACACACACAACATTGGAACTATCATTTTTCTCATGCATTTGTAAGACAAATTCTCTCATTTTCTCAACTAGAAAAACCTTCTTTTCTTCTCATAAATTTCGGTTCAAAGAAGATCAAAAGGAAAGCTTTTCAAGTTTAATTCCTAGCATATTTTGGGGTGTTTGTTGGAAGCTTGGGGTATACAAGCTTGAGGTTCTTCTAGTTTGAAGACTTGCCATTTGAAGACATCATATTCTTCATTTCTACCTTACTAGCTTGGAAGAAAGGTAGTTCTCTAAAACACCCTATGGTTGTTGTTTTGTATGTATGTTATTCATATACATGGATCCTTATTGTTTGGGTTTTCTTTTATAAGTTAAACTTTGGTTTTTAACTATATACACATATTGAAAAGTTCAATTTTTCCGCTGCGTTTTAATATTATAAGGATAATATTACTTTGATAAAAACCCAAAAATACCAACAATGGTATCAGAGCCGGTTATATGGATACATACATCAAAAGTTGATATTTTGTTTGGACAAAATCCAATGTTTTGGCCATTTTTTGTTATGGCCGAAATTAATACACAAAAAAGAGGGTTCTTTTTTCTTGTGTATTTTAGTGTCACAACTTAGCCAAGAGACCTTGTGATTGTTTGTGATGTGTGGATGTGTTTGTATTTATTTAATTATTAAATGGTTGTAATAGTTAAATAGGATTTTCTTCATTCATTTGGTTATGTAATTTATTTATTTCATTTGGTATGTAATAAGTAGATTAGTTGCTTTTTTTTCTTGTAAATGTAATCTCCAAGAAAGCATCAAAAGGTTTGGGGGCTGAAGTTGGAGGCCTAATGAAAGGATGAAGAAAGGTGTTCAAAACACATCACAAAAGGTTACTTGAAGCATTTGAATGCAAGATCAAGTGGGAGTTCACCGACACAAATTTTGTGTCACTTTGTCCCTTAGGTTGAGACCTTTTGACACACTTGTTTCGGCTAACAAGTGTGGTCAAATTAGTTGGCTAATGTTGTGCACTTATTATGTTTGTGTGGTTGTTTGTTATTTTGTCATGTGGATGCTCAAAACTTACAACTTAATGACATACATAAAAATTAAAAATTGGTTCTAAAATTGACATTAACTTGGCAAATTAAAATGGGTTTTATTAAAAGTTAATGGTTATAATTATAAAAATGGATTTTATAAAGAACCTTGAAATATGGATTTCAAAATTCATTATGGTACATAGTTTTTAACTAGAATATAAAAACTCAAACGACCCTTTAAAAACAAGTTAAAACGCCATCTTTTATACAACACTTAATTATTTGGGAACTCTTTGTAGGATAAAGGTCACCTAACTACCTTGAGGGAACTTATAAGTTAAGGTAAATTTAATATACTTATGGGATAAAGGTCACCTAACCACTTGTATATATAAATTTACATGTGTGTGTAAGTAGACAACTTGATTTGGAAGCCATGTGATTAGGGTCACCGAAGCATGGTAACCAAAGGCGTTGATGGGATTAAACATGCGACTTAATATAAGATATTAAATCAGTCCCATACCACTAGAAATTGTAAAGTGTTGCAATTGTCAAACGTTGACTACCTTGTTAATTTAGATCATGGGATAAAGGTCACCTAACCATCATTTAAATGTAACATTGGATTCTAGATTTTAATTATTAATTGTCCATGAGACATAAAAGGGTATTAACAATTAAAATTTATATTTGATATCGAAAATACTAATAAAGGACCTTGTTAATTTTGTAGATGGCCGCTAACAATGCAATTAACCCCAACCAAAACGTCCATAATTTTTCACTAAGATCCATTCTTGAAAGGGATCGTCTCAACCAAAACAACTTTGTGGATTGGTTTCGTAACTTGAGAATTGTTCTCAAGCATGAAAAGAAATCCTATGTGTTAGACGATCCTATTCCCGATGAGCCCGAAGAAGGGGATGTTGAAGCCTTTAATGATTGGGTTAAATATACTGAGGACTCCGTGCTAGTTAGTTGCCTCATGTTAGCGAGTATGACTCCCGAACTCCAAAAGGAGTTCGAGCACCATGGGGCATACGACATGATTACCCAACTTAAGGAAATGTTCCAACAAAAGGCAAGGGTAGAGCGCTTCGAAACGGTTCGAGCGCTTCATGCATGTCGCATGGATGATTCACAATCCGTCTCAACTTATGTTCTTAAAATGAAAAGTTACATTGATCGCCTCGAAAGACTAAATTGTCCCGTTTCAACCGAGTTGGCTACGGATTTGATCCTCAACTCCTTATCTAAGAGATTTGAAACTTTTGTGTTAAATTATAACATGAACGGATGGGACAAGACCGTTTCTGAGCTCCATGGGATGCTCAAAACGGCCGAGGCTAGCATGGGAAGAAAAGTTCAACCCGTTCTCATGATCAATGAAGGCGGAAAGAAAAGGACCAACCCCGGACCAAAGGCAAATGTTGCTAAAGGAAAGGGAAACTTCAAAAGGAACATCAAAGGAAAGGGAAATGCAAAAATGGAAACCCAAAAACCGAAGAAGCAAAAGGTTGCTGTCAATGACCCATGCTTTGAGTGTGGGGAGGTAGGACATTGGAAACGTAATTGTCCAACCTATCTCAAAGAGTTGAAAGCTAAGAGGGATGCGGAGCATACCTCAGGTACAATATTTATGATATATATTGAGCTTAATAATATTTTTTCTTACATATGGGTATTGGATACCGGATGTGGAACTCATATTTGTAATATGTTACAGGGTTCATAAGAAAGAAGCACATCAAGAAAGGGGACATTAGTCTCTTTATGGGCAATGGTGCGAAAGTACAAGTTGAAGCTCAAGGAGACTATCTTTTGAAACTTCCAAGTGGTTTGGAAATTGTATTGAACAATGTTTTGTATGCACCAAGTTTGACTAGGAGCATTATTTCTGTTTCCCGTTTAAGACATGTTGGATATGATTTTAATTTTGTTAACAATAATATCCATGTTTCTATGAATGATGTATTTTATTTTAAAGCCATGCCTTTAAATGGTATTTATGAATTGGTTCATGAAAACACAACATATGATAACTCAATGTACCAAGCTACCACCAAGAAACTTAAATTAGATTTAAGTGAAACCTATATTTGGCATTGTCGTCTTGGCCATATAAATAAGAATCGCATACTAACACTTCAAAAGAATGGTCTTTTGAAAACAAAATCAAATGATTCATTTGATATATGTGAATCTTGTTTACAAGGCAAGATGACTAAAGCACCTTTCAATGGCACTAATGAAAGGGCGAAAGATTTATTAGGTATCATACATTCGGATGTATGTGGTCCTTTTAAGCCAATGACTAGGAATGGTGAAAGATACTTCATTACATTCACCGATGACTATAGTCGTTACGGTTATGTATACTTGTTAAAACACAAGTATGAAGCTTTTGAAATGTTCAAAACTTTCAAGAATGAAGTAGAAAACCAACTCAGCAAGTCAATAAAAATTCTTCGTTCTGATAGAGGAGGTGAATACCTAAGTGATGCCTTTCAAGATCATCTTAGAAGTTGTGGAATCATCTCACAACTAACTCCACCTGGAACACCACAACATAATGGTGTGTCTGAAAGGAGGAATCGAACCCTATTAGATATGGTTCGTTCCATGATGAGCAAAAGCTCACTACCTCTATCATTTTGGGGTTATGCCATAATCTCTGCTGCCCGAATTTTAAATATGGCTCCCACCAAGAAAGTGGAGAAAACACCTTTTAAAATATGGCATGGAAGAGTTCCATCTTTGTCATACTTAAAGGTATGGGGTTGTGAGGCTTATGTAAGACATGATGCCTCAAGCAAATTAGAGCCCCGATCCACTAAATGTATTTTTGTAGGATATCCTAAAGATGATTTAGGATATTATTTCTACAATCCTAATGAGCAAAATGTATTTGTTGCTCGAAAGGCTGAGTTCTTGGAAACTAAATTCCTTATGGAAGGAACTAGTTCTAGAACAGTGGAACTTGAAGAAGATCAAGAACCACAAACAGATACACGCTTGATTGACACTAGTATTCAACAAAAGGATGTTGAAGATGATCAAAGAGTTGATCAAGACACACAAAACGTTCGTAGATCTGGTAGAGCTACTTATCCACCTGAGAGATATGGATTTCTCGTGGATGAATGCTGTTAGTGCATATTTGGCATAACATCAAAATTCAAATTTATCTCTTGTTTTGATTATGACAATAATATACACAGGAATGCAAAATGCATTGAACTACAACTTATATATATACTAGCAGTTTTTTTTTTTTTTTTTTTTTTTTTTTTTTTTTTTTTTATATATACTAGCAGTTCAATTCTTCCCGTTAGCTTCAAGCCAAATTAAGTTTTGATAAAAATGCAAAAGATTGCACTGCCCAGCACACGGACGCTTCCACGGATCGTCCGTGGGAGAGTCCGTGAATAACTTAGAAAGTTTTTTTTGCAGATTACTCATTCACCCAGCACACGGACGCTCCCACGGATCGTCCGTGGTGCGTCCGTGAACCTTCTGATCAGTTCTTACACTTTGTTAGTAAGTCAAGATCTACATATCCAAATGGTCTAATATTGATAGGATATGACTTATACAACATCTTAAGAGTAACCATTTCATCAGAATTCACATCCGAACATTTTGGATGCACGGACGATCTCACGGACGCACGTCCGTGGAAGCGTCCGCCAAATACTTGTTCAAATATTGCTCAAAACTAAAACTGCACAGAGCACGGACGCTCCCACGGATCGTCCGTGGTGCGTCCGTGAAAGCTTCTGTCCAAATTCACACTTTGTTAACAAGTCAAGATCTACATATCCAAATGGTCTAATATTGATAGGATATGACTTATACAACATCTTAAGAGTAACCATTTCATCAGAATCCACATCCGAACATTTTGAATGCACGGACGATCTCACGGACGCACAAGCGTCCGTCCGTGCCTGAACTGGGTGCAGAATATAAGAATGTTTTTATCCCCACTTGACTTTACTCTTCCCCAAAACATTCTCTGCACTCTCTCTTTGACCCATACCTGCTCTCATCCTTCCCAAGAACAACTTGTAAGTCAATTAACTCTATCTCTACTTCTATCTATGTTTAATCAATTCTCATTATCTTGATTCAGAGCTTAACAAGTTGATTCATTGTTTAATCTAGTTGAATTCAAAATTTATAACTAGTTAATCAAGATACAAACAAATGGGTATTATTACTATGAATTGATTATACAACTATACATATAAATATACATATAGTTACAGATTTCTGAAATCAACACATGAGGAATAATTCTTGATAACAATGTATGAATATGTTCTATAAAGAAACAAAGCATGCTTGTGTTGCTAAAGTTAAAGATAGGGAGCAAATGGTATAAGCTCCAGACATGTTTGAATCAGTTCAGGAATAAAGATGAAGATGCCAAAGCAAGCTAGCTGTACAGGGACGCTCCTGCTGAGTATTTTATTCTCACGGACGCAGTGACGGACGCTCAGCGTCCGTCCGTGCATACTACTGCTTCTCTCTTCTTGCTTATTTAAAGGATACTTGATGATTGTTGTACTCACCTCTTGCACCTGCAAAAACATCAAGTATACTTACAAGTGAATATCAACTTACATATCTATTTTCATTTGTTAGAAATTAGCAAGAGAGCATTGTAGTGAGAATTTATACATATTCATATACACACTACATTTGTAACATTCTTCATACTAGTGAGTGTGAAGAACTTGATATAAGGTCTTAGTGTAGGCCTTGTTGTTTCTCTAGTGGTTAGAGAACTAGCTATTCTTGAAGTGTCAAGAACCCTTGATTCCTAGTGGTTAGGAATTGGTGATAGCATTTGTACTACGGATACTCTACCGGTTTTAGAGACTATAGTGCAGCAACTCTTGGTTAGTGAACCAAGGAGTGGATTAAGGCGAATTCGTTAACATTCGCCCCAACCACTATACATCGTGGTGTTGTGTTTGGTGATATCCTTCTTACTCTAATCTCTTACTTATCTATTTACTTGTATTGTAAGTTCTATAGCACAATCAAAGCTTCAAATTAAGTATAAGTTGAATAATTTTTTAAAAAATCGAAAAAGAGGGTAAATCTATTCAACCCCCCCTTCTAGATTTCCTTACAATTGGTATCAGAGCAAGTTGCTCAAATTTTAACATAAACCTTCAAAAAATTCGAGTTTGAATCCATGGAACAAAAAGGTTATAACTATAATGAAGGGTGTTCAATGCAAAGACCTCCTCTTCTTGAAGCGGATGGTTTTTGCTATTGGAAACAACGTTTTGAAACTTATGTTTGTGCTAAAGATATAGAACTATGGGAAAGGATTGAGTCGGGTGACTATGAACCAAAAATCTATTCGGTAGAACAAAAGAAATACCTACCCGTTGAAAAATCGGCTTGGACCACCGAACACAAACAACAAATGGCTAAAAACCATGAAGCTAAACTTATCTTATATAATGCCTTGCCTAGAAAAGAATATGAAAGAGTCTTTATGTGTAAAAGTGCTAAGGAAGCTTGGGACACTCTTGTTGTCACTCATCAAGGGAATGCCCAAGTCATAGAAAATAAAATAGACTTACTAGTAGGACAATATGAACAATTCATCATCAAGGATGATGAAAAAATAGATGTAGGATATTCTAGATTTAACACTATTTGCACAAGTTTGAAAGCTCTAGGTACAACCTATACAAGCAAGCAATATATTCGGAAGTTTCTAAGAGCTCTACCATCAAAATGGAGACCCAAGGTGACGGCTATAGATGAAGCTCAAGACTTTGAGAAATTAACTCTTGATGAGTTAATAGGAAATCTCAAGGTTCATGAAGTGCTATTAGAAAAAGATGAAGAGATAGCCAAACTAAAGAAGGATAAGTTCAAATCCATTGCTCTTAAGGCTAAACATAGCCTTGAGACATCTTGTGAAGAAGATGATGATGAAGGGCTTGATATTGATGATGAAGAGCTAGCATGTGTAGTAAGAAACTTCAAAAGATTCTTCAAAAGAAATGGCAAGTTTGTTAGATCTCCTCAAAGTGACTCAAGAAAGCCACAATTTGATGAAAAGAAGAAAATAACCCGAAAATGCTTTAATTGTGGTGACCCTAATCACTTGGTAAGTGATTGTCCAAATAAAAAGCAAGAAAGAGCTTATATTGGAGGTGCTTGGGATGATGAAGAATGTGAGGAGGAAGAAGCTCAAGAAAAGTGCTTAATGGCCTTCAATGGAATGGGAAGCAAAGATGGTGCATGGAGTGATAGTGATGATGAAGACACCAACCATTGCCTCGTTGGACAAAACGACGATGAGGTACTTTCCGATTGTGAATATTCTATTGAAAACCTAGAAAATGACTATGAAAAACTTGTCACACTTTGTGCTAGATTTGGCACTCAAAATAAAACTTTGAATTCAGAAAACCTATCACTAAAACTTGAACTTGAAAAACAAACCAAAGAGCTAGCTATTTGGAAAGACAAAGTCAAAAACTTAGAAAAAGAATTATACTTTGAAAAATTCTCAAAAAGTAGTGAAAAGTTAGATGACATGCTTGGAAAGCAAAAGACCTCAAACAATAAAGGAGGAATAGGGTATACACATGAATCTGCAGCTATAAGTCATAAACCAATTGTGTTTGTTAAACAACAAAATGTAGAACCTGCTGAAACAAATCTGACCAGAGCACGGACGCAGACACGGACGATCCGTGAAAGCGTCCGTGCTGAAACACTGACCAGAGCACGGACGCAGACACGGACGATCCGTGAAAGCGTCCGTCTGAACTCTGCACAACAGAATGACTATAGAAATATGTTCAGACCACGGACGAAGCCACGGACGATCCGTGGAAGCGTCCGTATACCCTCTGACCAGAAACTCAGAAATGTTAACACATACCAATCAACCGTTAACCCATCAAGGATGTTTGAAAATACAAGAAAACAGTATCAAAGTTCAAACAAACTTGGAATTGGGTATCAAAGGGACTTTGAAACACCATATCATTATGGCACATTAAAACAACAAGTTAAAATAGTACAACGATGGGTTAAAATAGGCATATTTACCACTAACAATCCTGGACCCATGAAACATTGGGTACCAAGTTCTTGAATTTAAATACAACTTTGTAGGTATGCCTCAAAAGCTCCACCAATGAAAATACGGAGACCATTGAGGATGACGATTGGATTGTTGATAGTGGTTGCTCAAAGCACATGACGGGTGATCGTCAAATGTTCTCATCTTACACTACCTATGATGGTGGTGACGTCATCTTTGGTAGTGACCTTAAAGGAAAGATCATCGGTAAAGGTAGCATCTCTCACGAAACCATTACTTTTAATAAAGTCTTGCATGTTAGGAATCTTGCTTTCAATTTGCTAAGTGTAGGCAAATTATGTGATAAAGGATTGAGAGTCTATTTTGATAAAAATAACACGAATATACTCAAACAAGGAGAAGTCATAATTAAAGGTAAAAGAAAACATGGAATATATACATGTAAACTTAGTGACTCCAAGAAAATAGATATTTGTCTTGCCACCATACATGACACCTCCACCTTGTGGCATAGAAGATTAGGACATGCTAATATGAAACAACTCCACAAATTGTCATCTATGGACCTTGTTAGAGACCTTCCAAAATTAAAATTTGACTACCATTTTTGTGATGCATGTAAAGTAGGAAAACAAGTTCAATCAAGTCATAAACCTAAAAATATGATTTCAACTAAAAAGTGTCTAGAACTATTACATATGGATCTATTTGGGCCCACACCTATTCAAAGCTATGGAGGAAACTTCTACACCTTAGTAATAGTTGATGACTACTCTAGGTACACTTGGACATTCTTCCTAAAACATAAAAATGAGGCTTTTGAACAATTTAAAATCTTTGGAAGAAAAATACAAAATAAACTTAGTTGTTCAATAGTGTCTATACGAACCGACCATGGTAGAGAATTTGACAATGAGACACAATTTGGTGAGTTTTGTGATAAACATGGGGTAACCCATAATTTTTCAGCACCGCGCACACCTCAATCAAATGGGGTTGTTGAGAGGAAAAATAGAACACTACAAGAAATGAGTAGGACTATGCTTAATGAACAATCCGTTCCTCAAAAATTTTGGAGTGATGCCGTAGCCACGTCTTGTTATATACTTAATAGAGTCATCCTAAGACCCTTAATGAACAAGACTCCATATGAGATATTAAATGGAAAGAAACCAACATTAAGTCACTTTAGAGTTTTTGGTTGTAAATGCTTTATTTTAAATAAAAAGGAATATCTAACAAAATTTGATCCTAAAGCTTATGAAGGTGTCTTTTTAGGATATTCCCCAACTAGTAAAGCCTATAGAGTGTTAAATAGAACAACAAATGTAATTGAAGAATCTCTTGATATAACATTTGATGAATCGGAACCTAAAAAGTTACCATTGGTAGATGATGATATAATTGAGGAAGAAGCAATAGCTACACCACAAAATATTAAAACCTCTCTAGAGATTGCTCCTCAACTAGAACCCATTAAAGATGTTAAAGAAGTAAAAGATCATCCTATAGGTCAAATAATTGGTAACATAGATCAACGCACAACTAGGTCTCAAGTAGGAAATGAAAGTCTTGCTCTAATATCTACCATTGAACCCAAGAACATTAAAGAAGCAATTATAGATGAAAATTGGGTAAAAGCTATGCAAGAAGAACTTGATCAATTTAAAAGAAATGATGTATGGGAATTGGTTGTTACACCTAGTGAACACACAATCATAGGAACAAGATGGGTCTTTAGAAACAAACTTGATGAAAATGGGAACGTAGCTAGAAACAAAGCTAGACTAGTAGCACAAGGGTATAATCAACAAGAAGGAATAGACTATGATGAAACTTTTGCTCCGGTTGCTAGATTAGAATCCATTAGAATCTTACTTGCTTATGCATGTGCTAAAAACTTCAAACTATATCAAATGGATGTTAAAAGTGCTTTTCTAAATGGAATCATAAATGAAGAAGTATATGTTCGTCAACCACCCGGTTTTGAAAATAAAGAAAGACCTAATGATGTGTTTAAACTTAAAAAGGCCCTATATGGTCTTAAACAAGCACCTAGGGCTTGGTATGATAGGCTAAAATCTTTCTTGATTGAACATGACTATGTGATGGGTATGGTAGATAACACTCTATTTGTGAAAAGAAATGAACATCATATTATTATTGTGCAAATATATGTTGATGATATAGTGTTTGGCTCCACCGATAAGATTCTATGTGATGAATTTTCTAAACTTATGCATGATGAATTTGAAATGAGCATGATGGGTGAACTAAATTTCTTTCTAGGGTTGCAAATTAAACAACTTGAAGATGGCATTTTTATTAATCAATCCAAATATATTAAAGAAATGCTTAAGAAATTTGACATGGAAAATGCTAAACCACTAGATACACCTATGTCCACCACAACTAAACTTTATCAAAATGAAGATGAAACACCTATGGATAGTACTAAATACCGAGGCATGATAGGTAGTCTCTTGTACCTTACCGCTAGTAGACCCGATATTATGTATAGTGTTTGTTTATGTGCTAGATTTCAAGAAAAACCTAAAACATCTCACTATGAAGCGGTTAAAAGAATTTTTAGATATCTAAAAGGAACTACATACCTAGGTTTATGGTATCCAAAGTCCACCGGTGTGGATATTATGTGCTTTGCGGATTCGGATATGGGTGGGTCACTTGTTGATAGAAAGAGTTGTTGAAATATTAGCTTTCAAACAATATGATAATTACACAGAATTAATTATCACGGGGTTAATTGAAATATTACAAATTATATACTTCACTATAATAAAGATATGGATTAATGTATATTACCACCTGTAATAGTTGATCACAAACACTGATCTGCACGGATAGAACTCCTGTCCTTAAAGGAAATTACGCGCTCTAACGGCTGTAAGCTTCAGCGTAAAACCCCAGGATTTAATGCAGAATGCTGTTTATTTCTACAGCTTAGAAATAAGCAATAAATGCAAAGTTGATTACTTGGAAACAAGAACTATAAAAGTTGCAGAATATAGTAAGAATGAGGAGATGAAGTTATTGTGTGTTTAGCCCTTTCCTCATGAGTCCTATTTATAGGACCAGGCTAATCAAGTCTTGCCAATTTCATGAAGTGGAGCTGAGTCATAATACACCAACTCTCTAATCAGTCAAAAAGAAAGGCCCCATGCATGAGTCATAATATTCCTGGTGATAATGACTCCAATAATGAAGTTCGTCACCCCATATGTAAGCCTTCTAGAACTGATCCAGGGTGCTGCAGTTGACCATTGACTTGTTGACCCGAGCCAAAATTTCCCGAGCCTAGCCAAAACATAAATGCGGCTCAACCGCGGCGTAGCGAGCGTGCGAAGTGCCAAGTGCGCCTAAATCGCGCCAATTCGCGAACCTCGCGTCTCGACGTCCACAGCCACGGCTAGGCGCGCGTGTGGGCATGGCCCAAGTCTAGGCCCAACCAACTCTTTTGGTAGTCCATGTAAGTCAAGTCCTTATAAACTAGCAAAACTTTCATTCCCCTTCCAATGTGGGACAAAGGTTACATGTCAACTTGCAAATTTACCTTCCTACACATTAAATTTCCAACAATCCCCCACCAAGTTGGAATGTTTCCTTTCATTCAGACAGATAATGTTACTAAGGTGTCACGAAGATTAAACCCGTTTAATGAAGATAAACAAGAAGAGATCGATTCAATGGTATCCTTAGGATTTAAACCAAGAACCTGGTGACCCCTTCGGTTTACCCCCACACATAACCTGTCATCTTTGCGTTCTCACTGAGCGCGAATATGGCCATGCGCTATAAATCCTTTTCATGACCCTCTAGAAGATAAACCACTTATCTTCATTTGAGGCGGCACCACCTCTAGATCAGATAGGCAAAGTTTCACAACATCTACATTGCTTAGATGCCTCCATAAACTTTGTTAAGAGTCTTAGCTCAACCTTTTCTCGGCAATGACGTACTATCATATACCTCACATGGATCTATCAAAATTGATAGTACCTTCTATCATATAATGACTTCGTTGTTACCCTTTAAACTTGTGAATTAGGAGCACTAAAACCAAGTTGGGTTTCCATCATTAATGATTCTATTGTGGTTTCAGACCCATGTCTCTCGTGGTAGTTACTACCAAATCTCTCGTCAGAGGTTTGGTAAGAGGATCTGCCAAGTTCCTACTTGTCTTGACATAGACAACTTTGATGGTACCACTTTCAATTTGTTGTCTCACAAAATTATGTCGGAGTCCGATATGTCTTGATTTCCCATTATACACTGCGTTGTATACTTTGGACAGTGTGGCCTCACTGTCACAATATATGGGAACTGACGATATCGGGATATCCCACAACTGAATATCCAGAAGTAGATCTCTAATCCATTCTGCCTCCTTGCTTGCAGCAGCTAAAGCAATAAACTCGGCCTCCATCGTCGAGTGAGCTATACATGTCTGTTTCTTGCTCATCCAAGAAATAGCTCCTCCAGCTAGAGTATAAATCCACCCACTTGTAGATTTAGAGTCACTCGTGTGATCAATCCAGCTAGCATCAGAATACCCTTCTAGTATTCTAGGAGAAGACTTGTATGTTAATTCTAGGGTGCTTGTTCTCTTCAAATAACCAAATACCCTTCCAACTGCCTTCCAGTGCTCAATATCTGGATTGACAGTATACTGACTGAGTTTGCTTACAGCGAAAGCAATGTCAGGGCGAGTACAATGTGTAGCATACATCATGCTACCAATAGCACTTGCATACTCTAGTTGAGCCACAGCTCTTCCAGAGTTCACTTTTAGTTTCACACTTGGATCAAAAGGAGTGTTATACTCTTTAAAATTCAAGTGTTGAAACTTTGTCAATACTTTCTCTATGTAATGAGATTGACACAGAGAAATTTGACTTCCGTCTCTTTTCACTTTAATACCTAGTATAGTATCTACCTCTCCGAGATCTTTCATCTTAAAGTTCGAGGATAGATATTTCTTTGTCTCAGAAATACCATCTAAGTGATTGCTAATGATCAACATATCATCAACATAGAGACATATTACTATGGTATATTCTGCTTTGCATTTTGTATAAATGCATCTGTCAGCACTACTATGCTGAAACCCGAAAGCAGTTACAGTGGTGTCAAATCTCTCATGCCACTGTTTAGGAGCTTGTTTCAAACCATAGAGAGATTTAATAAGTCTACACACTTTACTCTCTTGTCCGGGTACAACAAACCCTTCAGGTTGCTCCAAGTAAATCTCCTCTTTTAGATACCCATTAAGAAAGGCTGTCTTCACATCCATTTGATGAATGTACAATCCTTTCAATGCAGAAATTGCTATGAGAGTTCTAATAGAACTAATCCTAGCAACTGGTGCATAGGTATCAAAATAGTCGATTCCTTCTCTCTGCCTGAATCCCTTAGCAACTAATCTTGCTTTATAGGCAGAAATGGATCCATCTGGATGATACTTTCTCTTGAAAATCCATTTGGATCCTATGGGTTTCTTTCCCTTGGGTAGATCAGCTAACTCCCAAGTTCCATTTCCCATAATTGAATCCATTTCATCATTGATAGCTTCCTTCCACAAAGGAGCATCCCTTGATAACATGGCTTCACTGTAGGTTTTAGGATCATCATCCAAATTAATGGCGAATATGACTTGACTCGTCACATGCTTTTGTGTTCCTTCAACCAGATAAGAAACGAAATCATCTCCTAGATTCTTTTCTTTTCTAGCCCTTGTACTTCTCCTTGGTTCTTCAACAACTTTTGAAGATTGAGTCCTATCATGAGAAGTACTTGGGTTGTTGGTGAGGTTGAGTTTTCATCATCTCTAGAAAACTTATCCTCAAAAAATTCCACATCTCCATCTCTGGATTCTACTACTTCTCCTGATTCAACATCCAAAATTCTATAGGCCGTACTATGTGGAGCATATCCTATGAATATGCCTTTCATAGCTCGGTCTCCCAGTTTGGATCTCTTAGGATCAGGTGTTCGATAGTAGGCTACACATCCCCATACTCTGAGATAGTGTAGATTTGGTTTTCTACCTTTCCATAGTTCATATGGACTTGTAGGAATCACACGACTAGTGATTCTATTATGTACATGACAAGCGGTTAATAAAGCTTCCCCCCACATATTATTTGGTAAACCTGATTGATTCAACATACAGTTGACCATCTCTACCAAGGTTCGGTTCTTTCTCTCAGCCAAACCATTCTGCTGGGGAGACCATGGTGCAGTCCTTTCATGTATGATACCATTTTCTTCACAAAATGTATCAAACACTTGACTAAAGTATTCTCCGCCTCTATCAGTGCGCAGAATCTTTATGCGTTTCTCATGTTGATTTTCAACCTCAGCCTTATATAATTTAAATGCGTCAAAAGCTTCGTCTTTTGTTCGCAATAAATAAACATATAAATAACGGCTTGAGTCATCACAAAAAGTGATAAAATATCTCTTACCACGGCGGGTAAGGATTCCATTCAGTTCACAAATATCTGAATGAATTAGTTCTAGCAGAGTAGTATTACGTTTAACCTTTGGAAAAGGTTTCTTAGTAAACTTTGATTTTACACAGGTTTCACATTTATCAAAATCTTTATTTTCTAATTTTAGCAAACCTTTTGATTCCATTTTTTCAATGTTTTTAAAATTCGTGTGTGCTAAACGTTTGTGCCATAAAGAAATTGAACAAGCAATATAACCAGAAAATTCAATTGCATTAACATTAAAGTTGAGTGCATTACTAGCCACACTGCTAGTTATGCTGCCAGAACTTTCGCTATCACTATCACTACTAATATCAATAATAGAAACATCATTTCTGGATCCATCACTATCACTACTAATATCAATAATAGAAACATCATTTCTGGATCCATCATGATCAGAAGGTGTATCTTCTTGTAAATCTAGACGATACATACCATGAGTATTAGTCGCTTGTCCAACATAACGGTTGTTGTGAGTAAACCTCACACGACGATTTCGAATCAGGAGTTCATACCCATTTCGATCAAAACTATCAGCAGATACAAGCCCCTTTGTTATTCCTGGAACATGCAACACATCCTGAAGAATAACAGTCTGACCATGTTTGAAATTCAGCTTCACCTTGCCTTTACCTTGGACTTCCACTCGATGTCCATCAGCACATACCACCACAGTCCCGTTTGGAACAGGACCATATGTCATAAAGTGTGCACGGTGTCCACAAACATGCACTGTGGCTCCAGAGTCCAAGAACCAACCCCTTTGTGCTATTACTCGAGTGAGGGAGGAAATCATGTTAACTCCATCAAGGCTCAGAGATGCCACAAGATGTGTAATCTCTTCAACAACATTTGCCGAGCCTTGAACATTACCAGATTTCCTCTGGGAACACTCTCGTGCATAGTGACCAGTCTCTCCGCAGACATGACATTTCCCAGACCTCCCAGACTTCTTGGGTTGATTATTACTCTGGTGAGACTGCTTGAAATCTTTATTGTTCGGACCCAAATTCTTCTTGTTCTTGGAGTTATTCCTGCCCTTTCGACCAGAACCAGAACCCCTTGATGACAGTTGGTTGACAGTTGATCCGACTTTGCTCTTTCCCTTGTCTCTGTTGCGAGTTTCCTCCTCAATTCGGAGGTGTTTCAGCAACTCATCTATAGAGTAGTCCTCGGACTTATGCATCATTCTTTTAGAGAAATCCTTCCAGGACGGAGGTAGTTTTGCAATAATAACCCCCACCTGGAAGAGTTCCGGTAAAATGATTGCAAGAGCAGTCAACTTGTTGACCAATACTTGGAGTTCATGCACTTGCTCCAAGATTGGCTTGTCATCCACCATTTGATAGTCCAAGTATTTGGCAATAAGATACTTGTTAGTACCTTCTTCATGAGCCTTATACTTGAGCTCCAAAGCTTTCCAGAGGTCTCTTGGATTTGTTATCGGCGCATACAAATCATAGAGACGATCAGAAAGAGAGTTCTTGATATGGCCAAGACAAAGATCTTCAGCCTCCTTGCGAAGGATCCTTTGCTTTTCCAGATCAGCAATAGCCCTCTGATCTGGTTCCATTCCTGCTTGAGGAATTGGATTGGCTGGAATTGGGGCCAAGTTTGGGTCCAATACCTCATAGAGCTTTAGAAGTACCAGCATGAACTTCACCTTGTCAGCCCATCGAGAATAGTTCTGACCATCGAATCTGTCCAGCTTGACAAATTCTTGATTCATGATTCTTAAGTTGGTAGAAGTACCAGTGGTCTCCATTAATCTGTAATAACTCAATTAATTTCCTTTAAGATTGTTGAAAATATTAGCTTTCAAACAATATGATAATTACACATAATAATTATCACGAGGTTAATTGAAATATTACAAATTATATACTTCACTATAATAAAGATATGGATTAATGTATATTACCACCTGTAATAGTTGATCACAAACACTGATCTGCACGGATAGAACTCCTGTCCTTAAAGGAAATTACGCGCTCTAACGGCTGTAAGCTTCAGCGTAAAACCCCAGGATTTAATGCAGAATGCTGTTTATTTCTACAGCTTAGAAATAAGCAATAAATGCAAAGTTGATTACTTAGAAACAAGAACTATAAAAGTTGCAGAATATAGTAAGAATGAGGAGATGAAGTTATTGTGTGTTTAGCCCTTTCCTCATGAGTCCTATTTATAGGACCAGGCTAATCAAGTCTTGCCAATTTCATGAAGTGGAGCTGAGTCATAATACACCAACTCTCTAATCAGTCAAAAAGAAAGGCCCCATGCATGAGTCATAATATTCCAAGTGATAATGACTCCAATAATGAAGTTCGTCACCCCATATGTAAGCCTTCTAGAACTGATCCAGGGTGCTGCAGTTGACCATTGACTTGTTGACCCGACCATTGACTTGTTGACCTTCTAGAACTGATCCAGGGTGCTTTGACTTGTTGACCCGCATTGACTTGTTGACCCGAGCCAAAATTTCCCGAGCCTAGCCAAAACATAAATGCGGCTCAACCGCGGCGTAGCGAGCGTGCGAAGTGCCAAGTGCGCCTAAATCGCGCCAATTCGCGAACCTCGCGTCTCGACGTCCACAGCCACGGCTAGGCGCGCGTGTGGGCATGGCCCAAGTCTAGGCCCAACCAACTCTTTTGGTAGTCCATGTAAGTCAAGTCCTTATAAACTAGCAAAACTTTCATTCCCCTTCCAATGTGGGACAAAGGTTACATGTCAACTTGCAAATTTACCTTCCTACACATTAAATTTCACTCGTTGATAGAAAGAGTACTAGTGGTATTTGTGCTTTTATTGGTTTATGTCTTACCTCTTGGTTTTCTAAAAAGCAAACATCCGTTGCATTATCCACCACCGAGGCCGAATATGTGGCCGCCGGTAGGGCTTGTACTCAAGTCTTATGGATGAAACAAATGTTTGTAGACTATAATGAACATTTAAAAGAAATACCCATTATGTGTGATAACAAGAGTGCAATTGATCTTAGTAAAAATCCAGTTTTGCACTCAAGAACTAAGCACATTGAAATAAGACATCACTTTCTAAGGGATAATGTGCAAAAAGGGAACATTGTTATTGAAAAGGTTGACACAACCGAAAATGTCGCTGACATCTTTACAAAAGCTTTGAAAAAGGAAACATTCGAAACCATGCGATTGGGGTTGGGTATGATGGAATTAAACTCAATTGAATCACAAAAGTAAAATACAGTGACATCACGGACGCACCACGGATCGTCCGTGAGATCGTCCGCCCTCTGACCACTTTCCTACAGTACACGGTACAAACACGCGGACGATGAGCGACCGCAAGAGCGTCCGTATGATCGTCCGTCCGCTCTCTGATTGGCTTTTAAGACCCCCAATCATTCATCTCTTCCTTCTTTCTACACCTACCACGATCCCCAAATCAATTTTTAGAGTTTTAGGCTGTGAATTCATACGAATCCATCTCTTCTTCATCTTCTAATTCATCAATCAAGGTAATCTTCTTCTATTATTCTTCTATACTATATTTCTAGGGTTTGCAACTTTAGGGTTTGTTCTTATCTCGCATATTACATTTTGTAAGTTATATCTTCTGGTCATATAATGCACATTAAGTTAGGATTTCACTTACCCACGTTAGGATTACACTTTAAATTTTTTTTTCGTTGCATATCATTAACTAAGTTTGTGAAAACCATCATATCGCAACTATTATTGCTTACTCCTAGGTGTGCCACTGCATTAGAGGTATTTATTTCATTGTATGCATATTTTCAAACATCAAATTCTTTGAAACAATTTTTTCCAGTGCACGGACGCTCCCACGGATCATCCGTGGTGCGTCCGTCTGCACACTGCATTAGAGGTATTTATTCATTGTATGCATATTTTCAAACATCAAATTCTTTGAAACAATTTTTTCCAGTGCACGGACGCTCCCACGGATCATCCGTGGTGCGTCCGTCTGCACACTGTATTTTACAAACTTCACTCATACACACACAGAATGTTGCAAAAATCAAAGTAATGATATAAATTGATTATATCTATTCCGATTACGCAACCTTATATCAAAAGACAAACATTGTCTCATTAGGATGGCACATTTGCATGCGAGTCTAGAGTCGAGACAATCACTAGTCGACATAGTCATTCATATAGGCACACACACCCCTATTTTGGTTCAAATCTTTGTTAACCTTAAAATTTTGTATTTAGGAAATGGCTGAACCACAATCATTAATCACCGTTCGAAATCTTACCGCCGATGAGAAAAGAACACATAGAAACCACCTCAAAGCCCTACGAAAGCGACAACTTCATGATGGTCGCCGGGTAGACTTAAATGCCCTTCCGGCATTGCCACGAGAGCCTTTAGGGATAACCATTGGGATGCCTTCCTTGATCTTCATGGCCCGGTCTATGATGATCTTGTCCGTGAGTTCTATGCATCCTTTCATCTCCATGAAGAAATGGAGGTAGAAACACGGGCTACTTCTCAAACCATCACCTTTGCCTTTGACAAAGACCACTACTCTATGCCTTTGAGCATCTTTGCCAATTATCTTGGTGTTCCAAACACCGGGTATCAATTCTATTCCACCGGACAAAGTCTTTTGTCTCTAGAAATGATGCCCTTTCACTACTTTGTGAAAATCCAAATGAAATCATCAATGAGGTGTACACAAGCAACCTCAAAGCCCCTCATGATGTCCGGTACAAAATCATTGATTGGAACCTAATCAACAAACATGGAAATCATAACGAGGTACCCGCTTCCGGGGTCGCCTTTCTCTATTGCCTTCACCACCACATCCCCGTTGATATTGGCTACTTTATAGCCATGAGAATGTCCGGCCTAGTCACTAACAACAATAGGCGCCTTCCTTGTAGTATGCTCCTCAATAATCTCTTTAGAAACCTTCAATTACCTCTTGGGAATCCTAGAGTCATCAAAGCCACTCCACTTGATGCTCTCACCATGAAGCGTATGACATCAAAACGCCCAAGGGAGGATGAAGAAGATGAGGAACATGAGGAAGAAAACATTCACCGGGCAACCGATCAAGGGGGAGCTAGTGGAAGTGGGGCGGGCAATGTGGTAGGCGATGATGATCCATTCTATCGACTCTCGAGCTCTCAAAAGCTTGATCATCTATACCGGGAGCAAGGCACCATCAAAAAGCTACTCCTAAAGATCGCAAGCAAGCTTGGATGTGCCGGGTCACCGCCTCGTGATTGAAAGACATGATTTCTTAACCTTTGATCTATGTGTTGAACAATTGCTACATTTACTTTTATTATGGTAGGGATTTGATTTGCTTGCTCTCATGCTAGATGCTTGATCTTATATGTTTACATGCTATAGGGTAGATATTTGCTCTTGTGTGCTTACATCTCTTGGTTTACATATAGCTTTAGCATTTCCACCTTCAAGGATGAACCTCTACCTTAGGGGAGCCTCTTTCAAGGGGGAGCTTACATCTTGCATGGTTCTTATTGTGTTCACACAATATGCCCTTTTTGGTTTGACAAAGGGGGAGAAGCATAGGTATGTATTGTTAACGAAGTTGGTTTAAAGTCTCATTACATTTTGCATACCTATGTACATTATTGTCATTCTCAAAAAGGGGGAGATTGTTAGTGCATATTTGGCATAACATCAAAATTCAAATTTATCTCTTGTTTTGATTATGACAATAATATACACAAGAATGCAAAATGCAATGAACTACAACTTATATATATACTAGCAGTTCAATTCTTCCCGTTAGCTTCAAGCCAAATTAAGTTTTGATAAAAATGCAAAAGATTGCACTGCCCAGCACACGGACGCTTCCACGGATCGTCCGTGGGAGAGTCCGTGAATAACTTAGAAAGTTTTTTTTGCAGATTACTCATTCACCCAGCACACGGACGCTCCCACGGATCACGGATCGTCCGTGGTGCGTCCGTGAACCTTCTGATCAGTTCTTACACTTTGTTAGTAAGTCAAGATCTACATGTCCAAATGGTCTGATATTAATAAGATATGACTTATACATCATCCTAAGATTAATCATTTCATCAGAATTCACATTCTAAAAATGTAGTTTCACGGACGACCCCACGGACGCACAAGCGTCCGTCCGTAAGCGTCCGTCAAATACTTGTTCAAATATTGCTCAAAACTAAAACTGCACAGAGCACGGACGCTCCCACGGATCGTCCGTGGTGCGTCCGTGAAAGCTTCTGTCCAAATTCACACTTTGTTAACAAGTCAAGATCTACATATCCAAATGGTCTAATATTGATAGGATATGACTTATACAACATCTTAAGAGTAACCATTTCATCAGAATCCACATCCGAACATTTTGAATGCACGGACGATCTCACGGACGCACAAGCGTCCGTCCGTGCCTGAACTGGGTGCAGAATATAAGAATGTTTTTATCCCCACTTGACTTTACTCTTCCCCAAAACATTCTCTGCACTCTCTCTTTGACCCATACCTGCTCTCATCCTTCCCAAGAACAACTTGTAAGTCAATTAACTCTATCTCTACTTCTATCTATGTTTAATCAATTCTCATTATCTTGATTCAGAGCTTAACAAGTTGATTCATTGTTTAATCTAGTTGAATTCAAAATTTATAACTAGTTAATCAAGATACAAACAAATGGGTATTATTACTATGAATTGATTATACAACTATACATATACTAGCAGTTCAATTCTTCCCGTTAGCTTCAAGCCAAATTAAGTTTTGATAAAAATGCAAAAGATTGCACTGCCCAGCACACGGACGCTTCCACGGATCGTCCGTGGGAGAGTCCGTGAATAACTTAGAAAGTTTTTTTTGCAGATTACTCATTCACCCAGCACACGGACGCTCCCACGGATCGTCCGTGGTGCGTCCGTGAACCTTCTGATCAGTTCTTACACTTTGTTAGTAAGTCAAGATCTACATGTCCAAATGGTCTGATATTAATAAGATATGACTTATACATCATCCTAAGATTAATCATTTCATCAGAATTCACATTCTAAAAATGTAGTTTCACGGACGACCCCACGGACGCACAAGCGTCCGTCCGTAAGCGTCCGTCAAATACTTGTTCAAATATTGCTCAAGACTAAAACTGCACAGAGCACGGACGCTCCCACGGATCGTCCGTGGTGCGTCCGTGAAAGCTTCTGTCCAAATTCACACTTTGTTAACAAGTCAAGATCTACATATCCAAATGGTCTAATATTGATAGGATATGACTTATACAACATCTTAAGAGTAACCATTTCATCAGAATTCACATCCGAAATGTTTGGTTTCACGGATGATCCCACGGATGCACAAGCGTCCGTCCGTGCCTGGCTGGGTGCAGAATATAAGAATGTTTTATCCCCACTTGACTTTACTCTTCCCCAAAACATTCTCTGCACTCTCTCTTTGACCCATACCTGCTCTCATCCTTCCCAAGAACAACTTGTAAGTCAATTAACTCTATCTCTACTTCTATCTATGTTTAATCAATTCTCATTATCTTGATTCAGAGCTTAACAAGTTGATTCATTGTTTAATCTAGTTGAATTCAAAATTTATAACTAGTTAATCAAGATACAAACAAATGGGTATTATTACTATGAATTGATTATACAACTATACATATAAATATACATATAGTTACAGATTTCTGAAATCAACACATGAGGAATAATTCTTGATAACAATGTATGAATATGTTCTATAAAGAAACAAAGCATGCTTGTGTTGCTAAAGTTAAAGATAGGGAGCAAATGGTATAAGCTCCAGACATGTTTGAATCAGTTCAGGAATAAAGATGAAGATGCCAAAGCAAGCTAGCTGTACAGGGACGCTCCTGCTGAGTATTTTATTCTCACGGACGCAGTGACGGACGCTTAGCGTCCGTCCGTGCCTACTACTGCTTCTCTCTTCTTGCTTATTTAAAGGATACTTGATGATTGTTGTACTCACCTCTTGCACCTGCAAAAACATCAAGTATACTTACAAGTGAATATCAACTTACATATCTATTTTCATTTGTTAGAAATTAGCAAGAGAGCATTGTAGTGAGAATTTATACATATTCATATACACACTACATTTGTAACATTCTTCATACTAGTGAGTGTGAAGAACTTGATATAAGGTCTTAGTGTAGGCCTTGTTGTTTCTCTAGTGGTTAGAGAACTAGCTATTCTTGAAGTGTCAAGAACCCTTGATTCCTAGTGGTTAGGAATTGGTGATAGCATTTGTACTACGGATACTCTACCGGTTTTAGAGACTATAGTGCAGCAACTCTTGGTTAGTGAACCAAGGAGTGGATTAAGGCGAATTCGTTAACATTCGCCCCAACCACTATACATCGTGGTGTTGTGTTTGGTGATATCCTTCTTACTCTAATCTCTTACTTATCTATTTACTTGTATTGTAAGTTCTATAGCACAATCAAAGCTTCAAATTAAGTATAAGTTGAATATTTTCTTAAAAAATCGAAAAAGAGGGTAAATCTATTCAACCCCCTCTTCTAGATTTCCTTACAAATGCTATATGGTGGTTTCTGATGAACCAACCAACTACCATGATGCAATATCCAAATCAGATTCGGAAAAATGGCTAGAAGCCATGAACGCTGAGATGCAATCCATGTATGACAACCAAGTTTGGGAATTGGTTGTTGCACCTCCTAATTCCAAAGTAGTTGGAAGTAAGTGGGTGTTCAAATTGAAACACGATATGCATGGAAACTTGAGTACTTATAAAGCTAGACTTGTAGCAAAAGGTTTCACTCAAACTCGAGGGGTCGATTATGATGAAACTTTTTCGCCTGTGGCAATGCTAAAGTCTATTAGGATATTATTTGCCATAGCCGCACATTATGACTATGAGATATGGCAAATGGATGTCAAAACCGCTTTTCTAAATGGATATCTTGAGGAAGATGTCTATATGGATCAGCCTGAAGGTTTTATCGATCCTAAACATCCTAATAAAGTATGCAAGTTAAAGAAATCAATCTATGGATTGAAACAAGCATCCAGAAGTTGGAATCGTCGTTTTGATGAAGAAGTCAAGAAATTTGGCTTCATCAAAAACGCTGATGAAGCTTGTGTGTACAAGAAGGCTAGTGGGAGCATCATTACTTTTCTAGTATTATATGTCGATGACATTCTACTATTTGGAAATGATATTCCAACCTTGGAAGGTGTAAAAGCCTGGCTTGGAAGTTTCTTTTCCATTAAGGATCTTGGTGAAGCCGCTTTTATTTTGGGAATAAGGATCTATAGGGATAGATCAAGGCGCTTAATAGGTTTGAATCAAAGTGCATACATAGACAAAATCTTGAAAAGGTTCAAGATGGAAAACTCCAAGAAAGGTTTGGTGCCTATTCAGAGAGGAACTATATTGAGCACTTCTCAATCTCCTAGCTCAAAAGCTGAGCAAGAGAGAATGAGTGGAATCCCATATGCATCTGCTATAGGATCCATCATGTATGCTATGATATGCACGAGACCGGACGTGTCATGCGCTTTAAGCATGACAAGTAGATACCAGCAAAATCCAGGAGATAGTCATTGGATGGCTGTCAAATATATATTGAAATATCTTAGAAACACTAAGATATGTTTTTAATATATGGATCTGGTGAGGAGGAGCTCGTTGTAAAGGGTTACACGGATGCGAGTTTCCAAACTGATCGAGATGATTCTCGATCACAATCGGGGTATATCTTCATTCTAAACGGAGGAGCTGTTTCTTGGAAAAGCTCAAAGCAAGATGTGGTTGCATTGTCCACTACAGAATCGGAATACATCGCCGCTTCTTTGGCAGCACAAGAAGCTGCATGGTTGAAGAAATTCATTACCGATCTAGGGGTTGTTCCTTCCATTCAAGAACCCCTAGAAATTCTTTGTGATAACGAGGGCGCGATTGCTCAAATCAAGGAACCTCGTGCGCATCAGAAGACTAGACACATTGAGCGGAGATTCAACTACATAAGGGATGAAGTTGAAAAAGGAAAGATATGTATTTGCAAAGTTCACACTGATCAAAATGTTGCGGATCCACTCACGAAGCTCCTTGAAAGGCCCAAGCATGAGAGTCATACTTGTGCCATGGGACTTCGATATTCTAGTGATTGGATTTGATCTATTTTATGTATTTGGATATCGGAACACTTGTATTTATTAACACCTTATATGAATATTGGTATTCTATTTTAAATTATGTTATGTTCCATTTTTTGCATGTTTAAATCCATGAATAAGTTAATTATTCTAAATGTCCGTAGTCGATCATATTTGTGGGAACAAATATGAATATAAGATTATTATGAACTTGGATTGGTAGATATTCAAAAGGTTTTGAATATAGAGCAAAATGTTGCTACCAAGGTTCATAGATATTTGTGGGATACAAATATTGGACTGACCTGCTCTCAAGCATTACTACATGGAATCTTTATGATTGATCATAAGTAATCTTGAGTTAAAAGGCGAATATCATTGTATCCTCAGACCTGAGATACATATTGGGTCTTGAAATTCACTGAATATTATACTTTGACTTAGTTCTTCGCTGCTCTGAAACATGGCAGTACATAAGACTAAGCTCAGGTATGATATAAGGTGATTGTGAAAGACATATGTAATCGAGATGGAATTTGTCCCTCTTATTCGTTGAGAGTAAGATGTCTAAGGCCTGTTACAAAGTTAAATCAATAGAGAATGATCACTCTGTGTCTCTAGGATTTAACATGACATCTGTGACAAAAGGATAAATGATCGATTCACCTAAATCATTTCAAGAAAGGGACTTGAAGGGGATGATGTTATTGAATGGCACTTCGTCATACGTATTAGGGGTAGCAAACCGTTGTTAGGCGGTATTTGCTGCTTGCGTCAATCTTCTATGAATCTTGTGCAAGTGGGAGATTGTAGGAATCCGTCTGCCCAAGACACATATTAAATTGACGTGGCTAGTACGTGATGATCCAAGTCGGGTCATACCCAATAACAAGCTAGACAAACACCTATAATATTTATTTATATGATATGATCTTTAAATAAATATCAATACTTGAAATATTTAGAAAGTGAGTTTCTAAATAATTGCACTTGAGAAATATAAATAAATTATATGGATGATTTATTTTGAGAGAAATGTGAATATGTTTATTTGGCAAAATAAACACTAATGTGTGTTGTGTATAATATGTAACAAGTTATGTTACATTTTATCTACAAAATATATAAGTATATATTTTATAAAACTTAAAGCAAAATGTTTTTCATTTTTTTTGCTTCCCCCCCATGTGGTCTTAAGTGTATTTGATACACCTACAACACATGGACTTGATATAAGCATACAACACACACAACATTGGAACTATCATTTTTCTCATGCATTTGTAAGACAAATTCTCTCATTTTCTCAACTAGAAAAACCTTCTTTTCTTCTCATAAATTTCGGTTCAAAGAAGATCAAAAGGAAAGCTTTTCAAGTTTAATTCCTAGCATATTTTGGGGTGTTTGTTGGAAGCTTGGGGTATACAAGCTTGAGGTTCTTCTAGTTTGAAGACTTGCCATTTGAAGACATCATATTCTTCATTTCTACCTTACTAGCTTGGAAGAAAGGTAGTTCTCTAAAACACCCTATGGTTGTTGTTTTGTATGTATGTTATTCATATACATGGATCCTTATTGTTTGGGTTTTCTTTTATAAGTTAAACTTTGGTTTTTAACTATATACACATATTGAAAAGTTCAATTTTTCCGCTGCGTTTTAATATTATAAGGATAATATTACTTTGATAAAAACCCAAAAATACCACAACGAGCTCAAGTGGGAGCTGTTAGTATATGATCACGTAAAAATGAACGTATGTCCGGAAAGTATTTAAGCCTACGGGGTCACACGCGTTGACACTTAGATATCCGGTAATATGTATATATTGTATCTACATATTTATAATCACCAAGTTGAGAGAAATGATAATTGGACATTATTAACTAGATATGTTAATTAGAATTATTATTAATTAATAAATATGATTTATTAATTATTAAGTATTAATTAGTAATTAAATGTAATTATTAATTAAATCCTAGTCCAAGTCAAAGATATTACTTGAGGATTAAGTTATTTGGGATATATTTATACCCTATATATACCCTAATAAATTAACCCTAATAATATATCTAAAAAACATACATTCGTACGTTTTTCTCTCGGTCGAAACATTAGATCAGAACCAAAACCTCATGTTCTAAATCAATGTAATATTAATTAAATCCTAGTCCAAGTCAAAGATATTACTTGAGGATTAAGTTATTTGGGATATATTTATACCCTATATATACCCTAATAAATTAACCCTAATAATATATCTAAAAAACATACATTCGTACGTTTTTCTCTCGGTCGAAACATTAGATCAGAACCAAAACCTCATGTTCTAAATCAATGTAATATTATATAGATAATAAAGGGTTCTTTGGTGGGGTTTTGTTCGGCAGAAACAATTTTGTGTTTCTTTTCTTTAGTTCGACAAAACAAACTAAAAACTATTTAGAAGCTTTTGGTTTTTGGTGATTCAAGATCTAGCAATCTTCGGGTTATTGTTTGACGTGTCGTGTGTGCGATCGTAGAGAGGTTTTATTTTAAACCTTATTATAAAGTTTCTTACTTTATCATCTACAATTAAAGGTACATGTTTTCTTCCTTGGTTAATTAATTAGTTGCATAGTTTAATCTTCCGCTGCGTGCTTTGTGATTTGATTAAGATAATTGTTATATAACCCAACAGTAGGTCCACCGGTTTCCATCTTTTCATGGTTCAAGTTCTTTAGATTTACAAGTTTAGAATGCTTTGAGTTTTTACCAGACGATGGAATTCTTGATTCATAATTCATATATGATGTTTTTACTTTTGCCCGACCGAGAAATCCATTCATTAACTTGAGTGATTAATGGGGTGTTTGGATGACCTTATATATGATAATAATAATTAGTATTTGATGTTGAGTATTTACACTCTATCTAGCTAGATGACTTCAGATTATCAAAAGTTCTACTTCAACTAATTTTTCAATAAAATGATACCAGTTCTAATTAGTGTTTCATTGAACCTTTCGGTCTTCATAAGGTAGCCGTTATATTCATATAGTATGAAAGTAGAATAGCATTGTTAGACAGTGAAATACATTGCCATCGGTATATATATATATAATAAGCATACAAACACAGACTTAGACAGTGAAATTCGTTGCCATCGGTAGGCTATATATAATAAGCGTTTGTTAGAGACTTTAATAAAGGCCCCCAAAATTTGTACCGCTTAAGGCCACCAAAAAGCTTAAGCCGGCACTGAAGGATCCAATATATCATGGCCAATCCACTAAGTCAACAATATTATGTATGCAATGGTTGCATTTGGAAAATAACCAAGCTCTTTCAAACACTTTAAACATCTATAGGGTTGTGACGTTCATCAATTTGTGACGTGTCAAATAACTTCAACTCCATATAAAGTTCATCAGCATCAATATCTGATCTTTCTTCAAACCTGAGTGCATTTTCAAGAAGGTGGCATGACAACTTAAGCTCTTTATCTTCAATTCCCCTCAAGTTATGTGGAAACAAAAAACCAAACAATTTCTCATACTCTTTGAATTGCTCAAATCTTGTCTCAAGTGAAGAACGAACTTGATCAACAATGTATAAGAAATAATTGACTTTAAAGTTCTCTTCGGGTGTAAATGAAGTTTCTGGCTACTTGAAACTCTCACCGAACTGTTTTTTCCTTTGAATCACACGCTTTTGTGGAAATATCGGATCAATACCCAATTTACTTTCTTTTATTTACATATTTAGTACCTAAAGTATTGTATATTTACATTTTAGACATTAATTAAAATGAAATCAAATATATATTTATATTATAACACATCTTTTAACATATTATACATTTTATATATAACGAGCATGGTACCCGCGCAATGCGGCGACGGTGGTGGGGAAGGCGGTCTAGTGGTGTCGGTGATGGTACTATTGGTGGTGGTGGCGGTGTCAAGTGGTGTAGGTTGATGTAATTGTGATAGTGGAAATTTTTAGAAGATAAGGGCTTAAAGTGTTAATTATTAAAATAAAGGTTTAGAGTGTAAATTATAATTCATTAAGGGCAAAACATAAAAAGTCAAGGGTAATTCTGGTAATTCAAAGGTAGAATTACCTAAAATAAAAAGAGGTCATTTCCTTTATAAGGGAGTAAAGATATATATATATATATATAATTTTCCTTATTTTGAGAACCATTTTTTTTGTAAGAACCATGAGAACTCTCAAATTATGTATTGGATCACATGTTTTTTTTGTTCATTCACATGTGAAATGATATAAAAAAGTATGTTGTAGAAGAAACTTTTTTTAAAAATCCTTCAAAATAGCCTTTTGTGAACTTGTGAATGAATATGTTCACGTTTTCGTTCACATGTGATCAAACGGGTATATATAAGGTTTTGAAAAAAATTTCTTCTGCAACATATATTTTTATAACGTTTCACATGTGAATGAACAAAAAAAACATGTGATCCAATACATAATTTAAGAGTTCTCAAGGTTCTTACAAAAAATGGGTTCTCAAAATAAGGGTCCCCTATATATATATATATATATATATATATAAATATTATAATTTAAAAATTTATGCCCGGCCGGGAATCGGGTTTGCACACCCTCTAGACCTCCCCTGCTGGACTTGATACTCTGTAGTTCAACTTGAGAGATCAAACCTCTGTAATTGTGGATCCAGGTGGCGTTGGAAAGTCCAGTTTGATCAATGCTTTGAGAAGCAATCACTTTGGATTTGGTGCTGCAGAAGTGGATGATTGGTCTAATTCTGTAAGATCTCTTCTCTGCTTGTGGTTCATTTGCTCTAATTTTTCAACTCGTACTTAGTGTTCCTTCACATGTATCAGATTTCAGGAAGCAAGCGGCTTGAAGATCAACGAGTTGGAGAAGTGTCAGCGAAAAGTGGCAGAGGAAAGCACACGACTCGCCATGTCTCATTGCTTCTTAAACCAACCGAGTCTATTCAAAGTAAGAAAACAGTCAGTTGCCCTGTGCTTCCCAGAGGTTTGTCCTGTTAACTTTGTGCCAGTTTCATCTGATTTTTTGTGCTAAAGCTTGTTTGGCATCTACCTTGATTTAAAACTATCTACCAGTGATGTTTAACCCATATTCTTGCATGAGCCGATTTGGGTTGTGTTATATCTTTACGGGTACATATCGCTGTTGTTCATTCAAAAATTCAACTTATTATTGTGATTGTTTTTGGAAACATAATTAACACATTAGTTATATATTGAACATACACAAAAACTGTGTTCAGGATTTTCTACTGGAAGGTTATTATTGTGACATTGTTTTTGGAAACAGAATTATTATTGTGACATTGTTTTTGGAAACAGAATTATTATTGTGACATTGTTTTTGGAAACAGAATTATTATTGTACATTGTTCATTCAAAAATTCAAATTATTATTGTGACAAGAAGTGTGTTCAGGCTTTTCGACTGGGAGGTGGTTTGACGCTTTGACCCGTTTCAACTAGTTACCCTATCAGCAAATAATGCTGCCTCTGTGTTGTCATTATTGATTTTTCTGTGTTGACATGTTGACTTCCATTCTACATTATCGAACACACCTGTCATAAATAGTTGCTACACAATCGAGTTTTTTTTTCTTGGATTTGCTTTCCCACCAACCAATTGTGCATAGCGTAAGTGATACTGACACCAGCATTATAAGGACGACGGTCCTTTTGTGTGTGGCCAAAACATATAAATCAAACTGCAAACCACTTATTGTCGAAACAAATGACCACAACGGACCATTTGGACGTGAAAACACAACCACCAGTTTCAAGAAATAGAATGATAGTCGTCTGTTAAGTTTCACAAAGCAAGAGTAGTAGTGCTAGCTAGATCTTGTTTCATTTTAATTGATTGGCAAGACTAATCAATACGGCGTATCAAACTTCAATTATATATACATAATAATAAATACACACCACACACAAACACTTTTTTCACTGTCATACGCTCTGGCTGGAGATCATACTAAGGATTGGGTACCATTTGTTGTTGTTGTTGTATATATAATACAACAACAACAACAAGGTACCCAATCCCGACATAAGTCGGGCTATGGGGGAGGTATGATGTAGACAGACCTTACCCCTACTCAAAGGTAGGGAGGCTGCTTCCGGTTCCACCGCAGTGGAAGGGACCTCCGGCCCGGGTGAAAAAAATAAGGTTAGATCCACCGGAGTGGAAGCTTAACCGGATAGGGATAATCTCGATCTCAAACTCTCAATCTCAATCTCAATCCCACTCTTCGGTTCACAAATTCAGATCTTAGATCTAGAAATTTGTTACCGTTAGGGAGAGGGAGAGGTTAGAGAGAGAGAGAAGAGAGAGAAACTCCCAGAACTATCTAACACCATTATTAGCTAGGCATGCAAAAAAGAGAAAATTTAAAAATCTAACACACTAAACTTTATGATTGACCTTAATTATAATGTAAAGTTGTGTTAGTTGCAACAAAAGGATATGAATAGTAAGTACGGTTCAAGATTCTTGTTTTGAAGATTCTAATGATCAAGAGGTATCAATTACACACTCAGTGGCGACTTAAGGTTTTTGAAGACCTTAAACGAGATCAATTTTGGGGGCTTAGTTCATTACCATATAAATTAAAGTAAAAAAAAAAGCAAAAAAAAAAGTATCTCGACTTTTGTTATTGAATTACTAGTAATATAAAAGATGCAGATGTTGATGCAAAAACCAATAAGAGTGTTACCGCAATACAAATTATATAGTGGTACTTAGTCTAAAATCCAAACATTAAGAATAAATACAAAATATTGAGGTCTTAGAATTTTATGGCCTAAAACAATCGCCTAGTCCAGTAGTCTCATAGTACTGTTGAGTCATCTCTGCCCACTCTTCGTGGCTAGGTCCTGCGTACCAAACAAGAGAGTCAACATACTGAACCACTTCCCTGAGGCAATGAGAAAGACGATAACTCCCAAGGTGTGTAACCGTGTCTGTCTCTTGATCATAGCAGCCCAATACACCCTTAAAATAATCATGAAAAAGAAACTTATTATTTAATGTGAACCCAATTGGTATTGTATGTTCACCTTTCAAATTTGACAGCACGTGGCTCTTCACCCAAGATTCAGCTACACCGTACTCGTTCATTACCCACACTTGTAACTTACCATCATGATCATATGTAGTAGTAGTAGTATATGACACCACACAAAGCTTTCCGTGCAACATACATAATTTGGTGTGCTGGTTATCTGTATCGCAGCTGCTGGCTACGGAATCTGGAAGAGATATGTGACGGAAGGAGGACTCCACACCCAAATCAAATGCTACTATTGTTTGGATGTCATTATTATTAACCATCTTACACAACCAATGAAGATGGCCATCATGATCATCTACACACATATCGACGCCTTCATCAACATCCGAGGGAAAGCTATCCACGATGAACTCCCAAGAGCCTTTTTTCATACTGTAGACCTCAACTTGCAGCCACATTAGTTTACCATGATCTCGTACAAGTTTAACAACTTTGTAGTCATCAGTCTTGGGATCAAACCCGAACCCAAAATAGAATCTATAATTACTTGAATTAATCCACTTGGGATCGCACAATACATAGAGAGTCATTATAAGTGATAAAGAAGGGTTCCAGATATAAAGTCCTTTAACACAATCAGGAGGTCCGATATAAAAGCATAGTAAGCCATTAACGGAACCTATAACATGACCGCCGTACTGAGAAAGTCGCATTAGTGGGAACTTATCTGGTAGCTTAACAAGATCACTGAGATCGGTAAATGGAGTTCCGGAGAGATTGTATGGCAAAACATCGCCTTCAAGACCGCAGACGGTGAAGGCCAGGACAATTTCATTACCATGTTTGTTGCGGAGTGAATGATTAAGATGGGATTTGATGAGATAGGAGGATTCAGTAGATAAAAAAGCATTCCAGGGTTTAGAAACACACCTCATCTGAACAAGCTGTCTCGCAGGTAATCGGATGAATATGTTGCTTAAATCGTCGTCCGATAGTTTCTCCATAGTCATCAACCTTTGGCGCATGGTTCTTGTAAGAATATCACCAGAAATATATATATCTATAACAATCAATATTGTTGATTGTTATATATCAAAGATCAACCAGAAATATTATTATGATTATGAGTATTATTATTATAGAATATCAATTATTACACTTATTATTCAGAAACTATTCAATCTGAACATCAAGATGATGAACAGATATACAGAAATATAGATCGAAAATATATGAGAGAATAAGAGAGATATACAGATATTGGGTATATGAAATTAATAACCCTAAAACAAAGATAATGATCTATTTATATATAAACGAAAGTTTCAATAAGACCCCTTGACTATCTGCCTTGTTCTTCTTTCAGCTTCAATCTTCTTCTTTAGTCACCAATAGTCCTTTATCTTCATAAACCTACATAACTTAACCATATAATTAGAAAACATGTTTAAAGTAGATTTTGTATCCTTTTAACAGTTCTACCGCCTGCAATCATTCGATCGACCTAGTACCTGCCTGTCTCTATGTATGTATATATATATATATGATGATCGACTTTAGTATTTATTTATATATATTATTATATGTCCTTGTGTTGCTTGTAGGGGACGTCCAACTATAAGGAAGGTTTTTATAAAATTAGGAGTCTAATCAAATCAAATCTACAAATATAAAAAGTATCCCCCAATAATTAAAGTATTCAACGATGGACAGTTTAAATTATATAAATTGAATTTTACTTTTAGTTACCTTCTATAATATATTTAAAAATCATATTTGCTACATACATTAACATTATACATATCCATATCTTTAATCTACATTATTTGCAAGATAAACATATTAATTAAGTTTTCATAATAGCATAATTAATAGTTATAGATAAAAAAAATATTGAAAATGATGATATTGTTATAATATATTTATATCGAAGATGATTAATAGGATATGTATGGCATGTATTAAGTTTCACAAAGCAAGAGTAGTACGTGCTAGCTAGACCTTGTTCCATTTTAATTCATTGGCAAGACGAAACAATACGGAGTAACTATATTAAAATTGCATGAATACCATTTCGATGACCCACGCGAGGAATAGATTCTGTACTAGATTTTAGGTCTGTGTCCAATACACGGGCTTACGCCGTTATTAATATTAGATGTTAATTTATTATAGTTTAAAATTTAATATACTATTTTGAGTAATAAAAAATTGATTTGTATATCAACACTTTGAGTTTTATTTAATGTTTTTTTTTATATGTTCATGACAATAAAACTTCAAAAAAAAATAATAATACAATTACTTTTAAAATCTTAATATATTTACATTATTTTATTTATTTTTAATTAATTAATTTTATATTTATATGATAGAACGTACTATTAAGATATATATTAGCTTTTTTTTTTATATTAAATATACATTAACTATTATTTTATTGGATATATATTAGCTATTATTTTTTATTTATTAAATTAAAATTGAGGCTAAAAAGTGTAAAATTTATGATAGAAAACAAAAAAGGGTAAATTAAAGTCAAAATTGAAAAATATCAACTTTGAGAACTCATTTCCAAATCAAAGATTTAGGGAACTTGAAATATTTTTTAGGTATTG
Source organism: Erigeron breviscapus (assembly GCA_034093135.1). Classification (NCBI taxonomy): domain Eukaryota; kingdom Viridiplantae; phylum Streptophyta; class Magnoliopsida; order Asterales; family Asteraceae; genus Erigeron; species Erigeron breviscapus. The sequence goes on along the minus strand of CM067167.1, from coordinate 230,460,738 downwards.
AGGTTATAAAAACACAAAATGGTTTGTGTTTGAATCAAAGGAAATATTGTTTGGATTTATTATTTGAGTTTGGTTTACTTGCCGGTAAACCAGTTCATATTCCTTTAGATCCTAATGTTAAGCTAGTGATATTGATCCTGTTTAGGCCTGGCAAAATTTACCCAAAAGAGAAATTCCGGGTAACTTTGGGTAACTTTTCCACTCATGTGGGTATTCATGGGCACCCCTAAAATCATACAGCGGGTCTAAATGGGTATTTCAAGTAAGTCTTGAACTCTTTGTGCGGGTCATGCGGGTCGATCGAGCGGGTTAACACTTGCATCCAAGAAATCAAATATGGAAAAGAAAGTATAGATCTACAAAATGACGGAGATGACGATGATGGTCACCGGTGGGCGGTGGAAAACCAGCCACCTGAAGTTGATTGACGGTGGCGGGGATGGCGTTTGCCGCCGGTGATGTCGCCGTAAATCACCATCTCTGAGTTTGACTTTCTAGTATTTGGTGTTGGCAGTGGCGACTAAGTTGTTGGTGATGGTCATGGTGGTTTGACCGTCGACCCATGGTGGTGATGGTGCTTGGAACGTGCTCTATATTGTAGCTTGTTAATGGTCGTGAATAAGAGAACATGAAAAAATAAGAATTATACTGTATGCACACCTAGAGTGAGAGAGAGAGAGTTTATCTAAAAAAAATGATAATTAAATGTGTGGATAGAATTATAGGAGAACTCTGTGATCTTTATTACTCCATATATTTTTATTTTATGTATAATATAAATATATACTACTAACTGTTATAAAATCGTACAAGACTACAATATAAAAAGGATTACATAATTTATAGTTAGTTTAATCCATTAATTAATATTTTTTAAAACCAAATTACAAACTAAATTTAATCATTAAAAAATGCGGGTTGACCCGTACCCGACCCGCACCCACCCGCTTGACCCGCATTTCTAAAATTACCCGCTTGGACCCGCACCCGTTTCAACCCGCACCCGTTTTGACCCGTTACCCAAACCCGCCCGACCCGCCCATTTTGCCAGGCCTAATCCTGTTCTTGCTAATATTACTGAATATCAAAAGTTAATTGGTAAGCTTATTTATCTTTCCCAATCAGTTTTTACAAGGCAGCCTGGTTCCCCAAGATGTAAGCAATTACTAAATGCACATTTCAAAGGTTCACTTGCCGAAAGAATCTTGCGAACCTGATAAGAATGGAAGTCAACATGTCAACACAGATAAATCAATAATGGTAACACAGAGGCAGCATTATCTGCTGATGGGGTAACTAGTTGAAACGGGTAAAAACGTAAAACCACCTTCCAGTAGAAAATCCTGAACACAGTTTTTGTGTATGTTCAATATATAACTAATGTGTTAATTATGTTTCCAAAAACAATCACAATAATAAGTTGAATATTTAAATGAACAATAGCGATATGTACCCAAATTACTGATAGGTAGTTTTAAATCAAAATAGATGCCAAACAAGCTTGAGCACAAAAAATCAGATGAAGCTGGCACAAAGTTTAACAGGACAAACCTCTGGGAAGCACAGGGCAAGGGATTGCTTTGTTACTTTCAATAGACTCGGTTGGTTGAAGCCAGGAGTATCTGCACCATATCCTCCACCAGATAGTGGAAGCAATGAGACATGTCGAGTCGTGTGCTTTCCTCTGCCACTTCTTGCTGACACTTCTCCAACTCGTTGATCTTCAAGCCACTTGCTTCCTAAAATCTGGTACATGTGAAGGAACACTAAGTACGAGTTGAAAAGTTAGAGGGAATAAGCCACAAGCAGACAAGAGATCTTACAGAATTAGACCAATCATCCATTTCTGCAGCACCAAATCCAAATTGATTGCTTCTCAAAGCATTGATCAAACTGGACTTTCCAACGCCACTTGGACCCACAATTACAGAGGTTTGATCTCTCAAGTTGAACTGCAGAGTATCAAGTCCAGTTTTGGTCTCAACACTGCAAAAAACCGGTTCATAACCCCAAATGCGAAGTTTGGATTTCCATGAAATCACCGTCTGCATAAAATGAAAAATCTTAAGCAATATCCTGATATATAGTTAAGCAAATACATAAACTAGCTAAAATACTGATATGTTTCTCTAGCAAAACATGAAAAACTTAAACCAATGTTTATAGTAGGGCCATAATTATGTTTCTTACTTCCAACAAGCTAAATCTAGTATGGTTCTATACCAAGTTATGAGAAGCTTTAATCCACGTTCATTGTACAGCATCCTCTGAAGTCCGTTTTCACTCAACAAACAATTGTTCAACGACTTGAACTAGTTAACAAGGACCATTTCAGCTCCCAGGTACTAAAACTTAATAAACAACTTGCAGGTAATTGACCTAAGGACATATCCAGTGACTTCTACTTTCAAGGCTAATGCAGTCTTCCTACAAGGAACTGAATGAATGCATTATTTTACCAACAGTATGTATTTATTAAGTATGAAGTGGAAGATAATTATACAGCTACAAGCACATACAGTCCATGAAATAGTATCAACAATGAAGTAACTAACAGAAATGGTAGATTACTGTGACCTGACCTCATTTTACACCAACAAGGTAATCCTAAAAATGGTTCTGTACCAACGTTGATATTCATGTAACAGCAGAGCCTTAGTGAATTCTCTTTTTACTTGACAAGTTAGTGTTCAATTACTTAGCACTAACCGTTTCAGCTCTAAAGCTAGAAACCTTGAACAACAACTTGAAGGAAATGGCTTAAGGACCGATCAAGTGAATCGTACCATTCAAGAACTACTACAGTACGGTCTTCTTAGATATAGCTAAAAGAGTACAAAAACTGACCTACTTGTAAGTCATAATAAGATAGCATGCAATTGTTATATATCAATTCTTCTACATACAATGCATGAAACAGGTAAAATATTATGAACAATTCACAAACTAACATAAATGACATATTATCGTATCGTTATTTTAACTCAGACCTCTCATCTATAACTTCATCCTGCATAGAAACCATGAAACATGTAAAATATCATAATATGTGATGTCTCCTACTTGTATACGATAAGATATTGTTGTAAAACATGAACTGTCTAACTCATACCTCTTTATCTATAACTCCATTTCAAGTTTTCAACTCGCTAGTACTAAGCTTCAATTAAAAAAAAAAAAGCCAATACTTGCCGGTGCTGACCTAAGTACATACCAAACACCTACTGCTTGGTTATTGACAAGAACTTAATCAATCCAAACTTTAATAGCCAATGCAGTCTTCCTACAAGAACACTATTTGTATAACAATACAGAATTCTACCTAAGCGTATGTTATAAACACGTAATATAATAGTAGCTAACAGAAATATCAAATGTATAATATCATCATTAGGTTAAGGTAAACAACCTCTTTATCAACAAGTTCAGCCTTGTTCAAAGCAAGTGTAACCGGAATTCTGGTCGACTCAGCTTCAACCAAAAACCTAGAGATGAGAAATGCTTAACGGAATCACGTGCTTTAAGAAGGTGTTTGCTCGGTTGCTGTGATTTTTTTGAGAGGTTTTCGCGGTTTCTAGAAGCGATTATTGAAATTGATCGGAAAGTGGAGAAGCGACGGTGTACGGCAGCGGAAATGAGAGGCGCGTGATGGTGGTGGTGGCGGAAGAGTGAAATTGAAAGTGACGTCATCGAGGTTAGTTACAGTCAGGGTTTATGCAGTAGTGAAGTTTTCTCAATCATCGGAAAATTGTGATGAAGATGCTTCCAGTCTCTCTAGTTAAATACAGAGTAGTATTTTTTTGAGAGGTTACACCAACGATGTCGTTTTGTTACCTAAAAACCTTGTAAAAGGGGGAATGTTTTACAAGGCTTCAAATCTCGAATTCTTACATGTTTTTAAATTATACGAGTGTAGGTGCTCGCGCGTTGCGACAATTAAATGGTGATGATAATACAAAACAGTGGGAGAGAATTGATATGCGTGTGTGTATATAGAAGGAGAGAAAGAAGTGACTGTGTGTTAGATCTTGGTAGGATGTTTGTCTGATTGTGTGTAGAGATATAGAATTAGAGATAATGTGTAAATTATGGGCAATATAGGGATATAGAAAAAATTGCTTAAATTTCTTAAAATAGATTTCTAGTTTGTATTATAAGGGAGTATAGATAATCTAATTGTTGGAACCACGTTAGTGTGACCGTCACTGATCGTTTACCATTCCTGATATGATAATTGACGATAACTGAAATCCCTATGTCTAGTAAATATATGATGGGCGTATTTACTCTTAGAGACATACTATAGGGTTTCCCATTAGGTGATTGTAACTAAGAGGACTAATGGTACACACATTAAACACCAAAGGGGTTGAATGTGTAAATACTCTCATTATAAATAGAGAGTAATTAACCCTAAGTTAAGGTTAATCTCTTCATATAATTCTCCCTTAAATTCATGTGTTTTCTCCTCTCTAATTAGTGCATCAAGTTACAGCCGAATTACTCATCCCATTATTAATCAATCACCTTGTTTTGGGAACCCGAAATCAATGACAACTATGTTTAATGCCTTTACAGGTTCCACAGGATCATCTGGTGAGTATTTTCCCTTGAATCCAACATGTGGTATCAGAGCCGCGTTACAAACGATCCGTCATGATTTGGTTCGATTTAGAGGGTTTTTTCGTGCTGACGTCATCACGAACTCATGACCCTTCGTGCTGACGTCATCACTACTTCTGCACCTCTTCGCGCTTACGTCATCACGAATTCGTGCTGACATCATCACGAACTTATGTCCACTTCGTGCTGATGTCATCACGGTTTCTGCTCAGCATCGCGCTTACGTCATCACACGAACTTCAGCTATCTTCATACGCGAACTCGTGCTTACGTCATCACGAGCTTATGACACCTTCGTGCTGACATCATCACGACTTTATGATATCTTCGTGCTTACGTGTTCACGACTTACTGATATTTTCGTATCTATGTCATCGCGACTTACTGATGTCTTCGTGCTTACATTATCACGAACTATTACCTGACTTCGTGCTTACTTTATCACGAGTCATTACTTAAATTCGTGTTATACTGAAGATGATTTTAGTTGATGAACGAGTTCGTGCTTACTATTTTACCTTATAATTTTGTGGCTAAATTTGTCTCTCATTTTTCAAAAATAATTTTTTCAAAGACATTTTTACCATAGTACTTTAAGGGTAAAAATTTATGGGCGCGCTGACCTGATCCCAGCCAGGGGCAGAGCCCTTGGACCCGCCAGGGGCTGCCGCCCCTTGGACCCCGCTCCCAGGGGCGCTGCCCCCGGACCCCCGTAATGTTAGGGGATTCGCACTAATGTACATGGTTTTATAATTTTGTGGCTAAATTTGTCTCTCATTTTTCAAAAATAATTTTTTTAAGACATTTTTACCATAGGACTTTAAGGGTAAAAATTTATGGGCGCGCTCCTGATCCCAGCCAGGGGCTGCCCTTGGACCCCGCTCCCAGGGGCGCTGCCCCCGGACCCCCGTAATGTTAGGGGATTCGCACTAATGTACATGGTTTTATCATTTGTGCCCAAAGGTCAAATGTGATTCTCATGTTGCGTTCTTTTCCTTTTGCATAACGAACACTTAGTGTATTGATTCTGCCCAAAGGTGATTTAATATACTTTGTGTGCTAAAAAGAACATTTTCATGCATAATATACACGATTCTTAATTTTGTGCCCAAAGGTCAAAAGATAAGCATTGTGTTGCATGACCTAATGCTCATTGTTACTTAGATATTAGTTATTTCTGCCCAAATGTGATGTAACATCTAAGTAGAGCCTTACGTTAGCTTATTTTTTTGGTGTTTACAATAGGCTTACTTATCACTAGCTTCATTAGTATAATGGTCTTAGTCTCATTACTTTTAGGAACATTTGTTGAGTCCCAATGTTAATTGTAAATTTAATGATGACAAATCTGACCTATAAACACTTAGTAATCTTTTGGTTCTTATACTCTGATCTGGGTCAGACTAAGCTGATACAGCTTACGATCTGTCTCTGACCCAGATCACGCTTCATACTTGTAATTGTAATATCTTATGGAAGCAAGTGTTATTCAAGCTGCATCAAATTGTATTAGCATTCAGTCCAAGTCGAAGAGGAGGATTGAAGATAGAAGACCAAGTTGTTAGTGGAAGACAGCTTGGGATTAGCAGTCAGCTTGGAAACACTTAGGCAGATTGGTGCCTTGACAAACGGCCCAATCTGTGTCTGACAATTAAGTGAAGATAACAACCTGGATTGAAGATAAGGACAAATGACGTGACTAGGAAGAATCCTAGGATCCAGGTTGGTGGTTGTTTTACATATGCGTGTCCATATTCCTATTGGTAGATGAAGAATGTGCGTCAGTACATGGGGGACCACAAGTACCATGAAAGGCACGATTGATTATTCCTTCATCAACCACTGATTGAAGAACACGTAGCTACAACGGACACCTAATGAAGGAGCGCTTGTGCCTATAAAAGCCTCATTCATGGATTGCATATGGGTGGCATTTCCTGAGAATCATTCTTCACACAAGTTTCTCTGCTCTTACACACAGCTTAGTCTGTACGAGATCAGCTTGGGCTGATTCTCTTGAGCTGAAACTAATTGATTGTTGTTTGTCACTTCATAGGGTTGTTTAGATATCTATAGGCTATCTTTATTCCGCAACAACCCTGTAATTCTTTGTATAGATTATTTCTTAATAAAGCATTACATTTGAAAATAACAATCTGTGTTCAAGAATGTTTTTTATTTCTTTACTGCTTTACTGTTTTAATGATTCCTGCACTTTACTAACTTGCTTGATATTCATTATCTGAATCTTAAAACGTTTTGTGTTAAAAGTTTGTAAAGATTGTGAAAAGTTGTATTCACCCCCCTCTACAACTGTTCTGTGTTCAATATACTTTGGTATATTGATACACCGTGGGACGTATCACTACTAGAAACAGGGCTATCCTTGACCCGCTTTTTATGACCCACGCTAATAGATGACGCGCAAAGTGAGAAGTCATAAAAATACTGTCATAATTTGTAAAATCTGAAGCGTTTATGACACGCATTTTTTAGTGTCATAAAAAAAGGTAAGGTAACACGGGGCTACAGTGTCATCTTTGTTCCCCATATATAAAGCTAAAAAACCCCCCAAAAAAAACCTCTTTTTTTCAATCAGATAACGAACGAACCCCAAAACCCCCAAATCTATCGAAGAGGAGCTCCAAAATCGAAGGCCCAAAATCGAACGACATCGTCTACACAAAATCGAAGCCCCAAAATCGTTCGTGTTATAGTCAAAATCTTTCAATTTTCGATTACATAGATCTGATGATGAGAAGTTATAGATCTGTGCTAATTCAATTGAAAATAACTAGGGTTTCATTATTCTTATTGGTTGAAGGTGTATACTGATGATGAGAAGTTAAAGATTTGGAGTGAGGATCATATACTTATCATAACAATTGAAAATATCTTATTCAGCTGATGGTTAGATTCATCAGATGGTTAGATTCATCCGCCAAGAAGCCGAGGAAAAAGCCCAATTCATCCGCTGAAGAAGTAATTATTCACACTCGTTTTTTTCTATTTCATTTTCATTATAATATCTTATTTTATTTAGGGTTTTCTATTTAGGGTTTCTTAAGTATTTAGGGGACTGATAATGGATCGGTTTATATATATGTGTGTGCAGCTAGTGAAATTATTGTTTTTATATTCCATTATAGTTAATTTCAATTGTAGATTCTGCTAGTGGTTACGTTTGTGTATTTATGCAATATTAATTTTTATGTATATGATTTTATATAATTTAGGGGTTTGATGAACTGGTTGTGGAAAAGGCTAAAGGTGTGTATAAAATGGTTTCGAAAGGATAACTTGCGTGAGATGCTGGATACTTCTGAAAGAAAACGAGTAGAATGCTTTTCTAGTAGTGGTTTGATCTTTATATACATTTTATGATGCTTTGAAGTGTTATAATTGGAGATTAATCATCTAGTTTATTTTGGTTTAGGGCGGGTTCAAAGACGATTTTATGAGGATAATGAAGGCAATCGTCAAGCAGAGTCCTAGTTGCCAGGTTTGTTCTTGTTATAGTTAGTTGATTGATCTAAGCTTTTTAATTCTAATGGCCGTGTGAAATATGTTTTTCAAGTTTGGAATAATTACTCATTCTATTAGGCGATTAAAGTTCTCTTCGATGTCCGTCCTGGAGCATCTTCAGAAGCCTTTCTCTTTGGTGATGGAGAGGATGGAACAGACACTGGTGGTCTCATACCTAGAACAGCTTCCATCTGTTGAATTCTTATCCAAACCTTTTCAATCCTCTTCATAAATGCCTTTACATCAGGAGACAAATCAGTTTTACCTTTGAAAGTTAATCCTATCTCCTTCAGTTCAGTCCATCCAAAAGCTTGGACTGATGCATTTTTCCTTTCATCTGTAAAGTTACCCTCTCTGGTCAACTTTATATTAAATCTGGTCATGCCTTGATGATTTTCAGCGAGTTTGATTTCAGCACTTATGATCCTTCTGGTATCAGCCCTGAATTTCAACATTTCATCATACTTGGCTTTCTGCTTAGCCATCTGGACCATATGTTCAGTTTCCTTTGATACTCTCTGCTGTTCCATGGCAGACTAGAGTTGTTCACGATTAATTTTGAGAGAAGTATCCAGAGGAATGAACGTGCTTATATCTGCATCTTTTATTGCTTTGATCTGTTTGGCAGTAAGTTTTGGCAGACCCTTTATCTTTTTCCTGTACTCTATCTCCAGAGCACCAGCATTCTTCCTTATTTTCCTCTGGAGGTTCACCAGTTCCTCCTTTCTCTGTCTGATCAGTTCAGGTACACTGACACCATAAGTTACAGCATCATACAATTGTTCTTCTTCAGAGTACCTGGACCGAATGTGAACATCATCCAATGCATTCAGACATTGATGAACTCTGGGGTCATCCTTCATCTTCTTGTAAACATCAATATTTATGGCCAATCTGCCACCATTATATGAATCCAGAGTTCCCATAATTGCCATCTCCCTTTGGTGGGCCAGCAATTCATCTCTTTGATTTTTCTTGAATATTTCGATCATGATGCATTCTTGTTCCAGTCTTTTTGAGGTGTCATCATCAGCAGTTGGAAACTCTGATGAACCTTCAACAGTTTGCTCTTCTCCTCCAGATACCATTTGTTCTTTTCCTTTTACAGATTTCAGCGTTGTTGGAATATCTGGGAAAGATTCAAACTGGGGCTCACTGGCATCAGTACCAGCAGCCTCTTCAACCTGCATAACGGCTTCAGTGCCAAGTGTTCTTTGTGCTAATTGTGCACTGGTATCAGTACCAGTCACTTGTTTTCGTTGCACGATGCTTTTAGTAGCAAAGGCTTTTTCAATAGCACTGGCAACCACTTCTTTCTAACCAAACCTTCTTGAACATCAGACGACTTTTCCCCCTTGGAATGATCACCAGTTCTTGACTTGAGATCATTCCATAATTGTTCGAGCATATGTCTGTCCAGTTCACCAAACGTTCTTCCAGCCACTAGAGTTGTATCATTCACAATTTTTCTAAGTGCCTGCACTTCCTTTTTAACAAATTCAACTTCTTGAGGCAAGTGCTTTGGCAGCTCAGTGTTAACCATTCTCACAACTTCTGGCAACAGTCCATCTTGAATTGTTCGAAGAACAGACCCATAAATCTCTTCAGTGATTTCTTTCAGCATACTGTGTCTGAACTTCTTAGCAACCTCATCACTGATGGTGCTAACAACTGCATTCTGATCAAGTGTTGGCCTACTCTCCAATGAACTCACCCTGGTAGTGGTGGTGGTGGTGGTGGTGGTGGTGGTGGTGGTGGTGGTGGTGGTGGTGGTGGTGGTGGTGGTGGTGGTGGTGGTGGTGGTGGTGGTGGTGGTGGTGGTGGTGGTGGTGGTGGTGGTGGTGGTGGTGGTGGTGGTGGTGGTGGTGGTGGTGGTGGTGGTGGTGGTGGTGGTGGTGGTGGTGGTGGTGGTGGTGGTGGTGGTGGTGGTGGTGGTGGTGGTGGTGGTGGTGGTGGTGGTGGTGGTGGTGGTGGTGGTGGTGGTGGTGGTGGTGGTGGTGGTGGTGGTGGTGGTGGTGGTGGTGGTGGTGGTGGTGGTGGTGGTGGTGGTGGTGGTGGTGGTGGTGGTGGTGGTGGTGGTGGTGGTGGTGGTGGTGGTGGTGGTGGTGGTGGTGGTGGTGGTGGTGGTGGTGGTGGTGGTGGTGGTGGTGGTGGTGGTGGTGGTGGTGGTGGTGGTGGTGGTGGTGGTGGTGGTGGTGGTGGTGGTGGTGGTGGTGGTGGTGGTGGTGGTGGTGGTGGTGGTGGTGGTGGTGGTGGTGGTGGTGGTGGTGGTGGTGGTGGTGGTGGTGGTGGTGGTGGTGGTGGTGGTGGTGGTGGTGGTGGTGGTGGTGGTGGTGGTGGTGGTGGTGGTGGTGGTGGTGGTGGTGGTGGTGGTGGTGGTGGTGGTGGTGGTGGTGGTGGTGGTGGTGGTGGTGGTGGTGGTGGTGGTGGTGGTGGTGGTGGTGGTGGTGGTGGTGGTGGTGGTGGTGGTGGTGGTGGTGGTGGTGGTGGTGGTGGTGGTGGTGGTGGTGGTGGTGGTGGTGGTGGTGGTGGTGGTGGTGGTGGTGGTGGTGGTGGTGGTGGTGGTGGTGGTGGTGGTGGTGGTGGTGGTGGTGGTGGTGGTGGTGGTGGTGGTGGTGGTGGTGGTGGTGGTGGTGGTGGTGGTGGTGGTGGTGGTGGTGGTGGTGGTGGTGGTGGTGGTGGTGGTGGTGGTGGTGGTGGTGGTGGTGGTGGTGGTGGTGGTGGTGGTGGTGGTGGTGGTGGTGGTGGTGGTGGTGGTGGTGGTGGTGGTGGTGGTGGTGGTGGTGGTGGTGGTGGTGGTGGTGGTGGTGGTGGTGGTGGTGGTGGTGGTGGTGGTGGTGGTGGTGGTGGTGGTGGTGGTGGTGGTGGTGGTGGTGGTGGTGGTGGTGGTGGTGGTGGTGGTGGTGGTGGTGGTGGTGGTGGTGGTGGTGGTGGTGGTGGTGGTGGTGGTGGTGGTGGTGGTGGTGGTGGTGGTGGTGGTGGTGGTGGTGGTGGTGGTGGTGGTGGTGGTGGTGGTGGTGGTGGTGGTGGTGGTGGTGGTGGTGGTGGTGGTGGTGGTGGTGGTGGTGGTGGTGGTGGTGGTGGTGGTGGTGGTGGTGGTGGTGGTGGTGGTGGTGGTGGTGGTGGTGGTGGTGGTGGTGGTGGTGGTGGTGGTGGTGGTGGTGGTGGTGGTGGTGGTGGTGGTGGTGGTGGTGGTGGTGGTGGTGGTGGTGGTGGTGGTGGTGGTGGTGGTGGTGGTGGTGGTGGTGGTGGTGGTGGTGGTGGTGGTGGTGGTGGTGGTGGTGGTGGTGGTGGTGGTGGTGGTGGTGGTGGTGGTGGTGGTGGTGGTGGTGGTGGTGGTGGTGGTGGTGGTGGTGGTGGTGGTGGTGGTGGTGGTGGTGGTGGTGGTGGTGGTGGTGGTGGGGGTTGAGATTGTGAAATTTGAATTGTTGGTGGAGTGAAGTATGGAGTGGTTTGTGGAATTGAAGGTGGTGGTGGTGGTGGCATATTGGGTTCTGGTGGAGGTGGTGGCATTTCTGGTAGATGCTCTATCTCTACTACATCATCTCCAAGAAAACTCATGTCAGTGTCAAAGTTATGACCTTCTGACATGGGTGAATCAGCTTCATCCCAAAAGGTTTCACCAACAGTTTGATCACCAGTCTGTTCACCAGCTTCAACATTCAAATCAATCTGAGCTTCTTGCTCATCAGTCACCTGTTCATCAGCCTGAACAACTTGTTCTACCTGCTCAACCATCTGTACATTCTCTTCTTGCTCAACAATCTGTACAGCTTCTATCTGTTCATCAGTCACCTGCGCAATCTGTTCAGCATCTTGTATAATATTTTCCTGCTCAAAAATCGGAGACCCATCTAAATTCATGACATCACCAGGATGTCTTTCTGGATTCACCTGAACTCCATCTCTCATTAGACGCCTATTTGATCTTGGTCGTCTGGAAGGTTCAACATTTGTTGTTGACCTTCAGGAGCCACTTGTCTTATGGGTTGTACAGCTTCTATAATTTGAACATCTTGGTCACCAGAGGGTCCTTCACCAACTTGACCTCTACCTGGAGCCACTTCTACTTCTTCCCTTTGAAAAGAGAGCATGGTCTGAGGAATATCTACCTCATTCAGTGGAGATCTTAGGTTGGTCAGATCCCTCATATACTCACTCACAGAAAAGTGAGTAGTTTCATAATCGTACTGGTCTCCTAGAGCGCTTTTAAACAACAGTGAAAGAAAACGGATATATGGAACAAAAGCTTTTCTACCTTTCACTTTAAGGCGCTCTACCAGATCATCAAACAGGATCTGAGCAAAATCCACTATGAGTCCAAACCAGAGGCAGTAGGCAATCTGGAGATGAGTTTGATTTATCTGGTCCAACCCTCCAGAACTGCCTCCCAAACATTCAACAATATACGTGAAGAAGAATCTCCATGAGTCTGACAGTCTGCTCATGTAGACTGTTCCCTTTCTGGATAGCTGGCCATGCTCATCCACAATATCTGTGTGCCCCATCAGTCTGCACACTTCCCTTGTATTGATACCAGAGGGAAGTTCAATGAGCAACTCATTTTGTTCAAAATAATTCAACTGTAGAACAGACCTGAGTAAACTAACAGAGAAACCCAAGGATCTGGTACCTCCCTTGAAAGTATAAGTAATTGATGAAGTTTCATCATTATAAATTGCAGAGTACCAGAATTCACATAGATAATCGTGGTACATCCTCCCTGGGGATTAGTCCAGTGAAGCATGCACTGATGGTACACTGGAGTTGGACACTCCAGTATCACTGGTGGATTAGTCCAGTGAAGCATGCACTGATGGTACACTGGAGGGACACTCCAGTATCACTGGTGGATTAGTCCAGTGAAGCATGCACTGATGGTACACTGGAGGGACACTCCAGTATCACTGGTGGATTAGTCCAGTGAAGCATGCACTGATGGTACACTGGAGGGACACTCCAGTATCACTGGTGGATTAGTCCAGTGAAGCATGCACTGATGGTACACTGGAGGGACACTCCAGTATCACTGGTGGATTAGTCCAGTGAAGCATGCACTGATGGTACACTGGAGGGACACTCCAGTATCACTGGTGGATTAGTCCAGTGAAGCATGCACTGATGGTACACTGGAGGGACACTCCAGTATCACTGGTGGATTAGTCCAGTGAAGCATGCACTGATGGTACACTGGAGGGACACTCCAGTATCACTGGTGGATTAGTCCAGTGAAGCATGCACTGATGGTACACTGGAGGGACACTCCAGTATCACTGGTGGATTAGTCCAGTGAAGCATGCACTGATGGTACACTGGAGGGACACTCCAGTATCACTGGTGGATTAGTCCAGTGAAGCATGCACTGATGGTACACTGGAGGGACACTCCAGTATCACTGGTGGATTAGTCCAGTGAAGCATGCACTGATGGTACACTGGAGGGACACTCCAGTATCACTGGTGGATTAGTCCAGTGAAGCATGCACTGATGGTACACTGGAGGGACACTCCAGTATCACTGGTGGATTAGTCCAGTGAAGCATGCACTGATGGTACACTGGAGGGACACTCCAGTATCACTGGTGGATTAGTCCAGTGAAGCATGCACTGATGGTACACTGGAGGGACACTCCAGTATCACTGGTGGATTAGTCCAGTGAAGCATGCACTGATGGTACACTGGAGGGACACTCCAGTATCACTGGTGGATTAGTCCAGTGAAGCATGCACTGATGGTACACTGGAGGGACACTCCAGTATCACTGGTGGATTAGTCCAGTGAAGCATGCACTGATGGTACACTGGAGGGACACTCCAGTATCACTGGTGGATTAGTCCAGTGAAGCATGCACTGATGGTACACTGGAGGGACACTCCAGTATCACTGGTGGATTAGTCCAGTGAAGCATGCACTGATGGTACACTGGAGGGACACTCCAGTATCACTGGTGGATTAGTCCAGTGAAGCATGCACTGATGGTACACTGGAGGGACACTCCAGTATCACTGGTGGATTAGTCCAGTGAAGCATGCACTGATGGTACACTGGAGGGACACTCCAGTATCACTGGTGGATTAGTCCAGTGAAGCATGCACTGATGGTACACTGGAGGGACACTCCAGTATCACTGGTGGATTAGTCCAGTGAAGCATGCACTGATGGTACACTGGAGGGACACTCCAGTATCACTGGTGGATTAGTCCAGTGAAGCATGCACTGATGGTACACTGGAGGGACACTCCAGTATCACTGGTGGATTAGTCCAGTGAAGCATGCACTGATGGTACACTGGAGGGACACTCCAGTATCACTGGTGGATTAGTCCAGTGAAGCATGCACTGATGGTACACTGGAGGGACACTCCAGTATCACTGGTGGATTAGTCCAGTGAAGCATGCACTGATGGTACACTGGAGGGACACTCCAGTATCACTGGTGGATTAGTCCAGTGAAGCATGCACTGATGGTACACTGGAGGGACACTCCAGTATCACTGGTGGATTAGTCCAGTGAAGCATGCACTGATGGTACACTGGAGGGACACTCCAGTATCACTGGTGGATTAGTCCAGTGAAGCATGCACTGATGGTACACTGGAGGGACACTCCAGTATCACTGGTGGATTAGTCCAGTGAAGCATGCACTGATGGTACACTGGAGGGACACTCCAGTATCACTGGTGGATTAGTCCAGTGAAGCATGCACTGATGGTACACTGGAGGGACACTCCAGTAAAGTACCAGTGAAAACCATTTGAAAGAGACTGGTAACCTCAAACATGCACTTCAACCTATCTAACCAGTGAGAGGGACACATTTACAAAGTACCAGTAATATTTTCTGAAGAATTTGTCCAGTGAGAAAATAAATTAATAAATTCCCCCTGAAAAATAAAACATTTTTAAGAACAAAAATATCTTTCAAGTCTTCCCCCTGGAATGTTGATCTAGAAATCTATTAATGAAAAGATAGTACACAATGGCGTTCGATATCTAAACAGTCATAGATTTATAAATCTTTAAATCAAGGATCCCGATAGTACACAATGGCGTTCAATACCAAGGTTCCAGATTTAAGGGTTTAACATTCCCAACTCACCAACAAGATATTCAAAAGTTTTGACATCCAGAGGTTTAGTAAAAATGTCAGCAAGTTGTTTGTCCGTGGGAATAAAATGGAGTTCAATGTTGTTTTTCATAATATGATCACGAATGAAGTGATACCTGAGATCAATGTGCTTCGTCTTGGAGTGCATGACTGGATTGTTCGAGATAGCAATGGCACTGGTATTATCACAAAAGATTGGGGTATTTGAATACTTAATACCATAATCAAGCAACTGGTTCTTCATCC
Organism: Erigeron breviscapus; assembly: GCA_034093135.1. Classification (NCBI taxonomy): domain Eukaryota; kingdom Viridiplantae; phylum Streptophyta; class Magnoliopsida; order Asterales; family Asteraceae; genus Erigeron; species Erigeron breviscapus. The sequence continues at coordinate 230,445,238 of CM067167.1, read as the reverse complement.
AAAGTATCTGAGCACAACAACTGGCTGCAGATACGTATTCAGCTTCAGCAGTGGACAATGAAACTGAAGTTTGCTTCTTACTGGTCCAGCTGACCAGTTTGCCACCAAGGAAATGACATCCACCAGTAGTGGATTTCCTGTCTATCTTACAACCTGCATGATCTGAATCTGAATAACCCATTAGATCCATGCCTGAGCCTTTGGGATACCAAAGACCTAAACTGGGGACACCTTTAAGGTACTTCAGTATGCGCTTTACAGCAAGCATATGAGATTCCTTTGGATTAGACTGATATCTGGCACATAAACATGTTGAAAACATAATATCTGGTCTAGTGGCAGTTAAATACATCAGTGAACCAACCATGCCTCTGTAGACAGTGGTGTTCACTGGTTTACCATCTGGATCAGAGTCTAGTGTCAGTGGTGCAGAAATTGGAGTTGGTTTAGATGGTGAAGAGTTCATATCAAATTTCTTTAAAAGATCTCTAACATATTTTTCTTGATTAATAAAAATACCATCTCTGGTCTGTTTAATCTGTAGTCCTAGAAAAAATGTTAATTCACCCATCAAACTCATTTCATATTCAGTTGACATTATTTTTGAAAATTTCTTGCACATGTTTTCATCAGTAGACCCAAAAATAATATCATCAACATAAATTTGTACCATTAACAGATTACCTTTTTCATGAAGAATAAATAAGGTATTGTCAATTGCACCTCTTTTGAAACCATTTTTCAATAAATGTTTAGTCAGAGTGTCATACCAGGCACGTGGGGTTTGTCTGAGGCCATAAAGCGCTTTGTCCAGACGATATACCCAATGTGGATGCTTTTCATCAACGAAACCTGGTGGTTGTCTGACATAAACTTCTTCTTCAAGCTTTCCATTCAAGAAAGCACTCTTTACATCCATCTGGTAGACCTTGAACTGATGATAAGCAGCGAGTGCTAAGAATATTCTGATCGCTTCAAGTCTAGCCACTGGAGCAAATGATTCATCAAAGTCGACATCTGACTGGCAGTAGCCTTGTGCTACCAGTCTGGCCTTGTTTCTGATTACGTGGCCATCTTCATCTACCTTGTTCCTGAAGACCCATCTTGTTCCAATTGGTTCTTTCTTTCCAACTGGGAAAGGAACCAGATACCAGATATTGTTCCTTTCAAACTGGTGAAGCTCTTCTTGCATAGCAGTCACCCAGCTTGGATCTTCCATAGCCTCGTCAATCTTCTTTGGTTCATTCAGTGATAAGAAACTGACATATAAGCATTGATCACTGGAGGCTCTTCTGGTCTGAACTCCTCTACTGGAGTCACCTATGATTTGATCAATAGGATGAGCTTTTGTCCATCTGGAGTACTGACCAGGATTGTTACTGACAACAATATCAGTGCAAGAATTCAGTTGAGTCTCCTCTGGTGTTGCTTCAGGAGAGGATCTTCCCAGACTACTTCAACATCTTCATCTGATTCATTTAAATCACGATTTGCATCATGAAATTCCTCATTTGAAGGTATTTCTTGAAGTACTGGTTCAGTATAGAATTCTTCATATGAAGACATTTCTGGTATATTTTCAACTGATACTGATATTGGGGGAGTAGTACGAACATCTGATCCAATATTAGTTTCAGAGGGTAGTTTGAAAATAATGGAAGGATAGAATGGAGTACCACTGGAGCGTTTCTTTTTCTGAACAGGTTCCAGATCAGGATGACTGGAAACTGTGTCTTCTGAATCTTCTTTATTGTAGTTGATAGGATCAAATTCACATAAGACAATTGGAGTTACTGGGGGAGTGTCAAGGGCTGGCTTCTTGTTGATTGCAGCATTTGATTCATCAAATGTGACATGAATTGACTCATGGACCTTCTCGAGTCTCTTGTTGTAGACTCTAAAGGCCTTGCGAATGGCTGAATAGCCCAAGAAATACCCTTCATCAGCTTTGGCATCGAATTTGCCTAACTGACTTGAGTCGTTCAGGATGTAAACTGGACATCCAAAAATGTGAAAATAACCAATATTTGGTTTTCTATTTCTTAAGACTTCGTAGGCTGTCTTTTTGTGTCGCTTCACATACACTGACCGGTTCTGGGTGTGGCAAGCAGTAGCAATTGCTTCAGCCTAGAAACTGGTAGACAGACCAGATTCAGCAAGCATACTCCTGGCAGCTTCTATCAGCGTTCGATTCTTCCTTTCCACCACTCCATTCTGTTCTGGAGAGCGGGCTGATGAGAAATTCTAGGAGTTGCCAGTGTCAGTACAGAATGACTCCAGAGTTGCATTCTGGAATTCTGTTCCATTGTCACTTCTTAACTGACACACTTTTCGACTGTACTTGAGCTCAATTTGCTTGATAAGACTGATGATTTCAGCAGCAGCTTCACTTTTAGACCTCAGAAAGATCACCCAACAATATCTGGAGAATTCATCTATGATCACCAGGGTGTATCTTTTACCAGCACGAGTCTGAACATTCACTAGACCAAAGAGGTCCATATGAAGCATATGAAGAGGTTCAGATATGCTGAAATTCTGTCTGGTCTTGAAACTGGTACGTTTTTGCTTTCCCATCTCACATCCTGGACATGGCATTTCCTTTTTGAAGGAAACTGAAGGTATCCCATCTGCAAGTTGTTTTCTAGACAACTTATTAATATTCTTGAAATTTAAATGGGATAACCTTTTATGCCATAACCAGTTTGTGTCTTCATCAGCTTGAGTATAGAAACACTGCTCAGAAGGAGAGCTTTCCATATCCATCACGTACACATTCCCTTTTCTGGGAGCAATCAACACTACCTTACAGTCCTTGTTGAATACGATACCCTGAGCAATATTGAATAGAACTTGATAGCCATCATCACACAGTTGGCTTACACTGATCAGGTTATATTTCAAACCATTCACAAATGCAACACGTCTGAAATTGACTTGTCCATTGTTCAGAACACCATATCCCTCAGTCTTTCCACAACCATCATTTCCAAAAGTAATGGAGGGTCCATCAGAAATGGTGAACTCCTCCAGCAGGGTCTTACATCCGGTCATCGTCCTGCCAGCTGCACTGTCAAGATACCAGATATATTTCTTACGATCGCCCTGTACATCCACCAGATATTATCAGTTAGATTTGGGAACCCATCGACTGATAGGTTCACTGGACCCTCCCTTATAGGTCCCTGGGGCAATCTGGTTTAGTTCACTTTCTTCAACAGTGGTCTTAGTTGAAAAGACCACTGGGTTGATAGTTTTGAAACCTTTTTCTTTTTCTCAACTGGAGAAATAGATTTATCTTTCTTTGCAAAAGGTTTTGTATTTTGTCTAGGGTCAGATGAAGTACCCTCAATAAAGTTTAATCTTGCATTAAAACTTTGAAATTGACGAGTCAGTAGTTTAATCTGGCTCTCTAACCTTGACAAAACATTTTCATCAGATGATACCTTAGCCTTTCCAGTTCTAGGCTTAGGTAGGGGATTGGTCTGAGGCAAAGGTTTCTTCAGATTGACCTTTTGAACTGGAGCAGTCATCTGGAATGCTCCAGTCTTAACCTCTGGGGATTGAACTGGGAAAATATTAGCCTTGGGAGTTACAGGCTCATCATAAATAGTGGTGGGCCTGAACCCCTCTGGAAAACGATCAAGTACTGGTATTAATGATGCTACATGAGTATTTCCATCTAAATATGCACGTTTTTGTGTGGGAAATTGATTTACTCCAGCATCATATGGCTTTCTGGTTTCAAGCCATGATTTAATCACCAGTTTTTCTTTCTCTAAAATGACTTCAAGATCTTGTTTTTCTTGAATCAATTGTTCAGTTACCAGAACCTGGGCTTGAAATGACAGTTCAATGTCTTGAAGTTCTTTTAATTTTGATTTTAAAACAGTTATTTCAGAAAAATCTGTTTCTAGACCATTTACACAGTCAGATCTAACAGTTTCAACAAATATTAAATCAGAATTAAGAGCTTCAGCGATGTCCAGTTTTAATTCTTGGTCAGTTGCAGTATCATAATCACTAACCTTTTTGATAACAATGTCCACCCATCGTCCAGATGTGACATCTTCCTTCACCAGGTGCTCTTCGTCTGCCAGAGCCATGTAACAACAATCTCTTTCTTCTTCTTCATCAGCAGATGAATCATCAGAAGGAACCCACTTCTCTTCAGTTGTTGCAATTATGCACTTATTATTATTTTCCATATTTTGTGCCATGAGAGCAATTTGAGCCTTAAGCTTTTTGTATTTAGATTTATAGCTATCATCAGGCTTATTATTTGAAGAAAATGGACCAGGCTTGGATACAAACTGGTTGGACTTGCAATCTTTCATGAAATGACCTTTTCTGCCACACTTAAAGCATGTTAGATTGGTCTTATCAGTTGAAGAACTGGATGCAAATTGTCCAGATGGCCTATTTGCTCTTGCTTTGAAAAGGTTAAACGTTTTAGCAATCATTGCAACAAGGTCATCATCATCAGTTTCATCACAACAGTCTGGAGAGATTTGACTGGATTCTCCAGAATCCATGAGTTCAGACACCATCTTCTTCATAGAAAATACATTCTCGGAAGATATCAGTGCTGTACTTTGTGGTTCAGTATGACTAACCACAATAGGACTACTGGAGGCATGGTTATAAGCATCTTGTTCTGCCATAACTCTTTGAGCCTGATTTTCTTCAGTGTACCTGAAGGCTCCATATAAAGTTGAAAGAGTATGTGTGTGCAGAGTTTTACCTTGTCATAAGACCAGGATCATGTGAGACCATTTGGTGGGCAGAATATCACAAAATTTCTCCAGAAGTATATCCTTGTCTTTTTCAACCCCGAGACCTCTCAACTGGTTTATGATACTCATAAATCTGGTGTAAGTACCAGTGAGAGACTCATTAGGTTGAGCAAAAAATGACTCATACCTCTTGTTTAAGGAGACCTTTCTGGTGACAATGGTGTCATCTCCTCCTTCATGCTGGTTTAAAAGTTCACCCCACATGGTTTTAGCACTAGGAAAAAGAACTAGTGTGGGAATTAGGGTTTCTGGAACAGCCCCGAGGATCATGTTTTTGAGAAGGGTATCTAGATTTACCAATCTCCTCTCCTTCTTCTGACCAATGTTCCTCCCTCTTTTCCCGACCTCTTCTAGAACCAGTAGGATCAAGAAGAGCATTGAGAGGTGATGTGGGCACATAAGGTCCTTCGTTTAAAATTTTCATCATGTTCCTCTCAATACCAGTGATATGCAATATCATCCTAGCCTTCCACGTACCAAATTCATCGCTATTCCCACTGAATTTAGGAACAAGATTATTTGAATAGTGCACATGCACATGTGGAGAAGCAGGAGTAGGAGGAGGAGGTGGTGGATTAGTGTTATTAACAATAGGTGCATTATTTTGATCATTAACATTAACATTAGGATCGGGACCAAAATTAAAACTTGCTTGTGTATTTTCTGGGTGGCCATCAAAGAAGCAGATCTAGGCAATGTTTAGCCTTCTGCTCTGATACCAATTGTAAGTCCCAAATACGATGGTTAAACCCAGAAGTGTAAAATACAACAAGTCTAATAATCACTAGAATGGACTAGTATTACTTAAATATAAATGCAAGTATATAATAAAGTAATACACGACTAAAAGCAATAAACTAAAGGTGGAACACAATGTAATATTTTCAAGTGTATTTTATTTATGATGTTAAATAAAATACAAGGTTGTGCGGAATCAAGATAATACAAATATGTAAGTATCCTAACAAACTATGAATTACAAATGATCTATATTTGCCAAATAACTCTTTGGATCGAGATACTTAAAGTTGTGAAGTATCCCTGTTTAGATCGAGAGTATTTAGACAAATTCACCTTTATGCTAAAAGTAATTTTCTCAAAGAAATGACTTTGTATTTATAGGCAAACAATTTCACCAGTGAAATTGTGCCGTACAAATATGGTTGCATGCATTTAATGAACCGACAAGATCATTAAATGCATTGGTTAAGGTACAAGGATAAAATCACATCAATATGACTTTATTCTTTTAACCAACCACCTTTACACACGTATAAACTTTGGTAAAGAACAAGTGGAATGTTCTTTGGAAAGTGTGTAAAGGCAAAAGTCAATTCCTCGATATCAGTGTTCAGACTTGTAAGGTCTAGAACACTGACAATCCTCCAGGGTACAGATCTGGTAAGACTTCCAGTGGACTCCGCCATTTGTCAGTCTTCTTTATTCTGACTTCAGTGAGAATGTTTTCAGTAGAGTAGATCTGGACTGGGTGAAGTCCAGTGAGCTAATCTGGAATACTCCAGATTTCCTATACAAGTATTTGCTCACTGGTCTTTTCATTATTTCTGAACAAATCCTTAGAGGGACTCCAGATTCCAAGTCTGGAGTAGGTCCAGTAATATACCATTTCTGGACAGATCTTTAGTAAGGCTCCAGTAGTCGAGTCTGGAGCGAGTCCAGTAAATCTGGACCTAACAGTATCAGAGCGGTGGTTGAGAATTAACTTGACTTGATCCTTGCATATTTTCATTTATATAGTAAAGCGTAATGTCATCTTACATTGATAATGGTTCTTCAACCTGACCACCCATGTTTGACAAAGATGATTTCAGTGGGTGGAAAGGTAGAATGTCTTTGTTCCTTAAATCCATCGATAACAATATGCCTGACATCCTTACGGATGGTCCTTATGTTCCTACACAAACTTGGATGTGAAGGCTAGAAATTTCATTGTCCAAGATGTGCCCAAAGATCTTTACCATTCAATTAAAATGTGTTCAACAGCAAAGAAAATGTGGGGTACTTTGACTGTTATGTTTGAGGGTTGCTCTACCTCCATGGAATCCACAATTACTACATTGACCAGGAGGTATGAGAGATTTTTCTCTTTGAGAAATGAATCCTTGACTGACACTCATACCCGCTTTAATGCTTTGGTAAATGATTTAGCTGCTGTTGGAATTAATAAGAAAAATGAGGTTTTAAAGAGCAAATTTCTTGATTCATTACCACCTAAATGGAACAACTATATTTCTTCTGTTAAATTAAGTTCTGTTTATCATGATCTTGATCTCCCTGGACTTTTTGGTTTGCTTCATAACCAAGAATGTTCAGAGGCTGAAAAACTAATTGCTATGGGTGATTCTTATAGTCAGCCTGTTGCTGCACTTGTTGCTTCTATGACTGAACACCCTAGTTCAATTAGTAATGAGATCATTCCTTGTGTTAATGATGATATTCCTGTGATGTCAAATCCTAACTCTGTTTGTGCTAAATCTGAGTGTGAAGAATCTGATGGTGATGAACTAGCTAATGAAGTAGCTATGTTGGCTGAAAAGATCAGAAGGAGATCCTTTAACAAGTTTAAAGGAAAAGGAAGAGGTGGCCAAGCTGATAAAGCCAATAAGCCATTTGATATGTCCAAGGTTACTTGTTACAAGTGTGGCAAGACTGGACATATGACTGGTGATTGCAGATCCAAAGAAACTGCTCAAGCTGTGCCAGCCAAAGGTGGAAGAGGTGAAAAATACTCTAAGCTCAAGACTAAGTACAAATCCTTGAAAGCACAAGTAGCTGAGCTGACTGAGAAGGTGAACAAAAGTGAGAAGAGTCTGGTGGCCAAAGACTGGGCTGAAAGTGCCACATCATCTGATGATGAGTTGTACAAAGATGCCAAGTGTTTCATGGCTAAAGAAGCTACTCAAAGATTTGCTGAAGATCTGGTAAAAATACAACAGCAATCTGAGTCAGCTCACCAGGCATCTACTAGTCAGACTGCTCCACCTGAGGTAACTTCTTTTTCCAATCTGTCTGATAATGAGAAGCTGTCCAGACTGAACAAACTTGGAGATGAGGTTTTACTGCAAAAACATTTTAATCAAGAACTCAAAAAGGAAATACATCTTTTGAAACTTGATAACAGCTCTAAGAGTCACACCATTGAAAAACTAGAATCTGAAGTTAAAGCTCAAAAGCAATTAAACTCCATTTTGATTAAAGAAGCTAAAACTGCAGAAGAAAAGTTTTTAAAGGTAAAACAGATTACTGAAACATGGTGTATAAGCTCTAAAAGAGTTGCTAAATGTGTGAATGAACAAATACCTTATCAGATCCAAGTTATCTTTGATGGTGATTATGATAGGGCCATAGCCATAGCTGAAGTATGTGCTATGGAGCCTTGTTATCAGCCTCCTTCACCACCCAAAGTCCAAACCAAAGAGACTATTTCTAAACCAATTAAGTTGGTTCAGAAATCTGGTATTGGGTTTAAAGATCCTGAAACTATGGGTCAGACCATTGCTGAAGCTGTGTCTGAAGCTGATCAGGTTGTTGAGTTAAAACCTGAAGAAAGTCTTGACTTGTCCAAGCTGACCATCACCCAATCTGTGTCAGATTCAAAGAATAAAACAAACAAGAATAGTTTAAAGAGAAATAAAAGAAAGGATAGAGATCACAGTGTTCCAAAAGAGAAAATTAAGCTTTTAAAGAGTAAGAAGTCTGGTTCTCTAGGAAATGAGTCACAAGCAAAATCTGAGTCTATTTCAAGTAACACCAAGTCTGACTCTGACAAGTTAATTTTAAAATATGTTGAGTCCAAAACTGATAAGGTGTCAATGAAAACCAATTTTCTTGAGAAGGTGTCTGATCCAAAAATTGTTGATCAAAGAAAATTGAGAGCTGAATGTAAGAAAGCTGGAATAGGCAAAGGTTTTGTTAAGAAGGAAACCTTGAATGTTGCTAGAAAGAACTTTGAATCTGGTAAAGGACAGACCAAGCAACAATGGGTTTCAAAATGTGATAAGAGTCTGTGTTTAGTTCCCCAATCTGAGTCAGACCAGAAGGTCAGCTCTGGTGAACCCATCCTTGGATGGGTTCCCAAAATGAACTAATCTCTTATCATAATTGCAGGGCGGTCATAACGATAATACCTGGCACTTGGACAGTGGATGTTTCAAGCATATGACCGGATGTAAGTCCCTGCTATGTAGCTTTAGGATTCGCGCTGGTCCTAATGTTACTTTTGGAGATGATTCTCAAGGAAAGACTGAAGGTTTTGGTGTTCTTTCGAATGGTCCTCTTACTTTCAGAAGAGTCTCATATGTAAATGGTTTGAAGCACAATCTGATCAGTGTGAGTCAGTTGTGTGATGCTGGTTATAAAGTTAGATTCAGGTCTGATAAGGGAATTGTTCTTGATTTGGAAGGAAATGTGGTTCTTATTGCAAAGAGGGATGAGTCTTTGTATTCTTTTGACATGAGAAATCCAACTGTCACAAGAGAATTCTGCTTCATGTCAAAGTTTCAAGATGAGCTAATTGGTTGTGGCATAAAAGGCTGTCTCATATGAATTTCAAAGACATCAACAAGCTGTGTAAGAAAGAGTTGGTGTCTGGGCTTCCAGTGATAAATTATGAGAAGGACAAGCTGTGTGGTGCTTGTGAGAAAGGCAAGCAACATAAAGCTACTTTTAAGTCTAAGACATGCTCAACCATTGAAAATTGTTTGGATTTGCTTCATATGGACTTATTTGGACCAATCAGTACTCCATCATTCACTGGAATGAGGTACTCTTTGGTAATTGTTGATGAGTATTCAAGATACACCTGGGTTTTCTTTCTAAGACACAAGAGTGAAGCTGCTGACAGCATTATTCATTTCATCAAGCAAGCTGAAATTCTCTACAAAAGGCCTATTAGGCAATTAAGAAGTGATAATGGCACTGAATTCAAGAACATCACTCTTAATTCTTTCTGCAGTGAAAAGGGAATTTCACAAGTCTACTCAGCTGCCAGAACTCCTCAACAGAATGGTGTTGCAGAAAGAAGAAACAGAACTCTCATTGAAGCTGCCAGATCCATGATGGCTCAAAACAATGTCAAGTCTCATTTCTGGGCTGAAGCAGTACACACAGCTTGCTTTACCCAGAACAGATCCCTCATTGTAAAAAGACACCAGAAGACTGCATATGAACTTCTTAGGGGGAGAAAACCTGAAATTGGTTTCCTAAGAATGTTTGGAAGTCCTTGCTATATTCTGAATCAGAAAGACCATCTTGGAAAGTTTGATGAGAAATCAGATGAAGGTATCCTACTTGGATATGCAACAATGATGATGGCCTACAGAGTGTACAACAAGAGATCTAAAACAATTGAGAACTCTGTAAATGTAAGCATTGATGAAGGTTGTTCTAAGCCAGACTGCTCTCCTCCTGAAGATGAAGACTTCAATTTTGAAGAACTGGCTGTACCTGAGAATGAGCCTCCAACTAATCCTCCAATTGGAGCTAATAATGCTCAAACTCAGGGGGAGCAACTCATTGAAGAAGAAAAAGAAGTTCCAATCCTTGAAGATGAACAAGCTGATCCTACTCCTACTGAAGTTATTGTTCAGAATCCATTAAATGACTCTCCAACTGGTTCAGACTCCTCCATTCCTATCCAAGCTGATCAGCCTATTCCTCAAGCTGATCATGCTGAACCATCAAATCTGAATCAGTCCATTGTCCCAGTCACTAGATGGACAAAGAGTCATCCAATTAACCAAATCATTGGTGATCTACTCTCTGGTGTGAAAACAAGAAGAAAGGCAACAGGCAACTTCTGCATGTTTGTCAATTTTGTGAGCAAGATGGAACCAACTGAGGTTGATGAAGCTCTGGAAGATCCCTCTTGGGTTAATACAATGCAAGATGAGCTAACACAGTTTGAAAGAAACAAGGTTTGGGAAATTGTTCCAAGACCTCATCACAAGACTGCGATTGGAACCAAGTGGGTCTACAGAAACAAAATGGATGAAAGGGGAGTTGTGACCAGAAACAAAGCAAGATTGGTAGCTCTTGGTTACAGACAAGAGGATGGAATTGATTATGATGAGACTTTTGCACCAGTGGCAAGATTAGAGGCAATCAGAATGTTCTTAGCCTTCTCTGCTCACAAGGGTTTCAAAGTCTATCAAATGGATGTGAAGAGTGCATTTCTTAATGGAAAATTGGAAGAAGAAGTCTATGTTGAACAACCTCCAGGTTTTGAAAACTCAAAGTTTCCTGACCATGTGTTCAAGCTTGACAAGGCTCTCTGTGGGTTGAAGCAAGCTCCAAGGGCATGGTATGATACTTTGTCTAAATTCTTATTGGCTAATAACTTCAAAAGAGGTAATGTTGACAAGACTTTGTTTGTGAGAAAGTATAATGGTGATATTCTGCCTGTACAAATCTATGTAGATGATATAATATTTGGGTCTAGCAGTGAAAGACTTTGCAAAAAGTTTTCTGAATTAATGTCTAAAAAGTATGAAATGAGCATGATGGGAGAACTAAACTATTTTCTGGGTTTACAAGTTAAACAGACTAAAAATGGAATTTTCATAAACCAAGGAAAGTATGTTAAAGATCTCTTAAACAAATTTGGTTTTACTGATTGCTCACCTATGAAAACTCCTATGGGAACTGGTGATAAGCTGGATGAAGATAAAAATGGGAAATCTGTTGACATTACAGCTTATAGGGGTATGATAGGATCATTACTTTACTTAACTGCTAGTAGACCAGATATTATGTTTGTTACATGCCTTTGTGCAAGATATCAAGCTAGTCCTAAGGAATCTCATCTTAAAGCTGTGAAGAGAATCTTTAGATACCTTAAAGGTAGTCCCAATCTGGGTCTTTGGTATCCAAAGACTCAGGATTTGATCTAATTGGCTATTCAGATTCTGACTTTGCAGGCTGTAAGATTAACAGAAAAAGTACTTCAGGAGCTTGTCAATTGCTTGGCAATAGACTTGTAAGCTGGTCCAGCAAGAAGCAGCATTCAGTTTCTATTTCCATTGCAGAAGCTGAATATGTTGCTGCAGGAAGTTATTGCTCTCAAATTCTTTGGATGCAATATCAGCTTCAAGACTATGGTGTCACTGCAACAAAAACTCCAATCTTTTGTGACAGCACCAGTGCCATAGCAATTTCAAACAATCCCGTGCTTCATTCAAGGACTAAGCACATTGATATAAGATATCATTTCATCAGGGATCATGTAATGAAAGAAGATGTTGAGCTCCACTTCATTCCAACAGACAATCAGCTTGCTGACTTGTTCACAAAGCCATTAGATGAATCAAGGTTCAACTACCTCATAAGTAAGCTAGGTATGCTTAATTTGTAGAATGTAGTGAGCTAAGTAATAGCAAATCTGACCCCTTAGAGTTATTCTAAATTTTTGAGGGTAAGCTGTGTCAGACCCAGACTACCCTTTTGCACTTGGTGCATTTCGAGTGAAAGAGGGTAAGCTGAGTCTGACCCAGCTTCGTGGTTATTTTTGTTATTAAATATCTCAGTGCGTTTTATTACTTTCATTATTTTATTAAGTGTACTTGTTTGATCCTATTGGAGTGTGACACGTGTAGTGGTCACTACCGGTTACTGAAAAAGTACCACCACTACTTGTTAATCCTCCAATCAAAATCTTTCTCTCTCCAACTTTTTCAAATAAGATATTTTGGGTTTTGTATATAACTTTCATTTAACCTAAATCCCAAATCACTTGTTCATATTTTCTTAAAATCAATTTTTTTTTCTCTCAAATCTGATTACTGTTTTATTAAATTTAATTTCTTCTAAAATTTATTTTCAAAATGGCATCATCATCTGTTTCTATCCATTCTAATGACTCTCAATCTAGTTCTGAATCTGAAAGTCGATACCCAGCTCCAATAAGCGCAAACAAGTTGTCTCCTTATGTGGTGGGAGATAAGGTAGTAGTGGTTCTGGCTGATCTTGATACTGGTAAAATCAAGATTGGCAGTCTGGTTTATGCCAATATCTATCCTCCTTCTTAGGCAAAAGGATACGATGAGATCGTGGCTTTCTTATGGCATCATCCTTTCGGCAAGGTGATGATTGAGAAGCCAGCCTGGGTGTTTCAAGATCTCTTGTGTGAATTTTGGGCGAGCTGTGTTGTAAAACAGAATAAGAAAGGAGATGCTGCAATCTATGGCTCAATCCTCAACGGTAAGAAAAAGGTATATATTTCTGGCGAGAGGCTTAGGTCTGCTTTTGAGCTGTCATATATGCCTGATGATGAATATGATGTTGTTGTGTCTCATACTGAAGCCAAAAATGTTTTACAAGAAGTTGGATATACTGGTCCATTGGCTTCAGTAGTTAAAATGAAACATTTAACTGGCATTTGGAACTACTTATTGAGCACAATTTCGAAAACCTTACAAGTAAAGGCAGGCAGCTTTGATCAGCCTAATGTCCTAGAATTGCAGATTTTTCATGCAATGGTCACCATGACCAGAATAGATTTTGCTGCGTTAATCTTTAAGGACCTTGTTGATCGCGTTAATAAGAAGAGTCTTACCATACCTTATGGTAGGATTCTTGCTCTTATTATTGAGGCGATTCTTGACAATGATTTCAGTCTGGCAACTGGTCAGACTGTGGAATGCAAGTCTATAAATAACAACATCTTCAATAGTCCTAAGGTATCTGTGCAGGGTCTGACCCGAGCAATGCAGATCTACCTTGATTTTTGCAGGAAAAGAGAAGAGGAACAAGAAGCACTTAGGGAAGCTGTCCCTTCTTCGATGCGATCTGGGTCTGACACTCAATCTGCTAATCAGGGGGACCCAGGTACACATGCTTCTGAACCCTCAAACTCTTCTGAATCTACTTCAAAATTCTACTCCTACAAAAGAGGGTGAAGGGTTGGCCAAAACATCAGCCTCCCTAGCCACACCTTCGTCCACTCGCTCAAAATCGACTCTAAAAGACCCCTTGTTGAGGACTTAGTACCTCTCAAGGCCAAAAAGAAAAGATCTAATAAGAAATCTGTGTTAGCTTCTGGGGTTGATATTGCTTCATCCATTCTTGAAATCCCCCAAGGTGCAGGGAAAGCTAAGGAACGTTCCGAAGCTGTCCCTGCCACCCAAGCTGACAAGCCGAATACACCACGCCCATCTACACTCTCCCAAAAGAGTGTAGACGAGTTAAAGGGAACACCCATTGCTACCCAACCCTCCAAACAGGGTGAAGGTATTGAAAGAAAGACCTCCTCCCAAGGTCATACTGTGTCAAAACCGAATTCACCATCATCAGCCTCCCAAAAGGTTGATGATATCATTAAAGGGGTAACAGAGGATCTAGCCCAGATCCAAAGTGAGTCAGAGTCAATGCACATCATTTCTGAGGATGGTCAGCCTAAGGAGAGAAGTATCGAACGCATAGGTGACACTGCTTCTCCTCCCCAAGCTGATCAGACTCCTTCTATCTTACACTCTGAGTCTGCACAGGCTGCCAATGCCCCTTCTATGTCACAAGGAGGGGTACAGGCCTCAATTCTCCCTAAGGATACTTTGGTGCAATAACACACCTCTGTTGAAGGGCAATCAAATGCACAAAACATTACACCTGCAGAGTCTATGTCTGCATCTGTCCTCGGACAGAGGGATTCTGCAGGTTACTTGGCTGTCTTTAAGGCAGTCATGTCAGCCCCTTGTGCAGCAAAGGGAACCATTGATGGTCCTCACGATGTCAATGAGAATCTGATCACTATCTCCGGAAGTTGATTCTTCATTCGATGATGAGTTTGCCCATCCATCCTCAAGGGATGCTCTGATGGAAGATGCCAGCGGAGGAGTTGATCAAAATCAAGATCAACACATTCCCACTGGCCCTCAGCCTGAATTAAACGTTAATCTTTCTCAGGCTGACCAACTCATCATCAATTCTGACAGATCCACTCATGAGACTCACTCTCATGAGCAAATGTTCCAAAACTCCTTAAACCTCCACCCCCTTCTAAATATGCCCAATGACCCTGAAATTAAGGATTGCAGGCTGCTCTTTCCAGAGTCAGTGGCTTTTAAGCCAACTGCAAGTTCTTCCCAAGCTGCCACAATCTCATTTTCAGATGTGGTGGGTCAGCTCACTGAGTTCATTTCAACCTCTAAGGTTGAGAGCTCAAAGCTGACCGAATGCTTGGAAAAGATCCAAAAGGATCAGGATTTGACGGATTAGAAGGTGGACAAGCTGAGTCATGATCAGACTACATTGGAAGAATATGTTAAGAAAGCAGTTGATGTGATGCAGCAGAACCAGAGCAAGCTGACAGAGTCTCTTTTTTTTTTTTTTTTTTTTTTTTTTTTTTTTTTTTTTTTTTTTTTTTTTTTTTTTTTTTTTTTTTTTTTTTTTATTCTTCACGATAATTTTTTTTTTTTTTTTTTTTTTTTTTTTTTTTTTTTTTTTTTTTTTTTTTTTTTTTTTTTTTTTTTTTTTTCCCTTACTAACTAACTTTTTTTTTTTTTTTTTTTTTTTTTTTTTTTTTTTTTTTTTTTTTTTTTTTTTTTTTTTTTTTTTTTTTTTTTTTTTTTTTTTTTTTTTTTTTTTTTTTTTTTTTTTTTTTTTTTTTTTTTTTTTTTTTTTTTTTTTTTTTTTTTTTTTTTTTTTTTTTTTTTTTTTTTTTTTTTTTTTTTTTTTTTTTTTTTTTTTTTTTTTTTTTTTTTTTTTTTTTTTTTTTTTTTTTTTTTTTTTTTTTTTTTTTTTTTTTTTTTTTTTTTTTTTTTTTTTTTTTTTTTTTTTTTTTTTTTTTTTTTTTTTTTTTTTTTTTTTTTTTTTTTTTTTTTTTTTTTTTTTTTTTTTTTTTTTTTTTTTTTTTTTTTTTTTTTTTTTTTTTTTTTTTTTTTTTTTTTTTTTTTTTTTTTTTTTTTTTTTTTTTTTTTTTTTTTTTTTTTTTTTTTTTTTTTTTTTTTTTTTTTTTTTTTTTTTTTTTTTTTTTTTTTTTTTTTTTTTTTTTTTTTTTTTTTTTTTTTTTTTTTTTTTTTTTTTTTTTTTTTTTTTTTTTTTTTTTTTTTTTTTTTTTTTTTTTTTTTCCCAAGCTGCCACAATCTCATTTTCAGATGTGGTGGGTCAGCTCACTGAGTTCATTTCAACCTCTAAGGTTGAGAGCTCAAAGCTGACCGAATGCTTGGAAAAGATCCAAAAGGATCAGGATTTGACGGATTAGAAGGTGGACAAGCTGAGTCATGATCAGACTACATTGGAAGAATATGTTAAGAAAGCAGTTGATGTGATGCAGCAGAACCAGAGCAAGCTGACAGAGTCTCTTGACAGTCTTACAAAAGCAGTAAATGTAGAGAATGAATGGAACAAGAGTACTCTGGGTCAGATTGAAAATGCTGCAACCAAGTTTAAAAGGGAAGTCACCATAGAACTTCGATCTTCAAATAAGTCACAAGCTGACTTCAAAAATGATCTGATTGAAGCTTCTAAGGGTGTTAAATCCAAGATCAAACTCCTCCATGAGGATTATGTTGAACTGAGAAGAGCCTGCTGTCTTACAAATATCAAAGTCGACTTGATCAACCAAGAACTCAAAGGCCTCTTTGCAACTCCAGTGAGCTCTTTCCCTGCTGATGATGACAAAAAGGGGGAGAAGAATGATACTAAAAGAAAAAGGAGTGCAATGAGTGAAGCTGAAATAGAGCTAGAAAGAGAAAGAATTGCTGCAACTAAGTCTGATTCTGAAATTGCCAAGGCTGTTCAAGAACAATTGAATAAAGAAGATGAAGAAGATCTTGCAGCCATTGGTTCTAAGAAGAAAGTTGTGAGCAAAGGAAAAGGAAAGAAGAAAATGGTGGTTCATTCTACACCATCACAGAAAGTAAAAGATGTGAAAGAAAGTGTGAAAGCCCATAATTGGTTGGATGCTTTGGAGAAAAGACAAGTCACTGAAAAGATCCATTATAGAAGTCATCCAGAACCAATCCACCAGGTTCTACTGAAAAGGCGAAAAGGAAAAAGCATTCCCAGCATAAGGCTTACAAGGAGAGGTTATGAAACCAACTGGGAAACCCGTGATCTTGACAAACTGCTTGATCTAGGTTACACAGAGTGGGTTGAATTGCATGATATCATCACTAGTATGCCTGGAATTCATAGAGAGACTGTCTTGGAAGCCATTGAGAAAAAGTTTGCTGCAATTGTAAAATACAAGATTGATATCACTGGCCTTCCAAGACCAAAAGCATATGATTTGGATGATGAAGATGAGTCAGAAGAGCCACTCAAGAAGAAGAGGAAAAGAAATGTTAGGCTCATAGCTCCTGAAGGTGATCACACAGACTTCCTCAGAAACTTGAACCCTTCAGAGTTTCTTGGGCTATTATCTCCTGATGCTCTAGACAGAATTCTAAGTCATCTCAATCTGTCTCTTCCTGCTGGTGTGGAAAATGCAAGAAGTGGAATGCACATTACTGAACCTGAACATGGTATGTATTTTGTGGATGCAAGAGGGCAACTTGTATTCCAAAGGACTGCTGAGCTGAAAGAGGTACCAACTATGCACCTTTTTACCTTGTACAGATTTTGTGTTACCTTTAGTGAACAAGGTAATGGGTATGAGCAGTTCCTTATAGATGAAGGGTTAGATAGGCAAGTAGATGTGACGATTACTCCATCTTTTGAAGTTAAGCAAGAAACTGTAGAGTTGATTGGGGAATAAAGTCTCATTGTAATACTTTGTATTTCTCAATATATACAAGTATTTGTACAAATTCAGTTGTCTTGTTAAAATTTCATATCAGATTGAAAAGAACCCAAAAGATTCAAAGGGTCACAAGCTGTTAGTCATATTTTCATTTGATTCTTTGTAAGCTGATAGTTAAAAGTGTAGTTGGGTTTTGTCATCATCAAATAGGGGGAGATTGTTGAGTCCCAATGTTAATTGTAAATTTAATGATGACAAATCTGACCTATAAACACTTAGTAATCTTTTGGTTCTTATACTCTGATCTGGGTCAGACTAAGCTGATACAGCTTACGATCTGTCTCTGACCCAGATCACGCTTCATACTTGTAATTGTAATATCTTATGGAAGCAAGTGTTATTCAAGCTGCATCAAATTGTATTAGCATTCAGTCCAAGTCGAAGAGGAGGATTGAAGATAGAAGACCAAGTTGTTAGTGGAAGACAGCTTGGGATTAGCAGTCAGCTTGGAAACACTTAGGCAGATTGGTGCCTTGACAAACGGCCTAATCTATGTCTGACAATCAAGTGAAGATAAAAACCTGGATTGAAGATAAGGACAAATGACGTGACTAGAAAGAATCCTAGGATCCAGGTTGGTGGTTGTTTTACATATGCGTGTCCATACTCCTATTGGTAGATGAAGAATGTGCGTCAGTACGTGGGGACCACAAGTACCATGAAAGGCACGATTGATTATTCCTTCATCAACCACTGATTGAAGAACACGTAGCTACAACGGACACCTAATGAAGGAGCGCTTGTGCCTATAAAAGCCTCATTCATGGATTGCATATGGCTGGCATTTCCTGAGAATCATTCTTCACACAAGTTTCTCTGCTCTTACACACAGCTTAGTCTGTACGAGATCAGCTTGGGCTGATTCTCTTGAGCTGAAACTAATTGATTGTTGTTTGTCACTTCATAGGGTTGTTTAGATATATATAGGCTATCTTTATTCCGCAACAACCCTGTAATTCTTTGTATAGATTATTTCTTAATAAAGGATTACATTTGAAAATAACAATTTGTGTTCAAGAATGTTTTTTATTTCTTTACTGCTTTACTGTTTTAATGATTCCTGCACTTTACTAACTTGCTTGATATTCATTATCTGAATCTTAAAACGTTTTGTGTTAAAAGTTTGTAAAGATTGTGAAAAGTTGTATTCACCCCCCTCTACAACTGTTCAGTGTTCAATATACTTTGGTATATTGATACACCGTGGGACGTATCACTACTAGAAACAGGGCTATCCTTGACCCGCTTTTTATGACCCACGCTAATAGATGACGCGCAAAGTGAGAAGTCATAACAATACTGTCATAATTTGTAAAATCTGAAGCGTTTATGACACGCATTTTTTAGTGTCATAAAAAAAGGTAAGGTAACACGGGGCTACAGTGTCATCTTTGTTCCCCATATATAAAGCTAAAAAACCCCCCAAAAAAAACCTCTTTTTTTCAATCAGATAACGAACGAACCCCAAAACCCCCAAATCTATCGAAGAGGAGCTCCAAAATCGAAGGCCCAAAATCGAACGACATCGTCTACACAAAATCGAAGCCCCAAAATCGTTCGTGTTATAGTCAAAATCTTTCAATTTTCGATTACATAGATCTGATGATGAGAAGTTATAGATCTGTGCTAATTCAATTGAAAATAACTAGGGTTTCATTATTCTTATTGGTTGAAGGTGTATACTGATGATGAGAAGTTAAAGATTTGGAGTGAGGATCATATACTTATCATAACAATTGAAAATATCTTATTCAGCTGATGGTTAGATTCATCAGATGGTTAGATTCATCCGCCAAGAAGCCGAGGAAAAAGCCTGATTCATCCGCTGAAGAAGTAATTATTCACACTCGTTTTTTTCTATTTCATTTTCATTATAATATCTTATTTTATTTAGGGTTTTCTATTTAGGGTTTCTTAAGTATTTAGGGGACTGATAATGGATCGGTTTATATATATGTGTGTGCAGCTAGTGAAATTATTGTTTTTATATTCCATTATAGTTAATTTCAATTGTAGATTCTGCTAGTGGTTACGTTTGTGTATTTATGCAATATTAATTTTTATGTATATGATTTTATATAATTTAGGGGTTTGATGAACTGGTTGTGGAAAAGGCTAAAGGTGTGTATAAAATGGTTTCGAAAGGATAACTTGCGTGAGATGCTGGATACTTCTGAAAGAAAACGAGTAGAATGCTTTTCTAGTAGTGGTTTGATCTTTATATACATTTTATGATGCTTTGAAGTGTTATAATTGGAGATTAATCATCTAGTTTATTTTGGTTTAGGGCGGGTTCAAAGACGATTTTATGAGGATAATGAAGGCAATCGTCAAGCAGAGTCCTAGTTGCCAGGTTTGTTCTTGTTATAGTTAGTTGATTGATCTAAGCTTTTTAATTCTAATGGCCGTGTGAAATATGTTTTTCAAGTTTGGAATAATTACTCATTCTATTAGGCGATTAAAGTTCTAGTTTTTGCATCTCTTAATCAAACATTTGAGCTTCGGACTTCTGGCATCCAAGTGATTTTTATATTTTTGATCAGCGTTCTTATAATTTAATTTGAATGATTTTTTATTGGATAATACAGGAACCAGAAACCATTGACTGGGAGTACTACAGGAAAGGGCTTGGATCTCGCATAGTCGATTCTTACAAAGAATATTATGAAAGTATGTCTTACTTTGCAAATGTTTAACATGAATACTCCTTTGCATAGACCATTTAGGCAACAGATTAACTGATAAATAACAGGGTGGGATTCATTTTTCCCCGAATGTAAAATTGGTGTTCGAAGTTCTTGATTTCCGTTCTTATGAGGAAATCAAGATATTTTGCACCGTTAGTGAAAATGCCCTCTTGATGTCTTTTTAGGTATGCAAATTTCTTAATAGTTAATGGTATATTTAGTTATCACGAGCTAGCGTAAAACTTCAATGATGAGACCCTTGTCTATGGATAGGAATGGCGGCATAGCTGCAGCAAGTGGCTTACTTTTCAAGCTCATCACACCCGATAAGTATTTACCCATTCTCTATTTAAGTTTCTTTTGCAATTAAAGTCGACCATATCATGTATATACTTTAAAACCCTTAAGTACACATATTTTTGAGGAATTTTCACTAGCTTACATGTGGACAATGAACCAATGTGATGATTCTTCTGTCCCATAAACTATATTTTTTAAATTCGAGGTCTTTATGTTTGTAATATGGGGGTAACAAATAATGTTTTTTTTAACTCATTTAGCCCAAGTATTGCATTATTTATATGTTATATTCAGTCACTTAGATATATTGTGTTTTCGTTTGTGCAGGATGATTTTATCCATGTTAACTTTTATTGTGATTGCAAGATAAAAGCCATGTACACTCATGTTAGTGAGAGATCTGGGTAGAAGGCTGCTCTTATTGCTCATGATGTTTATGAAATCATAATGAAGGTGATTCATGTTTTTTTGTAATTTCATCTATCTATCTTGATGCATTAGTGACGTCTTTATATTATGTGATGTGATGATGTATCTTTAGAAGTAGGTAGTTGTGTATAACTTTATTGCTTCAGCATGCTGCTCGGCTATACTGTGAGATTATATATGAACGGGACTTTGACTATGATTTTTTCATGTTGAAGTTTATGAAGGAAGTAGTTAAACATGGAGTTCGGGTTCTCGAAAATCACAATGTAAGTAGTTAATTAACTGTTTTAAGTAGTTTAAGTAGTAATATCCAGTTTCTAAAATGTTGTTTTATTTTTGACTAGATTGGTGGTGATAGCAATGAGTACATGATGCGGATTTAGACGATATTCGAGAAGAATGGGCAATTTATGTGTCGAATTTCATTTTTAGGTAGAAAGTATTGTAAACCGCATTTAGTTAAATTAACCTCATTGTTTTGATATATATATATATATATGAAATGCGTTATTTTGATATTTGTGTTTTTATGATATATATATATATATATATGAAATGCGTTATTTTGATATTTGTGTTTTTAATTTTGTATTATCAGGTTTTTAATTCTCATTTAATAGAAAATTAGGAACTGAAAAAAATTATTTAAAAAAAAAAAAAAGGTTATGACACGCAAAAACGCACGTCATAAAAAAGGGTCATAAATGCGTGTCATAAGTGCGCGTCATAAGTGCGCGTCATAGACGGATGACGCCCAAATGCGGGTCATGAAAATTTATGACTGGTCCTTCCTTGACGCGCATTTGCGCGTCATCTGAGCCATTTATGACGCGCATTGCGGGTCATAAATAGTTGTCTGTGTAGTGGAACATTACTTTAGCCTCTTACGTATTTTAGGCATTACTTTAGTTCCATTATTTTTAGAGACATTACTTAATAAGCCTTAGATATCTAATTATGTTACTATAAGGAACATTATTATTAGCCCTTACGTATTTTAGGCATTACTTTAGTTCCATTACTTTTATAGATATTGCTTAGTCTGCCTTAGATAGCTAATTATGTCACTATAATCTTATTACTCTTAGGCCTACTTAGTTTTAGGCATTACTTTATTAATCTTCTATTACTTGTATCCTAAATTTATATCCTCCTTATTTCCACTGTAGCACCTACCCTTGGCATTCAGTCACTTACCGGTGCAAACTATGTTGCTTGGAAAGATCAGTTAGATCTTACTCTGGGGTACCTAGACCTTGACTATGCCATTCGTCATGATGAACCTGATGCTATTACTGCGAACTCCACTGCAGAACAGAAAGCAGAATATGAGAAATGGGAAAAGTCGAATCGCTTGTCACTAATGACGGTCAAGAACTCCATTCCCTTTGGTCTTCGAGGAGCTATCCCTGACTCTGACAAAGTCAAAACTTACCTCAAATCTGTTGAGGATTACTTTAAGGGATCGTCTAAAGCGCATGCAAGCAGCTTAATGCTACAGATGCTTACTCTGAAATATGATGGAACTAGCGGTGTTCGTGAACACATAATGAAAATGACTGACATGGCGAACAAGCTTAAGACTCTTGAAATGGAAGTCTCTGATAACTTTCTTGTGCATTTCATACTGACATCATTGCCTACTCGTTTTGATGCCTTCAAGATTAACTATAACTCTATGAAGGATAAATGGAAGATGAGTGAACTGATTGCAATGTGTCAACAAGAAGAGGATCGCCTTAAGGTAGCGCAACCTGAAGCTGTTCACCTTACTACCACTGCTAATTCCAAGAAGAGGAAGGGTAACAACAGTAATAAGACTGGAAATAAAGCTTCAAAGATCAGTCCTGGTGCAGTTGCCTCTAGCTCTAATGCCTTGAACAACAAATGTAAGTTCTTTCGTGTCAAATGGCACATTCAGAAAGATTGCCCTAAATTCAAGGAATGGCTAGCTAAGAAAGGTAACGTACTTTATGTAATATTTGATTCTTTTACTTCTGGTGTTCCTGTTAATACATGGTGGGGTGACTCTGGTTCTATGGTTCATGTGACTAACTCAATGCAGGGATTCCATACAATCCAGAGGCTGCCAAAGGACCAAAGAAAACTTAGAGTTGGAAGCGGTGATCTTTTAGATGTCGAAGCCATGGGAACTTATGATTTACATATGAGCACTGGAAAGTGTATTAGACTAGTAGATACCTTATATGTACCGAGAATTACTCAGAACCTTGTATCTATTTCTAGACTAGACCTTGAAGGTTTTGTAATAATTCATGGTTTCGGCAAGATTACTATTACTCTTAATAATGAATTGCTTGGTCGTGGTTTCTTGGATGGATTACTGTATAAATTAGAACCAGATCATAATTTCTCCAAATCTTTGTTGTCTTTTAATGTTGATGATATAACTAAAACAAAGACAAAATCACTTAAGCAACAAGAGAATTCCTCCATGCTGTGGCATAAACGTCTTGGTCACATCTCACGAGATCGCATGACACGACTCGTAAAGGATGGAATCTTACCTTCTCTTGACTTTAGTGATTTTGAAACATGTATTCAGTGCCTCAAAGGCAAAATGGCTAAAGGGAATAAGAAAGGAGCCACCAGAAGTTCCAACTTGTTGGAAATAATTCATACTGATATTAGTGGCCCCTATCCCGCTTCCATTACAGGACATACTTCATTTATTACATTTATTGATGATTATTCTCGTTATATGCACCTTTATCTGATTAAGGAAAAATCTGAATCCTTACAAACTTTTATTGATTTTAAAACTTTGGTTGAAAACCAACTTGATCGTAAAATAAAAGTTGTGAGATCAGATAGAGGAGGTGAGTATTATGGTAGACATACTGATGTTGGTCAAGCCGCTGGTCCTTTCCATGACTTTTGTAAGGATCATGGCATAATTAACCAATACACCATGCCTGGTTTTCCTCAACAAAATGGTGTTGCTGAAAGGAGAAATAGAACCCTAATGGACATGGTGAGAAGTATGCTTGCCAACACTAACCTACCTACTTTCCTTTGGACTGAGGCCTTAAAAACAGCCGTTCATATACTCAATAAAGTTCCTTCAAAATCTGTCCCTAAAACTCCTCATGAGATCTGGACAGAAAGAAACCGAGTCTTAAATATATGAAAGTATGGGGCTGTCCTGCCGAAGCTAAAGTCTATAACCCTAATTTAAAGAAATTGGATCCTAAAACTGTTACATGTTTCTTGATCGGTTATCCTGATCACTCAAAAGGTTATCGATTTTACTGTCCTTTCCACACTACTCGCATCGTTGACACGAAGCATGCCACGTTCCTAGAGAATTCAGAGATCCGTGGGAGCACGACAAATCATAACTTCGATTTGCAAGAAGTACAAGAAGGAAGGGGGAACGACTCGTTAGTTATTATTACTCCTCCTATAATTCCTCTTGTACAGAACATTGCTCCGAATGTCACTGATCCAACTCCTCCTAATGCTAATAACGAGACCGCTAATGCTGAAGGATCTTCCGAAAATCCCAAAAATTAACTCAGGAGATCATCGAGGTCACGTAGGGCCACTAATTTTGATGACTTCATTACTTATCTCGCTGAAGTTGAGGACATTGGAAAGCTTACTGATCCTACTTCCTATAAAGAAGCCATTAATAGTGATCAGGCCACTCAGTGGAATGAAGCCATGATTGAGGAGCTTAATTCCATGAAGCATAATGACGTTTGGGAATTGGTTGAACTTCCTGAAGGATCCAAAACTGTCGGTTGCAAATGGGTCTTCTGTAAGTCCCCTGGTACGGATCGTTAATAGCTTGCTCCAGTTATCTTGAGGTGCGGAATCCCTCACTATAACTTGGTGATCAACAATAAGCCCCTAGATCACCTGATGCCTCGCAGATCTTCTTCGGGCTAGCGGAACAACCTTTGACGACTATAACCTACAATACCTGCTTGATATTTCGACAAATGTTCAACCCTAAACTCTGTTAGGGTTCAGTTTATATAGGGATCACCTGACATGGGCTTCAGCGAGTCGGCCTCGCAAATCCAGCCCAGCCCATCACTAATGCGAGGTCGCATTCTGTGATTGGCCTCGTATTTGACCCTGCAAATATGGAGTCGTATTCCCTATGTGAAATGCGAGGTCGCATTTCACACTTAGCAGATTTATTACACATTCAATACTTCAACTTAATCTAGTATTCTATGCATAATACTAAGTTCAATAATGACAATCACATTACAAAGACATATAACAATATAAGCCCAAACAATCTAGACTGCTATTGACATAGATGTGCACTTACAGACTCCCCCTTGGAAATAGCTTCTAGAAGTTAACATACCTATGTCTTTGTCTTGTCTTTGTCATCAATCTACTTCCTCTGCTTTTTCTTCTTGCTCCTGCTCTGCTCCTTCTCAGTCTCGAAATCAGAATCTGACTCTGACTCTGAAGGAGTATGAGTTAACCCTAACCGTTCTTTCTCTGATCCCACATAGATCCTGGATCATAATAATAATCCGCAATCTCTGCCCTAGCTCTCATATGAGCTTGTGGATCATAACCCAATCTCTTCTCCAGTCTATGCACAATTACAGGATGCAAATCTGACTCGGTAGAAGTGTTATTGGTAGAGTCGGTCTTGGTAGACTCACTATCCTGAGCACTAGCATCTTCATTTTCAAGAGCAACAACAGCAGATTGCCCTACCAAACCCTTATCCTTATCTAATCGATCAACGTCAACATCTTCTGTAAGGAGTTTGGTTTGAGGTGCATCAGACTCAACTACCATCTTCAACTCTGTGACAACCAGTTTTTGAGTCTGTGGAGCTTCAGAAACTGCCTTGCCAGCAACACCAGCCTGGCTAGACTCCCCTTGAGTCTCTGTTCTCAAACTAGAACCTTCTCCTAGCTCCTGAGTAGCTCTAGCAGCATCTGGATCTTCATTCTGATCATCATCATGCCCTGCTTTAGCCAGCTCATCACCTCTGCAACCTAAGCTGTCTCTCTCTAGCTCTAACCTTGAGATAGTTATCGATGAGCTCATGCAGTTTTTCTTCGGAGATCTTGACTCCCTTCTTCAATGCATCTGTCATCCTGATAACTTTCTCATCTAGAGTCAAATACTTCTTGTACATACTGGACACTACCACCTCGGCCTTGTCCAGCTTATCTTCCAGAATCTTATTCTTGTCACTAACAACCTTAAGATCACCAGCTAAACGAGTGATCAAACCTCTCATCTCATTCATCTGTCTCTGTAGATCACCAAGATTAGTTTCTTCACTTGTTTGTCGCTGTGGTTGTGGCTGTGTAGTCTCAAGAACAGTAACAACTGGCACACTTTGTGAACCACCAGTAGCAGCAGAAGTCTCTTGTTCCCTGACAAGTCTAGTTCTCTTTGGCACAGGCTGCTCTGGCACCCAATCTTCATCCGTTTCTCTCATTCTTCTTCCTTGAGCTGCCTCAGTAGGTTTAGGAACCATCTTAGATCCAACTCTGATGAATGCATGAGATCTGTAAGGATCTTCATCACCATCACTGCTAGAATCATCATCAGAATGGATAGAAGGCTCTCTGTCTGTTGAACATCAGCAACAACCTTTCCTCTACCTTCAGCATTCACACCAGATCCACTAGCCTGACCCGCTCCTGACCTACTAGCTTCTTCAGTACCAGACCCACTAGCTCTAGCTGCTTCAGAACCAACTGCAGCTCCAGCTACATAATCATCTATATCCCGGTCAAGGTCTATATCTACTAGGTCATCAACATTAGCATTGTACCTTTGCACTTGAGCAATATCACCCTCTGGATCAGCCATTTGCTCCAATAAATCATCTACAATCTCAGGATTGGCTCCAGGTTGGTTTATCACATCATCTGCAACCTGTACAACAACTTCAGGCTCTTCTGGTGCATCTTCCTGAACTACTACGTCATGTAACTGCTCAACATTCTCAGCAGCTTCACCATCCTCTGGCTGAGGCCCTTCATAAGCTGATATGACCCCATCAGTAGGTGCCACGTAGTTGGCATTAACGATTGCACCAAATAATGCTACATCTTGAGCATTTGGATCATTAGGATACCTGCGGCGAAACTCTTCATAGCCACGTGTGATGATAGAACTTACTTGCTTCACTTCTCTTACAGCATGTAAATCGGAAGTCTAGCATTGACGATCATCATCACAATCCTAGGATACATCAAAAATCTCCTCTTTCCTGTGGCTATGATCTGTTTCTTCATCTCATCGAAAAAGAATTTAGAGAAACTGTATGGCTTGTTAAATACCAAGCCCACCATCTGTGCTTGGGCTTCCTGGTTCAATGTATCATAACCAGACTTCTTGTTGCTTAAACTAACCAGCAACACATGCGCAAAATACCTCCACCTGCCATAAAAACCCTTCTTGAACAGAGTTTTACTTGACATATCTGTAGCAAACCCCATTCTTCTGAAAGCACCTTGAATGACTTCATGTCTGAACTTGGTGAGACCTGTAACACCACCTTCTTGTTCAACTGTGCCCAGATTAAGAATGTTAACGAGGTCAGCAGCTGTAAACTGTATCTGCTGCCCAGCAACTATGGTATGAAAGATATACACATCTCCTGCCTTCACACAATCAACATTATTCCAGAAATCTCTGAGATAATCTAAATATAAACTGGAGAATGTGTAAGAACATGATGAATCCTTGATCTTCTGAAGAAGGCAAATATCTCGTGATAATAAGCCGTTCCTTCCTGATTATCATCGAAGTTCATCACATAATTATGACCTGCTATGAAATTTTCTTGCCATTTCTGTAATCAATAACAAATAATTAATTACTCAAATAGACATAAAAATTCATATGCATAACATACACAACTAAAATTATCCTGGTAATTTAGTCAAAAGCATAAATTATCCCTGTAATTTACAACATAACATAAATTATCTCTGTAATTTAGTTAAGCATCAATTAACTCATTTTCAAATATTTATAAACTTTTGAAAATCTGTTAAATTAACTTAAATTATCTCTGTAATTAAGTTAAAGATAAATTAACTCATTTTCAAATATTTATAAGAATAAACTTTTGAAAATCTGTTAGGTCAAAAATACGAGGTCGTATCCCTGTACGAGGTAGTATTTCAAGGTCAAAATACGGTCAACCAAACTCTAAAATACGAGGTCGTATTTTCCAATTTGGCCACGTATTTGATCAGGTCGTAAATCTC
>CM067167.1:230377394-230416031 GCA_034093135.1 Erigeron breviscapus | reverse complement strand
CAAGGTGCAATGTTACTTCAGTCTGCGTTGTCGGATAAGCCTGCTGAGATAAAAGATGCCGATGGCACACAAAGAAAGCCACTATCCGATATCGGAAATAAAGTTGTAAGCGCTCTCTCTCTCTCTCAATGTAAAAGATGTCAAAACAGTCAACATAATCGGACTCATTTTGACCTATACCAATAAGTATTTCATTTGATCCGACCCGTTTTGTGACATCTTACCAAAGTAGCTGTTTTAATGTGTCATTTTAGTAACAATTACTTCTTACATAATCACATCTGTTTATAATGTCTTTTACATGAGAAGCCTGATTGATAATTTGTATTCTGGAAACAACAAAAGTTGAGGGGTGGTTTCATCATAACTAAAAGTGAAACTTCATGAACTTACAGGTCAAACCAAATGCACCTAAACCTTCCGCTCCAAGAAAGAAATGGAGAAAATCAGTAGCAATCCAGCTCATTCCAGTATCATCAGACCAGCCTACATCTCAACCTGAAGAAGCAGAAGTTCCAAAGAAACAAGAAAGTAGTACAGTTGAGTCCAATATCCCGAGGTTACCAAGAGCAATGAGAAATACTAACGCCCCTTTGAGAGACAGAAACTCGGAACCATCCACTGATACTACTACCATAAACAAGGAACCTGAGCATGCAGCTCCAAGGAGTCCTCACCACCAAGCGCGACCACCAACAGCTGAAAAAGAAAATCATGGATGCTAGGTAAATGCATATATCTTACCTTCTTTGATGTAACCCTTTGTTCTGGTTGATCATCATGACCCCTAGATTTCAAACAGAAGTAGGAAATTTGTGAAAATGGTAATGTGCAAGTTGAGGATTGACTGTAATGGTAAGCACCAATCCTTCATTGGAAACAATCTTGTTCGGTTAAGTGTTAGATTTCTCTTTGTGTTTTTTCACTGTTTATGAATAAATGATTTTAGTAAGTTGTGTAGATATGAATTATGATTGCAAGCAGGATTTTGATTGAGTTATCAGCTTTCCAACTTCCACACATTGTTTTGAGAACTAATTCCACCATATATCATTACGAGTATATCTACCCAAATGAAATTTCATTTGACAAACCATCTTTTATTGACACATCATCGCAAACGTATGTTATCTTTGCTTGTAGAACATGACGTTGATTATTTACCGTGCTTTAAGCTTTTTACCTGAAAATATGAAGCTGATTCCCTTGTATGTTCATATTTTTAATTTAATGGACATTACCTTCTTTGTATTGTTTCATAATTTGATTATACAATAAGATGTTTAAACCGAAGTAATGACGTAGTACTTATTATTGAAATAACTTGTAGTATAGATAATAATCATTTTTTTTTAAATAACTTGTACCTAGGTGAGTTGGTATAGTATTAATTATTAAATAATTATCCATGTAGTTTAAAACACATTGTATTTTTCATTCAGTAACTTTTTGGTGATAAATGATATCCTTTTAACTTGTAACTTGCTAACAGTTTTGGAAGGAATTTTGTTATAAAAAATCTATATACCTTAAAAAATTTGGTCCGTTTGGTGTAAATCGAATTCGAACAGAAACCAAATCATCCTATTTGGTTTAGTTTAAGCATGAGTAATTCGGTTTAATTTGGTTCTTGAGAATAAAAAAACAGAGGAAATTGAACCAGATCTTTAAACACCCCTACTACTTATGTTATTATGCGTGTAACTTAACAAGTTCATGCATCGATAGTTTTGAGAATGAGTTGTTTTATGTGGATTATTCAATCAATTATGTCATAAGTTTACTAGTTCATTGTATAATGAAATATAGTCATAATAAAAAGTTACTTGCCTTTTAATTTAAAACTTATAGTTAAGACTTAAGAATGATTGAATTTATGTGATCCTACATTTTCATAGATAGTCTAAAAGTACTCATAAACAATGTTTTAAAAACCGGTATTTTAGTTATGTGAAATTTTTTCCCGGTATTATCGGTATTACCGGAAATACCGGCCGGTACGACTATTTTAAGTTTTTTTTATAAAAATCATACAAAACTTGTTACAATTTAACGAAAATAATAAAAATACAATTATAATCCACTCAAAAATAATACCAAATAAGTATTTCATAACAAAATATAAGTTTTAAAGTTCACAAATAATTAAAAATAACATTAAAGTATCATAAAAATATTTTTTAAAAAAATTCAATTTTTTTTTGTTGAAAATACCGGAAATATCGGAACGGTAATACCGGGAATACCGGAAAATACCGGACTTAAAATACCGGAGTACACTCCGATACCGGTAATACCGGCCAGTATATACCGGTATTTAAAACATTGCTCATAAATTGTAAACTTCTCAATGCGAAAAACCTGAAAATTCCACTCTCATAAAAGCTAGCATGGGGGTCTTATGTCTATATATATTTGTACATGAAAATCATAGGTTATCAGGTAAACCATTTATAGTTTTGAGAATAAATAAATAAAGTTGATTTCTATTACAGATAAATTTCATAGTTGCTTTTTAGATTTAAAAGTCAAAGTAAAGTTTGTTTCCATTTTTTGCAAAAAGTCCAACAATAGAACATGTTAGCGATTTCTAGGTAAACCATTTCTAGTTTTGAAAACGATAAGTTCTATTTTAATTAGTTATATAATTACTTTTTTAATTTTGAAATTTGAAGTAAAGTCGTTTCTATTTTATGAGAAAGAAAAAGTCCTACAAAATACTTGGTAAACAAACTCCATATTAATAGAGAAGTTCTACAATGACAAACAATTTTTACAAACAAATCTTACAAACTCATGTGAACCAATCAAACAAGGAAAGTGAATGAAAAAAAGAAAAAGAAAAAATAATTCTATTGATTTTGATTGTTCCACATGAGTTTGTAAAACTTGTTTGTAAAAATTTGTTTGTCATAGTAGAATTTCTCATATTAATATTAATATTTCCACTGCTTTAATATCATTTGTCGCACATATATAGTGATACGAAATTTACAAATACCACAAGAAGACATTTTTAAGAATCCAAATTATGATATTTGTGTCAAATTTGAATACTTCAATTTTGGGTCAACATTGGTGTTTCTTTTTTTACTCACGAGGTGTTTTAAGGTTCTTTATCTTCAAATAAAAATGTTTTTCTTGTCAACTTGGACTATATTATGTTACTTGTATGTTGACATCATGTTTGCATACTTTCAACTATATATATTAAAACGTTAACTTCTTTATGAATGTTATTAGGTAAAAAAATAAAATAAAAATATGGTGTGGTTATGGGGAGGGAAGCATCAACTTTCAAAAAACAACACCAAACCATCGAAAACTTGTTCCAAATCGTCTGCAAAGACGCCGGAATTCAACAAACCGGAGCTTCATGGTGTAGATGGTGGAAATGTGGTATCAGAAAGGGTTAAAAGAAAATGTTCAAGTAACAAAAAAGTTGAAGTTGACAAGGAATATGATGTTGTTTTGGTTACATTGGATAATAGTTGTTTGTCAGGCTCAGAAGACGACGACGGCTATGATTGGTCTATTGGGTGGATGGAACCTCATGCGTCTGGCTTTCAAAGTTATGGTGACGGTTTTGATGATGGTTTTTCCGTATTAATTCCTTGTTATGGGCGTGAGCAAAAAGTTTAAGTACTGTTTATAAGACCTTATATCTTATTCTTTCATGTGTATCCTGTGTGGATTTGTAAAGAAAACAATGTGTATATTTGTATATATACTTTATATTGAGAGTTTGGTTATGAAGTAATTCTTGTTTGATCAGATCATCACTTGATTTTACTTTGAATTCAGATTTAGATTTTACTTTGATTAACTCATATCGTCGAACAAACAAGAATTTATTGTACGCGTAATGAAGATGAATTTTACTCAAGAATTTATCCCAGTAAATATGGGTGAAATTGGATAAGACATATATCGCAAATCATATTTGGATCAAAGAGTTGGATTTGAGAAAGGCACCAAGAAAAGATTAACTGACCAGTTCAGAAAATAAAAAAAATTGCAGAGATTTCCTTCTGCAAACACTTTTTTTATTCCTTTTCCTCTAAATTTTTTCACAGATGAACTTTCACATAGTTTCATAGGGTTACAAATTATTATATATATAAACCATAAACATGAAACACTATATAGCACCAACAAAACCATATGCCATTATGTTGATAAGTTAATCATCCACAAGATGACCGGAAAATTTTATAAACACCCTAAGTGTGAGCCAGAATATTTGACAGGAATCAAAATCCTATAATTTGCTTGCAAGAATTCCTAACAAAACCAAAAAATGTAAAAAAAGATAGAATTTTTGTGTACTAAGTTAGCATGGTTCAGATGATTCAAGATTTGTATTTGGTGGATTACTTGAACCAGGAGGCTGTGCTTCTTGATCTAAATCCATTGAACCCAATCTGGCATCTTGATTACTGAAAGCCGCCTCATGATTGCCAGAGATCACCACTTTATCATTTTGGATGGGGTCTGGTGAGCGGACTGAGCTAGAAATTGTAACCACATGGTCAGCTTTAATTTCAGATGACACGTTCATATTTTGACCCGTATTGAACTGATTCAACTGAATCACTGGTTCAACGTTTGATTTAGAAAGGGTTGAGCCTGTGTTAGACCGTGGTGCATTTGGTGAGAGTCTAGAATACGGAGCACGAAAATAGTCTGAAGCCATGTGAACCCCGGGTGTAGATGGTGATCTAGTTGTTTTGATGTGGATAGTACTTTTCATTTGTTGCTTCATTATTGCTGCAGCATCCGTTGGGGTTGCAATCCGCGCACCAGCAGCAACTGCAGCTGCTTTTACTGCATCCGGTCCTGAGGCAAGAGGTTTAGTCAAAAACGGTTGAGGTCTCGGAAAAACTCTTTTCAGTCCTGTAGGGGCAGAATCGTAACTTTGGGAGAACGTCGTCGAGAATGGAGGGTCAGCCACAGGTGGTTGCACCAAGATTCTTCCAGGATTTGTCCTGCCTGATCCATTTCAGCTATAGTTAGAGTAGAGGTGACTAATTGGCTATCCTGACCCATTTACTTAATAAAAAGTAGAGGTATCTAATTGGGACGGTCAATTCAGTTATGTGTTATCTCTGATGGGGTTAACAAAAAATAAAAATAAAAATTGTCTTATCATGAAACTGGGCAAATGGCAAGAAAGTTAATTAAATCATTTGTAGTTTAAAAATTATAATATTACTGAAAATCAAGAAATTCGGTAATCATATTTGACATGTTAATTATCTATAATAAATTTGGACATAATGCATTTTACTAGCCCGTCCCTACTCATCCATTGATTGTGCACCAAACCGCGTCGAGAGGATTTTAGGTTCGAAGGTAAAACCCTAAAGGGTTTTAGGGGTTTGTTGGCGATTCCCCGAAGGTAGGAACGGTGTTCCTTTACGCCGAATAAGGGTTGATGATGATGATCGTCAAATTGTATTCGACTTTAGGGTTTATATGAGGTTTTTCGATCGGTGATCGTATCTGTGATAATCGAAGTATATCGATTATAAGGGAATCCTCCTCCTTTTATAGGAGGAGGTTCCTTGGGGGAGAAGGTTAGGGTTTTCCCTATTCCTTCTTTGTGTATAACTCTACTTACCATGTTGATCCGATCTAGTTTCCTTAGGAGATCGAACTAAGTAAGGATTGTTTTTATCTTTGGAAAGGATTTGTGTCGATCCTTTAATTATTTATCCGAGTTAAACACCTTAGCGCTTATACCCTTCGTGAGGGTGCTTCGTATTAGGTATCCTGATACAAAGGGGTACATCGTCATCCATTTTGGTACCTCTAGCTCTAATAGATATGAACAAAAATTGTACCTAATGGCGAAGGAACCTTTGGAGTAGTCACTCCGGGCTTATCAAGGGCAATATTAAGTGCTCGCCGAGCTGCTAGTTGTGCCTTAGAAAGTTGTGAACCAGTATTCATAACTGGGTATCTTTGACTTTTCTTAAGAGTGTTCCACCTCTGCAAATATCAATTTTATCATGAAGATCATTAAAAAAATGAATGTCAAAAGCTGTTCAATGTACCCATATAAACACTACGCTAAATGTTAACATATGCCATTTACAAGGTGATCAGATAATGGGTAATTTGTAATCCGATGCTGGGATTTGAACCCGTGAAATTGGGGAAAACCGGACATCCTAACTAAACTGGATGATAACAGATGCTATAAAATCCTCTCTATCTCATGAAAGTTGCAATATCTTTAATTTGTTGAGTCACGTGAGAAAGCAAGCTTTCCATTGGGAAGTTTATAAGTCAACAATTTTAAATTGGGTCCCCAAGATTATATTACCTTCCCGGTATTGAAGATAACTTTCAGATCTTCGTCAAATAGTCAAACACATTTCTAAAATTATGTCTTCAGATAGATGAAAAAAGTGAAATTTTCACAAGACAAGGGCTTCAAGAAACGATAAGTTGATTGTATGTTTTCCCCACTAAAGATTTCCTTACTATGAAAATGTTGATAACTGAAATTAAGTAGTGACAATGGGATAGTAATTTGTCTCGTTAAGCTTCTTGCTTAAAACAGTTTGTATCCATATGCACCAAACCCCAGAAGTTATATAGGAAAGGTGACACCTCTGAACCATTTACTTATGAATGGGTCCATTTGGGTTATGGTTTATCCCTCAAGAATCAATCACGTTGAGGTGGACAGCATTTTCTTGGGGTCAACCCAACCCATTCTGACCGACGATGAAAACACATTACAATCTAAACTGTGAACCTAACCTGTCTGATCCATCTATTTCTCCACCTTTAGCCTAAATGCACTTGAAAACTTAACAAAAACGCTATAATGGGACTTGGAAATATAACCTGAGATAGCTGTGTAGGAGTTCTGTCACTCTTAAAGTCTCCTTTTAACATGTTGGCCCAATTCCCTTCCCCGGATTTTTGTACAGCAGCAAAAAGTTCCTGGTCCTCTTCTGCAGACCATGCTTTTCTTTTCCTCTTAGGTGGCAATTTTTTGTCTGTACAGTCAACTGCATCTAACCCTTCAGCAGAAGGAACTGTTGGAAGCCCTGGTTTTGGAATGTAAACGGGAACTGATATATTGATCCCACTCACTGAAGTAACAAATTGTGGATTTTCTGATGGAGGTTGGGTAGATTTGGGTCGTGGTATATTTATAGTCATTGGAGCCTCCATGGTCAAGCCTTTTTCAATACAGTGATTAGGTGACCCAGAATCCATGAGTACCTAAAAATTTCAATGGCCCGTTTAAAATATGGGACTAAAGGTGGTTAACGGGTCAAAACATGTTCTGGCACGCCTCAAAAACAGAGCTGGTTAAGTTGACCCGAACACTTGGACCAACTTCTTATTAATTGTATGAATACGAAAACTTAGTTATGTTAATAATAATCTATTTTTGAATAAACATTTTTTGTAGGTTTTGCAATTGTTTGGGCGACTTACGTTCCTTTCGACACATTGACTTGTTCATTACAAATAAGTTGGTAATATTAGGATTGATCTACAAAATTCCTTTATTTCTCATCATTAAGCGGTAGTTAGATACTAAAAAAGCAGCTCAAATCACTTTTGGGATAGTCCAAACCCCCTCACTTAATCTAAACTAGCAAATTTCCGGCCTCGCATTGCGGGCATCAATTGTCGTGTTGAAACGATTGTGTTATTCTAGTGTACTTGCGTTGAACCTTCAATCGCTGAATTAACAAACATTATCTCATGAATAGGTTTGTTTAAAAGGTTATCATATCAAATATATATTTATTTAAGGGCAAAACCACAATACTTTTCGTCAGCGCGTTGCACGGTTTCAGTTATTACGATTACATTTGTTATTGATGATGTATCACTATATATACTTGCTAAAAAATTTGACATATAAAATAGATACTTATTCAAAGACAATACCCCCCCAAAAAAAAAGTTTTTAATATATTGTTTGTAAACCTAAAAACTATTTTGGTTTGTTATTGATGATGTGTCGCTATATATGTTTGTTAAAATATTTGACATATGAAATAGATACTTATTCAAAGGCAATACCACCAAAAAAAAGATAAAAAAAATTTGATATATTATTTGGAAACCGGAAAGGAAAAAAAATATGTAAGAAAGCAAGAAGTAACCCGTAGTTTTAAACCCAAAAGATATCCAATGTGGTAAAATTGGAATATTGTTACAAAAAAAGAACAAAAGTTTTCAATATAATTATTTGAAAACCCGACAGGGAAAAAAATATCCAAAAAGTAACTCGTATTAAAAAACCCAAACGGAATGTGATTTGGCAAAATTCGAATAACGGTACGGGTTGTAGCATGGACGAATAGTAACTCACCACGTGGGCAAGTTATACTATTCACAACCAATTCATTTAATATATAGTATATATAATACCTCGCATGTCCAAGGCTCTCCAGATTGACCATCAATATTGACAATAATAGGTCAAACGTATCGGGACAAACTCCGAACCCTAGAAGACTATAAAAACTATCATAGTGCACACCTACATCAAGAGCAATGGACTTGTTTACCGCAGGTTTCCAGATTTGAATCAACTTACTATGAGTGTAAGGGTAAGAATCACCGGACATATATTCGACATAAAAGCAAAACAACCCATGAGAACTACCAACTACACTTGGTTTTCAGTCAAGTAGTTCAAAAGATTCAGAACAGTGGGAACAAACATTTGTTGTGGGAATGTGTTGTTATCAACAATTAAAACAAACTTTAGCTCCTCGGATTGATTATTATGATCGTCGTACCTTTTAAAAATAGATTATGTGGTCTAGTTTGAAGGACGTTGTTAGCGGCCATTTTCTCGGAGCTTTCGATAAGCGATTTCCAAGATTTTGATATTATTTTGCATTGAATCATTGTTTTGGCAGGAAGCCGTTTTATGATTTGTGTTTGGATTTCAAAAGGTATGTATGATGACATCTTTGATTTGGGAATGAATTTTCTATGGTTTTTCATTATAAATGGTGAGGAATGGGAACATGGAAAAGAAAAGGAGAAAGAAATTATATATACTAGAGAATATCAGGCCGTGCGATGCACGAAACTCTAAAACTGATATTTTTAATAAACGTATAAGGTACTTTTGAAACATATAAAGATAGACGGTGAAGGAAAAACATATCTCAATTGGAAAATTTTCGTGGATTACTCTTCTTATATCAAAAGAAGATTTATCCACGAAGATATTCTCTCGTAATACATTTTCTTATATCAAAAGAAGATTAATCCACTAAAATGTTCCAATTAAAATATGTTTTTCCTTCACCATCTATCTTCATATGATTCAAAAGTACCTCATCAGTTTTAGAGGGTCGTGCATCGCACTGCCTGATATCGTGCTCACCATTTATAATGAAAAACCCTAGAAAATTCATTCCTAAATCAAAGATGTCATCATACATACCTTTTGAAATCCAAACACAAATCATAAAAAGTCTTCCTGCCAAAACAATGATTTATTGCAAAATAATATCAAAATCTTTGAAATCGCTTATAGAAAGCTCCGAGTTTATGGCCGATTACAACATCCTTCAGCTGGACCACATAATCTATTTATAAGGTACGACGATCATAATAATCAATCCGAGGAGCTAAAACTTGTTTCAATTATTGATAACTCATTCCCACAACAAACGTTTGTTCCCATTGTTCCTGAATCATTTAAACTACTTGACGGAAAACCAAGTGTAGTTGGTAGTTCTCATAGGTTGTTTTGCTTTTATGGTGAATATATGTCAGGTGATTCTTACCCTTACACTCCTAGTAAGTTGATTGTTATCTGGAATCCTGCTGTAAATAAGTCCATTGCTCTTGATGTGGGTGTGCACTATGATAGTTTTATAGTCTTATAGGGTTCGGGGTTTGTCCCAATACGTTTGACCCTATTATTGTCAAAATTGATGATCAAATGTACTACTGTTTACCTTCACACAAGCCGCAGCCTCTGCTGAAGCCTCATTACTAACGGTTGGAAAAGCTTGGAGTTCACATTCCAGATCACTATCATCATCCTAGCAATTTACGTTCAAACATTTGTTAAAAAAAATCAATTAATATATGTGTTTACTAGAGAAGTAATCAGTAATAACATTCATTAAGCTTTTAGCAAATTTAAAAGACACTAAAATTTTAAGGCATTTCTGCAACCATGATGAATAAGTTTTCCACAGAAAGGTTACAAACGATTCCCATAGGCATGACGATTTGTGCATACATCTCAAATTCAATCAATAACACTAATACAGATGATAGAAACCACAAAGTTTTTCAACCATCAAATTGTTTGCTGATATAACAGTCTGACTTTTTGAGCCATCCGTTCTTTTTATTGCAAAATTTTCCAAAAGATATGTTGCAAAAATTGATATTTTGATAAATGTTACACCTATAGATACAAATTGTCATGCTTTCCAGTTCTCTCCAAATCGGTTTGCTTGCAGTGCAAAGATGGAAACCCCGACCCACTTAAAATAGAACGACTCAATTTGGATTGTGCATTAATATCAAGCGGATAGAATAATAATCACTAAAACAGAAACGGGTAAAGTGGGGTGAACATGTTGAAAGTTGTTTAAGTTAATTTATAATGCGTGGACCCTCTGAATCTTTCTATTACAAAATCGTACAAATTTTTACCCATTACCCAACCTGTATGACCCACCGATTGTGCCATATTTTCAGAACAGTAACTGTTTACTTACGACGAAAGGACAAGTATGTTTAAATCAAGTTGTCAACAAATCTTGCATTATATAGTTTAATACAGAACAAGACACTTACCAGAGGCTGAGCTTCAGCTTTCAACTTTTCCAGTAATGGGTCACAATAAGCTAAATGTCGCCACAATATTTGGTATTCCCTGGGGTTTGTTATGCCTGTTTTGGTATATTTTACCAATGCATTCCAATCTATTTTTACATCTTGAACTTGAGCCACTTCTTGAAGCAAAGTTAAAATAGTTGTAGGCGAGTACCTTCCATTTCACAGCAATAACAAAAATGAAAGTCAGCTTTTAATTTATTCAATCAAATGAACCTTTTTTTAAAATTTAACAAAAATGAGCCTTTGTAGGTTTAAGTGTGTTCGTTTAAAGCTAAAATAACAACCGAAATTCAGCTTGTTTGGGATTGCTTATTTTATAGCGCTTATCTTCTATATAAACTTAATGCTTATATCACTTATTAAGTAAATAACATAATGATATATGCTCCTAAAAACTCCTCTAATTCATCGTTCCAACGAGTAGATAATCACATGTTGTACATACATTTTTCGCTATCCTCATCGACCCGTTCATTATGCTAGCTTAAACATTTAAGAGTATATATCATTTTCCGGCTCCGACCAATTAATTTTTCAGAGAGCCTATAATTTAAAATCGATCAACGAACACTTAAAAAATAACCCCCAAAAGGGTCATGACCCATTTTAACAAATCTTGCCAATGTACTTCATTAAGCTGACAAAAATGAAAAATCTTTAACAAAATCACCCACCAACCTTGCAAAAATTGGTATTACAACAAAAAAGATACAATCTTTCTAAACCATTCAAATAATCATATTTCACTTTAAATAACTATGCAATCAATTAAAAAAACAAAAAAATTAAAAAAAAAGGAGAAAGAAAACAAACCTTTGTAAAATAAGTGACACATTTTCTTCCGTGATGAATGATGGAGACTCTTTTTGCATCATCATTTTTAGCTTATTTTTTATTTAAATTTTTACTGCGGCAGTAAATAAAAATCAAAAGGGGTTTTGGAATGAGATGAGAGAATGCATAAATAATGAAAAAGCAACCGTCCCTGAATTGTAGGAAGGAGATATATCCTACAAATTCGCGGGGTTTTGTTCAGTTTGGTGGTTTTGAAAACCATGATTCTGATTTTATTCTGTTTTTTAAGGAATCTATTTTTTTTTCAAACCTATTTGGAGGCAGTGATTTCATTCCCTTAATTGTAGTTTATTTTAGAGTTAATTACTTAAATGGTACCTAACGTTTACGCGATATTACTGGTTTCATACCTTTCTTTTCGATATTACGCGAATCATACCCAACGTTTTCAAAAGTCCACTCGGACCATACCTCGACCCTAACGCCGTTTGATGACCGTCAAAACCCCCCACGTGACTTGCACGTGAGGGGTAAAAACGTAATTTCACACCTGGAAAGGTATGAAACCAGTATTATCGCGTAAACGTTAGGTACCATTTAAGTAATTAACTCAATATATAATCCATATTAGATAAAAAAAAATAGTAATGAAAATTTTTGGTTGGTGGGTTTTGTTTAGATCCGAAATTAGTGAAGTAAAAGTGACGTGTTTCTGAGTTTTGAGAATGCATAAGATGATAAGATAGAGCTAGCAGCACTGTGGTGGTGGGGCGCCGCTGTTGGTGTTTTTCCGGTGATGGGGGAGGGGGGCTGCTACAATGGTGGCAGTCGGTGGCGGGGTGTTAGGAGATGGGATAATGGGTTGTGTTGTTATAGGGTAAAAATGGTGAAGATGATGAAGTTATCATGTCCGGCGGTTTTCCGATAAGGTTTCCGGCTAGATTTTCGGA
Source organism: Erigeron breviscapus (assembly GCA_034093135.1). Classification (NCBI taxonomy): domain Eukaryota; kingdom Viridiplantae; phylum Streptophyta; class Magnoliopsida; order Asterales; family Asteraceae; genus Erigeron; species Erigeron breviscapus. Next base: position 230,403,423 of record CM067167.1, on the reverse strand, counting down.
TCTCCATTGATCTCTTTTTTAGCCTGGAAAACTAATTTTTTTGATAGGCAGAGTAATTCATATGCATATAATACATGTATGACATATGAATTAAAGGGTTATAGTTACATATAGTACATGTATGGCTATTTCTTGTTTTGTTGGTGAAGAATCTGGAGTGAGTGCTGCTCGAGTCACTTTGAGCATTTCGATTATTTAATTCTTGTTTTAGGATGACAATTTTTTTTTTATCTAATATGGATTATATATTGAGTTAATTACTACCTAACGTTTACACGATATTACTGGTTTCATACATTTCCAGGTGCGAAATTACGTTTTTAGCCCTCACGTGCAAGTCACGTGGGGGGTTTTGACGGTCATCAAACGGCGTTAGGGTCCAGGTATGGTCCGAGTGGACTTTTGAAAACGTTGGGTATGATTCGCGTAATATCGAAAAGAAAGGTATGAAACCTACAATTAAGGGAATGAAATCACTGCCTCCAAATAGGTTTGAAAAAAAAATAGATTCCTTAACAAACAGAATAAAATCAGAATCATGGTTTTGCTCTCTCTTTTGGATTTGATCTGAAAGATGTACTGTGAATTTGATCTGAAGTGTAGTTATTTTTGGTGTAAAGTTCTGCTTAAAGTGAATTGTAATACTAGTAATATATTGTTAATTGTATATGTTGCTTATTGTATTGTGTCACTGCCCAGTTTGGGTGTATAGGTCCTGCCATTAGCTACTGTTTTTTGGTATCATGTTGTGATTATGTTATCTGCATTTGGGTTTACGTCTTCATGGTTTGCTGGGACATAACTTGCTGCTCTTGTGCTAACCTATTTTTAAAAGATGATGAGAAACTTGCTGATGAGAATTCAAGAATTAGTTTTAGCCTTGCACCACTTTGAGCTTTGTTTCCTATAAAACGTGAAAAATATATTAACTCAAGATTTGGTACTCCATATTTCTCAATATTGTACTAGCACTGTACCCACGTAATGCGGTGGTGATCATGACGGCAACAATATGGGGGTGGGGACGACTGTTGGTGGTGGAGGCAACATTGGACGGTGTACATAATTGATGTAAAAGTAATTGATTTAAAGGGTTAATGGAGATATTTTAAAAGATAAAAGATTAATAATGTAATTTAATAATTAATGTTAAAGGGATAGTGTATGTGAAAATATTTTAAGAGGTGCTAGGTTAAAATATTACATATTTTTCAACACTTTTAAAAATAAAGTGTTAGTTTTTTTTTATAATAAAATAGTATAGATTAGGTGATTGCAAATAAAAGCAAAACCCCATATCACAAACACTTGCACACCCCCAATAATTAAAAACCAATATTGATGTTGGATATTTAAGTCACTTATATTTGAAGTATCAAAACAAAATCAAACCTTATCAATAACCAAATAATTCCATGGTTTGCTTATTAAAACCTGCATTTCCATGACCCCGTTTTACACAATTAAAATCATTAGACATTACGCCAACAATAATAATATCATTTCTGCCCACAACCTCTTTGATGGAACGCCTCACAACAAATTTTTTTTTTAGTAAAAGGGCATTTGCCCTTCAGAAAATTTTATAGATAATGAAATGAAGTATTAACAAACTAGTATGGGTATACGTATACCGAGTGCACTTTACAAAGACATTAGAGTACATCCAAATAACAATAACATAAACTATTAAATACACAAACAAAATGACATAAAGTAAATTATAAATCTTAGAAATTAAACATAAAACAAATCCAAAACACTTCCTGTCTTCATTTTTAAAGCTATTGTGAATTGTCCACTGCTGGAACATATGACCATAAGATAGATGATCCATTAAGCTTGGCCCAAATCCACCAAAATGAAGCCCACGGCCACTTATCTTACACAAACCATAATAGAAGCATTTCTCCACAATAGTTCCTTTGAATAATTTTTTTTTTTTGTCCGAACAGCAAAATTTTATTAATAAACTAGCGAGCAGCTAGAAAATTACAAAGAACAATCATCCAACAATGAAAAACTAAAATTACACCAATCCACCCAAGATAGGGATCTAAACTTAGACTTGTTTTTAATCTAAAGGTAGGCTTGAGCTTTGATTTCCTGTTTGATTTTGTTGAGTATGAATGGCTTATCATTCAATATCCATACTTTTAACATCCATACTTTGCATATATAAACCAAATAACTCAAAAGTGAAAACAAGCATTACCTCTTTCACTTTTGACCAAAACAACATCTTGAGCAGCCTAATCAAATAACAAGCAAACATGATCCTTTGACTTTTAAAAGTCAACCCTGCAGCTAGTATTGTATATTTGTATCTACTACACTACAGCCCAAAATGAATTCGCCAATCCAAGAAAAACACTTGAAAAACATTCCCTTTTAGCACTAGTCCAAGCCTAAGATTTCTATCAAAATAGGTTATACTTCTAATCAAGCAAACTAAATACAGTGTTGACCAGAAAAGTCAACATAACAAACAAGCTATAATACTCTTCAGAACACTTTTGCCATAACATATCCAAGAGACCAACAAAAAAGAAATATTTCCATTTTATCACTAGCCCAAACCTACATCCTAGAAGGTCTAGCATCACTCCAAGCAAAAGTTAATCTTTGACTTTCAAAAGTCAACTCTGACACCAACACTGCAATTTTCTTCAAAGTGATACACATACTTTGAACACAAGCTGCAATCAGATATGAACTTTCATAATAAGCCCATCCCCACCCAACCCAAATAAACTAACTCTTGTTTTTAAAAAATGGGGGCATAACATCCTTATAGCAGCACCAAGTAGTGCCCAGATAAGAAGGAACACAACCACATTGTAACCATTTCAGCCTCCTCATACCAAAGAAACAACTGTCTATCTTTGGAACTCAATTATTAGAGCTTATGCTTAAACCCATCATCTTGATGCTCTTAAGTTTGTGCACGGTCAAGTGATTGTTTCTGATATGGGACTGGACTCGATTTGTGGTAGTGCGTTAGTGTCCGCTTATTCCAAACTTGCCCGAATTGATGACACGAGAATGGTGTTTGATAGGTTACACGAACGCAACTCGGTTTTGTATAACACGATGATTTCGGGATTTGGAAGTTGTGGTTATTGGCTGAAAGGGTTACATTTGTTTATAGTAATGAGAAGAATGGAGAACCAGGCTGATGGGTATACCGGGGCAGGGTTGTTATCGGGTTTGACGTGTTCTAGCTTGTTAGAATGTACTAAAGATGTAGTTGTATGCATTTGGGGTGTAATGTATTTGATGATTTATTGCAGCCTGATCTAGTAACCTGGTCTGCTTTAATATCTGGTTTTCAAGAAAATGAACGTCGAAAGAAGAAATCCGCATTCCATAGTTATTGCTACTTCACTTGCTGTTACTGCACAACTGGTAGTTTTGTCACCAGACATCGACATACATGGTTATGCCATTTGCCTTAACCTAGACACAGAAATAATGGTATCTTCTTCATGGGTAGACATGTATTCAAAATGTGGTTTCTTGGATTTGGGGATCAACGTTTTTGAGTAGATACAGAAAAGAAACATTGTTTCTTACAATTCGATAATAACAAGTTCTGGCTTGTATGGACATCCATCTTGGGCTTTTGAAGTGTTTAGGGAGGTTCTTGAAAAGGTTTAAAACCCAACGAATCTACTTTCTCCGTTCTACTATCTGCTTGCTGTGATGGTGGCCTTGATAAAGAAGGTCGAGGGATTTTTAGTAGAATGTATGTTGATTCTGGCATCGGCGCAAAACTGAGCATTATGTTCAGTTTGTTAAGTGCATTAATTCATGTGTTTAGTTATAAGACATCTACTAATATGTGTGGTGTAGGTTCTTCAAAATAATACTAGTTAGTTTCTCTGCACCTAAATTTGAACCACTACCATTGAGATCCCTTCCGGTGTTGAGACAGAGGGTGGTTGGGGGCCAACCAAAGAGGGTGATTGGTTGTCAGAACACCATCCGGAGAAGGCATTTTTACACCTTTGATGGCAATCCCAATTCCCGGTTTTTGTCCAAACCAGCCAGTTAGGTTTGAGCGGACTTGTTGCAAACGAGCCAACCGACTAAATATGACTGACAAGAAAGAAAGTAAATGATAACAACATAGGAGCATTCATCCTTCCTTAATAAAATATAGTGTGAACATACACATTTAAACCAGATTTATGAAGAGCTACTCTAGTGCGTGATACATAATAAAATTTAAAAGTATGAAATCTGCAACCCATAATTCATAGAGAGCTACTCAAGTGGGTGTTACATAAAAATTAAAAAGGAGGCACCTGCAACTGATAATATCTAACATACGGAATTGGTTGATGAGTCTCTGAATCCTTGAAGCAATGACAAATAACATGAACATAATCTTGTTGTTCTGCAAAATTAACACAGTATGATAATTTGTATTAATTGAAGGTAAAGATATAAACTAAAAGTCATAATGTTTTTGATTTACAGTGGTAAATCTCAACATAATGATTCTAAAAATTACAGTAGGAGACAAAAAAAAAAAAACAATGAATAAAGTGTTGGGAATGAGACAAGTGGCCAATAGGAGACAAAAGTTACCTTCATAATTGCTCAGCGTATGTCGACTTTGGGGATATCGGAGAGACGGGGCCAATAGGATCCTCTTCTACTCATCATCTTTTCTTTCAGTTCTTCATTGCAATCACGGATTCTAAAACTTAAAAGTGTAGGCAATAACAGCGTCTCTGGCAGATGTTTCAACCTTGGGCAATTCCAAATGCAGAGATGTTGGAGGGAGGTGAGGTGTTGGAGTCCCTCTGATGATATGCTTTCCATATTCTTAAAATAATATAATTCAAGCTTAGTGAGAGATGATGATAATGAATAAGGAAGAAGTGAGGAGGTTGGGAAACTCTTGACGACGTCTTCTTCTCCACCCCATAACTCTAGTTCAACGAGTGAGGTGGGGAGCGGGCCCCATTCTGATATGGGCCTCTTCAACTTCCCTATTGTTAAGGAATCCAAATTGGGAGGCCAAACCCCACTTCCAACAAGAGGTGGCCCATCCATGCTTGCACAATTCGTGATTTGCAGATGCTTTAGCGACACGAGATCCTTCAAATCAGGGAATGACTCTATTTCCCCACAATAAATATTTCCAATTTCATGAGCTGTTGAAGGAAACATGTAGCTTTCGTCATTGATATCAGATTTCCCCCCATGGACCATATGCTTAAAACTTCAAGTGACTTGAACTTCTGCCATCCCCATCCTCCTATTGGGAAGAAGGAGGCAGATGTAAGTGACTTACAACCACGAATTGACAACTTTTGAATGGTATTGTTGGCTGGACAACTCAAATGCTCCAGATTCTCACAACCCCGTATCTTTAAGGTTTCAATGTTGTCTGGACAGCTCAAATGCTCCAGATTCTTACAATTGTCAATCTCTAAGGTTTCAATGCTGTCTGGACAGCTCAAATGCTCCAGATTCTTACAAAATATATCTCTAACATCCTAAGAGATGTTGGGAGGTTGCTCCTTTCCTCTCCTCTTCCTCCTCCTATTCTCACCAATTCATCACACCTCCAAATAGTCAACTTTTTTAAATTAACAAGAACCTCCTTACATGCATCCGTTGCTTCTTCTGATTCCCACAAATTCCTTATTTCATTACACCCCTCGATTCTTAATTCTTCAACTACCCCAAGATACTGTACAACGTCACCCCACACCTCATCACTAAGTCCTGATATATCCCCCATTCTCATCGTGGTCACCGATGAAGCTACACCAACCAGACTTTTCAATACTCCATCACCACATCTCCGTATTTCGAGAACCTTCAATGAAGGTAATGCTTCAAGTGAGACTTTAACCAATTTAGGACACGTAGTTACATCAAGCTCTTGAAGGCATGGAAACACTCTAACATCGGCATTCACCTCCCATCGTTTCATATTAGGACAGTTTCTTATACGAAGCTCTTCAAGGCGTGGAAACACCGCATTGACTGACCATTCCTCCCATCGTGGCATATTACAAAACGATAGAATCTCAAGTGAAGGGAAAGCTGGAGATTCATTCCCGAATAACCCTGAACCTACCTCTTTCACATCATCCATGCTATCAATGAACAACTGCTTCAATGATGGCAACTGCCCAAGTGGTGGCAAAAACAAACAATTTCTACATTTAGAAATAGAAACAACAATCAATTTACGAAATGAGGATTTCCCAACCCATTTTGGAAACTTTGTGCCCCCATATGACACAACTTTAAGATTTTTCAGATTATCGCTATGAGGCTCAAGCACATCCAGGACCTGGACCTCTGTTTCAAGTCTTTGATTTCGAGACCCATCAAAGTTATCACTCCATTCCATCACTAACTCACTAACCTTCGACAGGTTCAGCTTACGTGCTTGATCAATGTTTTGCAATTTGTCTAACCCATCAATGCAAACTTTGCGGCGAAGATTCTTCAAGTTCTTTAGACTGCTTATTGGAAACCCGTTCTCTCCCCCAATACTGATCTTGGATAGAGTTTGTAGGCTTTTCATCTCCCCAACACCTAACCACATGTTCTTCAAAAGCGGAGTGTCTCTGACATCAAAATGCCGTAGATTTTTAAGTTTCAGGAAGTTGTCGGGCAACTCCTTCAACTTCCTACAGCCAAACACGATCAATGTTTGCAAATTATAAAGATTGCAAACACTGTCTGGTAAATGTGTGATTGGAGTTCGAGATACATTAAGATACCGCAGGTGCTTCAAATCGCCAACGGACTCTGGTATCTCGTCAACCTTTAACTTACTCAAGCAAAGAGCCCTTAACAATGGTAACCGGGGAAGTAGGTCGACCAATATCTTACGGGATAGGTAGAAATCCTTCCACCCTTCATATCTCATGTCAATCGGAACTGCCAAAAACGTTCTCAGACTATTAGCTCTTTCAAATGCCTTGAACTTTTCGTGACTCATGAATTCCTCACGGACAAAAGACATATGTCGGTACTTTTCGAAACCATGCTCTTCAATTTTATTCTTCATTTCAATGTCTAACCTTATAAAAAACTCTCCGGCAACAGATGTGGCCAAATCATTCATGAGGTCATGCATCACGAATAACGATTCGTCGTCAGGCACATGCTGAAAAAATGACCTTGACAACAACTCATCAAAGTATTCCTCACCCAAGCATTCCATTGACACTTGTCTTCAATGATGGCAACTGCCCAAGTGGTGGCAAAAACAAACAATTTCTACATTTAGAAATAGAAACAACAATCAATTTACGAAATGAGGATTTCCCAACCCATTTTGGAAACTTTGTGCCCCCATATGACACAACTTTAAGATTTTTCAGATTATCGCTATGAGGCTCAAGCACATCCAGGACCTGGACCTCTGTTTCAAGTCTTTGATTTCGAGACCCATCAAAGTTATCACTCCATTCCATCACTAACTCACTAACCTTCGACAGGTTCAGCTTACGTGCTTGATCAATGTTTTGCAATTTGTCTAACCCATCAATGCAAACTTTGCGGCGAAGATTCTTCAAGTTCTTTAGACTGCTTATTGGAAACCCGTTCTCTCCCCCAATACTGATCTTGGATAGAGTTTGTAGGCTTTTCATCTCCCCAACACCTAACCACATGTTCTTCAAAAGCGGAGTGTCTCTGACATCAAAATGCCGTAGATTTTTAAGTTTCAGGAAGTTGTCGGGCAACTCCTTCAACTTCCTACAGCCAAACACGATCAATGTTTGCAAATTATAAAGATTGCAAACACTGTCTGGTAAATGTGTGATTGGAGTTCGAGATACATTAAGATACCGCAGGTGCTTCAAATCGCCAACGGACTCTGGTATCTCGTCAACCTTTAACTTACTCAAGCAAAGAGCCCTTAACAATGGTAACCGGGGAAGTAGGTCGACCAATATCTTACGGGATAGGTAGAAATCCTTCCACCCTTCATATCTCATGTCAATCGGAACTGCCAAAAACGTTCTCAGACTATTAGCTCTTTCAAATGCCTTGAACTTTTCGTGACTCATGAATTCCTCACGGACAAAAGACATATGTCGGTACTTTTCGAAACCATGCTCTTCAATTTTATTCTTCATTTCAATGTCTAACCTTATAAAAAACTCTCCGGCAACAGATGTGGCCAAATCATTCATGAGGTCATGCATCACGAATAACGATTCGTCGTCAGGCACATGCTGAAAAAATGACCTTGACAACAACTCATCAAAGTATTCCTCACCCAAGCATTCCATTGACTTGCTAGATCTTGATCCACGCAAAAACCCCTCCGCCATCCATAGCAGAATCAAGTCCTCCTTCTCAAACACGTAATCCTTAGGGAAAATGCAGGAGTATGCAAATAAATGCTTGAGACATGCAGAAAGATCAAGGTAGCTCAGTCGAAGAGAGGGAAGGATACCACCACCATCCTTTAAACTCCATATCTCACTTTCCAGCAACTCCTTCCATTTTTCTTCATTTCTTTGTTTGCTCCTCAACAAACTTCCAAGAGATTTTAAAGCCAAAGGAAGGGCACCACATTTTTGCACGATACCCTCACCATATGATCTTAGCTTTGGAGATGAATCAAAGTTATCTGCACCCAGTGCATACTGAGCAAGCAAAGACAACGCATCGCCGTCTGACAGCTTATCCAAATAGAACGGGTCATCACATCCCAACTGTTGGGTCAATATTTTCGTTCGAGTTGTGATGATAATCTTACTTCCGGGGGCCACGTCGTAAAATGGAGGCACTAACGCATCCCAATCTTCAATCTTTTCGCTCCACACGTCATCCAAAACTAACAGAAGTTTTTTCCCAGAAAGTTGATTTCTAAGAGCTTCTTGAAGCAGATTTGGATTTTCGAATTTCTGTTGACCGCCTACAGATTCATAGATTTGTTTGCTGATATTGGAGCTCTGAAACTCATCTGAGACACAAACCCAGGCTTTGAGATCAAAGTGCTCCTTGACTTTTGGTTCGTTGTACAAAAGTCTAGCAAGAGTTGTTTTTCCCAACCCACCTATACCAACGATGGGCACGATGCTAAAATTATATTGATTTGCTGTCGGTTCATGAGCAGCCAACAGCTTCTTGAGCAGAATATTCTTTTCAGCATCACGACCAACAATACCAGGCGTTAACAAAGAGGCCTCCTGAGGTCTTTTCTTTTTATTTTTTGACGAACTTTTACCTTGGACAGTCAAACCAAGGTTATCTTTTTCATCATAAAGTTCTTGTAACTTTGCAAAAATATCATTTAGCTTGCTGTAATGCGACCTAATAGTTGATGATGGTGATGGTGATGATGATGATGATGCAGTGCAACAAGTTGGGATGAGCTTTTTTACCTTGCTGGTTATGTTTCTTGGAGGTTCTTGATCATCAGAATGCATAGCATCATCAGTTGCTAAAGCATCCAGTTCGTCGTCTAAGTCATATGCCAAATGTTGGAGACGATTCAGCCAATGCTTAACGCTTTTGCTGGTTATTTCTTTCTCGGCAGCGTCATCAAGAAGAGTTTGGATCTGGTCCAAGGACGCTTTCCATTTCTTGAGCTCGGAATGGACTTCCTTGGAACGATCAGCAAACTTGTTAGAGATTACAGAGACTAGCTTCTCGAAAACAATCGGGAGCACGGCAGACAGAATCAATTCAGCCATCTTCTTTCTTTTTTTTTAATTTTTATGAGAGAATAAAAGAAAACAAGTTTAGTTTTGGATGCAGTGGAAAGAAGGCTGAAGTCTTTGTTTATAGTCAACATTTCATTTCAATCAATTATTGTTGAGGATTTGAAGATAACAAAATTGTGGATGAGAATTCTCGTTGGTCAGAATGATTCATTTTATCCCCCCTCTTTTTTTACTTTAGTTGTATACTGGTCCCTAAACCCATCTTCAGATTAAAATCAAATGTCAAGATTTAAACTTGATCTTTTAATTTTAACAATTAATTTTAATCCAAAGGTTAAAGTTACTTCAACTTACCTATAAACTTGGAGCAACTTTAGAGGATCTCTATCATTTTTATTCTTATTTTTTGATAGTGAGTTTGAGAAATTTTTTATGCTTAAATTAAAAGAGTGATTATAGTGTCTTTTTATACTTGATTTTTTACGGTGATTTAGGGCTTATTACATTATTGTTTTGTTGAGTGTAGGAAATATTGTTAAGTCACCGTTTTGAGTTTTTGACTTTTGGTGTAGATCGGCGCTTTGATGTACATTAGCTCATACCTATTGTTTAACTTAGGTAATTTGTATACTCTTTTTGTCTCATATTAAATGTTTAATTTTTACTTGTATCTTATATTTTTAGCTTTCACCATAAAATTCTTTTGTTTGTATTATATAACACTCCATATAAAATATATAAACGAATTCAGTCTTAAATATATTTTTCATTGATATAACCTTTATTAACTAATACACGAACGAAAATATTCATGGTCAAAGTTGGAAGAAAAAGACTTGACAAATCAAAATTGAATATTTAATATGAGACGGAAGAAGTATTAAATAGAGTTTGAAGCTTTGATGGATAAAGCTATTGACTACCTTTCAATTAGTATTAGTGTCAACTGTCAAGTGATGTTCTCATGGAAGTATAGAAGTAAATAAATTAATTTCATGGTTTTAAGTTTTTAACATTCAATTTGTATAAACAGATGTAAAGGTTGGAGGGCCTTTGTGACACCCGGCAAATTCGGGGTCCGTTTGACTCGGGATAAACCACTTTCTTTGACCATACAATATGATGAATAATAATGAATATGTATATACTCATATATATAAATATATGTATACTCGTATGTGAAACTATGTGTTAGTTTATTTTTACGTGCAAGTAACTTATCGGTAAAACGTGAACCAGTATATGTGCTTTCACTCGACCACCTTTGCATGAGATGCATTACAAATGAAATATTAAATAAAAGAAAAATAATTATTTTGTTTAATAATTAGAATGATAATCTTATGTTATAATAATAATAAACCTTATATTAAAATACTATACTTTAAACTAACCTACTAATTAAATAATCCTACTACTAACTAAACTAATAAAAATAATTAAACTAAATTACAACCCAAGCCCTTCAAAAACCTTGTAAATTTCGTTCTTAACCCCTCCCCATAACCCTAATCTTCTCCTATAAATACCCACCCATTACACTAGTTACTAGTTTAATCATCCTTAAACAAAAATTAGCCAAACATTCCCTCTTCCCCCTTGAAACCCACGACCACCCCCTGCCACTTTTGGGCAGCCACCAAGCACCTCACAAACACTTCAAAATCATATTTAATCTTCATCTAATAACACCTAATAAAAATCCATGTGGGTTTGATTAATCAAAGGCTTAAAAACTAATATTAACAATAAGATCTAGCATGGAAAACATATTTATCTTCCTATCATCTCTTGGCTGATTTCGAACAGCCCCTAACCCACCAAAAATCATCATCTAGTCTTAATCTAACAAGAATACAAGGTAGTAATCATAACAAAAAGGTCTCATCCCATCTCATGGATGATGGCCGAATTTATAAGGGTTGAAAACCCATAAATTTTGTCTCATTTTTATCTTCTAAATCCTCTTCAATGATTTGTCTATGCATCTTTGATGTTTGGCCTTTGGGTTCAAACCTTTAATCATTGTTTAAGACAAGAGAAGAATGGATTTGGTTACTATTATATTACTAGTATATCTTAAATTATTTTCATTGGGATTCATCACCAAAAAGTTTATTATTTTTATTCTTTATTAGATCCAAGTTGATTTATTCTCTTGTTTGTATATTCTTTGTTATTTGTTTGCATGTGCTAAAGAATATTGGATCTAATGATTGGATAACATGATAAAAATAAGAAATGTAAAGTAAATTCTTGGACTCATTAACATGAGTGAAGATGTATTGATTTTATACTTTTGTTTGGATCTATACATGTGAAAAGAAATCCAACAAATTGTATGGTTTCACTTGTCAGGTTCTTACACAAGTATAAAGTTAATTCTTCCATCAATCATGTTATATCACTTTTGTATTAATACATACTTGGGCACTTTAACTACAAGTGTATTGCACACGCGTGAGTATGAGCACAAGTATGTAATTATCCAAAAGATGCATATGTGTATATATATGTTTTATACTTATATGTTTCCTCTAGGGCACTTGGGAAAAACCTACAGATTGTATGGTCTTGGGTGCACTAGTGTGTCCATGCAAACGATTATACCTACCCGAAACACCACATCCTTGAATTGACAGGAACCGGTGTCATGTATGGTCTCGTCGGCATCAACACGTACATATAAATATAAAGTATATATATATATATGTTTAATTTGGAAATAATACAAGACACTTTTATAAATGCCTTGAACTTTTCGTGACTCATGAATTCCTCACGGACAAAGGACATATGTCGGTACTTTTCGAAACCATGCTCTTCAATTTTATTCTTCATTTCAATGTCTAACCTTATAAAAAACTCTCCGGCAACAGATGTGGCCAAATCATTCATGAGGTCATGCATCACGAATAACGATTCGTCGTCAGGCACATGCTGAAAAAATGACCTTGACAACAACTCATCAAAGTATTCCTCACCCAAGCATTCCATTGACTTGCTAGATCTTGATCCACGCAAAAACCCCTCCGCCATCCATAGCAGAATCAAGTCCTCCTTCTCAAACACGTAATCCTTAGGGAAAATGCAGGAGTATGCAAATAAATGCTTGAGACATGCAGAAAGATCAAGGTAGCTCAGTCGAAGAGAGGGAAGGATACCACCACCATCCTTTAAACTCCATATCTCACTTTCCAGCAACTCCTTCCATTTTTCTTCATTTCTTTGTTTGCTCCTCAACAAACTTCCAAGAGATTTTAAAGCCAAAGGAAGGGCACCACATTTTTGCACGATACCCTCACCATATGATCTTAGCTTTGGAGATGAATCAAAGTTATCTGCACCCAGTGCATACTGAGCAAGCAAAGACAACGCATCTTCATGTGACAGCTCATTCAAACAGAACGGGTTATCACATCCCAACCGTCGGATCAATTTATCCGTTCGAGTTGTGATGATAATCTTACTTCCGGAGGCCACCTCATGAAATGGAGGCACTAATGTATCCCAATCTTCAATCTTTTCGCTCCACACGTCATCCAAAACTAACAGAAGTTTTTTCCCAGAAAGTTGATTTCTAAGAGCTTCTTGAAGCAGATTTGGATTTTCGAATTTCTGTTGACCGCCTACAGATTCATAGATTTGTTTGCTGATATTGGAGCTCTGAAACTCATCTGAGACACAAACCCAGGCTTTGAGATCAAAGTGCTCCTTGACTTTTGGTTCGTTGTACCCAACCCACCTATACCAACGATGGGCACGATGCTAAAATTATATTGATTTGCTGTCGGTTCATGAGCAGCCAACAGCTTCTTGAGCAGAATATTCTTTTCAGCATCACGACCAACAATACCAGGCGTTAACAAAGAGGCCTCCTGAGGTCTTTTCTTTTTATTTTTTGACGAACTTTTACCTTGGACAGTCAAACCAAGGTTATCTTTTTCATCATAAAGTTCTTGTAACTTTGCAAAAATATCATTTAGCTTGCTGTAATGCGACCTAATAGTTGATGATGGTGATGGTGATGATGATGATGATGCAGTGCAACAAGTTGGGATGAGCTTTTTTACCTTGCTGGTTATGTTTCTTGGAGGTTCTTGATCATCAGAATGCATAGCATCATCAGTTGCTAAAGCATCCAGTTCGTCGTCTAAGTCATATGCCAAATGTTGGAGACGATTCAGCCAATCCTTAACGCTTTCGTCTGTTATCTCTTTCTGGGCAGCATCATTAAGAAGCTTTCTGATCTGGTCCAAGGACGCTTTCCATTTCTTGAGCTCGGAATGAATTTCCTTGGAGCGATCAGCAAACTTGTTAGAGATTACAGAGACTAGCTTCTCGAAAACAATCGGGAGCACGGCAGACAGAATCAATTCAGCCATCTTCTTTCTTTTTTTTTAATTTTTATGAGAGAATAAAAGAAAACAAGTTTAGTTTTGGATGCAGTGGAAAGAAGGCTGAAGTCTTTGTTTATAGTCAACATTTCATTTCAATCAATTATTGTTGAGGATTTGAAGATAACAAAATTGTGGATGAGAATTCTCGTTGGTCAGAATGATTCATTTTATCCCCCCTCTTTTTTTACTTTAGTTGTATACTGGTCCCTAAACCCATCTTTTTTATGTGGTCATTTTTACAATTTTTTTTTTTTTAACAGTGGTCATTTTTACAAATGTGTGTATATATATATACCGTATATATAAAGCATAGTTTAAACGAGGCTCTTATACAAATTTATAAACCATTCTTTTTTTTTGAACTGCCATTTTTTGTTTTATTATTATCAAATAATTGATTACTTTTGCAAATCACGAGTGAAAAGCATTTTTTTTATGTACAATTATAAGACCAAGAAGATTAATTAATCCAAATGAAAGTAAACCTAAAAAACTTATATATGTATTCTTTTTAATAAAAGTGTGTTAAAATTATAAAATGTGGTGTTAAATTATATGAGTAGTTTTTTAAATGTGGAAGGGGTATAAGTGAAATTAGGATTCAATGTATAAATACCCCTAAGCATACTATTATTACTATATATAAAAAAGTCTTTCACATTTATCCATATGACAAAATGTAACATCTAAGATACTTTCCACATTTATCCCCAACCTCCCAAATACACATAAACACATTTTACACATACTAGATCTAATCCTCCATTAATCCACATCAAAAGCTCAAATTAAATCATTACATTTGGTATTAGAGAAAAAACAACTGTTAATTGATCCAACACTAAAAATTTCGAGAAATTAATAGATTTTGAGCTAATTTTCATTCCTTTTTAGAATGATTTGAATCAGGGTTTGTATGGATTTTGCTTCTGAGCGTTTTGGCACTTGGTTTCGAGTTTTTTTCAGTAAAAAGGATTAAGCCCTTGTTAGCTTAATTAGTTTCGAGTTTTTTCAGTAAAAAGGATTAAGCCCTTGTTAGCTTAATTAGTTTCGAGTTTTAATTCGAAGAAACGGGAAAAAAAATCATAAATTTAAGTTTTCTGACGACTTTTCCGGCCACCTTGGTTCTCGTTGAATCTTGTTTCCTGCAAATCGAGTTTACCGAACAAATTCATCAACAACCTCATATACAAAACAATATTGTTTTGTAAATCCATCAATTTCAAAAAAAGAAAAAAGAAATAAAAAACACCATTTACCGAATTAATTTAATTCGGTAAATCATACTTAGACAAATTCGAACAAAATTTCAAAAACACCATTTACCGAATTAATTTAATTCGGTAAATCATACTTAGACAAATTCGGACTATCTCAAAAACACCATTTACCGAATTAATTTAATTCGGTAAATCATACTTAGACAAATTCGAACAAAATTTCAAAAACACCCATTTACCGAATTAGTTTTATTCGGTAAACAAGCAAAAGTTCTAAAACACCCATTACCGAATTACGGAGTATTTTTTGGTAAATCATACTTAGACAAATTCGGACTATCTCAAAAACACCATTTACCGAATTAATTTAATTCGGTAAATCATACTTAGACAAATTCGAACAAAATTTCAAAAACACCCATTTACCGAATTAGTTTTATTCGGTAAACAAAGACAAATTCGGACTATCTCAAAAACACCATTTACCGAATTAATTTAATTCGGTAAATCATACTTAGACAAATTCGAACAAAATTTCAAAAACACCATTTACCGAATTAATTTAATTCGGTAAATCATACTTAGACAAATTCGAACAAAATTTCAAAAACACCCATTTACCGAATTAGTTTTATTCGGTAAACATATTAGATAAACTGAACAAATATTTTTTTTTGATAAATTATGGATAATTATTGCCAAGAACTCAAATAGTTATTTGAGAGTTGCTCGTAAATACTTTTTCATACTTATACTATCAATAACCGTATTTATGAATAGTACCGTATTCATGAATAGTAACGTATACATGAATAGTACCGTATCCGTGAATAGTAATCGTATCTAGAAATTGTATTTATGAATAGTGAACGTGAATAGTACCATGAATAGTGACTGTGAATAGTAACGGTAAATAGTAAAGGTAAAAAGTAAATTTTAAATAGTAAAGGTAAAAAGTTAATTTTAATCCAAAGGTTAAAGTTACTTCAACTTACCTATAAACTTGGAGCAACTTTAGAGGATCTCTATCATTTTTATTCTTATTTTTTGATAGTGAGTTTGAGAAATTTTTTATGCTTAAATTAAAAGAGTGATTATAGTGTCTTTTTATACTTGATTTTTTACGGTGATTTAGGGCTTATTACATTATTGTTTTGTTGAGTGTAGGAAATATTGTTAAGTCACCGTTTTGAGTTTTTGACTTTTGGTGTAGATCGACGCTTTGATGTACATTAGCTCATACCTTTTGTTTAACTTAGGTAATTTGTATACTCTTTTTGTCTCATATTAAATGTTTAATTTTTACTTGTATCTTATATTTTTAGCTTTCACCGTAAAATTCTTTTGTTTGTATTATATAACACTCCATATAAAATATATAAACGGATTCAGTCTTAAATATATTTTTCATTGATATAACCTTTATTAACTAATACACGAACGAAAATATTCATGGTCAAAGTTGGAAGAAAAAGACTTGACAAATCAAAATTGAATATTTAATATGAGACGGAAGAAGTATTAAATAGAGTTTGAAGCTTTGATGGATAAAGCTATTGACTACCTTTCAATTAGTATTAGTGTCAACTGTCAAGTGATGTTCTCATGGAAGTATAGAAGTAAATAAATTAATTTCATGGTTTTAAGTTTTTAACATTCAATTTGTATAAACAGATGTAAAGGTTGGAGGGCCTTTCTACCATTTAGGTAGAAAATGGAAGTAGCCTCTCTACTTTGGTAGAGGTAAGTCTACCTACATCTTAACCTCCCTCATATACCGTCGAGATATTGAGGCTCAAAACCCGCGGAAGGCGACACTCAGCAGTTTCTTTCTTTAGATTAATTTATTACCATTCTGTTGTAAAAACATTACCATTAAATTATGTCGACCCAAGAGATGAGAACAAGACCTTGTTTGGGGCAAAAAAGGGGAAAAAATGTGGGTCGGCCCATACCCGACTCGCACCCAACGCGCTTGGACCCGCACTCGTTTAACCCGCATATCTGAAATTACCCGTTTGGACCCACACCCGTTTCGACCGTGCCGCTTTGACCCGTTACAAAAACCCGCCCGACTCGCCCATTTTGCCAGACCTAGTTCAAAACAAAGAATCACCTGTTGTTATCTTCATGGTTCATCATGCTTATCTCTAGGGGGTGAACAAAAACCGAACCAAAAACCGAAAAAATCATGAAAACCGAAAAATCCGAACCGAAAAATCCGAAAACCGAAAAAACCAATGGTTTTTGTTTTTGATTTTCTAAAAACCGAAAGTTTTGGTTCGGTTTTGGTTTCACATGAAAAACCGAACCGAACCAAAATTATATATTTTTTACATTATTTTATATTTATATCCGGTTATTACTCATACTTATTAAATATGTTACGAGTAATATATTTGTTTTGCTAGTGTACAAAACAATACAAATACATGTTCTAGGTGAAAATACACAACAAGATCTATGCGGTTTAATCAATTGTATATTGAAACAACACGTAAAAGATATCAAAGTTATATATGAAGTTTGTTTGAAATAATTATTTGAAGTTTATTCAACTTATTTTAATGGATATAGTCATTGTTTTAATGTTTGAAAAAATTATTGAAGTTGTAGTGTAACCACAGGGTGTAAAATTTAAACTTTTATAGTCCAAGTTGGCTCAAGCTTACAAGTGGTTAAAAACCGACTAAAACCGAAAAACCGAACCGAAATAGACTCAAACCGAAAAAATCAAAACCGAAGAAACCAAAACCCAATGGTTTTAGTTTTTAAAAACCAAATTATAACAGTTTAATTTCAGTTTTAGTCAAAAATCGACCCAAACCGAACCCTACTCACCCCCTACCTATCTCAACCGTTTCTTTTTCTTTCTTTATCAATTCTTTTGTTTCTTCGGTGTGTGATGTGACCAATTTATACCCATCGCCCACTTTGTTATTGGCCTTTTTATTATATGTTTTTAGTCGATTTTGCTGGCATTTGGCGCGTTTATGGGTTTTGTTAGTGGTTTCAGGTTCTAAACAGGTGACGTGTCCGTTTGGTGCAATTTCGAGTAATTTAGAGGTCATGAAGTTGATTGGAGAGTTCGAGAGTGAAAAGAGATAGAGAAAATATGCAAGACTTCATTTGTTGATGTAGCCTTTGGACCAGTACATTTACACTGCGACGCAGTGGTGGTGAACTCGTCCACTGCGCCGCAGTCATCTCAAGGAAATGTGCATCGAGTCCAGTAATATATCACTGCGACGCAGTGGTGGTGAACAGGCCCACTGCGCCGCAGTCAGCAAGTGAAAGAAAGGAGTGTTTAACCAGTGTATTTACACTGCGACGCAGTGGGATGTGCGTGTGCCCACTGCGCCGCAGTCAGCCTTGATCAAACGAGCACCAAAGGCAGTGTATAAGCACTGCGCCGCAGTGGGGGCATCACTCGCCCACTGCGCCGCAGTGAGAGTGCGGGACTGAAAGGTTTTGGGCAGTTTTTGCATCAGATTAAAGGGGGGTATAAATAGTTTTCAAACCTAATTCCCAAAGGTATCAAGTCTTCTTTCTAAGAGCTGCACTTCAAGGAACACCTTCAAGGATCAATTCAAGATTTCATCATCTTCCGATTCATTGAAGATTCACGTGCACCCACTTAGATCGTATCTATTATATTGTCTTGCAAATTCAATTTCTCAAACGATTGGTACATCATGTTCTTCCTTTATTTTGATTGTTATTTCAATTTAATCATGAGTGGCTAATCTTTCAATCATCTACCTTGATGAAACTAGACGAATGATGTGATTGCTATATGTTTTAATTCAAAGAGTTGATTTCAATTATCGTTGTGTCGAGATCTTGATGATTTAATTCCTTTATTTTTATTATTATGATTGGTGGCGTGTGTGTTCTTCGTTAGTGGTACTAGTCGAATACATATGTGATTTTCAAACGGTTGCTTGTCTATGAGCAATTATCACTAGTTCATGGTATGATAGTGAATGTCATTTTAATAAAAGGAATCATTTTGTCAACGTGTTTTGTAACGGTTGGTGGTACCACGTTATTTTCACATAGGCACAATTGGTAATTGATAGTCAAGCAAGCTAATTGTTGGTAAGGTTGTCTAGGCATTGGTGGTACCGGCTTGGGTAATTAAACTAGCAACTTAGGTGTTTGGGTGATTTGTGAGCGGTTGGTGGTACCACGCGAACATTTTATCCTTTCACGATTATCTTGTCAACTCTTAATGAATTTGGTCTTAATTGAATGCAATCATGTTTGAAGTCTAGCGAAGTCAAGGTGGATGATCTTTACTATTATTGTTTGAAGCTTTTCTTTACTTTCAAGTGTTTTGTGTATTAAATTACTTTAATTTAATTGTCAAAGTGTGATTCAAAGCGTTCCACCCTTTTTCCAAACTACTTTGTTAAATAATTGATTCAAACCAATCCCCGTGAACGAACCTGGACTTACTTTTTAACTATACTGCATACGATCGGGTCCACTGCCCGATATGTGTAGTAGTGAGTTTCAAGGTATTTCTAGTTTTAAATTTTAAACTCGATTTAGCACATCAAGTTTTTGGCGCCGCTGCCGGGGATTGTGTGCCGTTTTAGTGTTAATTTAGTGGTTTGATCCTTCCTCACGCGTGAGGAAGTTATTTGCTTTAATAGTTTAGCTTTTCTTTTCTTTTCTTATCACAGGTGCAGTTGACGTGTTTGGTTAGTTGTGTTTTGCAGGTCTACTTCTTAGTTGATGAACTTGCGGTCTTCTGGTTTACCTCTAAATAGTCCTTTGAGAACACCAACAAGACGTAGGTTTAACTTCACAACACCTACACCATTCTCACCTATCGCCAGACCAACTCCTGATTCAGACGAAGAAGGGTTCTACTTGGACGAGTTCTTCAAGTTAGAAGTTAAGTCAGAAAAGGAAATGGGAGACGAGGATAGGGATCCGAATGATATTCGTTATGGTGAGAGGGTCCGTACTATTCCTACCAACCGTGGTAGTCCTATAAGACCTCCAGCCATTGCTCATGATTTCAATCTGAAAGGTAATCATCTTAAAAGTATTGAGGAGCAACAGTTTGACGGAAAAAGGAAATGGGATCCATACCAGCACTTAGAGAGGTTTGAGAAGTTGGCACGGTTATACCAATATGGGAACAACCAAATGAATGCAGTTAAACTAGAAACTTTTCCTATGTCTATTACCGGGGATGCTTTAGATTGGTTTAATGATCTTCCGGAAAATTCCATAACAACTTGGGACCAACTCAAGCAAGCTTTCATTGGTGAGTTTTACTCACTTAGAACTCAAAGGAAGTTGGAGAACTTGATTAGGTCCTTTGACCAAGATGAAGATGAAGATGTGGTGGATGCATGGATTCGGTTTAAGGAGATGTTGAGGAATTTTCCGGGCCATAACATGACTAAGGAACAATATGTTGAGCTTTTCTTTGATGGCCTAGATAAGAAGTCCAAGCGTGAGTTAGGATATGCTTTTGGGGGTGGTTTCAACAAAATTACACCCAATGAAGGTTTTGATATTTTGGAGTCCATGGCAAAGGACAATGCAAATATGGATGATGATAGATTTTTGAAGAATGAGAGAAGGTTAAAGAAAGGTACTAGCCAAGGTAGGGTTGCAAAGGTTGAAACTAGTCATGATTCTGGGATGATTGGGGAGATTAGAGCGCTATCTGAGCGCATGGAAAAGGGATTTGCTATGCAAGAGAATCGGTTTGGAGCAATTGAACGGGATGTAAAGGTAGTAGCTGAGGGGTGTGACCATTGTGGTAATATGCATTATTCTGAAGATTGTCCGAGTCGGGGACCCGAAGATGTGAGTTACATTTAGAATCAACCACAAGGGAGCTACCAACGCAATACCGGTTTCCAAAACCGTTCTTCAGGTAATCCTTCCTATAACCCTTCTTTTCCTACTAATAACTCTCGTTTTTCAGGAAATAGGTGGCAGAGGGATAACTTTCAGAGTCAACCACAACAACAACCTCAACAAGGACAAGGATCAGGTTCTTCTTCCTCTAATACCGATCCAAATGCCGAGTTGAGGGAGATGATGAAACAGTTGGTTAGTAATCAGGCTGAAACTAACACTAGCATTCAGATGATTTGGGATGATACTAAGGCGTTGAATGAGAGGTTGGATAGGATAGATGGCAAGGTTGAGATAAATATGAAGAATCAATGTGTTAACTTTAAGGATCTTGAGAGTAGGATGGCTGCACTTTCTAGGCCTCCAGGTACTTTACCTAGCAATACTCAACAGAATCCTAGGCCTCAGTTTAGCATGGGGCCGAATCAGGGACAAAATGTGGGGCAGAAGTACACTCCACCTCAAGCTCGTAATGAGGAAGCCAAGGCCATTACCACTCGTACAGGTAGATCTTATGACCCTCCTACTATGCCTAATGTAGTTGTTTCAGATGTACAGGATTCAGGTAATGATGATGAGATTGATGAGGAGATTGAGATGGAGGAGAATCCGACCGAGAAGATTCCGGTCACTCCACCAAGACCAGTTGTGGAACCCGAGGTTAAAGCTTATAAACCAAAAGTTCCATTTCCACAACGGTTCAGGAAAGCAAAGCTAAAGGAACAATATAACAAGTTTGTTCAAATGATTTCTAATGTTCATATTAATGTGCCTTTAGTTGATTTGATACAGGGGATGCCTCATTATGCCAAGTTCATTAAGGAACTTGTGATGGACAAAGGAAAGATGGAGGAGGCCAAAGCTACTTTTCTCAATGCCGAGTGTTCTGCTATCTTGCAGAACCGCATTCCCCCTAAGCTTGAAGACCCAGGGAGTTTTCTTATCACTTGCTCTATTAGAACCATTATTTGTAAGGCTTTAGCTGATTTAGGGGCTAGCATTAATTTGATGCCTTATTCGGTTTGGAGTAAGTTGGCTTTAGGAATCCTTCGCCCAACTCGCATGAGTATAAGATTAGCTGACCATTCATTCCAGTATCCCATGGGTATTGCTGAAAACATTAGAGTCAAGGTGGGCCATATTGTTTTCCTAGTTGACTTTGTTATCCTCGAGATGGAGGAGGATGCACAGGTACCCCTAATACTTGGTAGACCATTCCTTAATACCGCGGATGCTATCATCCGTGTGAAAGATAAGGAAATTTTTTTGGGTGTGGGTACGGATAGGATTGTTTTTAATGTTGAGAGGTCTATTAAGCATTCATATTCTAATGATGAGTCATGTTTCAGGATTGATGTGATTGATGATGCTTTGGACCGGGAGTTTCAGGAGTTGATGGAGACCGATATGGGAGATGAGGAGATTGCTAATCTAGGATCGGGAGGAAATTTCTGATGATGATTTGTTTGCAGAGGTTATGGCACTTAGCTTGGATGAGACACCTCCAGTGGATGAGAGCTTTGAGAGAGTTGTTTGATGGAAGCTCAAGGGTACCTAATTCAGTTGATGTACCACCTACAGATTTGGAGCTTAAGCCATTGCCTGCACATTTGGAGTATGCTTACTTGGCAGGTAAATCATCTTTACCCGTAGTTATCTCGTCCTCACTATCGGGTGACGAGAAAGGACTTCTTCTGGCTGTGCTTAAAGCTCATAAGCGGGCTTTTGCTTGGAAGACCACCGACATTCCAGGTATTAGTCCAAACTTTTGTCAGCATAAGATTGATTTTATTGATGATGTTAAGCCCGTTGTCCAGAGACAAAGGAGGCTAAATCCTAATATGAAAGAGGTTGTTAAGAAAGAAGTTATTAAGTTGTTAGATGCAGGGATCATTTCCCTATTGCAGATAGTTCTTGGGTAAGTCCTGTCCACTGTGTGCCCAAAAAGGGGGGCATGACAGTGGTTGAAAATGAAAATAAGGAACTCTTGGCTACTAGAACTGTAACGGGATGGCGGGTTTGTATTGACTACCGAAAGCTTAATGATGCCACCCGAAAGGATCACTTTCCATTGCCTTTTATTGATCAGATGTTAGAGAGACTCGCAGGTAATGAGTATTTCTGTTTTCTTGATGGGTTTTCCGGGTACTTTCAAATACCCATTGATCCAAAGGATCAAGAAAAGACCACTTTCACGTGCCCATTTGGCACTTTTGCTTATCGGCGAATGCCGTTTGGTCTATGTAATGCCCCGGGCACCTTCCAAAGGTGCATGATAGCTATATTCCAGGACATGCTTGAAACCTCCATGGAGGTTTTCATGGATGATTTCTCGGTTTTTGGGGACTCATTTCGTACTTGTTTGCATAACTTGGATAAGATGTTGGAACGGTGTGAGAGGGCACACCTTGTTTTAAATTGGGAAAAGTGTCACTTCATGGTGACCGAGGGTATTGTGCTAGGTCACAAGGTGTCTAAGGCCGGGATAGAGGTTGATAGGGCTAAGATTGATGTTATAGCCAAATTACCCCCGCCTTCCAATGTGAAAGGGGTAAGGAGTTTTCTTGGACATGCCGGTTTTTACCGCCGTTTCATTAAAGATTTTTCTAAGATTACTCGTCCTATGACCCACTTGTTGGAGAAGGACGTCCCTTTTGAGTTTAATGATGCTTGTTTAAGTGCTTTTCAGGTTCTTAAGGAGAAGTTGACCAATTCACCTATCATGGTCGGGCCGGATTGGGAATTACCCTTTGAATTGATGTGTGATGCAAGTGATTTTGCTGTGGGAGCCGTGCTTGGGCAAAGGGTTGATAAGCATTTCAAGCCCATTTACTTTGCTAGCAAAACTTTGAACCCCGCCCAGCAAAATTACACCACAACAGAGAAGGAGTTGCTTGCCGTGGTTTTTGCTTTTGATAAGTTTAGATCTTATTTGGTGTTAAGTAAGACCATAGTTTTCACGGACCATTCAGCCCTTAAGTACTTGTTCTCGAAACAAGATGCTAAACCCAGGCTTATCCGTTGGATCTTGTTGTTACAAGAGTTTGATATTGAGATCAAGGATAAGAAAGGGGATGAAAATTTGGCTGCCGACCATTTGAGTCGCTTGGAAGATCCTCACCGGGAGGAACTTCGTGATGGGGAGATCAATGATCACTTCCCCGATGAATGTTTAATGCTTATTTCTACTTCTGATGATGCACCTTGGTTTGCAGATATTGCTAATTATTTGGTTGCAGGTGAGATACCAACTGACTTCACGCACCAACAGAAGAAGAAGCTCATCTCGGATGCCAAATACTATTTTTGGGATAGCCCATACTTGTTTCGTGTTTGTGCAGATGGCATGGTGAGGAGATGTGTAGCTGGAGCTGAAACTAGGGAGATTCTGGATGCTTGTGTTATAACACGATTTCTACTACTGAATTCAATTCATCAATGGTGGTTTTGGTGAGTGTGTGTTCTTGGTGTGTGTGTGTTTTGAGAGAGAATCGTATGTAACTGTGTGTGAACTGGTATTAAAGTTATACAGGAAAGTTATGACTGTTACAAGTTATGATCTCTAAGGTATGAGAGGGCTATTTATAGTCTAATTACACAATTATGCTAATTGTCACAATTAGCCCCTCAACCTTAGTGACCATTTATCTATGACTTAACAACAAGAAATTCTTCTAATCTAGATTACAATTTATCACTATTTTTGGATTTCTAACATTCTCCCCCTTAGTGATACATTGTAATGCATGAAGTACGTGTTATTTTGTCTTGTAGAATGAATTTGATGAGCCCGGTGGTGAAGACAATTGGTGTGTTGAAACAAGTCTTCAAAGCTTTCTCTTTTATCTTTGGAGAACTTGATTCAGTCTTGGTCTTGGTCTTGAACTTCTTGAAGTTAAATCATGTGAGGATTCTCAATGTTCTTTAGAACAGAGAATAATGAATGCGTGTGAGTCTTGAATAAAGAGAATAATGAAGTCGAACAAATGTGTGTGACTTGAATCTTCGAGAATTGTTGAATCATGAATCATAGTTGTCTTTTGAAATGCGGAAGGTATGAATCTTGGTTTCGAATGTATCAATCTTCGATTCTTGAGTGAAATTCAACTTTTCAATTCTTCAGTTTTAATTCTCGAATGAATTTCATCTTCTTGGAATAAAGTTTCATGAATATGAACTCTCCCCCTTGATGTATGCATTGGAGTTTCTTGATAAAATGTTGTTGTATGACTTGAAGATCTTGAATGAAGTGTGTTTGATGAAGACTCTTTTGAAGTTTTACTTCTTTGACTTGAATCTTCTAACAAATCTTTCAACCTTTTTGAAGCTTTGATCTTTGTCACATCAACTTGAACACTTTGGAGAGTAAGCATTTGAATGAAGTTTGGATGAAATTCTTATGAAGTAATCATGCTCCCCCTCAATCCATGAGTATAAACATTTTTGGAGCGTCTTTGGACTTTTGAAGCATCTTGAGTGACAAACCTTTCATCTTCGGTTTCATTCTTATCTTTGAAGTCAATTCAGATTCCCCCTTTTTAAAATCAAATTCTCAATCAACTAAAATCTAGTGAAAAATCTGAAACTATTGACACATCATGAAGAATTTTCTCCCTCTATACACAAACTTTGATAATCCTAGAACTTTGATAAGCCTAACACTTAGTGAAACAACCAAACCAAACACGAACTTTTCTCCTTGTTTCCTTATCAATCAGTAAATCAATCATAATATTTTCTCCCCCTCATAATGACAAAATTGGGAACCAATGTCATTATGTATACATTTGATTGATTAAATGTCAAAAGAAATCATAAAGAAATGTCATCCATCAAAACATCAACCCAAACCATTAGC
>CM067167.1:230362547-230376394 GCA_034093135.1 Erigeron breviscapus | reverse complement strand
ATATATATATATATATATATATATATATATATATATATATATATATATATGTTGTTTTATGTTTATATATATATATATATATATATATATATATATATATATATAGACTTTCCTTATTTTGAGAACCATTTTTTTAAGAACCATGAGAACTCTCAAATTATGTATTGGATCACATGTTTTTTTTTTCATTCACATGTGAAATGATATAAAAAAGTATGTTGTAAAGAAAACTTTTTTAAAAACCTCCCAATATAGCAACAGGTTCATCGACAATCTGCTTGTTGGGATTAATACTTACGTCCTCGAGTGGAATGACATCCGTTTCATTCGCGTAGCACTTACGTAGGTAACACACATGAAATGTGTTGTGAATTCCATTAAGTTCTGGAGGTAAGTCCAGCTTAAATGCCTGTTCATTAACCTTCTTAATGATCTTAAAAGGTCCAATGAATCTGGGGCTTAACTTCCCACGTTTTCCAAACCGTAATACACCTTTCCAAGGCGACACCTTGAGTAAAACCATTTCACCTTCTTTAAAATCAAACGGCCTCCTTTTCTTTTCAGCATATGACTTTTGCCTTTCGCGAGCAACGCGCAAAGCTTCCTTTGCAACATTAACTTTATCGGCCGTAATTTGTACTACTTCGGGTCCAGCAAATTGCTTTTCCCCGGCTCCAACCAACAACTAGGAGTCCGACACTTCCTACCATATAACATCTCATAAGGTGGCATTCCAATGCTCGCATGATAACTATTGTTATACGCGAACTCAATAAGAGGTAGGTGTTTATCCCACGAACCACCATAATCCATTACACAAGCTCTGAGCATATCTTCGAGCGTTTGAATAGTCCTTTCACTTTGCCCATCGGTTTGCGGATGGTAGGCTGTGCTCAGACGAACTTGCGTACCAACTTCCCGTTGAAAACTCTTCCAAAAGTTGGAAACGAATCGAGCATCACGATCGGACACAATCGATATCGGAACACCATGTTTAGTAACCACTTCATCAATATACAACGTAGCGAAGTTCTCCATAGAAGCAGTCTCACGAACTGGGAGAAAGTGAGCACTCTTCGTTAATCGATCGACAATAACCCATATCATATCGTGACACGAGGCGTCCTCGGAAGTTTGGTCACAAAATCCATCGTAATGTGATCCCATTTCCACTCAGGGATCTCAAGTTGCTGAAATTTCCCGTAAGGCTTTTGATGTTCAGCTTTCACTTTAGCACACGTCAAACATTTCTGCACATACATCATCATATCGTTCTTAATACTGGGCCACCAATAAATAGGCTTCAAATCTGCATGCATCTTTGTGGCACCAGGGTGTACAGAATACTTAGTTTTGTAAGCTTCATCCATTACTAACTCACGATTGCCTCCATAGAGAGGAACCCATATTCTACCTTTGTAGGTTCGAGGCCACGACTATTTTCTTCCATTTGGAGTCTGTTCTTCTTCTTTTTCCCAATAGACTCCGCTTTCACATTAACATCCTTTAACGCTTCGATTTGAGCTAATAGAATAGGTTCCAGTAAATTCGACTCAATCTTTGTAATCATCGCACATAATCTACTTTTCGCATATCCTTTGCGGCTTAAGGCATCAGCAACCACATTAGCTTTGCCTGGGTGATATTTAATTTCACAGTCGTAATCCTTTAATAACTCCATCCACCGCCGTTGTCTAACATTCATGTCCTTCTGAGTAAACACGTACTGTAAGCTCTTATGATCCGTATATAGGGTACACTTTGTACCATACAGATAATGTCGCCACAACTTTCAGAGCAAAAACAACCGCAGCCAGCTCAAGGTCATGGGTAGGATAGTTCCGCTCATGAGGCTTCAGCTGTCGAGAGGCGTAAGCGATAACTTTGTCTCGTTGCATTAGTACACGCCCTAACCCCGTGATGGATGCGTCACTATAAACCACTAAATCATCTGTTCCTTCGGGTAAGGCTAAGACTGGAGCTTCACACAACTTCTTTTCAACGTCGTGAAGGCTTTCTCTTGAGCATCGGTCCACACAAACTTCACACCTTTCTTCGTTAATTCAGTCATTGGCTTAGCAATGCGCGAGAAATCCTGAATGAAACGTCGATAATAACCAGCCAAACCGAGAAAACTCTTAATTTCAGTAGGAGACTTAGGCTGCTCCCACTTCGACACTGCTTCTATCTTCGAAGGATCTACTTTTATACCATCAGAGGAGACGACATGGCCGAGGAAATGAACTTCCTTTAGCCAGAACTCACACTCGGAAACAACCTCGACATCAGAGACTGTAGGCTTCGCGATACGAGAATCGATGACATAGGCTAGAAAATGTGACTTAGTTTGCCGTATACAACGAAGTGCTTTCATCATCGAGATCACTTTAACATTTCCCGGCTTCTTGTCACCATAGACACAAACACCTTTTCCGTCAGGGGTAGCGATACGAACTATTTTCTTTGCACATAATACGACAGCATCATTCTTAGACATCCAATCCATACCGAGAACAACATCAAAACTAGGAATAGTAGCGGGTAACAGGTTAGCAGTAAACAAACGGCCCTCTATTCCTAAAGGACAATCAGAATAACCTTCCCGAATAATAGACGTTGCACCATTAGCCACTTCTACTTCTATAGGGCACCGTAAAGAACTAGTAGTCATGTCTAACTTAGGAGCAAACAGAGTAGACACAAATGATTTGTTCGCACCAGAATCAAATAACACATTAGCAGGTTTGGAGTTAACAATAAGGATAGCAGTAACTACCTGATCATCGTCTTTTGCCTCCTCAGCCGTCATCTGAAAAGCACGGGCTTTGGCTTTGGAAGCTTCTGCCTTCTTTCCCTCATCTTTCTTCATCTGCGGGCAATCTGCAATACGGTGCTTGGTGTCTCCACATTTATAACATCTAGCCTTGTCAGTGCATTGATCAATGGTATGACCCTGAGTTCCACACCTATTGCACCTGCGGGTCTTTGTAGAACACTGACCAGAATGGATAGATTTGCAGCCAGGGCACCATTTTCCTTCCTTGTCTGCCCTTCCCTTGTCAGAGGACGATGAAGATCCCTTAAATTTCTTACCAAAACGATTTGACCCACCAAACCTCCGTTTATTGCCAGACTTCTTCTCATCTTCTTTCTTTTCAACTTTCTTATCCGCAGCAAAATCATCATCAAGCTTTTTGGATTCTTTGATTGCTGTCGTGGCGGTCCTCTTTCCAGCATTCTTCATCTGTGGACATTCGGCAATGAGATGACCCGTTTCTTGGCACTTGTAGCAACGAGTCTTGTCCCTACAGTCAGTGGCAAGATGTCCCGACTTCCCACACTTATGGCACCTTCTTGTCTTGTCGGTACAATGCCCTTCATGAATGGTCTTGCAAAATGTACACCATGACCCATTCTTCTTTTTATCCTTGTCACCGCTCGAACTACCACTTCCACGGAACTTCTTATTATTATTGTTATTGGAAGACCAATTTGACCTTCTTTTAAATCCCACTCTCTTGTCGTCGACTTTCTCAACCACTTTCTTATCCTCGGGACAATCACAAGCTTCAAAAACCATCTCAGTATCATCAAGCCATTCCATGCAACCTACTGCATTAAGTGTTCCATAGAATTTCTGAACTCCACACTTCTGAAAACTTTCGAACTTGAATCGAGGAGCTTGAACTACATTAGGAGGAGCCACATCAACATTAACAGGGGGAACGACAACATTATCCACTGGTGGCTCAATGTGGTGAGATGGCACTGAGTAGTTGCCATCAGTTCCTTCAGCATTCTCAGCAAGAGCGTTGTTCAGTTGCTCTTGAGTCTGTGCTAACTGGGCTTGAAGAGTCAGCACAAGGTTGTACAGTTCAGCTGCATTAGGGATTTGCTCCACCACTGCTTCGTTAACTATGGGTTGATTACCAGGAGGTGGAGGCATAGGGCCTAACGAGCCTTGTCGATTGACCTGCTGAGGGTTCACTCGATTTCTATTCACGTTAGCTGCAGCAGCAGTAGCAGCAGCATTAGTAGCAACTGCACCTGGATGGACAGGTGGAGTAACGCTGGCAGTTGCTCCGTCACGTTGGATGTTGCGGTTGCGAGTGTTAACCATTTTCCTTCAATAAAATGGTGGAGTCGATAAGCGCGAAATAAAACAAAAGTTCGTTGGGATAAGGCTAAATCATATCATCGTAACATAAACATCTCGTAAGCCTTATCACACTCGCACTCCTCCCAACCCATCCTACATCACATGTCATCACTAGCTAAGGCATCCTACGAGTACCTAGCATGCATATCCTAAGTTTAAGTCCAAATCCTATGGTCAATAGGCCTTGGTTCACTTAAACTACTTCTCTGATACCAACTTGTAACACCCGTTTCGTGAAAATATGGATTTCCAAAAATTTCGCCTAACGGCGTTAAATCATGCGGAAACGATTTAGGAAAATACTCAACTAAGGAAAACAGTTGAGAAAACATAAGTGGTGTTACTAATAGCATCAAATCAGTAATAAAAGAAATCCATAAGATTGCCCAACATAAAGCAATCATAACATAGTCATTACATAAGTTCCATAAAGGAAATCAATAACATAAGGTCTATGCGAAGCTATTGGGTAAACTAAAGCCAGCTTGATCATCTACCCATCTCTCGCCAAAGCTTCACACGTCATCTCACTGCCAAACCTGAGGGGTGTCAACACATTAAAAGAAACAAGTGTTAGCTATAAAGCTAAGTAAGATAACACCAGGTTTAAGCAAAACATTTCAACCATTTAAATCGTCACTTTAGAACATTACATCATTTTAATTAGGCATTCATACCACCGTATAAACATATCTACATCACATATAATCATAGAGTTCATGACCCTAAGTGTGCCTAATCAATTCCGTCATTTCATCTCATCTCATTAGGTTGTGACTAGGTCACCATTAAGTTGTAACCGAAGTTACCGTTAAGGAAAGACAATGTCGATCCATGAGTAGCACGCTATGTTCACGACATTAGGTGGGTCATCAGGCCACCCGAACTACTCGCCACATATGACTTGTTGCAAGGAGTCACCCGAGCAACCATTTTAACATACCTATAACCACCGTAAGGCATAACGTACCTATTACCACCGTCAGGCACGATGTACCTATTACCACCGTCAGGCACCATTTATACGTACCTATTACCACCGTAAGGCACGATGTACCTATTACCACCGTAAGGCACGATGTACCTATTACCACCGTAAGGCACGATGTACCTATTACCACCGTAAGGCACGATGTACCTATTACCACCGTAAGGCACGATGTACCTATTACCACCGTAAGGCACGATGTACCTATTACCACCGTAAGGCACAGGTTATGCATAACACTTAACATCTAATTAGCTCGAGCATTTATCGTATTTAGTTTAGATTTCCACCTTTAACCTAAACTAATCCATACTATCATCTTTTCACGTTAGGGCCCTTAAAACGTGCACGTGTCATGGCAACCTAAAAAGGTCTAATGTTCTAGATGAACAAGCCACATATACATGCACATAACAACATTACAACATATCATTAACCACCGTTCATCATAACATATCATATCGTAAACATATCATTAACCACCGTTCATCATAACATATCATATCGTAAACATATCATTAACCACCGTCATCATAACACATCATAAACATAACTACGGGGAAGCATCATAGGCATCGTCATCATTATTCCCCGAGTACCTCCCATATCAACCCAACCACATTATAGGTTATACATTACCGTTATGGAGGTTATAGTTTATGAAACCATTTATGTTGCACCCTCAGCGTGACAAAAGTAGTGTATCTTACCTCGTAGTAGTGTACGCGAGCAAACAGAGAGCTAATAGTGCTTAATAGTAATCCCCGACACCTGATAATACAATGACCGATCCAATCCAATTACAAAAACCTTGAATAATTGCTTTAGAAATTGGTTAAGGAATTGAAGAGGCTGTGTATATGTTATTAATTATGTTAATTGCTGCCAAATGATCCCAGATTAGGTTAATCTTAACCTAATCCCGTTTTTCAACTTTCACATTTGCCAAATTTAGTCCCTGGACTTCATATTAGCTTTATTACACCTTTAAACACCTAATGGGGATGTACATAACTCATGGAAGCACTTTCGCACACTACAAAGGCCTTTTACACATCATTTAATCTACTTTATTGTCACTCATTAAAGATAATTAAATCTCACATATAGGGCACATAAACATATAAACGCACATTTTATCACATATCAAATCACGGACTTAGAATTTGACCTAACGACGTTAGTCAACATATACGTTTAAGTTTTGGGATGTTACATTAGGTGACTTAACAGGAATCTTGACCATTTAGACCGGGGGACTTAACAGGAAGCTTGGTCGTGATTAGTCGTTCAACAATTATTAGTAATATGGTAGATGATCTATGTGGCATGTGAACTGTTCCAAGTAGATATATCATTTCATTATTATTGTCTTGTTTTACTTTTCAAAATATTTCGTGTTTCCTCGCTAGACCAAGCGGTTGGAAACTTTTGCTAGATTACTTTGAATTTAGTTTTAGTAATTAAATCGTGACAAACCCCCAACAATCTTAGAATTACACCTAGCTGCATTCTTAGACATAGTCCCTGAGAACGATCCTGGTCTTACCTATTTGCTATACTATAAACGATCGGGTCCACTGTCCGTGAGTGAGTGTAGTAGAGAAGTTAACCTTGTAATAAATAAATTTAAAACTTGTTAGGAATTTAAGTTAACAAATCTCGCTCATCATCCCGCTTTCGACCCGACTCGCGTTTCTAACCCGCTCGTCATTCCCAAATATATTTTTGGAAACTTTCCAAAAACTATTTTTAGAAACTTCTAGTTATTATCATTTCAATGGTTCTTTTGTTATAAATATGAAGTTCAACTAAGCCTCCCCATTCTTCGCGTGCGACCCTAAAAGTTTATAGATATGAGGCCGTATAAATATATTGAAATATTCTCATAATTTCAACATTATTGTCATATTGCATAGAATAATTTCAACATTTCATAAATGATGAAGGGGCTATTCTTTTTATATGTAGGTATAGATATGTTACCTTTTTATTAACTATAATGTCAATTTAGTTAAAATACAACATATTATTCTGTTTAATTCATCTATCTCATTGTTGTGTTAATAACTTGCACTATGTTGTATAAGTTTTACATTGTGCTGGATGTATAAAATAAGTGGTACAAAACACACATTTTATAATGAAATAAAATAATTAACTTTTATTTGTTCATGGATAAATGATCATTATCAACTTTAAAAAATTAAAGAAGAGAAGAGGGGAAAAAATATCGTAAATGAAAATACGGTGATGCCAAAGTATTTTGAAACTCATGTTCTAGTTGTTATTTAAATGTATATATTGTATAATTTTCTTTCCTACACAAACCATTGATAAATAACTATGATGATATATAATTATACTAGCTTATAACCCGCGTGAAACACGAGAAAACCATATTAAAATAGTTAAATTT
The DNA here is from genome assembly GCA_034093135.1 of Erigeron breviscapus. Lineage (NCBI taxonomy): Eukaryota > Viridiplantae > Streptophyta > Magnoliopsida > Asterales > Asteraceae > Erigeron > Erigeron breviscapus. Next base: position 230,368,828 of record CM067167.1, on the reverse strand, counting down.
ATACATATAAAAAGCTGACTAAAAGGTATAAAAAACTGAGAAAAGAAAAAATATACCGTAATGAGGAAAAATATTTTCTTTGATAATTATATATATCTTGTATTTTAGATTTATCTTGTATTTTAATCATCTTGTAAAGAAAACCCCTAATTAGAATGTGAAAGATCGATCATAATCATCATATTAAAAAAATCAAGAATTTGTAAACTTGTAAATAAGAACCCTTATTAAAATATGGATCGGAGTTAAAAATATTCGTTTAAAAGAGTGTTTCTCATATTGTTTTGTTATTAAAACATCGGACATGATTTTTGTAAAATTTCGTTTGATCGCACTTAAAAGTGCGTTTTTTCAGATTGCTTGCAAGTACATGGGATCAGGGGGTTCCCATGCAATTACCTTTTATAAGCAATCTATATTGCTAGCTTGCAATCTATATTATGGAAAAAAAATAGTGGAGAGTTGCAAAAGGTCGAAATGTATGAGTGTTCGAAAAAAATAATGAAGTTGGAGGACTAAAAACGTCTTTGACTAAAAGTTCAGTCAAAGATGATGTAAGTATTTTGATTCAAGGGTGGAAAATAAAGAATGAATTTTAATGTAAGGTATAGATTTTTTTATTAAACTATTTAAGGGTTCTCTCTTAATATATATAAAAGATATATTGATTATAAATGCTGACTGTATCATATCAAAAATTCACAATGTAATATTTTTTAATTAATTAATTTATTTATTTATTTCTTTTTATATATAAATGCTGGTTATATCATATTACAAATTCAGAATGCAATATCGTAATCGTAAAACAATATATAACTATTACAATTACTACCCAATATATCAAACAGTATACAACATTATAAGAAATATTAAGCTATGTTACAATGTGATGTAATATTACATTACTATATGATTACTACTAAATGAGTATATGATATCATATAATATGATATAACACAGATATGATACGATTTAGGGATGTACACGGGTCGAAACCCGGTTCGAACCGGGTTGATCCGTGACCTGCGAGTGCATAAAAAACGGAACCGTGACCCAGGTCGCAGGTTTTCTTCACATTCTGGTTTTTGGCATCACCCGACTCGATCCGGCCCGGCCAACCCGTGACCCGGAAATGCAACAAAAACTTGACACGTGAATCGGCCAGTTAGGGCTTCGGGCGGGTCGGCTCGGGTCAGGACCAAAGTCGGGCGGGTCACGGGTCATTTGCACATCCCTAATACGATCTATTACAGTACAAAGCAATATCCTAATATTATAGAATTTATGAAATTTAATCTTCCATGTATTTGATTTTTTTTATTCGTAATCTATTTCGTTCCCAAACTAAAAGGAAGTGACGATATACAATTCAAATCAAGCTATCGAAAATTGTCATCGTACTTTTCTTCATGACTGTTGTATATGTTAACTATAAAGCAAGACCATTGTGAAATGACATCGCAAGAAAACACTTTGATCCTCGATTTTATTTTGATATATTTGTTTGAATAGGAATAGATTATTTTGTCGATAAAAAATGTTTACTAGAATACGTTATTTATTTTTAGTGTCAAAAGAATTATAAAACCTTTATAAACTACGTCACCAAATGGTCAACAAAGCGAAATAGTGTCACAAAATTTTAATCCTTTTTAAATATTCTAAAAGTTTAATATAAGTATCATTTATCAATTATCACCATCACATAGATAAAATTCTAATGAGCCTAGAAGTTAAAATCTTTTGTTAGAATTACATTAATATGTAATGCAGCGTTTGTTCTTACATAACTATTCCGTGTTTTCTCCTCGTTAAAGATGCAAACGGTTAGAAAAATATCCATAAGAATAAGCACACAAATAGACAAATTGAGATGATAAGACATTTGTAGACCATATCCTCATACTTGTACTCATTTGCAAAACTTGGAACTTTATAAACAGTTTTCTTGGAGCAAATGCAATTGTTTGACTTCATAAAGGATAGGAAATGTAATACGGAGTAACTAATAAGTATCATGTAAAACTTATACTAGCACAATACGTATCCCGTTGCTTTGTATATCTATGATTCGTAAAGCATAATCGGTGTCTCGTTTGAGATCCAAAAAGAAGTGTTCTTAATAGAAAAAATAGAAATGTTCGTTTCTTGTCAAGTTATATATTCTAGAATATATAACTTGACAAGAAACGGAGATTTTTTTTTTATTATCCGAGAAAAACGGTTATTGAATTCAAACATGAGTAGCTTAATTTTTGAAACATTTTCCTTGGTCGACCACTAGGGTTCATATACAAAATGCCAACGTACGGAATAGGAAACAGAACGGGGGACCAAAAAGAAAGGCCATCTAAAGTTGAGGGGAATAACATGTTAAAAGTCTTGAAAAGTATTCAAACCGGCTGGGCCAAGTCCAAGCCGGTAATCCTGCCGGCCTCCGTCGTTCAATTCAATACTGTAGTAAATATATTTACAATTTCTCTTTCTCTCTCCCTATATTTATCCTATATTTATTACATAAAGATCAAGTCTAATACTACTATTTATTTTTCTCCTTTGGCTAGTGAGAGAGTATCTGGTGGGTTTCGAGCTGTGATTTAGCTGTCTTCTCTCTCATCCCTTTCACACGCTCCTCCAAAATCCCTAGAAAAATCCCTTCCTTCACAGTTCACAATCTCAAAACCCCCCTCATTCCACACCCACATTTTCAAAAAACATAAATCCATCACCCTCGTTTCTTCTGATTTTGTTATATACAAAATTCATCAAAACATTTTACTAATTATTATCATCATATAATTCATGTATCATCAGATAGATGTCTAATTTGTTGTTGAAATGAAGAAGAGCATCTTATCTGTTATTTTAGTAGTTGTGGTGCTAGCAGTGTTTTCATTTGGTGGTCGTGTGTCGTGTGTTTCCGATACTAATGATGTGAGTGTTTCCGGTCGGTTGACCGACAATGAAGCACTCCAACGACGACAGCTTTTGTATTATCTAGACGAGTTTGGTGACCGGGGAGAAAATGTTACAGTAGATCCTAGTTTGGTTTTTGAAAACCTCAGGATTAGAAATGCTTACATTGCTTTACAAGCATGGAAGCAAGCTATCCTCTCAGATCCGAACAATCTGACTACAGATTGGGTCGGATCTGATGTTTGTAGCTATACCGGAGTGTTTTGCGCCCCGGCTCCTGATAACCGGTCTGAAAGAACCGTGGCCGGTATCGACCTTAATCATGGTGACATTGCCGGTTATTTGCCTGAAGAATTAGGCTTGTTAACCGATCTGGCTTTGTTTCATATCAATTCAAACCGGTTTTGTGGCACTATTCCGAAAAAGTTTAAAAAGCTGAAGTTATTGTTTGAGCTTGATATCAGTAACAATCGGTTTGCTGGTAAATTTCCTCATGTTGTGTTAAAGTTACCCAAATTAAAGTTTTTAGATCTGCGGTTTAATGAATTTGAAGGGAATGTGCCTAAGGAATTATTTGATAAAGATTTGGATGCTATTTTCATTAATCATAACAGGTTTAGGTTCGAGTTACCGGATAATTTCGGTAATTCACCTGTTTCCGTTATTGTGTTGGCGAATAACCGGTTTCATGGGTGTTTGCCAGCGAGTATTGGGAACATGTCCGATACTTTGAATGAGATAATTATGATGAATAATGGGTTGAGGTCATGTGTTCCTGATGAAATTGGGATGTTGAATAATGTAACGGTGTTTGATGTTAGCTTTAATGAGCTCATGGGTCCTTTGCCAGAGAGTATTTCGGGTATGGTTAGTGTGGAACAGCTGAATGTGGCCCATAACTACTTGACTGGGAAAATACCCGAAAGTATTTGCAAGTTGCCGCGGTTGGAGAACTTTACGTTTTCGGATAATTTCTTCACTGGTGAACCGCCGGTTTGTTTGAGTTTAAGTGCGTTTGACGATCGACGGAATTGCTTGCCTTCTAGGTCGGCTCAGCGGTCGCCTAATCAGTGTAAGCTTATGGCTTCTAAGAAGATACATTGTAGTGCATTTAGGTGTGCTCCTTTTGTTCCGTCAATTCCTCCACCACCACCACCTGTCCCCGTGCCTTCACCGCCTATTGTTACCCCTTCGCCACCTGTTGTAATACCATCTTCGCCTCCGCCACCTGTTTATACACCACCATCTCCTTCTCCACCACCACCCCGTCTCCACCCCGCCACCACCAGTTATGTCACCACCACCATCACCTCCACCTCCGCCACCACCAGTTATGTCACCACCACCACCTCCTCCACCTCCGCCACCACCAGTTATGTCACCACCACCACCTCCTCCACCTCCGCCACCACCAGTTATGTCACCACCACCACCTCCTCCACCTCCGCCACCACCAGTTATGTCACCACCACCACCTGTATATTCGCCACCACCTCCTCCACCTCCCACCACCAGTTATGTCACCCCACCACCACCACCACTCCTCCACCTCCGCCACCACCAGTTATGTCACCACCACCACCTGTATATTCGCCACCACCTCCTCCACCTCCGCCACCACCAGTTATCCACCGCCTCCACCATCACCTCCACCTCCGCCACCACCAGTTATGTCACCACCACCACCTCCTCCACCTCCGCCACCACCAGTTATGTCACCACCACCACCTCCTCCACCTCCGCCACCACCAGTTATGTCACCACCACCACCTCCTCCACCTCCGCCACCACCAGTTATGTCACCACCACCACCTCCTCCACCTCCGCCACCACCAGTTATGTCACCACCACCACCTCCTCCACCTCCGCCACCACCAGTTATGTCACCACCACCACCTCCTCCACCTCCGCCACCACCAGTTATGTCACCACCACCACCTCCTCCACCTCCGCCACCACCAGTTATGTCACCACCACCACCTCCTCCACCTCCGCCACCACCAGTTATGTCACCACCACCACCTCCTCCACCTCCGCCACCACCAGTTATGTCACCACCACCACCTCCTCCACCTCCGCCACCACCAGTTATGTCACCACCACCACCTCACCACCGCCCCCACCCAAATACATCTATTCATCACCTCCACCACCACCAGTACACCACTCGCCACCGCCTCCAACCCATTCACCTCCCCCACCATTACCACCTCTTTGTATAGAACCCCCACCGCCACCACCACCTCCTTGCATTGAATACTCACCGCCCCCTCCCTCACCGACTCTCCCACCACCTCCAGTCCACCATAATTCACCACCACCACCAGTCCACCATAATCCATCACCACCACCAATAGTATACGAAAGCCCACCACCACCAGCACCTGCATATGAAGGCCCACTACCTCCGGTAATTAGTGTATCGTATGCTTCACCTCCACCACCCCCTTTCTATTGATTCTTTAATAGAATTTTCCCATAATTCTCGTGCTCAAACAAACACACCCTGCAATTAGAGTCTATACAAATTGTTGAATTTTTCATCACCATGTAGTGATGACAAACATAAAAAAGTTATAAGATTTTTGCGGGTATTTTTACATATATAATTATATATATCTTGATTGATGATCATCCTTGTGACGAACGAGAAGCTGCAGCATAGGTAAAGAGGTGGAGGAGGAAGATTCTTTCCCCCAATATTTATTCGAAATTGTTATGGGATAAAATTCGTTTTGTGAAAATAAAAATTGTCAGGGATAATTTGTAGGTTGCAGACAAGTTTTATCATATGTATAGAGATTATCATCCATCATCAGTTTCTTCTTCTTCTTTCTCCTTGTTATTATCATACTTTTGGGTTTTTTTTTTTTTTAATTTTACATTTTATAGTATAATCATCATTTTCATGAGTCATGATCAACATTGTTACATCATGTATTATTAGTAGTTTTCATGTTTTTTTGGCTTTCAAATCATATTTATTTGTTTAAATTCTTTCTTCATATACATTAGTGTCGACTTATGATGATCTTCAAATTATTACTCTACTATTCAAGTTTGAATCTGATTGATGGTTTTAAGATATCTTGAAGTTTGAATTGGGAACAACCAACTTTAATGTCCAGCTTGATTGATTGTTGGGATTTTTCAAGTGATTCATGTGAAATAAGGTCAACTTTCATTGGATCATACTTTTTGGTCTTTATTGTGAATTATATATATATAATACACATAAAGATTGGTGGAAATTTTTGACAAAGACCTGCCACCATATAGAACCATATTCCTCTTAAATATTTGTGATATAATGCCGGTAGTTAAAATTTTAAATATCCAACTAGTTCGTAATAGCTGTATAT
>CM067167.1:230337680-230361547 GCA_034093135.1 Erigeron breviscapus | reverse complement strand
GCAAGCCAATCCCCGAGTAATCCGTATGTACAAGACAAATGAGGGCGGGTCAGACCCCTCGTATTACTCAACTGCATCTCAATGACCATGTTGCAAGGAGCCACCCAAGCAACCTACGTCAACGCACTTAGCCGGACTAGGGCAAGTACGGGTTAAGCTTAACACTTTCCTGCATCAAAGTTTTACGAGCTCGAAACTGCATCATTTAGTTTAGGTGACTACATTACCTAAACATTTACTATGTTAACTGCTTTTATGTTTTGGGCCCTTAAACGTGCACGTGTCATGGCAACTTAACAAGTCTAGTGAACTAGATGAGCAAGCCATACATTCATGCACATACAACAATCAACAACATTTACTACATCTCAATGCATTGCAAGATACTACATAACACTTCATAACATAACACGACGTTTTACTTCATTTCATAACATGCACTACATTATATATGATTTGGGACTGCATTTCAGGTCTCAAAAGTCAACTGCTTATCCCGTGATACCTCTCGTGTAAACCCCCCGCATACCCACAAGCAACATAAGGTACCAATTTGGGAAGTTATAATTATGAAACCCTCTTTTGTTGAACCCTCAGCGTGTCAAAGTAGTGTATCTTACCTCGTAGAAGCGCACACAAACGATAACTAAGGTTACCGTGCAAAGCAAGTATTCCCAACTACCTATAATGAACATAGGATCAATTAACGAGTATAAACGAGAATAAACCGGTCTACAATCTATATAGGTGTCGTATAATGGTCTCTGTTGACTACTTTCATCTATTGTAGACTACTATACTCTTTTGTAGACTACTTGACTCATTTGTAGACTACTTGACTCTTTTTGTAGACTACTTTTGTAACACCCGTCATTTTAAAAACCTGGATTTCAAAAACTTTTGCCAAACGACGTTTAAAACATAGCGGAAAAGGATCACTTAAAAACTGCCCCATCCGTAACGGATGGTACCTTTCATTAAAGTTTGGTGTTACTAATAGCATCATCATAATAGTCAAAGTAAAATCCAAGTTATGGCACTAACATAATTGCCATCAACACTACAAGAGACATAAATCATAAATAAAGTAGCCGAACATATGGCTATGGTAAAGTCTAATCATAGGGAGACTAATGCTAATCTTCCTTTATTCTTCTACCCATCTCACGATCCATGCACTTCACTAGCTTATACCTGCTTATCCTGAAGGACACAACATGTTCATAAAAGCAAGTGTTAGCTAATAAAATTAGCTAAGTAAGATACACACATTCTGATAAAACGTTCTTCATTTTACTTTCATAAAACTTCGTCATATTTTACTTATCAAAACGTAACCACATTACATATCATCCACAACAATCATAGATCAACTCATACTCTCCTTTTCCCACATTGCATCACATTTCATTTCATATCAACATATACATCTTATCATCATATACCCACATCTTAATCAATACCTTATATCATATCAACATAGACTTACCACTAAACGTAACTTCATATCATATCTTGGCATATCACACATAAACTTGTCACACGTGTTCATATTAGTACATATTCTCACGTCACATTGTGATCTCACAACGTAAAGCACATATACTTCTTTCACACATATCTTATTATCAACTTAATCAGCTTAATCAAATTCATCTCACGTCTTACATATCACACATAAACATATCGCACATATATGTATAGCACATGTAGGATATATACTCCTAATTGTGCCTATGCATCGTTCTTATCACACGTCTCAACACATCTTATTAAATCCCACATCACATTGTAATCCCACGTCTTAAATTACATGTACATCTTTCTCACGTATTCTTATAATTATCTTAATCAACTTATTCCCACATCTTACATCTTTAATCAATTTACATATTACGCACTAGCTTTACAACTAGCACGATTTCCCACGTCTTAACTTTTAGGAAAGGCAAAGCCATTTCCATAGTATCCCGTCATGCTTTTAACATTGGTGGTTAGTCACTCCACCCGGAAATACTAGTCCCACGTAACTATGCCGCAAGGAGCCACTCAAGCGACTGCGTACGCACTAGTTTTACAACTAGCACGGGTTAAGCTTCACACTTCCCACGTCAATCTCACGTATTTAGCTATAGCATTTCCCACGTATTTATATCTTTCTTACTTTTACGCACTAACACTAAGGCTAGAACGATTTCCCACATTTCACACTTTACTTTAACATTAGGTATATTCATTACCTAACTAATCACACATCTACTTTACGTTTGATCCCACTAACGTACACAACTCATAACATTTCTTACGTATATCTAGTGAACTAGACATTATTACACTTAAGTCTCACATATAAATCATCACATATCATCGTCAAATCATAACATCAACATCATTAATCCCACATCTACTTTAGTGTTTAATCCTACTAACGTGTACAGATCATAGCATTCCTACGGGTAACACACTTAAATCCCACACATCAGCCGTCACATGACAATCATCAAAGCATATCATTTGACATTATCATTATCACAACACATATCATAATCATTTCATGGCAGTATAACTATAATCAACATACTACTTATGCATATAACCACTTTACTTTAAACGTCATCATATCATAATAAGCCACTTCATCATACATACCTTCCCACATAACCTCCCGCATAACCCGAAAAACCCAACACACATAAGATAATCCAGTTAAGAGGTTAATTAAAGAAAACTACTTTTGTTGTGCCTCCAGCGTGATAAAAGACATGTATCTTACCTGACGACGAGCACAACGATCAACAAGCAACTTTAACGTATCTTTATTGAGTTCCCAACTACCTATCACACACATATAATCGACATGTAACATAAACGGGATCTTAAAGAACATCTCCAAGTTCCCTAAACATCAACATAACTTATACCTAAGGTCTATGGGTCAAATGAGCACTAAAACAAGCCTAAACGACCACCAGACCTCCAAGTGCGCCGCACCCCCCATCTGTGCGTCGCACCAAACAACCAGGGACTTCAGCCCAGCACCAGGTGCGCCGCACCAAGGCCCAGGTGCGCCGCACCTCGGGTGTCGACCAGCAAAACCAACTTCGTTTCTCTTTATTCACCTTCCGAACGGATCCCAAACCTCCACCGCGACTTACACCCATTAAATTGACATCAAATAGGTCACAATTAAGCATTTGAAAACATCAATTAATCCTTGAATCAATTGCATAAATGAATCCCTCTTTTTGATCATCAAAACGACTCGAAACCGCAACGTTTGGTTACAAAAACACAATTGAACACACATGGATCCAATTAAACACCTGGGATTCACTTATTTACATATAAACAACATTATTCAACATTAAAGTTTGCATCTTGACATAGTTAATCAACTCTATTAATGATTTTACTCACGAAAACATCGTTTTTAACCGAAAACATCAACTTCCAACAACCCCAGCCCTCATGGTCGAATCTACAGGGACAAAACCTACTTTAAAACTTAATAAACAATCAATTGATGATATAATACCTGTAGGGTTGATCAACGGATCAAAAACCAAGCAAAAACCCTTCCGAAATCCCCCGAATTCGACTAGAATTGAGGAATTGACCTAGGGTTTTGTGTGTGAGAATATTCTAGGGTTTAGATCTGATTTCCCAGCCTTTAGGTCGTGCATAAGGTCCTATATATAGTGGAACAACTTTCAAAACTTTACATCTAGACCCTCGCACTTCGTTACAACTCGTTTCGTCACTTAACGGCTCGTTTAACGCCCACAGAAACACTTATCGACCCTTAAATCTTATCGGGAACATTAAATGACTTCATTTATCATTATCTACTTTAATTTCATTATTTTAAATCATTTTAACACATAACTCACGTAATTCGTTTAATTCACATAAGCACATATACAACACATAGTTACTAACAGTCACTAACGACAAGTTGACGGTCAACGTCAAAAGTCAAACTTGAAAAGTTTGGGATGTTACAACTTTCATATTCTGTAGATTACTTTCATCTTTTGACTATCTTCAGTTTCGTAGACTACTTTTGGCATACAAGACAGCCAAATGAGAGGAAACTCAGTTCTTAACAAATGTAGGGGACTCAAAGAACTTTTCAAAAATGTAAGGTTCATCTCCTAACTCATTATTATAAATGAGATACAATTTTTGCAATATGACTGAATTTTCAGACCTTAAAACTCTTTGTTTTACAAAAGATCTCACCCATTAAACATCCATAGAAATTAACCATGACACCTACAGTTCATAAACACCCAAAATATGATTCAATTGACACTATGAAATCATATATTGATTCATGGATTCATTAAACACATTTTACAATTGATTTGACACCCGATTTGACCTAAATCGACTCACAAACATAATCGAATCCAAACCGAAACTCTTTGACCAGAAATGATTGACATAGTAAGATCAAAAGAATGTTAAATCAGAAGGGAAACATCATATATACCTGTAGATGATTATGGAGATGAAAGATCTAGACCAAAACTCTATCAAATCACCTTTAATCGGAATAATCACACACGAATTGCTCAAGAAAGGGAGGGGGCGGTTAGGGCTTGAGGAAAAGGAAGGGAAAACTGATTTTGATTGTAAATAGGGTTTAGTTAACCCTTAATCCCGTTTTTAAGTTTCACCCTATGTCAAAACTAGTCCCTAGACTTCCTTACATCACATTATTACCCCAAAACACCTCTATGGACTATATACAACTCAATGAACCCTTCAAGCACTTCAAAAGGCACATAACTACATCTTTAAACACATTACTACATCAATTAATAAGACATTTAAGTCCCACACGTATAACACATTAACTACATTTAAGCATTAAATCTACCATAAGCTTAACAGACACGTTATGTTGACTTAACGACTCGAGTCAACCGTTAATTAGAAAGATTGAGATGTTACAATTCTTTTACTTCTGATGTTCCTATTAATACATGGTGGGGTGACTCTGGTTCTATGGTTCATGTGACTAACTCAATGCAGGGATTCCATACAATCCAGAAGCTGCCAAAGGACCAAGGAAAACTTAGAGTTGGAAGCGGTGATCTTTTAGATGTCGAAGCCATGGGAACTTATGATTTACATATGAGCACTGGAAAGTGTATTAGACTAGTAGATACCTTATATGTACCGAGAATTACTCGGAACCTTGTATCTATTTCTAGACTAGACCTTGAAGGTTTTGTAATAATTCATGGTTTCGGCAAGATTACTATTACTCTTAATAATGAATTGCTTGGTCGTGGTTTCTTGGATGGATTACTGTATAAATTAGAACTAGATCATAATTTCTCCAAATCTTTGTTGTCTTTTAATGTTGATGATATAACTAAAAAAAAGACAAAATCACTTAAGCAACAAGAGAATTCCTCTATGCTGTGGCATAAACGTCTTGGTCACATCTCACGAGATCGCATGACACGACTCGTAAAGGATAGAATCTTACCTTCTCTTGACTTTAGTGATTTTGAAACATGTATTCAGTGCCTCAAAGGCAAAATGGCTCAAGGGAATAAGAAAGGAGCCACCAGGAGTTCCAACTTGTTGGAAATAATTCATACTGATATTAGTGGCTCCTATCCCGCTTCCATTATAGGACATACATCATTTATTACATTCATTGATGATTATTCACGTTATATGCACCTTTATCTGATTAAGGAAAAGTCTAAATCCTTACAAACTTTTATTGATTTTAAAACTTTGGTTGAAAACCATCTTGATCGTAAAAAAAAAGTTGTGAGATCAGATAGAGGAGGTGAGTATTATGGTAGACATACTGATGTTGGTCAAGCCGCTGGTCCTTTCCATGATTTTTGTAAGGATCATGGCATAATTAACCAATACACCATGTCTGGTTCTCCTCAACAAAATGGTGTTGCTGAAAGGAGAAATAGAACCCTAATGGACATGGTGAGAAGTATGTTTGCCAATACTAACTTACCTACTTTCCTTTGGACTGAGGCCTTAAAAACAGCCGTTCATATACTCAATAGAGTTTCTTCAAAATCTGTCCCTAAAACTCCTCATGAGATCTGGACATGAAAGAAACCGAGTCTTAAATATATGAAAGTATGGGGTTGTCCTGCCGAAGCTAAAGTCTATAACCCTAATTTAAAGAAACTGGATCCTAAAACTGTTACATGTTTCTTTATCGGTTATCCCGATCACTCAAAAGGTTATCGGTTTTACTGTTCTATCCACACTACTCGCATCGTTGACACGCAGCATGCCACGTTCCTAGAGAACTCAGAGATCAGTGGGAGCACGACAAATCATAACTTCGATTTGCAAGAAGTACAAGAAGCAGGGGGGAACCACTCGTCGGTTATTATTCCTCCGATAATTCCTCTTGTACAGAACGCTGCTCCGAATGTCACTGATCCAACTCCTCCTAATGCTAATAACGAGACCGCTAATGCTGAAGGATCTTTCGATAATCCCGAAAATCAACTCAGGAGATCATAGAGATCACATAGGGCCACTAATTTTGATGACTTCATTACTTATCTCGCTGAAGTTGAGGACATTGGAAAGCTTACTGATCCTACTTCCTATAAAGAAGCCATTAATAGTGATCAGGCCACTCAGTGGAATGAAGCCATGATTGAGGAGCTTATTCCATGAAGCATAATGACGTTTGGGAATTGGTTGAACTTCCTGAAGGATCCAAAACTGTCGGTTGCAAATGGGTCTTCAAAACCAAATTAGACCCGAAAGGAAACGTCGAACGCTATAAGGCCAGATTGGTTGCGAAGGGCTATACTCAGAAGGCTGGAATTGATTATCAAGAGACCTTTTCTCCTGTGTCTCGTAAAGACTCTTTAAGGATCGTTATGGCACTAGTAGCTCACTTTGATCTTGAGTTACATCAGATAGATGTCAAAACAACTTTCTTAAATGGAGACTTACAAGAAGACGTGTACATGTGGCAACCTGAAGGATTCATTCCAAAAGGTAAATAGCACATGGTCTGCAAGCTAAAGAAATCTGAAAGTCCCAAGTTTGCAACGATTATGTAATTAAACAACTAATGTAAATTATACTAAGAAAGCAAGACAAGAAAGTAAACACGTTTAATCATAAGTAGTATTAATTAAACGGTGAATACATGGTTGGTTTACAAAGAAAGAAAAAAAGAAATATTGTTAAGTTTTTGCACACACGAAAACTTAACAATTATACAATTCTACAATGAGAGAAAAACACACTAAGTGACTATTGTAGAATGAACCAACAACTTTGCGGCTAGGTCAAGTGATGCTTTATATAGGGGAGAAAAGACATCACATGACAACCCAATAGATGTTGACACATGAAGGTTGTCAACTATCTATTGGTGTGTAAGACTGGTCTTCAGATATCTCTGTTTGCCATCTTGTTTCTTTCCCAAAACGGCATGAAAGAGAAACACCTTAGTACCAAAATGGTACAAGGTCACATGTCTTCATCTTGATCTATCAACACGTGTCCTTGGGGACCAGCCTTCTTATCTTCATTTTCCCGCCCATATTTGACTTACAAGACATGGCGGTGAGTCATTGAACTTATCCTTTAACTCGAAGATAATGATCGCTGAGAGCTCGCTTAAGAAGCCTCTCGCTGAGTCTTTCAGCGAGTACTTGACTCAGCAAGTAATCTTCAGCGAATCCATGACTCAACAATCTCCCCTATTCGCTGAGGAGACTTTGCTGAGTAAAGTCGCTTTACAAGAATTTAGAAATTGAGATGAGGGAATGCTGATATTATATATATGATAAACACCTTTACAATAAGCAGCATTACAAAGATTACAAGACTACTTAATCCCATTGGGATTCTTGCTTGGCCTCGATAAATGCTCTATCTTGTTGTCTTTCAGGCTTCAGCAACTCTTGATCAATCAGTCTTATAAACTCTGGATCATTGGAAGACTGAGCACAATACTTTCTTATTTTCAAAAGAAAGGCAGAAGGAGCAATTCCAATTTCATTGGTCCTGAAGAAGAGTTCATGACCATGGACATTGCAAAAACAGAAACCTCCTAGCTTCTCATCATATGTACCTTCCATGAAAAGAGTTCTGGAAGGCATTTTCAAGTTTAGCAGCGGCTCCTCATCTATATCAGTTTTGGGAACCATTCTGAGTACAGTGGGGAGACGAGAGACTTGGGATCCAGACGCTGATCTCTTTGATCCAACTCTGGGTTGCTGAGGAGGAGGGAAGGGATGTCTTGCAGCGCTGAACAGAGAGTCTCTGACTTTGTATTTTTGTTCCATTTTGCGAATAAGCTTTATCTGCTCACCTGCCATCTTGATCAGCGGTTCATAACTTACAGCTGTCTTATCCTTGATCAGCTTGTAAATTTCGATCCATTCAGTTGGCCCAAGTGTATCCTTAGTAACATTTTTCAGCGTATACAACTTGGGCACTCCTTTTCTTTGTAGGGAAAGATTCATCCCTTGTTGGGTTAGCGAGACCCTGACCGACGTGATCTCTTCTTTCCTTTGCCTTACCTCTCTTGATTCGAGGTAGGTCGCCTGTCCTTCTTCAAAAGTTTTTGTTCTTTTGGCAAAGAACTTTTCTTCATTCTTTTTCAAGACTGCCAATCCACCAGATTGCTGAGCCAACCTCTTTGTCTCATCATCAGCATCTTTAAGTTCATCACCAACAACTTGCTCACTTATAAACTTCTGAGACAGCTCATCTTCTTTCTTCTTACTTAACCGTTCATGTTGACGAATAACTTCCTCAGGAGACAGTTCAGCAGTAGAAGTTGTGGATTTGGGAAAGGCTCCAGACATTAACTTTTCTTGTTGTTCCCTTGCTGAAATGGGAACCTTTGGTGGCTTGCTTTGAGTAACCACTGATGCTTTACCCTTATCAGCATATCTTTTTTCAAGGGCAGCGTGGAACTCAGCAGTAGGCTTGAAGATAGAAACATTTATTGGTTTTGCTGGCACATTCTCAGCAACAACCTTCTCAGCTGCCGGTTTAATAACCTTCTCAGCTTGCTCCCCCTGAACACTTGCTGCCGGTTTAACAACCTTCTCAGCAATTGTTGTTTTTGTTGTTTGCTCCCCCTCAACGTTTGCTGCCTGTACATCAACCATCTCAGCATTACCAATATTTTCAGTGAGGGGAGCTTGGGGAACAGTTTCAACATTAGTTGTTGGATCCTCCTCGGTGTTTTTCTCCCCCTTGGAAGTAGCTGAGGAACTAGCTACTTCCACCTTATCTTTCTTGAGGAGGCTCAGCATTTCAACCATCATGCCCTTCAGATTTCCAACCTCTTTTTCAAGCTTCTTGGTACGGTTGACAGATTCTTCAAGTAGCTTTTTGTCAACAGCTACTTGGAAAGGAGTATGAGAGAAGATTTTGTCTTTGAGAGAAGTAATTTCTTGGGTGATAGAAGTGCGAAAATCATCTTGATGTTTTGAGAAGAAGGAAACGGTATGATTTAGTTGACGGAGGTGAGCAGTGAAGATGATATTTGATTGGGAGAGGTCTTGGAGCGCTGGTAAGAGTCCAAGCACCTCTGAAGATGTCTTTGCTGACTTGATTTCATCTTTCAACTTGTCAAGCGAAGCAGAGATAGAAGAATTAGAGGTGCTGACCTTTTTCATGCTTTCATTCAGCAATGTTTGATTTCTTCGAAGTAATTTTTCATGAGTCCTGGTGTCAGTAACTTGATTTTTGGTGATGCCAAACACCATGCCTTGAAGAGTGGCCAGCTCATCTTTCAAGATTTCATTTCCAGCTGCCAACTCTTGAAACTTGTCCAATGCACCAAAGTGCAATTCAGCTACCTTATCAATTAACCAGGCATATAAGTAACCATGCCTATTTCCTTGGCTTTGGCAGATTTGCACTCTTGTCAACAATTCTTGCAGCTGACGAGTTTCAACATAATCGAGGCCAGGCACATTAACAGCAGTACAAGCAGTGGTGAGTTCTTCATCAGCAGAAGGAACCTTGAGTGCCTTCAAGGAAACAGGGTACTTAGAACAAGGAACCCTGAAAAAGTCTGGGTGGTGCAATGGTGGCACTTCCATGATTATTTCATCATCAAGTTCTTCTACTTCAACATAAATTCCTGGCTTGATTCTTTGAAGGTGACAGTATAGCACCCTTCGCTGAAGCTCAACATCATTCAATTCAGGCACATAATCTCCAAAATGACCAACTTGTTCATGGGAAGCTGTGGGCCTTAGAGAGTAGCATGGTGGAGTAGGCATATCAGCCAACGACTCTGGGATATCCTCAAATTCAGTAGGAGGAGATGATATCAGCAAATATCCCAAGTCGTCTGCCAAGAAACCACTAACATTGGCCTCTTCTTCACTCTCTCCTGCGGCAACGAGTATGATTTCAGCATCATCATCTTGGAGGTCAAACTCACTGCCCAGATCTTCATCAGTTTCATTTCCACTTGGTAAGATATTTGTCTCAGGCCCTGCACAAACAGTTTCCAAGATAATAGAAGGAGGAGGGGTAAGGGAACCTGGTGCCTCAGTCTCAGTGTGTTGTTGCACCGAGACCTCATCAGCCGTAGAATGTGTTGACTCTAGCATCACCTGTGATCTGGCTGCTGTCAACGACTCAGAGGGTAATTGAGAAGAAGGGGGATTATTTGGGGGAGGAGTTGGACTTTGACCTCTAGTGGTCTGGGGTGACCCAATATCTTCACCAACCTCGCCTACAAAAGTTTGAGGTGGCTGCCTGCTGTTCCCATTTGTCTTGTCAGCAGCCTGTTGGGAGGCTGCTGATGGGGTGGCTTGGGTACTAGTGTCCATGGGCGTTGTGGACTTCCTAACCTTGGTTTTGCCCTTTGGTACACTCCGCTTACGTTTTGGGACGTCAACGGAGGGTGAAGATTGTAAAATTTGAGTTGAGGATGCTGCCTTGGATTTTTTGGTCTTTTTGGAGGCTTTGGAGGTCGCTGGGGGGTTTTCCAGCGAGCCAGCCTCTAAAGGCATTTCAGCATCCACAGCGACCGTATCAGCCACTTCATCAGAAAGAAGTGCTGCCTCCCAGTCGCTGTCTTTGGGGTATAAAGAAGAGTTTAGAGAGAAGAGTACCTCTTTTATATGTGCAGTGAGGCGTGCAACCAAGTGTTCAGCAGGCTGCTTGTATATATTGTTGCCCACCCTCGCTATTGGTATTGTTGAGGCATGGGGCAACTCATATTCATCTCCCAGCACCTCCTTGAAAATCAAGGAGAAGATTCTAACAAAGGGCACAGTATGTGACCTGTTGTTCATGCTGATCTTATTCTTCATATCGTTGAAGATCAGCAAGGCGTAATCCACAAACCATCCTTCAGCAAGGGCATGGATTATGGGCATCGATGTTGATGATGCTTGATTGTAAGACCCAGAATTGCCACCCATGCACTGAATTACATGAGTGAATAGTACCCTCCAGATCCCTGGTAAGTTTTGCTTCAATGGATTGCTTTGGATCGCTGGAGGATTTTTAAAATTGTAATTATAACCAATCGAAGGCAACCATGCCTTCCATACATCATCACCTGCTGCCTCAACAAACTTATTCTCATCAGTCTGGTGGGGAAATCTAAGAGTTTGGAGAAGAGACGCCGGAGTAATAGTTATTGATTTTGCCCCTTGTCTAACAGTGCCAGTGATGGACTTCGTTTGTACATCATATTCACAAGTCCACCAGAACACTCGGAGAAGATGAACAAAAATCTTCTCCTGATCTGCCATAATACAATGATTGGCAGGGGAGGCATGGATAAAGTCCAACATGGGCTTGTATCCTTTAGAATCTTGTGGCAACTCAGATGTGCCGATGTGATTGTTGGATTTAACAACAATTTGAGAAGGAGAGAAGTTTACTTTTGAAGATTTAGTAATATTCACGGGAGTGAATACAGTAGAATTTAAGTAAGTGAACGGTTCTTGTTCCTGAACTTGTGGTTCAGGAACCAGTGGGTTTTGTACGGCGGCGGTAGAGGAAGAAGGAGGGATCTCAACATTTTGAGGAATATCAGAGGAGGATGCCATTGATTTTTGTTGGGAAGAAGATGAAGGAGATTTATGAAAGAGGATGGACAAATGGAGAGAGATATTTGATTTGAGAGAATATGAATAGTTATGGAAGCATGAAAATAGGGTTGTGAGAATGAGGTTGTATATATAAGGTATGGTGGTGGGCCACGATTTTACAACATAATTTCTCCCTCCTCTTTTTCAAGCTGTGGAACAGTTGTAACCAACAACTGTTTCGTACATATATATAATATAAAAAGATTTTGAGAGTAACGTTTAAATAAAGGAAAAGAAATTTTATCCAAAAAATAAATAAATACTTGAGTGTGCGCCGAATTGAGCAGTCGTAACCTGTCAGTCAGACTGTCACATACAGACAAATGACGTGATCAGGGCAAAAATCGAGGTGACCTTTCAGTTTGAATATATAAAACATGTGGTTCAAGATTTTGCCACGTCACCCACATAGTTACTTTGAAAACACTTAGTTTTGAAAATATCCTATGTTTTATTAATGAGAATTTTAATTTCTTAAGAAGGATATTTGGAAAGATTACATGCTGAAGGATGCTCAGCATGTTTAAAGTTTTTGTCAGCGACTTCACAACTAACGTTGGTTGCTGACTGCAGTTTTTGGCAAACTGTCAGCCATTAACGGATTTGATAAGTTTTTACCACTAGCCGTTTGCTAGTGGACTAGATGAAGACTTTTAGCTCTCCATTGCTTTTATTTTGCTTTTTCCCAAAGCAACAGGGATCAATGGATTTTATAAGTCTTTACCAATAACCGTTTGCTATTGGACTAGATGAAGACTTTTAGCTCTTCATTGTTATTATTTGCTTTTTCCCAAAGCAACAGGGATCAACGGATTTTATAAGTCTTTACCAATAGCCGTTTGCTATTGGACTAGATGAAGACTTTTAGCTCTTTATTGCTATTATTTGCTTTTTCCCAAAGCAACAGGGATCAACGGATTTTATAAGTCTTTACCAATAGCCGTTTGCTATTGGACTAGATGAAGACTTTAAGCTCTTCATTGCTTTGAGATCAGCGAGTAAGACTGACTTAAGCTCGCTGAATTAGCATACATGACAAGTCATGTCGCTGATTCCCCATTCAACATTCCTAACTTGCTAACAAGCAGTTTGAATCTAGTTTCATCCAATGGTTAAGTAAAGATGTCAGCTAGTTGATCATCAGTTGGAATGAAGTAGATCTCAATGTCACCTTTCATGACATGATCACGAATAAAGTGATATCGAATATCAATATGCTTAGTTTTAGAGTGCTGAACAGGGTTGTGTGTAATAGCAATGGCACTTGTATTATCACACATGATTGGAATTTTGGAATATTCCAAATCATAGTCAGCAAGCTGATGTTTCATCCAAAGCATTTGGGCACAACAGCTCGCTGCAGAGACATATTCTGCCTCAGCGGTGGAGATGGAAACTGTGTGCTGCTTTTTACTAGTCCAACTAGTCAGCTTCCCCCCCAACAGTTGACATCCTCCACTGGTGCTTTTGCGATCAAGCATGCAACCAGCATAGTCGGAGTCAGAATATCCAACTAACTCAAAGTTAGAGTCTTTTGGGTACCAAAGACCCAGCGTGGGTGTACCCTTGAGATATTTGAAGATACGCTTCACAGCGAGGAGATGAGATTCTCTAGGAGAAGCTTGATAGCGAGCACAGAGATATGTTGCAAACATGATGTCTGGGCGACTCGCTGTGAGATACATGAGTGACCCAATCCTGCCACGATAGTAAGTAGGATTCACATACTTGCCATCAGGGTCAGCGTGAAGATTATTGGAGGGGACATGGGAGTTCCCTTTGGAGTGATGTGAGTAAAGTCAAATTTATGCACCATATCCCGAATATATTTTTCTTGATTGATAAATATTCCAGTGGGAAGCTGCTTGATTTGTAACCCCAAAAAGAAGGTTATTCACCCATCATACTCATTTCGAAAGTGCTAGACATAAGAGAACTGAACTTTCGACAGAGTTTTGTGGATAAGGAACCAAAGATAATGTCATCAACATAAATCTGCACATACAGAACATCACCCTTATGCTTGTAGATAAAGAGGGTGCTGTCAATGGTTCCCCTACGAAAGCCATGGTCAAGAAGGAAGGTAGACAATGTGTTATACAAAGCTCTAGGAGCTTGTTTAAGACCATATAAAGCTTTATTTAGCTTGTAGACATAGTGAGGATGCTTTGTATCCTCAAAGCCATGAGGCTACTTAACATAGACTTCTTCATCAAGAGCACCATTTAAGAAGGCACTCTTGACGTCCATTTGATAGACAATGAAGCCTTTGTAAGCAGCATGAGCGAGAAAGAGACGAATGGCTTCAAGGCGAGCGACTGGAGCAAAGGTCTCATCATAATCAATGCCTTCAGCTTGAGTATAACCTTGAGCAACCAGTCTTGCCTTGTTTCTGATGACCACACCAGCTTCATCCATCTTATTCCTATAAACCCATCGAGTGCCAATGGGTTCTTTATAGGGAGGAGGAACAAGGAACCAAACATGTTGTCTTTCAAATTGTGTTAGTTCTTCTTGCATGGCTTCCACCCATGAGGGTTTCAGCCATGGCTTCACCAATATTGGCAGGCACAATTTGAGATAGAAAATTGACATAGAGACAAGTATTACTTGTCGCTGAGCGAGTTTAGACACCATTGTGTGGATTACCAATTACATGGTCAAGAGGGTGATCAGCAGTCCATTTGAGTGCTGGTGTGTGAATAGAAGAATGATACACAGCGGATACTGTGGTGGTAGTATCACTAGGAGTGGAAGTATAAGTGGAGAGATCAATGGTTAGGAAGGGTTCAGAGTTGCTGACAGGAGGGTCACTGAGAACAGTGGGTACCTCTTGCTGAGGAGTGTCATCCTCAGCGTCTCCTGAAAGAGGATTCGCTGAGGCATCATGAAATGTTTCCTCAGCGACATCGTCAGCATCTTGAGGTTCAATTGAGAGAGGAACATTAATGGAAGTGGCATTAACTGTTCGAAGAAGAGGCTCAACTGGATCTATAGAATAAATGTGAGCAGCAACGTACTCATCATTTGGTGAGGGACTTGAAGACTCAGCGATAGGTTGTTCAGCAACATCATGATGTGTCGCTGATACTTCAGACGAGTCAGATAGATCGCTGAAAATTACTTCAGCAGATGACTCATTTGAGAGATCACCTAAATTTGAACAGCTTTCATCAAAAGTAACATGAATTGATTCATCTACTTTTTGAGTGCGAGTATTGAAAACTCTGAAAGCTTTGCTTATAGAAGAATATCCCAGAAAGAAGCCATCATCAGCTTTGGGATCAAACTTTCCTAAATGATCCTTATCATTTAGGATGAAAACTGGGCAACCAAAAACATGGAAATATCCAATTTGAGGTTTCTTGCCCTTGAGAACTTCATAGGCAGTCTTATCATGTCGCTTGACAATAAGACACCTATTTTGAGTGGCAAGCAGTACTGACTGCTTCAGCCCAGAATTTACTAGGAATAGAGGACTCACTGAGCATGGTTCTTGCAGCTTCAATAAGAGTTCTATTTCTCCTTTCATCTACCCCATTTTGCTCAGGAGTGCGAACAGAAGAGAAATTTTGTCTAATCCTTGATCAGCACAAAAAGTCTCAAGAGTGTGGTTTCTGAACTCAGTGCCATGGTCGCTTCTGAGTTCTTTAACACGTATGCTGTTGAGGTTTTCCATCTTTTTAATGAAATTAATTATTTCCTCAGCAGCATCACTCTTAGAATGAAGAAAGATTGTCCAAGTATATCGTGAATATTCGTCCACAATAACTAAGGTGTATCTGCTACCCCTTAGACTTTGGACATTTACTGGACCGAAAAGGTCCATGTGAAGGAGATGGAAACAGCCACTGATAGAGTTGGCCTGTTTGGTTTTGAAGGTGGCTCGGTGGCTTTTACCTTTTAACCAGGTTAATTTATTTATGTAACACATGTAATAACAAGTCTAAGACTCCCTGTGTGTAATTTGTTTCTATCAAATAATAATTTGGCTTTTAATAAAATAGTGATAAAAGTACTTTTGATGTAGTAAAACACTTTAATATTCCACCATGTTCTTCACCTTCGTTACCTCCATGCACATGCCCGTACAACCGTTTTTAAAGCTTGACATCAACTTTGCAAAATATATATATCACGGTATTGATAGGATTAACCACATCTATACCGATTCAAAACATTATTTTCGGCAGTGTATAACGTCAAACACCAATTTAAAGCTTGACATATTAAAACTTATTTCAAGACTCGAAAAGGAAACTTGATCTCGACATCATAACGTTTATAAGCAAGTTAATTATATTCCGTTAACAATAATAACGACTCGTATATGTACTTAACAAATCGAAGTACAAGATTGACGTTAGATAGGTTGATCGGATTAATACCTCCGCTGATAACACCGTACTCATGATGAAATCGAAACGACTCAAAGCTGATCACAAAACGAATCCAAACCTTTCACGTTTTCCTCACCTAACAATCTTATGATCACCCGTATTCTTTCTTGTGTCATCTCGTTGGTCGAGTTTTGTTTTTCATTTGATTTGTTCAAACGGAATTAAGATTTATATTTTTTTGTTTAGTTCGGCCAAGAAATATCTTTACCAAAACCAAGATTTCCATTATAATCATTATATTAACAATCTAGTTGTTGAATTGTTTTTGTGGCAGACTCGATCGAAAGCAATGGGATGATTTTCTTTTCTTTTGTTTTGTTATTTTTTTTTTTCGTTTTTCTTCTCTGTCTACCTCACGCACACAAATAGAAGAATTTATTTTGAGATGTTTAGATCAAATGGATGGACGCATAGAACTTCTTTTATGATTATTATTATAACCTTAATTAAAGATGGTGAATGGTCTCATAATAAAGTGGTAATTAACTTTGTAAGTAATTGGCGACTAAACTCACTTTAAGAGTATGTTACAATGACATGGTATCCAAAGGTCTTCTACAAATATATTTTGCTAGTTAACTTATGCATTGTATTTAGTCAATAATTACAATCCACAATTATATAGATATATTTATCACTTAAACTTTCATGTGTCGACACACAAGATTGAAGACTAGTTAGGATGATATAAACTATGTGTTTATTATTATTTCCATCTTTTTTTTAAGTACTTAGAGTAAAATGTATTTATTTAATTATTGTTAATTAACCCCTTAAAATTTATGTTTTACATATTATCTTATTTATAGTGTTTTAATTTTATGGGATATTACACTACTAACAAGTAACAACTTGGATATGTTGCATGAGTCGAAGCGGATGCTTTCCGAGAAATTCGACATGAAAGATCTCGGTGATGCCTCTTATGTCATAGGTATCGAAATACATCGGGATAGGCATAATGGTATTTTAGGTCTTTCTCAAAGGGCCTATATTGAGCGGATTTTAGAACGCTATAGCATACAACATTGCGCACCCACTGTAGCTCCAGTAGTTAAAGGAGACGTATTCGGTACTTTCGAAAGTCCGAGCACTGAGATTGAAAAGGAGCAAATGAGGATGATACCTTACTCATCAGTAGTTGGGAGCATTATGTACGCTCAGGTATGTACTCGTCCAGATATCGCTTACATCGCTGGTATGCTTGGGCGTTACTTATCTAATCCCGGATTAGCACACTGGAAAGCAGCTAAGAAGGTTCTACGATATCTGCAAGGGACCAAAGACTACAAACTAACGTATAGAAGAAGTGACAATCTAGAAGTAGTAGGTTATTCCGATTCCGATTTTGCCAAAAGCAAGGAAGATAAGAAATCTACTTCTGGGTATATTTTAATGTTAGCTGGCGGACCTATCTCTTGGCGAGTCATAAGCAGAAACTGACTGCAACGTCCACCATGATGGCTGAATACATTGCCGTTTATAATGCTACTTGTCATGGGATGTTGATTAGGAATCTGGTCAGTGGACTAAAAATCGTCAACTCCATTTCTAGACCATTGAAGCTTTATTGTGATAACTCAGCTGCCGTAACTTTCTCGAACAGTAACAGTTCAACTGGCGTTGGGCTGTATCTCGATACAAAGTATCTGTTTGTACGCGAACGGGTTGAGGAAAATGTTCTTTGTATTGAGTACATAAGTACAAATGATATGCTAGCGGATCCGATGACCAAAGGTCTTCCTCCTAATGTCTTCGTAGGACACGTGTTGAAGATGGGGCTTACTAAAGACTTAATTTAATTTAATAGCATATTGTACTTATTGGTCATTATTATTATTGTATTAATAAAATTTTCCTCCTTATTCAGATTTTGCTTGTCTATTAATTACACTTTGAGTACTCATATTGGTGTATTAACATTATTGTAACAAAATTTGTCTTAGTCAATTGATAATTGCTTATTAGTTTTAAATTTGAGTCATAGTTTGACTAGTGGGGGTCCTGAGTTGATGTTCTTCTCTACGACTGTACTTATTGGCTATGATTTCGGTTTAAAACAAAATGAGTATTATTCCGGACTTATTTGAATACTCATAGATAAATGATCGCTCGGTCAAGTGGGAGAATGTTGGAACCACGTTAGTGTGACCGTCACTGATCGTTTATCATTCCTGATATGATAATTGACGATAACTGAAATCCCTATGTCTAGTAAATATATGATGGGCGTATTTACTCTTAGAGACATACTATAGGGTTTCCCATTAGGTGATTGTAACTAAGAGGACTAATGGTACACACATTAAACACCAAAGGGGTTGAATGTGTAAATACTCTCCTTATAAATAGAGAGTCATTAATCCTAAGTTAAGGTGAATCACATACTCAATTCTCTCCTTAATTTCGTGTGTTTTCTCCTCTCTAATTCGTGCATCACTTACAGCCGAATTCAATCATCCCATTATTACTCGATCACCTTGTTTTGGGAACCCAAAATCAATGGCAATTACTATGTTTATTGCCTTAACAGGTTCCACAGGATCATCTGGTGAGTATTTTCCCTTGAATCAAATCATGTTTATTCCAACAAATACATGAATTAATTACCGAATCTAACTATAAACTATCTTTAGATGCAAAAAGAAAAACAATTAACTCTTATATAATTAATATATGAAAAATGATAACAACATTCTTATGATTTATCATTAACATGCATAATATTTTATATACGTTAATAATAGCTCATAAAAGTATCACTAGTAATATCGTTAATATACTAATGAAAATATGAAATCATTCTTTCATTCTTTCACCATACAGATGGCAAATGTGTGATCTTTGTCATGTAAGGATATATTTTGATTCTTTCAAAGCAACTTCTTCAATTATATCTATACTAGTTTCGATTTATTCTTTGTGTAGCAATTGTAGGTTTTGATTAGTTTGAAATACCCATTAATTTAGAACAACTAGACTTTATTCCAAGAAATTATGTTCGATCGTTTTCATGTATTTTTTTGAACCATACCTTTATAACTACTTTGCATCAAAAGTTGTAATGTGGAAGATAGTCCCTTTTTGATGCAACCTTGATTATTCTAGAGAACATTTCTTACGATCGTAAATTTTTAAATAATATTATTTGTACATGCTTTTTTGACCGCTTTATGTTGTTTGAAAGAATTGAACTTAATAATTTACATATTTTATCTAAAAAATGCCATTTTTTCTTTTAATGGTAAACTGAAAAACGAAAACCAAAACAATATATTTTCTAAAAGGGGTGTTAAGTGCCCGGAATGGGAGCATTTTTTGACGCAATTAAGATTTCGTCGCAGTTCTTATTTCTTATCAGGCGTGGTGAACGAGAGAAGTAAACCCACTTAAAAAGACATTAAGAAGTTTTTTGTTAATTTTAACCCAGTGTTATATTCTAATAGTTAATCGAAAAACCAGCAAGTTCCAATTCATTCAAAAAGTTGTATGTAATTGAATTGGTTAAGCAATTGGGTAGCAGCTAATAAGGCCATGGGGAGTGAGGGGTTCTTATAACCCCCTTTTTGCTAGTTTTGTGACATGTGGAGTTCCCCTTCCCATGGGGGGTTCTCCTTGGAGTGAGGGGTTCCCCATAACCCCCTAATTATATAAGTAAAAAAAAAAAAGACCAATAAGAAAGCTCCAAAGTGTGTGGGGTCAAAGGAAAGTGGGAGTGAAGGGGGCGTCCAAAATGGAACGGGGAGGAGTTTTTTTTTGTGCAAGGAACGCCTCTGTGGGCGATGTGTAGCAGGGGTTCCCGGGACGTTCCCGGAGCGTTCCACGCGCTTTTTGGGCTTTCCTTGGAAAGGAGACGCCTCACTCCGCATGGCCTAAAGTGACCTATTCAATTCGATAAAATTAATTATGCAACTTTATAAGTCCACATCTAGCTATTCGACAGATATATGTTCGAAATTAGGATCCATTCAATTCATAATATTCGGTTGTATTGTTAACTTATGGTAATTTGTATTTTGCAAGCCAAATAGGATAGCATTTTGCTTGACCATATATCTTTGAATTAGTTGCCAATTTTGGCACTCCAAGCATTCGAATACATAGATATTTTTATAAATTAAATAGAAATAAAGAATAGAACTAAACGCAACTTTTTCTCAATTTCATTTCTATATAACGATTTTACCAATGTTAAAATGAGAAAAGATCGAGGAGATTAACATGTTTATACTTCGGTTCTAAAAATAATTTTAGGCGATATTCTTTTCAATTATCAAGGTGTTCGGAATTATACATGGGGAAAAAAATTTCTATGTAATGTTGATCGATCACTGTAATTAATTGAAGACATAACAAAATTTCTTGAAAGGAAGAAAAAAAAAGCCAATCATGAGAATGAAGAATTGAAGATGAAAATGACTGATTTGGAGCTAAATAAACAGAGTTGATCAAGATATAACCTGTTTTGACAAATTATCACTGTACATTAGATGACAGGGAAGGATTGTTAATACTTTTAGTGTAATTTTCATTGTTCTCTATATTGATATGTGATTGTACACCAAACCGAGATTAGGTTCAGAAAAGGGGATGATGGGTGTTTTTGGTTATTTGTTGGCGATTCCCCGAAGGTAGAGTTCGTGTCTCTTTACGCCAATCGAATATGATTGATATATGGCCGATTGAGATTGTGCCAATGATTATAGGTTTGATCTTGTTCGATCGTGTGCTACGATATGGGGGCAGGCCGATTATTATCGTGCTGAATTGATGAGTGTCGTGTGCGTGTGTTTTCTTTGAGAAGAGGAGAATATGATTGATATATCTTACGCCTCTCTTTTTATAAGAGAGGCTTGACTTGGAGAGAAAGCCAAGATCTAGGGTTTCCATGATAAAAGGCCAGGGGTATAATTTCCATAATTACCAGCCCTTCTTGATAAGAACAAATCCCGACTTTATAGGGGAACAATTCTTATCTTTTCCATCTTCTGCGCAATCCTTCGTTACAGACAGTCTTCGTATTGTACTGTGCTACTGTTTCCTCTTCGTACCGCAGGAGGGATATGTCATCAATATGTGAGTGATCTTAACTGTCCGCGACTACCAGGAGAAGCTGAATACTATATGTCTTAACTGCCTGCCATGTCTCTTGTTATATTGCGTTTCATGTCGATATCCCTTGCAATGTTAATGAAACTAGTAAAGGTCTATCAATATATATGCCTCCTCTTTCAGAATCATCATATATTTTCATAAAGTTTGATAAACAGATCGAAATTTCATCGTTTTACCTGTTGATAACTACAAATAAAATAATATAAGTGTCTCCTTACATAAAGTCATTTTTGAATTTTATTTGACAAAAATGGGCAACATTATATTTCTTTTTATCTTTCTCTTGCTTTGTATGTTAATATTATCTCATAATTAAGTTTCTATAACGGTATTCGAAATGATAAACTGTCTAAAAGCTACGCCATTACAAGTCCTAAAACCATATCCGTCCTTGCATAACTAGGAAACTCACAACAAAATGTTCAATAAATGTAACTAGCCCTATATTGATGAGAAATGAGACAGGACATCTTACTTGTAAGCTAACTTGTGACATAATTCCTCTGTCACAACTTATATATTTAGTTTGATTTTTTAAGTCTTTTTTTCTTTCAATATTGACCGTAAATTTATTTCACTACAAGAAATCAGCAAATTGGCGACAAGTTTAGCGACATACTACTTTCTATGTTACTAATTTGCAACTGACTTGGCGACAATTTAGCGACGTTTACCTCAAAATATCGCAAATTATGTTGTAAATTGTATCGCAAATTTTGCAACATCTCCAACACGTCGCCGACTTTGTTTGAAATATTGAGACGACATACACCATGTGTCTAACAATGTCATTAATTTTTGCAATGTACTAAATTGTGTCGCTAGTCGTGTCGTTAATATTGAGACACCCCAAACATGTTTCTAATTGCGTTCCTAAGTTTGAGACGTCCCCAAAATGTCTCTAATCGTGACTAAATTTAAATGCCTTAAATTATGTCCAAAAACTACACGCTTGACCTTTTGACTAACTTTAAAAAATAAATAAAAAACAACTGTCCTTTTGACTGATATATATTATTAAAACTAATAGGTGTAGTAAAACTTAAAAACTATATAAATCTTTTATCTACTAGAAATTATTTAAAATAATATATATTACTGAAAATTATATAAAGTCAGATTCTCCTTACGCAAGTCACCTCTCTCTCTCTCTCGTCCGTCATCACCGATGACTTCGTCTCCGCCGATGAAGCGGTTACAATCGTCGATGAATATCGCAATCTGCTGCTGATTCCGAGATAATCGCCTCCGCCTCCGTCTCCGGCGATGAATCCTGTGCAATCGAAGATCCGCTTCTGATTCTGTCAAAATTTTCTCCGTCTCCGTCTCATCTGGTAATTAAGTTTCTTTATAATTAGATATTCATTCTGAGTTTTATCAATTTCGAAGTGTGATTCTCCATTGATGTTCGGTTTGAAGTTTTTAAGCTCAATTGATTGTGATTTCAGAGTGGAATATTTGATGTGATTGAAGATTTGAAGCAATTTTATTGTTCATTCACCTTGCTTATAGTTCATCATTTTCGGTAATATCTCCTTCATCTTTCAGTTTAAATTTTGAAATAATTTCAATGTTAAACAGATTAAGTATTGATTGTTTTTTGGCTAATGTTTTAGCTGAACTCAATAGGATATAATCGAATTCTGATTAAATTGATTGATTAGGCATGAATTAGGTTGTGTTTAGATGGATGAATTTGTTAAAAAGCGTACTTTTTCAGCTTGAAAGTATGGTTGCACGCCAACTGTTTGTGAAAATGTCTCTATGAACTTTACATCGAATTGTGCTTGTATTCGTTCTGTTATCATTCATTACTTAATTGGATGAGTTTGCTAATTTGTGATACAATAGCTAGTTTGCAAGTCTGATTGTGTTGGCTCAGTAAGTGTTTACATAAGTTTTGTGTAGAAATGTGGGATGCGAATTAGCTGACGTTCATTCAGATCGACCAGATTTTGTAGTAATGGACGAGGAATCAAATGAGTTCTTTGATGTTCACCAAACTTTTGGAGACGTTCAATTTGAAAGTGTAAATTGTGACTTGATAGTTTATCTCACAGAAGATCGAAGGGGAATCAATCTTTCTAACAGTTGGTCAGTTCCAGAACCTTCTTTGTTTCAACTTCGGGGATAAACCTTTTATAAAGATCGTAAGGTGACTTTTCATCAGCATCTTTATTCACTTCTTTCCAAAGAAAATGTTGGTTTTTATGCTACTTAAGTCGATTTCCATGTTGTCATTTCT
>CM067167.1:230313078-230336680 GCA_034093135.1 Erigeron breviscapus | reverse complement strand
GGTCTGCCTAGGGGTGCTCTAATCTACTTTATATTATCGGTCGTCTCCATGGCACGACCCCTTTATTATTATTATTGCACGTGATTGACAGCATGTGCTTCTATTATCATATCTTCGGGACATATTATCATGATTATTATTTGGACGTGAAAGGGTCTTAGTAGTGGCTCAAGCACAAATTCATCAGAATTATGCCTTTGGCTAAATATTATTGATTATTACTTATGGTTGGATATTACGGATTGAACATACGGTTTGGGTATTGGACCTCATATGGAATCTCGAAAGTTGTTGAAATTGGCGATATTGAAGTTTGATGACCGAATGGTTTTGGTATGATGAATGATTAATCGATTGATATATTTTTCTCTCACGATAAATGTGACAAATGAGAACTTATTAATTTACCATGGATTTCTCAACTCATTGAAATGACGTTATGGTATTTTGAAAACTTGATGGTTTGATATGGGAATTTTTGTCGGTCATGTGGTTTGGGTGAATTGATATGAAATAATATGTTTCTTTAAGTTTTGAAATGGATATGTAACGAGATTTACTTGCAAACCTATGCACTCACCAACTACGTTTTCGTAGTTGACACTTTTTCTTCATGCTTTTCAGGATTTAGCATTATCTTTGAGGAAATGTATGCATCATGATTGTTTGCATTGCACTTTGGAGTCAAAGATCAAACCTTGTGATGGGCAATGGAATCCGCCTTGATCATTGTAGTATATTATCTCATGTATTTGTTAATTGTTTCGTGGACTCAATATCCAAGTATGGTAGACGTATTGTACTTGGGAATTGATTCACCTGCTGGTGCATTGTAAAATTATTTTTATTAAATAAAGCTATGGTGAATGTTATTTATAATCCCTTGTTTTGAATACTCGACTTTCTGTACATCTCATTGTTCCGCCTTAGTTGGGGTGTTACAGAAAATGGTATCAGAGACAAAGGTTATAGAGAACATTGGGGTTCCCCCGGGAATCCCAAAACTATAGCCACTTTTCAAAACGAATTTTTATAGTCGAGTCGAGCATAAGGTTAAGCGGATTAGTTTGAGCTTTACATGGTAGGACCCTAATTAAACATAGGTCATGAACTACGTTTAATTATGAGATGACCATGTAAAACTCAAACGGCCACTTAGACTTATGTTCAAAAGGATTCCTTTTCAAAAAAAAAAGAGAGATCTTTATTACACGCGTTTTAATGAGAATACGTGTTGCATTTAGACATTCACCTAAGCATATATAACGATTCGAGACTTTCTTTACTTGAGGATTATGCTAGTTTAGTAGGATTCTCCTTTTTCACATTAGAAGTGAAATGAATATAAGATTGAAAGATATTCGTTGATACATGCTATTCTATGCTATAACATGTGAATTTGGGCATGATTTGATTGCAATGTGAAAGCTTATAGTGTGCAATGTGAAAGTTGTAATGTGCAATGTGAAAGTTTGAAATATCAATGTGAAAGTTTGAAATGTGCAATGTGGAAATTATGGGAGAAATGCATGCGTAAAAGCCTTATGATTCATGATGTTGAACTTTAAGTTGCATATGCACTTTAAAATAATGAGTTTACTATGAGGCACGAAATCATTTTGGGATATGACTTGTTCAAATTATTGGGTAATGAGGTTGATTATTTATGATTGATTTGAAAGAGAATATGGGCATGACGAGTTGATATGAAATTTCATGGACGATATGGATATAAGAGCCTTTACTCCCTAAGTTTGAGCTATTTGAAACTAGCGCGTGAATATTGCGATGATTATGTAGTCATGCCTTACTATGGAGATAGTTATTGCGCCCTAAGGTTGAGCTATTTGAGGACTAGTGCATGAACGATTTAATGATTATATAGTTGTGCCTTATTATTGAGATAATTATTATGCTCTAAGATTTGACTATTGAGAACTGGCACCTGCTAGATATGATTATAATGTGGTTAGTCCTTACTACTGAGATATATATTGCGTGATGAGATTTGACCGCTTGGGAACTAGTGATTGTCTCTGAGAAATCCATTATAAATTAGAAATTTCCTAAGTATGAAAGTTGTCATTAAATACCCCTCCGTCATTCGTTCACTTGTGCTCTTTTGAAAATTTTCCATCATCATATTTCTTATGACACCGCTACTCATTATTGACATACGACAACGCGATATCATCGGTAGAACATCTTCCCACGAACGTTGGACGATATACTCTAAGAATTGTAGTCCCAAGATATGACGCGACTCTATCCTTTTAGAAACTACCCATAACCTTTGCGTTCGATCTAAGATGGTGCGAAACATATGGGAACGTCGAACGAAGTTGGAGACATACGAACGCTGAGCTGTTTTAAAGCCATATGACGATATGACGACACTAGTAGGACGCATTCCTATATATTCTAGACGACACGTCCTAAGGATTGTAACCCCAATATTTGGTGCGATATTTCTATTCTAACACGTGTACGCAAACAACTATCTATATTCTAAGCCGGTGCGACATATATTGACGTCATCGAAGGTTGGAGTCCATTGGGCAACGAAAGACATAGAAGTGATTTCTTTAAACCGCGCAAGGAGTCTGATTCGAGCCTTAATGATTCTTTTGTTTTTACATTTCCTATTTCATTCATTCGAAACCAAACTCTATATCCTTGATTATTCAAAGTAATGACCACCACCGCTTCTCTTCAAAAGTTAGTAACCTAACAATATACAATTCATTTACGCAATACTCAGTAAAGGCAAATTCGAGTAAGTAGTACCCACTCTCTCGTTGCGACATCAAGGGACGCGAAAAACAGTTGAGACACCAGTCGTCCATATATGGAAGACTTGGGATAACTTTATCGCGTAGAAGATGCTATTGGGTCACGTACATAACGTAGGACGTGCAAGATATGTTGTGTGTCAATCAAAGTACAAGGAAGTAAATTTTCACAAGCGACGTTGAAGCAATCCGTTTAACTCACCTAAGAATATTAATTTGAGTTGTCGTCTTATTCTCGCTATGAACTCTTACTCCCCACTTCCACATTGAAATTAGCCAAGTGAATTTCGACAATCTTGAGGACCAGACACGATGAAAGCATGGTTCTTCTTTTCCAAAGATTTACGATTCCCTCGATCCACGGACGACTCGACGCAACACCTGAAAAGTGGTGAGACCAAATAACTAACACCACCCACTCGCAACAACGTTAAGAAAAGGACCTACTCGATACAAGGAAGTTCAGAAAACTAGCGAGTTAGAGAAGTATAGTATAGAAGATACTATAGACTAGTATACCCAATGAAAGCGATGCCTTGGATATGGTCTACATGTGAGCGAGTGTAGAGGCAATTGAACTGAGGCCTCAAATTGGTGAAGGAATTGAAGGTCCTTCTATCCATGTAAAAATGGAGCCTCGGCGGTAATTAGAGGAAATTCCAGAGTTACCGTTGGAGCGAAGATGTAATTAAGGAGGATAAGAAGTAATATAAGAATTATGTGACCCCCGTGATTGGAAGATAAATGAAAAATGATTTGGGACTACTCTGGAGGACAAGAGTAGTTAAAAGTAGGATTAGGAAATCTGGCGAATTGAAGGTCGTTGAGAATGATAAGAAGATTTGGCGGATTGAAGACTGCCAAAGAACGTAAGAAAGCAAGGTGATTTAAGGAACCTAGTTAAGAAGGTGGCTAATGAGCTTGCTTGAGGAGAAAGCAAGATGAAACGTAAAGCATGAAATCCCTTACATTTTCTAGAAGAAAAATGTTAAGGGGGTAATCGCAACAAGGAAAATACTCGAACAAGGAGTATGAAACGCAAGATTTTACTCTATCTTTCAAGAAGAGTACTCACTAGCGTCATTGAAAGAGATATGAAGTAGAAAGTAAAGTAAAGAAGGCGATTAACCCAAACAGTAAAGTGAAGGTATTGACGTCATCTACAAGATGTAGTTCTGAAGGTGTTCATCTTTATGGCGCTCCACGCGTTATACTTTAAATACCTATTGGAAAACCTTTATCAAAAGACAAACTACTAGTAGAGCATATCAACCGAGCTTAGAGAAGGCGGTACACGCTTAACGCCTGATGGAGGACATGGTGAATCGTCAAGGACCATCGACCCACGAAGGAGTGCGCCCAAGAAAAGTGAAGAAGGAAAACAACATGAAATCGCTAAGCTAGTAGTGAAAGCAAATAAGAAATACGACGGTAGAAGTCACGACACATACCACCACAACGATCAAGGAAGTTGGCCGCTGAACTGAGTTTCAAACCACTAACAAACTCCGGGAAGGGCTAGTCATGAAACGTTTGAACGGAAGCATGACAAGGATAACACGCATCTGTGATGAGTTAGGATTAAAGGATCCGTAGCAGCATGATGTGACAAGTACCCCTGAGATAATTTCAAGGACTAGCGACTGCACGTGTGTCATTCAAAGATGACAATTACTCTAGTCAGAGATGGATCCGAGTGGCGAAACGGTAAGGAGTATGGTGACCCATAAGAAAACGAAAGGAAAATGGAGGGAACTGAATGGTTGAGAAAAAGACGAAGTAACCGATGTTTCACCTAAACTATTTTATTTCTAAGGATATTATGTTAGTGTATTTGAAAAGAAGCACATCGTAGAAAGCTGAAAATGGACATGAGGCTTTTGAGAGCAAGGCAATTGGAAGTTTAGTAGAGGTCATAAGGACCTAACAAGGATTGCTTCTAAGAAAGTGTTCATACCAATGAGGACTTCAAGTGTTGGTGTTGTCAAGATGGTGGTCATATAATTATTTGTGAGTATAAGGATTTTGTAAATCCCATCGCGAGCAATGCGTAGGAAGAGAAGAGAAATGGAAAAGGTTATATGTGCAATGTCAAAAAGGAGTTTAGTCGGCAATATGTCATAGATGGTAGTACTTCTACATTAAAAAGGAAAAATTTAAGGTGCCATTAAACGATTGTAAGTCCCAACTCGTTAGATGGTACTACTGAAGACACCTCTATGTCGATGGTGGAGTTACTTTGCAATATATGCACTGAACTGGAGACGACCAGTTGCAGTGTGTATATACCAAGTTCTAGATAGATTACTTATATAAATGACAATAAGTAAAGAACAATGCAATAATACAAATAACTTGTAAGATAACTTGATGTGACAATATGTATTTTTCAATGTGTAATTTATTTATTGATATTAAACAAATTACAAGGTTGATGCGGAACCAAGATAATACACGAATGTAAATATCCTAACAACCTATGAAATACAATTGATCTATACTCGGAATTTCTCAAGACAATCGAAACACTTAAAGTTGTGAAATGTTCCTTTTAGCGATTGAGAGAAGATTGCACAAGTTCACCAAGAATATTGCAGGTTTGCAAAGTGTGAAGTTATTCGTCTTTGTGAAATAACTTTGTGAGATCGAATACTTGAATTCTTGGTTGTGCAATGACTTGTATTTATAGGCAAAGTTAACATTGGGATGTTAACTTTAGCCGTACAAATGTGGTTGGGAGCATTTAAGGAATAACATTTAATTCCTTAAAAAGCAGTGTAAAGTCGCATGTTAAAGTGACTTTACATAACCACCTTTATGTACCTTTTAATACTTAAATAATAAGATAAGGCTTATTATCCGGGTAAAGGTACATAAAGCATACAAGTCAATTCCTCGTAATCAGTGTAAAGCTTTATAAGGGCTTTCCACTGATGGTCTCCAGTTTGTAACTGACTAGAATGCCAACTGGGCTTCGCTGCCATTGCCATTCTCTATCTTCCATTTGTTTTCTTCGACTTCAACTGGAATGCTTCTTCAACTTGGTCAGTTCTCAACTGGAGGAAGTCTTCAGTTCCGTTAACTGTACGGTGCAACTGGACTTCAATATATTTCTCGACAAATCATCTTGGTCACCAGTTTACTGGGTCACCAGGTGCAACTGGTGACTGGTCAGTGTGAACTGGTGACTGGCCAGTTCCAGGTGAACTAGTCCTAACAAATTCCCCCTATTTGTCTAGAAATATAGTCCAAGTCTTTTCTAGTTCTTGTATCTGTACAAGTGTGAACTGGAAGGACTTGTTTGATTTAAATCTATTTAAGTTATCTAAGGCATTTTTATAGATCAATAAATGCCTTAGGTTTTTCTTTTAGGTTTGTTAGATTTTAATCTATTATCTACCTTGTGGTTACAAACTGGTAACTTTATTTATACAAGGGAATGAAATTTATACAAGTTACAGAATGTAAATACAAATAACAAGTAGATAAACTGAAGAAAGAACTTAATGAGATGGCCCTTCGCCAGTTCTTCTTCTCTTGGCAACTGAAGAGATAGGCAGGGTATCTTCAGGGTCAATATTCAACTTTTGCTCAAGATTTTCTTTATGTTGAATCTTCCCCCTTAGAAAGTTAACCCATGCTTTCTCGAACCTATTCTTTTGTGCCTTAGCATCCAAAACATTCACCATCTCCACCCATTCGCTGAACCTTGGTGCCTGGCTTGATTGTAACATTGACACCATTAATAGTACCACTATGTCTTCTGGTTGACATGATCTGGGAGTAGTAGTTTCTAGCTTCAGATTCATTTATGATTTTTATACTCCCAGCACCAGCAGCCAGTACAGCGGACTTAATGTCTTCATTGGATACCTCGCCAGTTGATTCAACGAATGTGCTAAGGTCAGCATCTCTTGCATCTCTTGTCAGTGGTCTTCTTGGTTGTGGAATCCTTCTTCTTGGTGGATTCAATACATCCTTCACAACCTTTTTAGCATTTGCAATTCTCTTAAGAATCCCACTGGCCCTAATCTCTTTTGCCTTCTCCACTGAAATGTTTAAGCTCCTGGCATCGAATTCATCTTCATCCTCATGATAGTGTCTATCCAGTTCTACATCTAGCATTTCATTCAACTGGTCAACTATCCTAGGATCATTCTTAACCCTAACATACTCATCCTTAGTGATACCCAGTAGATTGGCATCACTCATATCCAGCAACTTAATTTGAGCAAGATGTGCCCTGGCCTCAACTTGGTTTCTTTGTTTCATTTTCTTTCTTTCTTTGATGTCATTACCAAGTCTAGCCAGTTTTCTACTATCACTATCTGAAACTGGAGGTAGTATGTCAGCATTACCAGTTTCTAACATTTCACCAGTGGCCGGCTGGGCAGATGCATCACCAGCTAAACCTTTACCTTTGTCCAAACCAACATTCCTCCTATCATTCTGCTCACCAGCTTCAGTACTGGTAGCCACAACCAATTCTCTTCCAGATCCAGATGGAGTCCTTCCAGGTGCAACTGGTCGTGTAAGGACTGAACTTCTTTCCCTCTTGGCAGCATCTAGACCTGCCCTAATTGCTTCCCATTCAGAGGGGTGAGATGGCAACCGGTCAAGAGGCTGCCATGACTGCAAGTCCTTACACTCTTTGAAAATGCCACACATCATCCTGAAGGACCTCCATAAATGGTTCGTCTCCTTGGACTGGTTCAAGACATTTGCAACAACTTGGTCTTGACCAGTTTTCAATTCATTCAAGATCTTGGAGTCCTCATCCAAACCGGAGACAACCTTATCCTTAACCTCATCATCCATCTTCTTCAGATTTTCCACTTCAGTTGTCAGTTTCTCTATAGATTGAGCATGTAGAGATACCTGGGTGTTCAAACTTTCTATGCTGCCTCTCAACTGGTTGATCTCACTGGTAAGTGGGGCCAGATCAACCTGAGGAGTGGCCAGCTTGGTGATCTCAGACATCACCCTTTCAATCAAATGCTCTTCTCTAGCACCCAACGTATCCTCTATTTTCTGACCAACTGAAGTCATCAACTGCTCTCCAAGGCCAGTTACATCTAGGCCAGGTCTTTCAATAAGTTCCTTAACCTGCCTTTCAATCTCTTTCAAGTCAACTTCTGAAGTTCTGACAGTATTTCCTAGCAAGTTGGAGATTGAACTGGAGACCTTGGAGTGAGTTAGGTCAAAGGCTTCCTTTAGAGTACCAGCTAGATTGTTGCAGCCAGTGACCAACTCATTAAGCTTTCTGAACACCAAGTCTTCATTAGATGAAAACTTGTTTATCCCCAGATCGACCACCTTAATATTTGTCAAATGATCTTTGTGGTATCTGGAGAATGACTTGGTGTTCTTGTCAAGTGTCTTCTGAATCTCCTCCACCCTGGTAAGAAGGTTTTGGAGATCAGCTTGTAGTGAGACAACTTGACTGTCCAGTGACAAAGGAGAAGGGTGTCACTGGACCACTAGCAGTTACTACTGGAGCAACTGGAGGAGGCAAACTGATGGAAGTCTCCCCAGTTGTCAGGCCAGCAGTTGAAGAAATAATTGGAGTGGTGGTTGAAGAAAGGACTGGAAAATCAAATTGTTGTTCATGCTGAGAATGCTCAGGTGTGAACAACGGCGATGGTGGGGGTGGCATTTCTCGAGCAAGTGAGAATTGCCCAGTTGGTAAAGGAGCGAAATTTGTTGGTAAAGATATATCTATAGGCACATTTACTTGTGGTGGTGAAAATGAAATTGATGCGTCTGGAGGTAAGACTGGAGATGAAGGGTCTTGAGCTTGTACAGAAGCATCAAGAATCTCCAAGTCTGTTTCAGTACCTTCAGAATCCGAAGATTCTATAAGGATTTCCTCGTCATTAACACTCATGTCCAGATCCATGAATGTGACAGAGGGCTGTTCAGTTACCTGGACAGTCTCCAGATGACCTTCCCCAGTTTCTTGGATGGGTGCATCTGTTGGAGGATCAGATACCGAAGTATCTTCACCAGGGATAGATGAGATTGGTGTTGCTTCAGTTATGGTTGCTCTATCCTCAACCACAACATTAGACACACTGGAGGGTCCCTCATTATTTTGAGGCCCGCCCAGTTGCCTTTTTGACTCACCTACAAGAGGTGCATCAGTTGAAGCGAATGCCAGTTGCATTCGTTCAGGAATTTTAACCTCACCAGCTTCAGATACCAGTGAGTCTAGATTCCTTAGCATATCTGGAGCAGTGTACGGAGAATCTGTACTATTATATGCTTCCCTGCCCAGAATTTGCTTAAAACAAAGTGAGAGGAACCTTGAAAAGGGAATACAAACACCCCTTGTGCCCTTCAGCTTTTGAACTAGGCTTCTATACAGAATATCTGCAAAGTCCACTCTCAATCCGTTCTACAAGCAATAAGCCATCTCTGCTTGTGAGGAGTTGATCTGGTCAAGTCCACCAGAACTCCCACCCATGCTCTCCACCAGGTGGATGAAAAAATACCTCCATGAAGGTGTAAGGCCCTTCATGGTCATCGCACCTTTTGTCTTTAACACCCCATTCTCCAAACACTCCCTGTGTCCCATTTCAAGAAGTACTTGGCGAAAGTTTATATTTGGGGGCAAGACGACTGGAGATTCACCCTCTCTCCAGTAATTGAGGCGTAAGGCATCCCTCAATATATCAGCTGACAAGGTACACTGGATTGTTCCATCCTTTAATGTGAAACTGATGGAGGAACAATCGGAAGAAAGAACGGTAGTGTACCAAAACTCACATAAGTAGTTGTGAAACAACTTACGTGGGTTTAGAGAGAATGAGGGTCCTATTGGAGAATTCTTCAAAAACTTTTGAATTCTACCAATAAGGGTATCGGACCCTTGAGATCCTTGTAGGCTGGCCATAGGATTATTTGGATTTAGTTTTATGACTGAAGCACTACTAGGGGCACCAGGTGCCTGTGTGACATCTGGTGAGGGATTGTATGGAACAGTCAAGAGATTTACATCTCTTGAACAAGATGATCTAGGAGCCATAGAAGAATGAAAATGAAATTTGGGATTTAGGGTTCTTGATTTATGAAGCAAAGAGAAGAATGAAGCGATTTTGATGATTGGAAGTAAATGAAAGAATGTAAGAGAAGGAAGTAAATGAGTTCGGAGTAAATAAGGGTATTTATAAGGATTCAAGATCCCAATGAAACACCAAAATTATATTTTAATAAACAAAATCTCTTTTTGAAGATATTTTCACAAATGTTGGTTTGAATTTTGAAATAAAATAATAATTTGCCATGTAAACATTAAATGCTTCCATGTCAGCATAAAATGCTACGACGGCTTATCTTACCCACGCGCCCACTCACTTTTTGTTTTCCCAATACAAACAGTTGTCAAGTACTAAAATGGTTTTAAACACGTCAGATCATGATATCAAGTGGTTTAAAACACTCGAGTATCATCACGTGTAACACATATTGACCAAGTATTTGTAACGTTATATAAAAAAAAAGACAAGACTGAACCTGGTAACTGAAGGATCAGTCCATTACCAGTTTCCAACTGAAGAGTTCTCCAGTTGCATTTTCAAACAAAAACGAATTTTAGTCAGAAAATTATTTTGAGTCTTTCCCCCTAAAATGATGATCCAGTAATCAATTAGTGCCAAGATAGTATCACAAAGGCGTTCGATAGCCTGGCGAGCAAAGATTATCTGGACCTCCTCAACTGGAGAACTTCATCAATGTCACTGACGCGTTCAATAACAAAGAAAGCTCCAGTTAAGGATTTAACATTCCCAGTTCGCTGATGAGATGTTTAAAGGTTTTCTCATCGAGAGGTTTAGTAAAAACATCAGCTAACTGTTTGTCAGTTGGGATGAAATGAATTTCAATATCTCCTTTCATAACATGATCTCGAATGAAATGATACCTGATGTCAATATGCTTTGTTTTAGAGTGCATCACTGGGTTGTGAGATATAGCAATTGCACTGGTGTTGTCACAAAAGATTGGGGTCTTAGTAAACTTTTGACCATAATCTAGTAACTGGTTCTTGATCTAGAGAATCTGGGCACAGCAACTGGCCGCAGAAATGTACTCTGCCTCAGCAGTGGACATAGAGACCGAAGTCTGCTTCTTGCTGGTCCAACTTACCAGTTTTCCTCCAAGGAAATGACAACCACCAGTTGTTGATTTTCTATCTATCTTACAACCTGCATGATCAGAATCTGAATAACCCATTAGATCTAATCCTGAGCCTTTGGGGTACCAAAGACCAAGATTAGGACACCCTTTCAGGTATCTAAAGATATGCTTTACAGCGTGCAAATGTGATTCTTTAGGGTTAGCCTGAAACCTGGCACATAAACATGTTGCAAACATTATATCTGGTCGACTGGCAGTTAAGTACATCAGTGAACCAACCATACCTCTATAGTCAGTTATGTTAACTGGTTTGCCAGTTGGGTCAGAGTCCAAATTCAATGGTGCTGCAATAGGTGTGTTTTTCGATGGGATTGAATCATATTTGTATTTTCTTAACAAATCTCTGACATATTTTCCTTGGTTTATGAAAATTCCATTTTCAGTTTGCTTAATCTAAAGACCTAAGAAAAATGTTAATTCACCCATTAAACTCATCTCATACTCAGATGACATGATTTTAGAAAACTTTTTACACATTGCATCATCAGTTGAACCAAAAATAATGTCATCAACATAAATTTGTACCAATAAGATATTACCTCTTTCTTTCAAGATAAACAAGGTATTATCTATTGCACCTCTTTGAAAGCCATTTTTAAGAAGATGTTTAGTTAAAGTATCATACCAGGCTCTTGGGGCTTGTCTTAGACGATACAATGCTTTGTTCAGTCTATAAACCCAATGAGGATGCTTCACATCGATGAAACCTGGAGTCTGCTTAACATAAACTTCTTCTTCCAATGTTCCATTAAGGAACGCACTTTTGACATCCATCTGGAAGACCTTGAACTGCAGATGGGCTGCATAAGCCAAGAATATTCTTATGGCTTCAAGTCTTGCAACTGGAGCAAAAGTTTCATCAAAGTCAACGCCCTCTGCTTGACAATAACCCTGGGCAACTAGTCTGGCCTTGTTTCTTACAACATGGCCATCTTCATCCATTTTGTTTCGGTAGACCCATCTGGTACCAATTGGTTCTTTCTTTAACCCTGGTGGACAAGGAACAAGCTCCCAAACATTGTTCCTTTCAAACTGGAGGAGCTCTTCTTGCATAGCTTCCACCCAGCTTGGGTCTGCCATAGCCTCGTCAATCTTCTTCGGTTCAATTAAAGATAAGAAGGTGACATTTAAGCATTGCTCACTGGTGGCTCTTCTAGTCTGAACCCCACTAGTTGGATCACCCACAATCTGTTCAATTGGATGGGCTCGAGTCCATCTGGTGTATTGACTAGGCTGGTGAACTACAATATCAGTGCAAGTCACCTGGCGATCTTCTTCAGTTGCAACAGCATCTGGAGAAGGATCAGTCCAAACAACTTCTACATCCTCATCAGAGTCAATGAAGTCTCGATTAGCATCATGAAATTCCTCATTAGAAGGCATTTCATGAAGAACTGGAGAAGTAGATGTTTGAACTGGTGCTGATATTGGAGTGGCACGTACATCAGATCCAATCACCAATTCTTGTGGTAAGTTGAAATTGATGGAGGGATAGAATGATGTGTCACTGGTGGTGTTCTTATTCTTAACTGGTTCCAGTTTGTTGTAACTGGAAGCATCTTCTGGTGAAACAACTGACCGATGAACTTGGTCAGTTTCACCAAAATTGATTGGAATGACTGGAGAAATATCAAGGCTTGGTCTCTTGTTGATTGCTTCAGTTGATTCATCGAATGTGACATAAATTGTCTCATGCACCTTTTTGAGTCTATAATTATAAACTCTAAAGGCCTTTCGAATATCTGAATAGCCAAAAAATACCCCTTCATCAGCTTTTGCATCAAACTTTCCAAGCTGACTGGAATCGTTTAGTATATAAACTGGACAACCAAATACATGGAAATATCCAATATTTGGTTTACGATTCCTGAGTACTTCGTAGGCAGTCTTCTTATGTCTCTTGATGTAGACTGACCGGTTTTGGGTGTGACAAGCAGTTGCAACTGCCTCAGCCCAAAAACTGGTGGAAGACCAGATTCAGATAGCATACTTCTGGCGGCTTCTATCAGTGTACGATTCTTTCTTTCCACAACTCCATTTTGCTCTGGAGAGTGAACTGATGAGAAGTTTTGAGAGATGCCAGTGTCATTGCAAAATGTTTCAAGTACTTTGTTTTGGAATTCAGTACCATTATCACTTCGCAACTGACAAACTTTTCGAGTATACTTGAGCTCAATTCTTTTAATGAGAGAGATGATTTCAGCAGATGCATCACTTTTGGATCTGATGAATACCACCCAGCTGTATCTGGTGAATTCATCAACCACAACTAGAGTGTACTTCTTTCCAGCTCTAGTTTGAACATTCACTGGACCAAAGAGATCCATATGTAGCATGTGAAGAGGTTCAGTGATGCTAAAATTTTGCCTAGTTTTAAAACTGGCTCTCTTCTGCTTGCCCATCTCACACCCTGGACATGGTTTTTCTTTAATGAAAGAAATCTGAGGTATCCCATCAACCAGTTGTTTGCGAGACAACTTGTTAATGTTTTTGAAATTAAGGTGGGATAACCTTTTATGCCATAGCCAGTTGGTGTCCTCATCAGCCTTGGTATAGAAACATTGCTCTTTTGGAGCTGGTTCCATATCCATGATGTACACATTTCCTTTTCTTGGTTCAATCATCACCACTTTCCAATCCTTGTTAAATATGGTGCCTTGTGCAATATCGAACAATACTCTGAAGCCATCATCGCAAAGTTGGCTGACACTGATCAGGTTGTATTTCAAACCATTCACAAATGCAACTCTTTTGAATTCGACTTGTCCATTATGAGCACACCATATCCTTCAGTCTTTCCAGATTGATCGTTACCAAATGTCACTGTCGGTCCATCTTGGACAGTGAACTCTTCCAGTAGGGGCTTACATCCGGTCATAGTCCGGCCAGCAGCGCTGTCCAGATACCAGATATTTTTCTTTCGATCGCCCTATACACACACAAAAATCATTAGTTCTTTTTGTGAACCCATCTTTTCTTGATGGGTCCACTAGACTTCTCTACAGAAGCCACAGTTGACAGTTGTGGTGTTGAACTGGAGGCTGCATCTGGAGCTTTATCACCAGCTCCAGGTGCATGAGTAAAAACAATTGGTATTTGATACTTACTCCCTTTATTTTTACCAGATTTTGTTCCAGAAGAACATTCTTTTGTTTAGGTATTAAAGAGAGTGGATTAATATTTTGTTTGAAAACTGGAGGTAATAAACCTCCTTCCAGATTGTTAATCCGGGCAGTACAACTCTGAACCTGCCAAGACAAAAGTTGGAGTTGACTTTCCAGATTAACCAAAATATTATTTTCTTCAGGCAGTTGAACCTTGGACCTAGGTTCAACTGGTGCTTTAGTCTGTCGGGTCTTGGGCACCTTAGACTTTTGAGGTAAAGGCTTGTTACCAGTGGCCTTTTTGACTGGAGCTTTAGCCTGTTCGGCTCCAGTTTTAACCTCAAAGGGGGTGGTCTCAAAGGTTTCAGTTTCAACAGCTTCAGGTTGATCATAAGGTGTTTCAACCTTGAGAGCTGGAGGCAATGCATGAAGATCTGGTATGAGAGCTGCCATCTCCAGATCTCCAGATTTCCATGCATTCTTCTG
The DNA here is from genome assembly GCA_034093135.1 of Erigeron breviscapus. NCBI lineage: Eukaryota > Viridiplantae > Streptophyta > Magnoliopsida > Asterales > Asteraceae > Erigeron > Erigeron breviscapus. Next base: position 230,322,102 of record CM067167.1, on the reverse strand, counting down.
GGCATCAATAGTTCTTGAAAATGCATCATAGTTTTTGCCAGATGCTTTTACCCATGACTTGATAATCTTTTGTTCTTTTTCAAGATCAGAAAATAGTTTTTGATTATCAAGTTCTAAAGCCTCAATCTTTAAAACTGACTCCTTGAGAGCCAACTGGACACTTTGCAAATCATTTAGTTGTGGTTTAACATTGTTTAGTTCAATTAGGATAGTGTCAAGATATCTTTCACTATCAGCTCTTACAGTTTCCACAAATGCCAAATCACCACTTAATGATTCAGCTAGGTCCAGTTTTAGTTCAGGGTCAACCTGGTTATCATAGTCACATACCTTCTTCAGTATGATGTCCACCCATCTTCCAGAGATGACATCTTCTTTCACCACGTGTTGCTGCTGTTGATCTTCCAAGGCCATGAAGCACATGTCCCTTTCCTCTTCTTCATCATCAGATGAGTCATCAGAGTACTCCCATTTTCCCTCAGTTTATGCCATTAAGCACTGATCCTTTTTCTTTTCCATGGACAGGAGGGCAATCTGGGCCTTAAGCTTCTTGTATTTAGCTTTGTAGCTATCATCAGGCCGATTGAAATTAGGGACAGAGGGGCCAGTTTGGTTGTTCAACTGACTAGATCTGCATTCCTTCATAAAATGACCTTTCTTACCACACTTATAGCATGTAAGATTGGTCTTATCCAGAGAATTGGAGCTGGAAGCATTGTTGGGGCCATTAAATCTTTTGGATTTATGCTTAAACCTATTAAAGGTTTTAGCAATCATGGCGACCAGATCATCATCGTCAGTTTCATTACAACCATCACTGTTTTCAGTGGTCAGTCCAGAGTTTAAGAAACTGTTCAACATCTCCTTCATTGAGTGTACCTGGACACTCTCAGCAGACATTAAAGCAGCACAAGGTCGCTCAGTTACACTAGCAACCTTGGGACTCTGGGCATGGTTCATGGCATCTTGCTCAGCCACAAGTCTTGCAGCATTATTATCTTCAGTGAATCTGAAGGCTCCATAGAGCGATGCAAGAGTATGAGTGTGCAAGGTTTTACCTTGTCTTAAGACAAGAACCATGTTTTCCCATTTGGAAGGAAGAATATCACAAACTTCTCAAGAAGAATATCCTTATCCTTCTCTACACCCAAACCTCTCAACTGATTGATGAGGCTAGAAAATCTGGTGTATGTACCAGTTAGACTTTCATTGGGCAAGGCAAAGAAGGATTCATACTTCTTGTTCAAAGCAACTTTTCTGGTGACAATAGTGTCATCACCTCCTTCAAATTGAATCACTAATTCATCCCACGTAGACTTGGCACTGGGAAACAACACAAGTGTTGGAATTAGGTCTTCAGGGACAGCCCCAAGGATCATGTTTTTCAGTCTGGTGTCCAAGTCCACCAGTCTGCGATCCTCATCAGACCAATGGTCTTCTGGCTTTTCCCTTGAACTTCTTCTTACAGTTGGATCAAGAAGAGGACTGACCCCAAGGGACATGGGTATATATGGTCCATCCTTAAGGATTTTCAACATATACCTTTCAATCCCACCAAAATGTAAAAGTATTCTAGCCTTCCATGTACCGAATGTCTCACTGTTTCCATCAAATTTTGAACAGGAGTGTTAGAGTAGTGTACATGGACATGGTTTGGGGCAGTAGGAGGAGGAGGGTTGGTGTTAACATTTTGAAAAGGTTGTGCATTAGTATTCGAGGGGTTTTCACCTAAACCAGAACCATCTCCACCTTCAGTAGTGTTCATCTTAGCAGATCTAGGCAGTTTATTAGCCTTCTGCTCTGATACCACTTGTAAGTCCCAACTCGTTAGATGGTACTACTGAAGACACCTCTATGTCGATGGTGGAGTTACTTTGCAATATATGCACTGAACTGGAGACGACCAGTTGCAGTGTGTATATACCAAGTTCTAGATAGATTACTTATATAAATGACAATAAGTAAAGAACAATGCAATAATACAAATAACTTGTAAGATAACTTGATGAGACAATATGTATTTTTCAATGTGTAATTTATTTATTGATATTAAACAAATTACAAGGTTGATGCGGAACCAAGATAATACACGAATGTAAATATCCTAACAACCTATGAAATACAATTGATCTATACTCGGAATTTCTCAAGACAATCGAAACACTTAAAGTTGTGAAATGTTCCTTTTAGCGATTGAGAGAAGATTGCACAAGTTCACCAAGAATATTGCAGGTTTGCAAAGTGTGAAGTTATTCGTCTTTGTGAAATAACTTTGTGAGATCGAATACTTGAATTCTTGGTTGTGCAATGACTTGTATTTATAGGCAAAGTTAACATTGGGATGTTAACTTTAGCCGTACAAATGTGGTTGGGAGCATTTAAGGAATAGCATTTAATTCCATAAAAAGCAGTGTAAAGTCGCATGTTAAAGTGACTTTACATAACCACCTTTATGTACCTTTTAATACTTAAATAATAAGATAAGGCTTATTATCCGGGTAAAGGTACATAAAGCATACAAGTCAATTCCTCGTAATCAGTGTAAAGCTTTGTAAGGGCTTTCCACTGATGGTCTCCAGTTTGTAACTGACTAGAATGCCAACTGGGCTTCGCTGCCATTGCCATTCTCTATCTTCCATTTGTTGTCTTTGACTTCAACTGGAATGCTTCTTCAACTTGGTCAGTTCTCAACTGGAGGAAGTCTTCAGTTGCGTTAACTGTACGGTGCAACTGGACTTCAATATATTTCTCGACAAATCATCTTGGTCACCAGTTTACTGGGTCACCAGGTGCAACTGGTGACTAGTCAGTGTGAACTGGTGACTGGCCAGTTCCAGGTGAACTGGTCCTAACAACGATTTGAAAGCCAATATCGGCAAGAGCAAGAGAAATTAGTAACGATGTGACTTAGCAAATAACGAAAAAGGCGACTTTGGGAAATTAAGGACGAAGTTGAAAGACAAAGGTGAGTATGAGGAGTAAGATGGAACTATCATCAACCAATTCGTGACTTCCTTGCACGCCATAAAATAACAAAGACAACACTAGAAACCCTAAAATGAGATACTACGAAGATGTACCTTTGCAATTTTAGTGCAACTCGGCACCTCAGTTAGTATCACTTTTGTTAAAGGGGTAATCCCTTAACAAGTGATTAGTCACAAACAAAGTTAATATTTTCAAGTACCGGCAAGCGCGTCCAACGTCAAACCAAGGAAGGATGAAAGTGGGCGAGAAGCTATTGGAACGATTCTTTAATTGCGGTAGAAGACGATAAAGGAAAGTATGCAAAGTAACAATGGAAATGAATAACCACCAACGATCGATATTCCAACGTCTCTCACTATTTTATTGTAACTCACATTACGAACCGCTTGTTCATTTTACCCCTCCGTATTGATATTCTTAACATCATTTCACTCATTAATATTGCTATATGCAAAATTGACAGTCCACAACGATCATATACGATTAATCTCTAGTCGTCTCAAGAAGTGAGCGACATTCGTAACTTTTTCGAAGTTTCTAATCACGAGGAATGTTAGGGCACCAAGCAATGGATTCCCCCGACTACGAAGGGTAAAGCCTACAAGAAACCAAGAATCGTGAAGAAATCTTGTTTGACTTTTCCGCATTATACGTCTCCGTGTAGACGCCCCTACTGTCAACCTATCCATTTCTGCTACCGTATGAATGATCGAACTTCGAGGACGAAGTTGCTGTTAAGGGGGTAATGATGTAACAACCCTCAAAATCCGACTAGGACAATTTACTTGGATTTATCTAGGCATTTATCCCTAGAGGTTTCTTAAGAGCATTTGCCTTCTAGTTCAATGGAATACTCAAAGATAGCTGGTCATTTTAGAAATGCCTTACAAAATTCTGTAAGTCCCAACTCAATAGATGGTACTACCTGAAGACACCTCAATGTCGATGGTGGAGTTACTTTGCAATATAAGCTCTGAACTGGAGACAACCAGTTACCGAGAGTATATACCAAGTTCTAGATAGATTACTTATTAAGTGACAATAAGTAAAGAACAATGCAATAATACAAATAAATTGTAAAATAAATTGGTGAGACAATATGTAATTTTCAAGTGTAATTTATTTATTAACTTTAAATAAATTACAAGGTTGTTGCGGAACCAAGATAATACAAGTATGTAAATATCCTAACAACCTATGAACTACAATTGATCTACACTTGGAATTTCTCTAAGCAATCGAAACACTTAAAGTTGTGAAATGTTCCTTTTTACGATTGAGAGAATATTACACAAGTTCACCAAGAATATTGCAGGTATGCAAAGTGTGAATTCTTTCGAAGTGTGTTCGAAGAAGTTATATTCTTGGTGTGCAATGACTTGTATTTATAGGTAAAGTTAACATTGGGATGTTAACTTTGGCCGTACAAATGTGGTTGAGAGCATTTAAGGAATAGCATTTAATTCCTTAAAATGCAGTGTAAAGTTGCAGTATAAAGCAACTTTATTCAACCAGCTTTATTTACCTTTTTGTACTTAAATAATAAGATAAATCTTATTATTCGGGTAAAAGCACATAAAGCACAAAAGTCAATTCCTCGTAATCAGTGTAAAGCTTTGTAAGAGCTTTCCACTGACGGTCTCCAGTTTGTAACTGACTAGAATGTCAACTGGGCTTCGCTGCCATTGTCATTCTTTATCTTCCACTTGTTGTCATCGACTTCAACTGGAAGGATTCTTCAACTGGTCAGTTCTCAACTGGAGGAAGTCTTCAGTTGCGTTGACTGTACGATGCAACTGGACTTCAATATATTTCTGGACAAATCTTCTTGGTCTCCAGTTTCACTGGGTCTCCAGGTGCAACTGGAGACTGGCCAGTTTACCAGTAAACTGGTCCTAACAAATTCCCTCTATTTGTCTAGAAATATTGGCAAGTCTTTTTCAGTCCTTGTATCTGTACAAGTGTGAACTGGAGAGACTTGTTCGATTAAATCTATCTAAGTTTTCCAAGGCATTTTTATAGATCAATAAATGCCTTGGGTTTTTCTTTTAAGTTTGTTAGATTTAATCTATTATCTACCTTGTGGTTACAAACTGGTAACTTCATTTATACAAGGAAATGAAATTTATACAAGTTACAGAATGTAAATAAAATACAAGTAGATACAATGAAAAGAGAACTTAATGAGATGGCTCTTCGCCAGTTCTTCTTCTCTTGGTCACTGAAGAGATAGGCTGAGAGTCTTCAGGATCAATATTTCAACTTTAGCTCCAGATTTTCTTTATGTTGAATCTTGCCCCTTAAGAAGTTCACCCATGCTTTCTCAAACCTATTCTTTTGTGCCTTTGCATCCAAAACATTCACCATTTCAACCCATTCAGTGAACCCATACTGCATTGCACCAGGATTGTCAGTTTTAACCAGTGGCCCTCTGGTATAACTAACTTCAACTTGAAAGTGCTTGGTGCCTGGCTTAATGGTTACATTAACATCATTGATAGTCCCACTATGTCTTCTGGTTGCCATGATCTGGGAGTAATAGCTTCTTGCTTCAGATTCATTTGTTATTTTAATACTCCCAGCTCCAACAGCCAGTACAGCAGACTTGATGTCATCATTTGATACTTCACCAGTTGGTTCAACAAATGTGCTAAGGTCAGCATCTCTGGTCAGTGGTCTTCTTGGTTGAGAAATCCTTCTTGGTGGATTCAAAACCCTTTTCACAACCTTCTTTACATGTTCAATTCTTTTTAGAATCCCACTGGCCCTGTTCTCCTTCGCCTTCTCCACTTATATGTTCAAATTTCTGGCATCAAATTCAGCTTCATCCTCAGGATAGTGTCTGTCCAGTTCAACATCAAGCATTTCTTTCAACTGGTCAACTATCCTGGGATCATTCTTAACTCTGGCATACTCCTCCTTAGTGATTCCCAAAAGATGAGCATCACTCATATCAAGCAATTTGATCTGTGCAAGATGTGCTCTGGCTTCAGCTTGGTTTCTTTGTTTCATCTTCTTTCTTTCTTTAATTTCATTGCTAAGTCTAGCCAATCTTCTGCTATCACTATCTGAAACTGGAGGAAGTACATCAGCATTGCCAGTTTCCAACATAGGTACATCAGTGGCCGGATGGGCAGATACATCACATGCTAAACCTTTGCCCTTATCAACAACATTCCCCCTATCACCTACATCACCAGTTTCAACAACTCTTTGCTCACCAGCTTCAGTACTGGCAGCCACAATCAATTCTATACCAGATTGACCTCCAGATGGAGTGCTTTCAGTTGCAATTGGTGCAAGAACTGCACTTCTTTCCCCCTTGGCAGTATCTAGACCTGCCCTAATCACTTCCCATTCAGAATGGTGAACTGGCAACCGGTCAAGAGGCTTCCATGATTGCATGTTCTTGCATTCTTTGAAGATTGTGCACATCATCCTGAAAGATCTCCAAAGGTGGTTGGTTTCTTTAGACTGGGTCAGAACATTAGCTGCAACTTGTTCCTGGCCAGTTTTCAATTCATTTAAAATCTTGGAATCTTCATCAAAACCAGAAACCACCTTATCCTTAACTTCTTCATCCTTCTTCTTCAAACTTTCTACTTCAGTTGTTAGTTTTTCCAAAGATTGAGCATGAAGTGATACCTGGGTGTTCAAGTTATCAATGCTGCCCCTCAACTGGTTGATCTCGTTTGTGAGTGGGGCCAGATCAACCTGAGGAGTGGCCAGCTTGGTGATCTCAGACATCACCTTTTCAATCAATTGTGCTTCTCTTGCACCCAGCGTATCATCTATCTTCTGACCAACTGAAGTCATTAACTGCTCTCCAAGTTCAGTCACATTCAACCCAGGTTTTCAACCAATTCCTTTACCTGTTTTTCAATCTCCCTTAAATCCACTTCTGATGTTCTAACAGTGTTGCCCAGCAAGTTGGAGATTGAGGTTGTGACCTTGGACTGAGTGAGGTCAAAGGCTTCTTTTAAAGTACCTGCCAGATTGTTGCAGCCAGTGACCAACTCATTCAGCTTCTTCAACACCAAGTCTTCATTAGATGAAAACTTGTTAAACCCCAGATCAACCACTTTAATATTGGTCAAGTGATCCTTGTGGTATCTGGAGAAAGACTCGGTGTTTTTGTCAAGTGTCTTTTGAATCTCCTCCACCATGGTGAGAAGGTTTTGGAGATCGGCTTATACAGAGACAACTTGACTGTCCAGTGACGGAGGGAAGGTGTCACTGGACCAGCAGCAGTTTCTACTGGAGCAACTGGAGGAGGCAAACTTAGAGAAGTCTCCCCAGTTGTCAGTCCAGCAGTTGAAGAAATAGTAGGAGTGGTGGTAGAAGAAAGGACTGGAAGTTCAATGTGTTGTTCATGCTGAGAATGCTCAGGTGTGAACAACGGCGGCGGTGGGGGTGGCATTTCTCAAAGGAGTGAGAATTGCCCAGATGGTGAAAGTGCCATACGTCTGTTTCCAGACATATAGTTATAAGTTGGGAATGAAATATCTGTAGGCTCATTTTGTTGGGATGGTGAAAGTGAAATTGATGCATCTGGAAGCGAGACTGGAGATGAAGGGTTTTGATCTTGTACAGCAGAATAAAAAATCTCCAAGTCTGAAGCAGTACCTTCAGAATCCGAAGATTCTATAAGGATTTCCTCGTCATTAACATTCATGTCCAGATCCATGAATGTAACTGAGGGCTGACCAGAAGGGTCAGTCTCCAGATGACCTTCCCTAGTTTCCTGGTTGGGTGCATCTGTTGGAGGATCAGATACCGAGGTATCTTCACCAGGGATAGATGTTATTGGAGTTGCCTCAGTTATGGTTGCTCTATCCTCAACCATAACATTAGACGAACTGGAGGGTCCCTCATTATTTTGAGGCCCGCCTAGTTGTCTTTCTGACTCACCTAGAATTGGTGCATCAGTTTTGGCGAATGCCAGCTGCATTCGATCTAGAATCTCGACCTCTCCAGCTTCAGATACTAGAGAGTCTAAATTCCTCAACAAATCTGGCACAGTGTAAGGTGAATCTGTGCTTGTATATGCTTCACTGCCCAGAATTTGTAAAAAGCAAAGAGAGAGAAACCTTGAGAAGGGGATAGCAAAGTCCCCTGGTGCCCTTCAGTTTTTGTACTAGGCTTCTAAACAGGATATCAGCAAAGTCTACTCTCAATCCATTCCACAAGCAGTATGCCATCTCTGCTTGTGCGGAGTTAATCTGGTCAAGTCCACCAGAACTCCCACCCATACTCTCCACCAGGTGGATGAAAAAATACCTCCATGAAGGTGTAAAGCCCTTCATGGTCATCGCACCTTTTGTCTTCAAAACCCCTTTGTCCAGGCACTCCTTATGTCCCATTTCAAGGAGGACCTGGCGAAAATTGACGTTTGGGGGTAAGACAACTGGAGATTCACCCTCTCTCCAGTAGTTGAGGTGTAAGGCATCCCTCAACACATCAACGGACAAGGTACACTAGATTGTTCCACCTTTTAATGTAAAAGTGATGGAAGAACAATCGGAAGAAAGAGTGGCAGTGTACCAAAACTCACACAAGTAGTCGTGAAACATCTTGCGTGGGTTTAGAGGGAATGAGGGTCCTATTGGAGAATCCTTCAAAAAATTTTGAATTCTTCCAATAAGGGTATTGGACCCTTGAGATCCTTGTAAACTCGCCATCGGATTATTTGGATTGAGTTTGATGAGCGAAGTGTTACTAGGAGCACCAGATGCCGGTTTGACATCTGGTGAAGGAGCATATGGAACAGTTAAGAGATTTACATCTCTTGAACGGGATGATTTAGGAGCCATTTGAAAATGAAATTGAAATTTAGGAATTTAGGGTTCTTGATTTATGAAGCAGAGAGAGCAATGAAGCAATTTTAGATGATTGGGAAGTAAATGAAAGAATGTGAAGGAAAGTAAATGTGTTCGGAGTAAATAAGGGTATTTATAAGTGTTAGGTCGGAAATCGACCAAGTATAATTTGTTCAGAAATAGCTTGAAGTTTAGTGAAGACGTTTGTACAGAATTC
>CM067167.1:230265585-230312078 GCA_034093135.1 Erigeron breviscapus | reverse complement strand
AACCTGTTAAAGGTTTTAGCAATCATGGCTACCAGATCATCATCGTCAGTTTCATCACAACCATCACTGATTTCAGTGGTCAGGCCAGAGTTCAAGAAACTGTTTAACATCTTCTTCATTGAGTGTACCTGGACACTCTCTGCAGACATTAAAGCAGCACAAGGTCGCTCAGTTACACTAGCAAGCTTGGGACTCTGGGCATGGTTCATGGCATCTTGCTCAGCCACCAGTCTTGCAGCATTATTATCTTCAGTGAATCTGAAGGCTCCATAGAGCGATGCAAGAGTATGGCTGTGCAAGGTTTACCTTGTCTTAAGACAAGAACCATGTTTTCCCATTTGGAAGGAATAATATCACAAAACTTCTCAAGAAGAATATCCTTATCCTTCTCTACACCCAAGCCTCTCAGTTGATTAATGAGGCTAGAAAATCTGGTGTATGTACAAGTTAGACTTTCATTGGGTAGAGCAAAGAAGGATTCATACTTCTTGTTCAAGGCAACTTTCCTGGTGACAATAGTGTCATCACCTCCTTCAAACTGAATAACTAATTCATCCCACATTGACTTTGCACTGGGAACAACACAAGTGTTGGAATTAGATCTTCAGGGACAGCTCCAAGGATCATGTTCTTGAGTTTGGTGTCCAGATCTACAAGTCTGCGATCCTCATCAGACCAATGGTCTTCGAGCTTTTCTCTAGAACCTCTTCTTCCAGTTGGATCTAGAAGTGGACTTACCCCAAGAGACATGGGTATATATGGTCCATCCTTAAGGATTTTCAACATATACCTCTCTATCCCACCGAAATGCAAAGCATTTTGGCCTTCCTTGTACCAAAGGTCTTACTGTTTCCATCAAATTTTGGAACAGGAGTGTTAGAATAATGTACATGGACGTGATTTGGGGCAGTAGGAGGAGGAGGGTTAGTATTAACATTTTGAAAAGGTGATGTATTAGTATTCAAAGGGTTTTCACCTTGACCAGAACCATCTCCACCTTCAGTAGTGTTCATCTTAGCAGATCTAGGCAAGTTTATTTAGCCTTCTGCTCTGATACCACTTGTAAGTCCCAACTCAATAGATGGTACTACCTGAAGATACCTCAATGTCGATGGTGGAGTTACTTTGCAATATAAGCTCTGAACTGGAGACGACCAGTTACAGAGAGTATATATCAAGTTCTAGATAGATTACTTATTAAGTGACAATAAGTAAAGAACAATGCAATAATACAAATAAATTGTAAAATAAATTGGTGAGACAATATGTAATTTTCAAGTGTAATTTATTTATTAACTTTAAATAAATTACAAGGTTGTTGCGGAACCAAGATAATACAAGTATGTAAATATCCTAACAACCTATGAACTACAATTGATCTACACTTGGAATTTCTCTAAACAATCGAAACACTTAAAGTTGTGAAATGTTCCTTTTTACGATTGAGAGAATATTGCACAAGTTCACCAAGAATATTGCAGGTATGCAAAGTGTGAATTCTTTCGAAGTGTGTTCGAAGAAGTAATATTCTTGGTGTGCAATGACTTGTATTTATTGGCAAAGTTAACATTGGGATGTTAACTTTGGCCGTACAAATGTGGTTGAGAGCATTTAAGGAATAGCATTTAATTCCTTAAAATGCAGTGTAAAGTTGCACTATAAAGCAACTTTATTCAACCAGCTTTATGTACCTTTTTGTACTTAAATAATAAGATAAATCTTATTATCCGGGTAAAAGCACATAAAGCACAAAAGTCAATTCCTCGTAATCAGTGTAAAGCTTTGTAAGAGCTTTCCACTGACGGTCTCCAGTTTGTAACTGACTAGAATGTCAACTGGGCTTCGCTGCCATTCTCATTCTCTATCTTCCACTTGTTGTCTTCGACTTCAACTAGAAGGATTCTTCAACTGGTCAGTTCTCAACTGGAGGAAGTCTTCAGTTGCGTTGACTGTACGATGCAACTGAACTTCAATATATTTCTGGACAAATCTTCTTGGTCTCCAGTTTCACTGGGTCTCCAGGTGCAACTGGAGACTGGCCAGTTTACCAGTAAACTGGTCCTAACAAATCTATAATCATTCAAGTCAATCTCAAAGAATGAATAACAACTTAAACAATATATAGTTGTCCCAAATAATCTAAGAACTCAAATAACAATAATGTACATTGGGTGTTTATAAAATACAACATATGTAATAGTATATGTAAATACGACCTCATATATATATATATGTAGTTAATATATATATATATGTATATTAAATATGTATATATATATATATATATATATATATATATATATATATATATATATATATATATATATATATATATATATATATATATATATATATATATATATATATATATATATATATATATATATATATATATATATATATATATATATATATATATATATATATATATATATATATATATATATATATATATATATATATATATATATATATATATATATATATATATATATATATATATATATATATATATATATATATATATATATATATATATATATATATATATATATATATATATATATATATATATATATATATATATATATATATATATATATATATATATATATATATATATATATATATATATATATATATATATATATATATATATATATATATATATATATATATATATATATATATATATATATATATATATATATATATATATATATATATATATATATATATATATATATATATATATATATATATATATATATATATATATATATATATATATATATATATATATATATATATATATATATATATATATATATATATATATATATATATATATATATATATATATATATATATATATATATATATATATATATATATATATATATATATATATATATATATATATATATATATATATATATATATATATATATATATATATATATATATATATATATATATATATATATATATATATATATATATATATATATATATATATATATATATATATATATATATATATATATATATATATATATATATATATATATATATATATATATATATATATATATATATATATATATATATATATATATATATATATATATATATATATATATATATATATATATATATATATATATATATATATATATATATATATATATATATATATATATATATATATATATATATATATATATATATATATATATATATATATATATATATATATATATATATATATATATATATATATATATATATATATATATATATATATATATATATATATATATATATATATATATATATATATATATATATATATATATATATATATATATATATATATATATATATATATATATATATATATATATATATATATATATATATATATATATATATATATATATATATATATATATATATATATATATATATATATATATATATATATATATATATATATATATATATATATATATATATATATATATATATATATATATATATATATATATATATATATATATATATATATATATATATATATATATATATATATATATATATATATATATATATATATATATATATATATATATATATATATATATATATATATATATATATATATATATATATATATATATATATATATATATATATATATATATATATATATATATATATATATATATATATATATATATATATATATATATATATATATATATATATATATATATATATATATATATATATATATATATATATATATATATATATATATATATATATATATATATATATATATATATATATATATATATATATATATATATATATATATATATATATATATATATATATATATATATATATATATATATATATATATATATATATATATATATATATATATATATATATATATATATATATATATATTACAGCAAACAGCCCCTATCTCCTCACTTTCTTTTGATTCTTGAGCATCAATGGGTACCCAACATGTTCCTTTGATTGTTCTTCATCTTTTCCTTCATTTTGTAGCTTATTTTCCCTTCTCTTGAAGCTTGTTACAGCCGTCAAAGAGCCCAAGAACAGCCACCAATAACAAGACCCAACAACACTCTTGATCTTCTTGTTTTGATCTTCAAAGGTTGTTAGCTTGAACCCTCTTGAATCTCACTTCACTAATCCTTGATTTCTTGAGCTAAACAAGTCTAGATCTACACATGCATGCATATTTGAATGATGGGTTAACAAGAAATAATCATTAAAAAGTCATACACATAAAAGATGATAAGTAATCTTGTCTAAAAATGTTAGATCTTAACATGCATGCTTAGATTTGCACTAGTTTTGATTGATTTTGATTTGGGGATTTGAGATGGATGATTGGTGACTTTAAATTTGCTAAGAGATCTGTATATTTGATGTTAAAATCACACAAAATGATCAACAAACTTGTTAGTGGTAATCTAGGGGCTAAAACAAGCAACCAACACCATTGGTGAGTTGTATTAACCAAAATACATTCTGACAGAATTAATTTTCTGTCTTGGAACGGGTAAACTGAGCATGTGAGGGCCGTTTCAAGCAAAACTTTCAAAATAAAAGTTGTAGATAAACGAGTTAAGTTTAACCACATAAACGAGTTAAGTTTAACCACCAACTGGAATCACCCAAAAATACTGAACAAAACAAAAGATACGATTTTTCTACTAAAACGGGTCAAAACTGTATTTTTGTCTGAATATTTTACCAACTTTAACAATTTTTATCTCCTAATCCATAAGGTTCCAGGAGGCCATACTCGGTGGAAAGTAAGTTCAATGTGTCCTAAACATAAAATAAAATCATGGAATTTTTATTAAGAGCGAAACCCAAAGAACTTTTATAAAACTTTCGTGTATGCAAAACAGTGACTGTTTTGACCACTTCCATTTATAAAAATAGTTAGAGGTAGTAAACATTCTTTATAAATTAATCCAAAAATTAAAAAATAAGTGGACACATATAGGTTATTGTATAAAAATCAGGAGGGTCCAAATAATTCGGTTTAACCCCAAAACAGTAGCCAACATTTCATAAAAATGTGAAGTAAAAACAATAATTTGTGTCATGGGCTAAAAGATACACTAAGGACCATAATGGGCTAACCCGGCCCAAATACTAAACCCATTGAACCATAAATCAGTAGGCCCACTTGGCCCAATAAACCATGTAGCCCAATAACCAATATAACCCATTAAGCACATGACCCAAATAAGGTTAAGCCCAATAACTAAATTAAGCCCAAGTCACCTAAAAGCCCATAACACTTAAGCCCAATTTGGTAATGGCCCATAACACTTAAACGAATTTCATAAACCCGGATAATCATAAGATATATCGAGAAGTATGTGAGTTTGAAAGATAAGCGAAATCAAAGTAACATAAACGATAATTAAGTGGAATGGACATAAGTAATTACGTTAACCAAACTATAAATTGATATCACAAATGCTAACTCGTGCTAAAATCGGTTACACATCAAATGATGAATAAGGATAATATAAATTAATATGGCATTCTCATATGATAACCTAAGATGCCAAACGAAACCACAAATGAAGACAGATTACCGAAATTCTAACAACTTATAATTACATGTATATTGAAAGTGACTTTTTCACCATCAATCCCTACAACCAAAAAGATACGAGTATTAGCAATACACTTGAATTCCTTAATTGATGACAACTTAATGATAGTGGCATTTCTAAGTGATGGCTTAAGATAGGAACTTACGTATATTAGTCCTATCGTAGGGATAGTCTTGGCTCGAAATGTGATGAGGAATATGACGGATATATGATCAAGGAAGCGATAGATGGGAAGTACCCATTTTGGATAAGTAATATAATATGCGGCATATCAAGGTGAGTCATAGCCCCCTTTCAAACTCTTTTATATGTTTTACTTGCGAGGTGAAAAGCATGATTAATTAAAATAACTTTCTCTTATGAAATGATTCTTTGAAATAATGATAATGATATGGGAATTATATTGTATGTTAAACGTGTTATATGTTATATGATGAGCTTGAGTATTGTCAAACGGTGGTCCCCTGTACACTACTATTAACTCATTGAGGCCTGTAGTTAGAGGGTTGCGCAACTAGGATTCGTCCCCTCACTCACCAAGATGGCAGCGGGTTGACTGGCCGCCTAAGTGGTCGCCCTCATCTCCGGTCTGCCTAGGGGTGCTCTAATCTACTTTATATTATCGGTCGTCTCCATGGCATGACCCCTTTATTATTATTATTGCACGTGATTGACAGCATGTGCTTCTATTATCATATCTTCGGGACATATTTCATGATTATTATTTGGACGTGAAAGGGTCTTAGTAGTGGCTCAAGCACAAATTCATCAGAATTATGCCTTTGGCTAAATATTATTGATTATTACTTATGGTTGGATATTACGGATTGAACACACGGTTTGGGTATTGGACCTCATATGGAATCTCGAAAGTTGTTGAAATTGGCGATATTGAAGTATTGATGACCGAATGGTTTTGGTATGATGAATGATTAATCGATTGATATATTTTTCTCTCACGATAAATGTGACAAATGAGAACTTATTAATTTACCATGGATTTCTCAACTCATTGAAATGACGTTATGGTATTTTGAAAACTTGATGGTTTGATATGGGAATTTTTGTCGGTCATGTGGTTTGGGTGAATTGATATGAAATAATATGTTTCTTTAAGTTTTGAAATGGATATGTAACGAGATTTACTTGCAAACCTATGCACTCACCAACTACGTTTTCGTAGTTGACACTTTTTCTTCATGCTTTTCAGGATTTAGCATTAGCTTTGAGGAAATGTATGCATCATGATTGTTTGCATTGCACTTTGGAGTCAAAGATCAAACCTTGTGATGGGCAATGGAATCCGCCTTGATCATTGTAGTATATTATCTCATGTATTTGTTAATTGTTTCGTGGACTCAATATCCAAGTATGGTAGACGTATTGTACTTGGGAATTGATTCACCTGCTGGTGCATTGTAAAATTATTTTTATCAAATAAAGCTATGGTGAATGTTATTTATAATCCCTTGTTTTGAATACTCGACTTTCTGTACATCTCATTGTTCCCTTAGTTGGGTGTACACATTTCATGAAAGATTGCAAGTCCAGTCAGTTTGTATCCCAGCCTGGTCCATTTACTTCAAATAATAAGCCTGATGATAGCTATAAATCTAAATATAAAAAGCTTAAGGCTCAAATTGCACTCATGGCACAACAAATGGAAAATAATAATAAGTGCATGATTGCAACAACTGAAGAGAAATGGGTTCCTTCTGATGATTCATCTGCTGATGAAGAAGAAGAAAGAGATTGTTGTTACATGGCTCTGGCAGACGAAGAGCACCTGGTGAAGGAAGATGTCACATCTGGAAGATGGGTGGACATTGTTATCAAAAAGGTTAGTGATTACGATACTGACCATGAACTAAAATTGGATATTGCTGAAGCTCTTAATTCTGATTTAATATTTGTTGAAACTGTTAGATCTGACTGTGTAAATGGTCTAGAAACAGATTTTCTGAAATAACTGTTTTAAAATCAAAATTAAAGGAACTTCAAGACATTGAACTGGCATTTCAAGCCCAAGTTCTGGTAACTGAACAACTGATTCAAGAAAAACAAGATCTTGAAGTCATTTTAGAAAAGGAAAAACTGGTTATTAAATCATGGCTTGAAACCAGAAAGCCATATGATGCTGGAGTAAATCAATTTCCCACTCAAAAACGTGCTTATTTAGATGGAAATACTCATGTTGCATCATTAATACCAGTAATTGATCGGTTACCAGAGGGATTCAGGCCCATTACCATTTATGATGAGCCTGTAACTCCTAAGGCCAATATTTTCCCAGTTCAATCCCCAGAGGTTAAGACTGGAGCATTTCAGATGACTGCTCCAGTTAAAAAGGTCAATCAGAATAAACCTTTGCCTCAGACTGCTTCTAATGAACCCCAGGTTCAAAAGAAGAAGACCAGTTCCCTACCTAAGCCTCGAGCCCAGTCAACTGGAAAGGCTCAGGTGTCATCTGAAGAAAGCATTTTGTCAAGGTTAGAGAGCCAGTTTCAATTACTGACTCGTCAATTTCAAAGTTTTAATGCAAGATTAAACTTTATTGAGGGTACTTCATCTGGCCCTAGACAAAATACCAAACCTTTTTCAAAGAAAGATAAATATATTTCTCCAGTTGAGAAAAAGAAAAAGGTTTCAAAACTATCAACCCCAGTGGTCTTTTCAACTAAGACTACTGTTGAAGAAAGTGAACTCACCAGATACCTCCAGGGACCTATAAGGGAGGGTCCAGTGAACCCATCAGTCGATGGGTTCCAAAATCTAATTGATATATCTGGTGGATGTGCAGGGCGATCGAAAGAAATTTATCTGGTATCTTGACAGTGCAGCTGGCAGGACGATGACCGGATGTAAGACCCTGCTGGAGGAGTTCATAATTTCTGATGGACCCTCCATTACTTTTGGAAATGATGGTTGTGGAAAAACTGAGGGGTATGGTGTTCTAAACAATGGACAAGTCAAATTCAGACGAGTTGCATTTGTGAATGGTTTGAAATATAACCTGATCAGTGTAAGTCAACTGTGTGATAATGGCTATCAAGTTCTATTCAATATTGCTCAGGGCATCATATTCAACAAGGACTGGAAGGTAGTATTGATTGCTCCCAGAAGAGGGAATGTGTACGTGATGGATATGGAAAGCTCTCCTTCAGAGCATTGTTTCTATACTCAAGCTGATGAAGACACAAACTGGTTATGGCACAAAAGGTTATCCCATTTAAATTTTAAAAATATTAATAAGTTGTCTAGAAACAACTGGCAGATGGGATACCTTCAGTTTCCTTCAAAAAGGAAAGGCCATGTCCAGGATGTGAGATGGGTAAGCAGAAACGTACCAGTTTCAAGACCAGACAGAATTTCAGCATATCTGAACCACTTCATATGCTTCATATGGACCTCTTTGGTCCAGTGAATGTTCAGACTCGTGCTGGTAAAAGATACACCCTGGTGATCGTAGATGAATTCTCCAGATATAACAACCCTCAAAATCCCGACTAGGATAATTTTTTCAAAAAAGTACCAAAAGATATAAATACACCCTGGTGATCGTAGATGAATTCTCCAGATATTGTTGGGTGATCTTTCTCAGGTCTAAAAGTGAAGCTGCTGCTGAAATCATCAGTCTTATCAAGCAAATTGAGCTCAAGTACAGTCGAAAGGTGTGTCAGTTACGAAGTGACAATGGAACAGAATTCCAGAATGCAACTCTGGAGTCATTCTGTACTGACACTGGCATCTCCCGGAATTTCTCATCAGCCCGCTCTCCAGAACAGAATGGAGTGGTGGAAAGGAAGAATCGAACGCTGATAGAAGTTGCCAGGAGTATGCTTGCTGAATCTGGTCTGTCTACTAGTTTCTGGGCTGAAGCAATTGCAACTGCTTGCCACACCCAGAATCGATCAGTGTATGTGAAGCGACACAAAAAGACAGCCTATGAAGTCTTAAGAAATAGAAAACCAAATATTGGTTATTTTCACGTTTTTGGATGTCCAGTTTACATCCTGAACGACTCCAGTCAGTTAGGAAAATTTGATGCCAAAGCTGATGAAGGATATTTCTTAGGCTATTCAGCCATTCGCAGGGCCTTCAGAGTCTATAACAAGAGACTGGAGAAGGTCCATGAGTCAATTCATGTCACATTTGATGAATCAAATGCCGCAATCAATAAAAAGCCAATCCTTGATACTCCCCCAGTAACTCCAATTGTCTTCTGTGAATCTGATCCTATCAACTACAATAAAGATTCTCCAGAAGAAGTTTCCAGTCATCCTGATCTGGAACCTGTTCAGACTATGAAACCCTCCAGTAGTACTCCATTCTATCCTTCAATTATTTTCAAGCTACCCTCTGAAATTATTATTGGATCAGATGTCCGTACTACGCCCCCAGTATCAGTCCCAGTTGAAACTGAACCAGTACTTCAATAAATGCCTTCAAATGAAGAATTTCATGATGCAAATCGTGACTTAAATGACTCAGATGAAGATGTTGAAGTAGTCTGGCAAGATCCTCCTCCTGAAGCAACACTAGAGGAGACTCAACTGCAATTCTTGCACTGATATTGTTGTCAGTAACAATCCTGGTCAATACTCCAGATGGACAAAAGCTCATCCTATCGATCAAATCATAGGTGACTCCAATGATGGAGTTCTGACCAGAAGAGCATCCAGTGATCAATGCTTATATGTCAGTTTCTTATCACTGATAGAACCAAAAAGATTGACGAGGCTATGGAAGATCCAAACTGGGTGACTGCTATGCAAGAAGAGCTTCACCAGTTTGAAAGGAACAAGGTTTGGTACCTGGTTCCTTTCCCAGTTGGAAAGAAAGAACCAATTGGAACCAGATGGGTCTTCAGGAACAAGGTAGATGAAGATGGCCACGTAATCAGAAACAAGGCCAGACTGGTAGCACAAGGCTACTGCCAGTCAGATGTCGATTTTGATGAATCATTTGATCCAGTGGCTAGACTTGAAGCGATCAGAATATTTTTAGCATTCGCTGCTCATCATCAATTCAAGGTCTACCAGATGGACGTTAAAAGTGCATTTTTGAATGGAAAACTTGAAGAAGAAGTTTATGTCAGACAACCACCAGGTTTCGTTGACGAAAAGCATCCACACTGGGTATATCGTCTGGACAAAGCACTTTATGGCCTCAGACAAGCCCCACGTGCCTGGTATGATACTCTGACTAAACATTTATTGAAAAATGGTTTTAAAAGAGGTGAAATTGACAATACCTTATTTATTCTTCATGAAAAAGGTAATCTGTTAATGGTACAAATTTATGTTGATGATATTATTTTTGGCTCTACTGATGATAAAATGTGCAAGAAATTTTCGAAAATAATGTCGACTGAATATGAAATGAGTTTGATGGGTGAATTAACATATTTTCTTGGACTCCAGATTAAACAGACCAGAGATGGTATTTTTATTAATCAGGAAAAATATGTTAAAGATCTTTTAAAGAAATATGATATGAACTCTTCACCATCTAAACCCACTCCAATTTCTGCACCATTAACACTGGACTCAGATCCAGATGGTAAACCAGTGAACACCACTGTCTATAGAGGCATGGTTGGTTCACTGATGTATTTAAGTGCCAGTAGACCAGATATTATGTTTTCAACATGTTTATGTGCCAGATATCAGTCTAATCCAAAAGAATCTCATATGCTTGCTGTAAAGCGCATACTGAAACACCTTAAGGATGTCCCCAGTTTGGGTCTTTGGTATCCCAAAGTCTAAGGCATGGATCTAATGGGTTATTCAGATTCAGATCATGCAGGTTGTAAGATAGACAGGAAATCCACTACTGGTGGATGTCATTTCCTTGGTGGCAAACTGGTCAGCTGGACCAGTAAGAAGCAAACTTCAGTTTCATTGTCCACTGCTGAAGCTGAATACGTGTCTGCAACCAGTTTTTGTGCTCAGATACTCTGGATGAAGAACCAGTTGCTTGATTATGGTATTAAGTATTCAAAGACCCCAATCTTTTGTGATAATACCAGTGCCATTGCTATCTCGAACAATCCAGTCATGCACTCAAAGACGAAGCACATTGATCTCAGGTATCACTTCATTCGTGATAATATTGTGAAAGGCAATATTGAACTCCATTTTATTCCCACTGACAAATAACTCGCTGACATTTTTACTAAACCACTGGATGTTAAAACTTTTGAATATCTTGTTGGTGAGTTGGGAATGTTAAACCCTTAAATCTGGAACCTTGGTATTGAACGCCTTTGTGTACTACTGGGATCCTTGATTTAACAGATTTATAAATCTATAACTGCTCAGATATTGAACGCCTTTGTGTACTATCTTTGCATCAATAGATTTCTGGATCAACATTCCAGGGGGAAGACTGAAAGATATATTTTTGTCCTTAAAAATGTTTTAATTTCACGGGGAATTTATTAATTTATTTTCTCACTGGACAAAATTTTCTGGAAAATATCACTGGTACTTTGTAAATGTGTCCCTCTCACTGGTAATTAGATAGGTTGAAGTGCATGTTTGAGGTGACTTTTGTCTCCTTGTAAATGTGTCCCTCTCATTTGTCTGTATTAGTTGACGTGCATGTTTGAGGTTACCAGTCTCTTTCAAATGGTTTTTGTTTGTACTTTACTGGAGTGTACCATCAGTGCATGCATCACTGGCCTAATCCACCAGTGATACTGGAGTGTCCAATCAACCTCCAGATGCATTGATATGTCAGTCATAATACTTTTTAATACTTGGTCATTGTGCGTGCCACGTATGCAAAATCTTTGAAAAGATATTTATCTTATTATCCTACGTGCATGTAATTTTTTCAAAGAAATGATGGTATTTTTACCTTGGGAAGACAAAAAGTGCAACTTGTTACTGTTTGTGGGCTGTAAACCGTCACACATTTATGTGTGATGTGATGTATTTAATGCGGATCTCAAAACCCGATCAAAATTATATTTGATAATTTCAAATTTAACCGTTTGAGTTCCACATTTTCTCTCCTATATAAATACCCACTTTCACTTTCATTAGCATTTACTTCGAACATATTTACTCCCAAATTCTTCAAATTCCTTCATTTATTTCTTTTTCATTCAATTTCCAATCATAAATCTCTCTCATATTAAATTCATCAAATCTTCATAAACCCTAAATTCAGTTTCTTTTTCATCTATCTATCATATTCAATGGCACCAAGACAATCTAATTCACCGAAAAATCTGCTCGCTGCTGAATATGCTCCCATTCCAAATGTTGTAAAGGCACCTCATATTACATTAGAGGCAAAGGCCATCAGAATAAACATGAACAATTGGATGGCTAGACTCACTAGCACCACTCATGCTCCAACCTCCCTCATCGGACGACTGAATGCCTTTTTCCTCAGTTGTCCACTTTATGGTGCTCTTACTCTTAATCCTGGTAAAATGTATCATGATTATCTATGTGAGTTTTGGTATACTGCTGTATATGTTGAAAATACTCAATCCATCAACTATACATTGCAACAAGGCACCAGGGCCTTTACTCTCACTGCCGATTCTCTTAGAGATATCCTTCGTTTAAATTATTTGGCTGAAAATGAGATGGCAATTACTCTCCCTACTGGTCTTAATTACAGGGATGTGTGTAGATTGATGGGACACACTGATATACTGGATGAGCATGGCCAGTTATCAAGGAAAGGCACCATCTACATGAGCAAGCTCACAGACTCATGGAGATACTTCTTCACTCATCTGGTTGAGTGTTTAGGTGGCAGTTCTGGAGGGTTGGACCAGATTAATCAAATGCAACTCCAGATTGCCTACTGTCTTTGGTTTGGATATAGAGTAGATTTTGCTCAGATCTTCTTTGATGATCTGGTTGACCGTCTAAAGGTGAAAGGTAGAAAATCGCATATTCCTTATATTCGTTTACTGTCACTTGTTTTTCATAGAGTTCTAGGTGTTGAGTATGATTTCGACACAAATCATTTTTCTGTGTGCGAATATCTGAGGGAGTTAAATTCACTAAAATCAAGAGCTGGTGAGGTTGAAATTCCTGTAAATATGCTGAATCATTTTAGAAATGATGCACTTGAGGCATCATCATCAGATGAACAGGAAGAGGCTCCAGGAGGGAACCAGATTGGTGAAGGACCCTCTGGAGTCCTCAGTGCTGAAATTGTACAACCAGTGACCCAGGTGGCTCCTGAGGTTCAACAGACTGCAAATGTTACTCGACCAAGAACTTCCAGACGCCTTAGAAAGGGTGGAGTTCAGGTCAATCCAGATAGAGCTGAATCGAGCCATCCAGGTGACATAATGAATGAAGATGGGTCACTGATTGTTGAGCAGATAGAAAATGTTGTACATGATGTTGAGCAGGTAGAAAATGTACAGGTTGTTGAGCAAGAGACTGGTGAGCAAGATGCTCAGTTTGACTTAAACAGAGAAGTGGTTGATCAGGCAGTTGGGACGGCTCCAGATTGGGATGAGGTAGATTCCCCAATGTCTGAAGGTAACATGTTTGATGTGAATATGAATTTCCTGGGTGATGAAGTAGAAAATGTTGTCACATCTGTTATTGCTTCAGTCACCCAACCACTTATCTCTACTGAAATGCCACCACCACCAGAATCCATTATTGCACCACCACCACCACCATTTTCAATTCCACAAAACACTCCATATTTCAATCCACCCACACTTCATTTTTCACAAAATCAACCACCACCACTTGAAACTCAATTGATTTTCCTGAACACCAGTG
Organism: Erigeron breviscapus; assembly: GCA_034093135.1. Lineage (NCBI taxonomy): Eukaryota > Viridiplantae > Streptophyta > Magnoliopsida > Asterales > Asteraceae > Erigeron > Erigeron breviscapus. The sequence goes on along the minus strand of CM067167.1, from coordinate 230,297,620 downwards.
TGCTGGACTCAACTGTTGTAACATCTGAAACTTTCACTGAAGGGGTCCAGGCACAAGTACCTTTGGTGACCAGATTGGCTTCTGGATTGGCACCTCCCAGTGGTCTCTCCACTTCGTCTTCAGCCGAGGTCCAAGGCCTTTTAAGTAAGGTGGCGGACCTGGAGAGATCACTCTAGTCTTCATCGCAGGTTGTTTCTGATTTCAAATCTCTTTTATCGAATAATCTTTCATCAGAAATGAATTTTTTGCTGGTAATGAGAAGCTGGTGTTTGAGAAATTGAATGAACTGGTACTGGCCACAAATAAAAATTCTGAAAATATCAAAGTGGCAGTCCAGGGATTAGAGGCAAGGTTGGTGAAATCTGTTCAGACTGCAGTGAAAGCTGAAGTTGTTCAACCACTGGCAGGTCTGACAGATGAGGTTCAGAAGTTAATCACCAGGATAAGTAATTTGGAGAGTAGGCCAACACTTGATCAGAATGCTGTTGTTAGCACTATCAGTGATGAGTGTGCTAAGAAGTTCAGACATGGCATGTTGAAGGAAATTACTGAAGAAATTTATGGGTCTGTTCTTAGAACCATTCAAGATGGGTTGTTGCCACAAGTGGTGAAGATGATTGAAAATGAAATGCCAAAGCACTTGTCTTCAGAAATTGAATTTATCAAGAAGGAAGTGACTCAGCTAAGGAAGACTGTGAATATCACAACTCCAGTGGCAGGAAGAACATTTGGTGCTACAGACAGATACATGCTTGAACAATTATGGAGTGCCCACAAGTCTCAAACTGGTGGACATTCCAAGGGGGAAAAGTCTGAAGTACAGGTTGAAAAGTCTGCCACTGAGTCTGTTCCAGAAGGATTGGTGAAGAAAAAGAAAGAAGTGGTTGTTAGTGCTATCGAAAAGGCCTTTGGCACTGAACCCATTGTGCAACAAGAAGAAGTGACTGGTACTGATGCCAGTGCACAAGAAGCGCAGAAAGCACTTGGTACTGAAGCCATTGTGCAGGTTGAAGAGGCTACTGGTACTGATGCCAGTGAGCCCCAGTTTGAATCTTTCCCAGATATCACAACAACTCTGAAGTCTGTAAAAGGAAAGGAACATATGGTATCTGGAGAAGAAAGTGAAACTGTTGGGAGATCATCAGAATTTCCAACTACTGATGAAGACACCTCAAAGAGATTGGAGCAGGATGCATTATGATAGAATTTTTAAGAAAAATCAAAAAGATGAACTGCTGGCCCACAAAAGGGAGATGGCAAACATGGGGACTCTTGATTCTTACAATGCTGGCAGGTTGGGCATACATATTGATGTTTATAAAAGAATGAAGGAAGACCCTAGAGTTCATCAATGTCTGGATGCATTGGATGACGTGTATATTCGCTCCAGGTACTCTGAAGAAGAACAAACTTATGATGCTGTAACGTATGGTGTCAGTGTAGTTGAGTTGATCAGACAAAGGACGGAGGAACTGGTGAACCTCCAGAAAAAGATCAGAAAGAATGCTGGTGCTCTGGAGATAGAGTACAGAAAGAAGATAAAGGGCTTACCTAACTCACTGCCAAACAGTTAAAAGAAATCAGAGATGCTGATCTGAGCACATTCATTCCTTTGGATACTTCACAAAGAATCAATCATGAAGAACTCCAGTCTGTCATTGAACAACAGAAAGTATCTAAGGAAACTGAATACATGATCCAGATAGCAAAGCAAAAAGCCAAGTATGAAGATATGTTGAAATTCAGGGCTGATGCCAGAAGGATCATAGGTGCAGAGATCAAATTAGCTGAAAATCATGAAGGCATGAGCAGGTTTGAAGTAAAGTTGACCAGGGAGGGTAACTTTATTGATGAAAGGAAGAGTGCTTCAGTCCAAGCTTTTGGATGGACTGAACTGAAGGAGATAGCCTTAACGTTCAGGGGGAAGACTGATTTGTCTATTGATGTTAAAGCATTTTTGAAGAGGATTGAGAAGGTATGGAAGAGAAAGCAACAGATGGAAGTTGCAATAGGCATGAAACCACCAGAGTCTGTACCATCCTCTCCATCTCCAAAGAGAAAGGCTTCTGAAGATGCTCCAGGACAGACGTCGAAGAGAAGGGCCTGACTCTTGTATCATTTTACTTGTACTTGTATTTATTTTCCAAAATTGTAACTTATTTTCTGTTGATGGCTGTAAATATAGTTACATATTTTGATTCACAAGTAAGTGATCAGATTTAGTCTAAGTTAGAATTAAAAGATGAAACTGAAACACTGATGATCTATAAAGTGTTCTCCAGTAACTTAAAATGTTTTAGACAAAACAAGTGTTTTTCAAGCATACAAAATTGTATAGATAGAAGCTTGAAAAACCTTGCATTATTTCTAAACAAATAGGGGGAATTTGTTAAGGTCAGTTTTACTGGACCCACTCCAGACGAGAAGTCTGGAGTCCTACTGAAGATTTGTTCAGAAATAATGGAAGACCAGTGAGCAAAATACTTGTATAGGAAAATCTGGAATCCTCCAGATTAGCTCACTGGACTTCACCCCAGTCCAGATCTATTCTACTGAAGACATTCTCACTGAAGTCAAAGACTGAAGTTAGAATAAAGAAGACTGGCAAATGGCGGAGTCCACTGGAAGTCTTACCAGATCTACGACTGGAGGTTTATCAGTGTTCTAGACCTTACAAGTCTGAACACTGATTACGAGGAATTGACTTTTTGCATTTACACACTTTCCAAAGAACATTCCACTTGTTCTTTACTAAAGTACATACGTGTGTAAAGGTGGTTGGTTAAAAGAATAAAGTCATATTGATGTAAATTTATCCTTGTACTTTAACCAATGCATTTAATGACCTTGTCGGTTCATTAAATGCATGCAACCATATTTGTACGGCACAATTCACTGGTGAATTTGTTTGCCTATAAATACAAAGTCATTTCTTTGTGAAAATTACTTTTAGCATTAAAGGTGAATTTGTCTAAATACTCTCGATCGTAACAGGGATACTTCACAACTTTAAGTATCTCGATCCAAAGAGTTTATTTGGCAAATATAGATCATTTGTAATTCATAGGTTGTTAGGATACTTACATATTTGTATTATCTTGATTCCGCACAACCTTGTATTTTATTTAACTTCATAAATAAAATACACTTGAAAATTTACATTGTGTTCCACCTTTACTTTAAGTCGTGTATTACTTTGTTTATATACTTGCATTTATATTCAAGTAATACTAGTCCAATCTAGTGCTTATTAGACTTGTTGTATTTTACACTTCTGGGTTAAACCATCGAGTTTGGGACTTACAGTGCCTCCATAACTTCAAGGCAAATACCACAGCCGCTAACTCAAGATCATGGGTCGGGTAGTTCTTTTCATGAGGCTTCAACTGGCGTGAAGCATAGGCAATAACCTTATCCCTCTGCATAAGAACACAACCCAAACCTGTAATGGAAGCATCACTATAAACAACAAGATCATCCGTACCTTCGGGTAAGGCAAGGATAGGAGCTTCACATAACTTTGTCTTCAACGTTTGAAAAGCCTTCTCCTGAGCTTCAGACCACACAAACTTCACTCCTTTCTTCGTCAATTCAGTCATTGGCTTAGCTATACGAGAGAAATCTTGAATAAACCTTCGGTAGTAGCCAGCTAAACCAAGAAAACTCTTTGATCTCCGTGGGAGTCTTTGGCTGCTCCCATTTAGAAACAGCCTCAATCTTCATGGGATCTACTTTAATACCTTCAGTAGAAATGACATGCCCAAGAAACTGAACTTTTCTAAGCCAAAACTCACATTTAGAGAACTTTGCATATAACTTCTTTTCTCTAAGGACTTCAAGGACAGCCCTTAAGTGTTCATGATGCTCGGCTTCAGACTTAGAATAAATCAGGATATCATCTATGAAAACAATCACAAAATGGTCCAGAAATGGGCGACAAACACGATTCATAAGATCCATAAAGGCAGCCGGCGCATTAGTCAAACCAAATGGCATGACCAAGAACTCATAGTGTCCATAACGTGTACGGAAAGCTGTTTTTGCCACATCCTCCTTTTTAACCATCAATTGATGATAACCAGACCGCAAATCAATTTTAGAAAAATATGAAGCACCATGAAGTTGATCGAAAAGATCATCAATACGCGGAAGAGGATACTTATTCTTAACCGTTCGCTTATTCAGCTCACGGTAGTCTATGCACATGCGCATAGAACCATCCTTCTTTTTGACAAAAAGAACCGGAGCTCCCCAGGGCGAGGAACTAGGTTGTATAAAACCCTTGTCAAGTAACTCTTGAAGTTGGGACATCAACTCTTTCATCTCAGTAGGAGCCAACCGATATGGTGCCTTTGCAACTGGAGTAGCACCGGGAATCAGATCAATCTGAAAAGTGACCTCTCGGTCGGGAGGAATACCGGGAAGATCATTCGGAAAGACGTCAGAAAATTCAGAAACCACATCAACGTTAGAAATAGAAGATTTCTCTTTTCGTGTATCGATCACATAAGCAAGGAAGTGCTTCTTATTATGCCGAATATGCAATTGAGAGCCTTCATCAAATTAATGATCTTTAAGCCCCTTCTTCTTATCTCCATAAACAGAAATGACTACACCGTCCCGGGGTAGTGAAACGAACTACCTTTTGAGAACATATAATTGTGGCATCATTTTGAGACAACCAATCCATACTTATCACTATATCGAAACCAGCAAGAGTAGTAGGCAATAATTGGACCGGAAAAGTACGGCCCTCAATCTCAATATTACAATCATCATAGCCTTCACGTATGTCACTAATAGTACCATTAGCAATCTCTACCTCTATAGAACAATCTAAGGGAGTAGTGACTCTTTCGAGCTTAGGAGCAAACAAGGTAGACACAAAAGACCTATTTGCACCCGAATCAAATAGAACAGAAGCAGGTTTTGAATTGTGAGTCCCAAATATAGATGGTTAAAACCCGACTGGCAAGTAATTCTAACTGGAAGTTGACCAGTTCAGAATACGATCCAGATATGGATAAACAATAAGGTAAAGGTACTGAAAGTAAATGCAAGAAACAATAAGTGCTACAGCATTAAGACACGATGTACTTTTTCAATGTATTTGATTTATTGATATGTACAAATACAAAGGTTGTTGTGGAACAAAGATAAACACCCAAGTGTAAATATCTAAACAACCTAGAAATACAAGTGATCTAATAACTTGGAAATACTCGTAAGGATTACTTAGAGTATATCTCACAAGTTGCAATGCTAAAGTTTCAAGCCATTTGCAAGTTGTGAGAAGACTTATATTTATAGACCAAGTCCATGATGACGTGGACCAGATCGTACAAATATGGTTGGGAGCATTTATGGAATTAAAGCTAATTCCTTACATGCGTACTTTTAAGGTTAAGTATATAAGTCAATTGATGTGACTTATCATACTTTATTCCCAACCTTAACTTTACCTTATACTTTTATTAATAGTTAAATCTATTAACTGGGTAAAGGTATGTAAAGTAAAAAGTCTTCCTCGTAATCAGTGTAAAAGTGTGTAAGTACTTTTACACTGAGATGCTTCAGTCTTCGATTAGGTAGAATCAAATTCTGAGCTCCACATCTGAGCTTGATTCTCTTTCTTCAGACTTCAGTCTTTGACTTCATTCTGAACGGTATTCTGATACGTTGATAGAACTGAAGTGAAGCTTCAGTGAACTAATTCTGAACGACTTCAGAATTCTGTACAAGTATTCTTCACTGAGCTTCAGCTATTTCTGAACAAATTATACTTGGTCGATTTTTGACCTAACAAATTCCCCCTATTTGTTCTGAAATAGTGCATGCATCTCAGACTTCTATCTATACATTGTCACTAATCTAGCGGAGTTCCAGAACTGAGTGATATAGCTTCTTATCAAAGGAGGGTTCTCGGTAAGAGCAAATCGAATACGCGAGCGCGCAAGATATGTAGGACACCGTGAAACTCTTCCGTGCATCCTTGCTGAGCAATGCTGATATCAATAGCAGCATTATGTTCCTTAACAAAGACACGAGCACCTGCACCTTGTCCTGCCATACCTGCACAAAAATAAAAAGAAAACGAAAAGAAAAATTAAAAATTTTCAAAAGTGGCTTCGTGGTGACGTCATCACGAGGAGAATCCTCTTCGTGTGACGTCAGTACGAGCTGACTAAAAATTCAGAAAATCATCAAAACAACTTCATATCAACATCAAAACGAATCAAAAAAACCATTTTAATATCAATCTTGAACTTGTTTTGATCTTAATCATGCCCAGAAAATTAAATTCGAAGCCGAGTTCGTGCTGACGTAAGCACAAATTGGTTCGTGTGAACAATAGCCGCGGACTAATTTCATCGATTAATCTTGATTCAGTACTTGTTAAAGTGATCTTTAAATAGATTTAAGTTGAAATATCATATCTTAACCAATTTTAAGTTCAATTTTAGTCCAAATCATCAAAAATCATAGATCTAAAAGTCCAATTCGTCCAAGTTACTATTCACGCGAAGAACAAGTCGAAATTTGGGCAGCATAACGACTTAAAATCAATGATTTTCGAAGTCAAAACATCAATTAACTATCCTAGATTGAGATTATACCAACAAATCTCGAAGAATAACACAAAGATGATGAGAAGATCGAAAATAGAATCGGATGAACAGTGTGCGCGAAGAGGATTAGTTCGTGTGGTTAGTTTTAGGGTTTTAAATTCGGATAAAAGTAAAAATAAATTGTAAAACCCGTATATATATTCGAATCTTCGTGGGCCGGGCCGAAGAGGCTCTTCGTGGGCTTCTTGCTGACGTCAGCACAGACGAGAAATTTCAAAAGTTAATTCACACGAGCTGCACACTTAACCAAAATTTGTAAATTTTTCCAGAAAACTTAACAAAGAAAAATTACAAATTTTCAGAAAACATAAACCTGTAGATACTCGTTACCTGAAACTTGTATCTGCTCGTAAATGTAATCTTACTAAGAATCATCCGTACAGACATGTCATCAAAGTAATATAAATTTACATTACAATCTTGACATAAAATCGATCATTTCTCCATTGATGTTTATCCTGAAAATATGCAAACTTACATAGAAACAAATTCAATGTATAATGCATCAAAAATCATAGATCTAAAAGTCCAATTCGTCCAAGTTACTATTCACGCGAAGAACAAGTCGAAATTTGGGCAGCATAACGACTTAAAATCAATGATTTTCGAAGTCAAAACATCAATTAACTATCCTAGATTGAGATTATACCAACAAATCTCGAAGAATAACACAAAGATGATGAGAAGATCGAAAATAGATCGGATGAACAGTGTGCGCGAAGAGGATTAGTTCGTGTGGTTAGTTTTAGGGTTTTAAATTCGGATAAAAGTAAAAATAAATTGTAAAACCCGTATATATATTCGAACTTCGTGGGCCGGGCCGAAGAGGCTCTTCGTGGGCTTCTTGCTGACGTCAGCACAGACGAGAATTTATTAATTAATTTCCACGAGCTACACACTTCAAAATTCATTAATTTTTCCAGAAAATTCAACAAGGAAAAATTAGAAATTTTCAGAAAACATAAACCTGTAGATACTCGTTACCTGAAACTTGTATCTGCTCGTAAATGTAATCTTACTAAGAATCATCCGTACAGACATGTCATCAAAGTAATATAAATTTACATTACAATCTTGACATAAAATCGATCATTTCTCCATTGATGTTTATCCTGAAAATATGCAAACTTACATAGAAACAAATTCATATAATTTTTCCAGAAAATTCACAAAGGAAAAATTAAAATTTTCAGAAAACATAAACCTGTAGATACTCGTTACCTGAAACTTGTATCTGCTCGTAAATGTAATCTTACTAAGAATCATCCGTACAGACATGTCATCAAAGTAATATAAATTTACATTACAATCTTGACATAAAATCGATCATTTCTCCATTGATGTTTATCCTGAAAATATGCAAACTTACATAGAAACAAATTCAATGTATAATGCATCAAAAACAACAAACATTAATAAGCATGCGAAAACAATCAAAATCTTAACCTAGCAATTAACTAAAAATCTAAGTCAAGTCAACATCTTTGTCAAGCATACTTATCAACCAAAACCAATTGAAATCTCAAAAATATATTGAAACTTATTCAAAAATATATCTTGACTTTTCAATAACCAAAACAAAATCATCAATCAAGAATTGTATATTAATTCCATAGTTCATAAGATCATAAACTAATCGATCTTAAACTATTCCTTCAAGCAAAAATGAAATTTGATATCTGTAACCTGCACACTTAACAAACTTCATCAATGCATCAAAAATTCATCAATTTTATCACAAACATTTATATATAACAATTCTAATTTATCTCACTCTAAACCTATCACAAGAAGTCTTAGGTCTAAGTCTTGATTCCATGATTTGATGATTACATGAATACCAATGTTTCATGTAAAGGTGTTTTCCAGGAGTAAATTGGAGGAAAAACGGATAAACCCTGTAAGTTTCACACCAAAACAAAATCATCAATCAAGAATTGTATATATAATTCCATAGTTCATAAGATCATAAACTAATCGATCTTAAACTATTCCTTCAAGCAAAAATGAAATTTGATATTTGTAACCTCCACACTTAACAAACTTCATCAATGCATCAAAAACAACAAACATTAATAAGCATGCGCAAACAATCAAAATCTTAACCTAGCAATTAACTAAAATCTAAGTCAAGTCAACATCTTTGTCAAGCATACTTATCAACCAAAACCAATTGAAATCTCAAAAATATATTGAAACTTATTCAAAAATATATCTTGACTTTTCAATAACCAAAACAAAAATCATTTTCTATACTTAAACAAATTAATGTTGTTAGGATCAGTTTCAGTGAAACTGGCCAGTCTCCAGTTGCACCTGGAGACCAAGAAGATTTGTCCAGAAATATATTGAAGTCCAATTGCATCGTACAGTTAACGCAACTGAAGACTTCCTCCAGTTGAGAACTGACCAGTTGAAGAATCATTCCAGTTGAAGTCGAAGCAAGTGGAAGATAGAGAATGACAATGGCAGTGAAGCCCAGTTGACATTCTAGTCAGTTACAAACTGGAGACCATCAGTGGAAAGCTCTTACAAAGCTTTACACTGATTACGAGGAATTGACTTTTATGCTTTATGTGCTATTACACGGATAATAAGATTTATCTATGTATAAAGTACAAAAAGGTACATAAAGCTGGTTAAGTAAAGTTGCTTTATACTGCAACTTTACACAACATTTTAAGGAATTAAATGTAACACCCGTCGTTTAAAAATATGGGTTTTCAAAAACTTTTCACCTAACGGTGTTAAATTGCGGAAGAAAGGACCTTAAAAGTCATAACCAATAAAACATTTTGGTTTCTGCATTTAGTTGGTGTTACTTGCGACATCATAAAATAGTTCAAATGAAAACCCAACGGTTGCCCAACATAAAACAACCGTCCAAACGTCATTACATAAATTCGACATTAAGTACTGAATGTAACAAATGTCTAAAGTAAGCATCGTCTAAGGGTAGCTAAGGCTCCTGCATTGCATCTACCCAAGCTCACACGTCCTGCATCTAGATTCCATCAAGCTAAACCTGAGGGAACAACCACATTAAAAGAAACAAGTGTTAGCTATTAAAATAGCTAAGTAAGATAACACTTAATTTGAAAGCAATTGTCCAATTAAAACAATCTTCATTATTAGACAAGTTTTATTAGGCACCACACACATCACACGTTCACACATATACTGCATCACAACTTCGTATCAATTAGGATAATCATCCTAAATGTGCCTATCCTGCATTAGTTCCCACATTATCACACATATCTTCGTTATCTGCATTATTAATTCACACATAGTCACACGTATCTTCGTTAACTGCATATAAGTGTGCCCTGCATCACACCCGACTGGATGGTTAGTCAAAGACTACTCATCTTACGTCGTTAAGGAATGGCAAGCCAATCCTTGAGTAATCCGTATGTGGAGGTTGGTCAAACCCCTCGTATTACTCGCCCTGCGTTATAAAGACCATGTTGCGAGGAGCCACCCAAGCAACAACTGCATCTACGCACTCGCCCGGCTAAGGCTAGTACGGGTTAAGCTTAACACTGTTCCCTGCATCTGTTTTATGAGCTCAATTTCACACATATAGTTTGGGTCCCTGCATTCCCAAACATTCACACACATATAGTCTAGGTAACACACATTCCTAGACAATCACACACTTTAACTTCATTACGTTTGGATCCTTAAACGTGCAAGTGACATAGCAACCTAGCAAGACTAGTGAACTAGGTGTACAGGTCAATCATGCATATCACACATCAACTTCATTTCTACATATATCATGCGTATCAACATACTTCATTAAACTACATTAACTGCATAGCTACATACTACATTAAACATTACTGCTATACACTACAATAGGAACTACATCTCAGGTCTCATGGTCAACTGCATAACCCATAATACCTCCCAAGTAACCCTTAACCCACATACAATAATAAGGTACCGAGTGGAAGTGTATATAATTTGAAACCTGCTTTTAGTTGATCCCCCAGCGTGACAAAGTAGTGTATCTTACCTGATTGTAGTATACGTGCGCAACCAAAAGCTAGTATTGCCTATAGGTAACCTCCGACACCTATCGTACATTAACATAATGAATATAAGTCATTTAGGACCTTAAATAGACCCTCGTACGAATTTAATACTGACTTCGTAAAATTCCAGGATTACACCTAACGAATTTAGACCTTAACTTCGTTTACTCTGTTCTTACGAACTTAATCTTCGTACGAACTTTATCTTCGTTCAACTTGTTCTTACGAACTTAATCTTCGTACGAACTTTATCTTCGTTCAACTTGTTCTTACGAACTTAACCTTTAAATTCGTTGGATTTAACTTACGAACATAGACAACGAATTTGATCATTAACTTCGTTTGATTCACATTACGAACTTAACTCAACCTACGAAAATAGTCATAAACGAATATTAACTTCGTTTGAACGCTGGTTCGCCTGCTTTTCAAAAACGACTAAGTTCTTCAATTTTCCAAATTTCGATCCATCTAGGCTTCACCCAAAACATGTATTTGACACCAGTAAACACCTTTTGATCAACCAAATCGGCTAAGGACTCGATTGACACCATTTTGAACATTAATTTAATCAAAACATCATTAAACACAATTTCTTTGAAACTCCTTTAAAAATCAGATTTGAATCATTATAATTCGACCTTAAATCTCGAAAATACATTCAATGATTCATTAATTACCTGCTTGACTCGATGATCGATCAATTACAACCCCAATTGTTTGATCAATTGCTCGATTGACTGCTTTAAGATTAAAGAAAGGATTTAATTGCTTTGTTAACCACTAATGACTGCTTAATCACATCTAATGGCAGCCCTAACCCTTAATCACGTTTTTAGATTTCAACCTATGTCAAAATCAGTCCCTTGAACTTCTAAACCCTTCATTATTGGTCACAAACTGCATTATTGACCATATACAACATTAGTCCTTCATTAAAAGGCACTACATAGCCTTTAAGCGACATTAAACACACTTTTATTCGTCATTAGTATTTAGGCTCTCAAACCTAACTACTTTATCTACGTTAATCACACATAGCTACATTCAAATATTAAGTAAAGACTTAACGACACCCCAAATTGACTTAACGGCATTAGTCAAACACTACATAAAAGTTCGGGATGTTACAATTACCTCCTCCTTAAAAGGATTCCGTCCTCGGAATCTCATCAGATAGGAACAACTCGGGATATTTCTCCTTCATTACTGCTTCAGTTTCCCAAGTCAAGCTTTCTCCATGATTATGTTTCCACTTTATCAAAACAAGATCTATCACTTTCCTGCGTAACTTCTTTTGCTTTCTTCCAAGTATCGCTACCGGTTCGTCTACTATTCTCTTCATTGGGTCAATACTCACGTCTTTAATAGGAATCACACTCGACTCCTCAGCTAAACATTTCCTCAAGTAGGATACATGGAAGGTGTTATGAATTCCATCCAATTCTGGAGGTAATTCCAACTGATATGCTACATCTTTGATGCGTTTCACCACTTTAAAAGGTCCAATAAATCTTGGACTCAACTTTCCCTTCTTTCCAAATCGGATAACTCCTTTCCATGGTGATACTTTCAGCATCACTAAATCACCCACATTAAACTCAATCGGTCTCCTTTTCTTATCTGCATATGTTTTCTGCCTTTCTCTTGCCACACGTAAGGCTTCTTTAGCTACATTAACCTTTTCAGAGGTAATTTCAATAATTTCGGGACCGGTCAACTGCTTTTCACCGGGCTCCATCCAACAACTTGGAGTCCTACATCTCCTTCCATATAACATTTCAAATGGTGGCATCCCAATACTTGCATGGTGACTATTATTATAAGCAAATTCAATCAACTTCAAGTGTTCATCCCATGCTCCACCATATTCAAGTACACACGTTCTCAACATATCCTCCAAGGTTTGAATAGTTCTCTCACTTTGCCCATCGGTTTGGGGATGATAGGCGGTACTCAAATTTATTCTACTACCCAACTCCCGTTGAAGACCCTTCCAAAAGTTTGACACAAACCTCGAGTCTCGATCCGAAACAATAGATAAGGGAACTCCATGTTTCGCTACTACTTCATCAATGTACATCTTTGCCATCTTCGTTAAAGGCACATCTTGTCGGGTAGCTAGAAAATGAGCACTCTTCGTCAATCTATCTACAATCACCCATATCATATCATTCCCTTTCGGCGTTTTAGGTAGCTTCGTTACAAAGTCCATCGTGATATGATCCCATTTCCACTCGGGAACGTCTAATTGATGCAACAATCCATACGGCTTTTGATGGTCCGTCTTCACTCTTGCACACGTCAAACACTTTGCTACAAAATGAGCTACTTCACCTTTAATATCCGGCCACCAATAAATCGGCTTCAAATCTGCATACATTTTGGTGACACCGGGATGCATCGAATACCTACTTCTATGGACCTCTTCAAGGATCAACTCTCGGTTACCACCAAGCAGTGGCACCCAAATGCGACCCTTGTATGTTTTAAACCCACGACTATTAGTCTCCATCACAAGTCGTTTCTTCTTTCCAATACTCTCGTTATCAATATTATCCTTCATTAATGCCCTCTCTTGTGCTTCTTTAATTCGATCTAATAGACCCGACTTGGCCTGAACTTGCATGCTCATCAACTTACAAGAAGAGCTTTGCACTTTCCTACTTAGTGCATCCGCCACTACATTGGCTTTACCCGGATGGTATTTGATTTCACAATCATAGTCTTTAAGTAATTCCATCCACCTTCTTTGTCTCACATTCATCTCCTTTTGAGTAAACATATATTGTAAACTCTTATGGTCGGTGTAAAGTGTGCATTTAGTACCATATAAGTAATGTCTCCATAATTTCAATGCAAACACAACCGCCGCTAACTCAAGATCATGGGTAGGGTAATTCTTCTCATGAGGCTTCAACTGACGTGAAGCATAGGCAATCACTTTGTCTCTCTGCATTAAGACACAACCCAAACCCGTAATAGAAGCATCGCTATATACCACTAAATCATCAGTACCTTCAGGCAAGGCAAGGATAGGAGCTTCACACAACTTCTTTTTCAACGTTTGGAATGCATTTTCCTGCTTTTCAGTCCACTCGTACTTCACACCCTTCTTTGTTAATTCCGTCATAGGCTTGGCTATTCGAGAAAAATCCTGAATAAACCTTCTATAATACCCAGCCAAACCAAGAAAACTCTTAATCTCGGTAGGTGTCTTTGGCTGCTCCCACTTTGAAACAGCTTCAATCTTTGAAGGATCTACTTTAATACCTTCCGATGTAATAACATGACCAAGAAACTGCACTTCTCGGAGCCAAAACTCACATTTAGAAAACTTTGCGTACAACTTCTTCTCCCTCAACACCTCCAAAACTGCTTTCAAATGCTCACGGTGTTCATCCTCTGACTTAGAGTAGATCAAAATATCGTCAATAAACACAATAACAAAATGATCTAGAAAGGGGCGGCATACCCGATTCATTAAGTCCATAAATGCGGCTGGAGCATTGGTCAACCCAAATGGCATGACCAAGAACTCATAATGACCATATCTAGTCCGGAAAGCCGTCTTTGCTACATCTTCCTTCTTTACCTTTAACTGATGGTAACCGGACCGCAAATCAATCTTTGAAAAATACGAAGCACCATGTAGTTGATCAAAAAGATCATCAATTCTCGGGAGAGGATACTTATTCTTGACCGTTCGTTTGTTCAACTCGCGGTAGTCGATACACATACGCATTGATCCGTCCTTCTTCTTAACAAAAAGAACAGGAGCTCCCCAAGGCGAGGAACTAGGTTGTATGAACCCTTTGTCAAGTAACTCCTGTAGTTGCGTCATTAATTCCTTCATTTCTGTAGGAGCTAATCGGTAAGGTGCTTTAGCAACGGGTGTAGCACCGGGAACAAGATCTATCTGAAAAGTAACTTCACGATCGGGAGGAATACCTGGTAGATCGTCGGGAAACACATCGGGAAAATTGGATACTACCTCAACACTAGCGATTGAAGACTTCTCTTTTCTTGCATCAATGACATAAGCCAAGAAATGGCTCTTGTTTTTCCTTATACATTTAATAGCTTTCATCATACTAATAATCTTTATTCCTCCTCTCTTCTTGTCTCCATACACCGTTATCACATTACCCTCGGATATAGGCAATCGAATTATCTTTTGGGAACATAAGATACTAGCTTCATTTCTAGCCAACCAATCCATACCAATCACTACGTCAAAACCACCTAAGGTAGTAGGCAATAGTTGAACCGGAAAAGAACAACCTTCAATCTCAATCTCACAGTCGTCATAACCCACACGTATATTATTAACCGTACCATTAGCAATTTCTACCTCTATTGAGCAATCTAAGGGAGTAGTGACTCTTTCTAGCTTAGGAGCAAATAATGTGGACACAAACGACCTATTTGCACCTGAATCAAATAAAACAGAGGCAGGCTTTGAGTTAACAAGGAAAGTACCACTTACCACTTCATCGTTGTTCCTTGCGTCATCAACCGTCATTTGAAGAGCTCTCACTTTTGTTGCTGTCGTGGCGGTCTTCTTTCCAGCATTCTTCATCTGTGGACAATCGGCAATGAGATGACCCGTTTCTTGGCACTTGTAGCAACGAGTCTTGTCCCTACATTCAGTTGCAAGATGCCCCGACTTCCCACACTTGTGGCACCTTCTTGTCTTGTCGGTACAATGCCCTTCATGAATGGTCTTGCAAAATATACACCATGACCCATTCTTCTTTTTATCCTTATCACTGCTTGAACTACCACTTCCGCGGAACTTCTTATTATTATTATTGTTGGATGACCAATTTGACCTTCTTTTAAATCCCACCTTCTTGTCGTCGACTTTCTCAACTACTTTCTTGTCCGAAGCAAAATCATCATCAAGCTTCTTAGACTCCTTAATTGCTTCAGTCAGAGTCTTGTGCTGCCTGCAGATACCTCGATAACTCGGAGGCAAACCATCAACATAGCAAGCAACCTGATCTGCATCAGTACGGAACAGATGGCCTACGAACTTCATCTTCTCCATAAAAGAACGAGCATAGTCATTAATTTTGCCAACTTCAGCTGTCAAAGCACGGAACTCTTTTTCCATTTTACGCTGCTCATGAACTCCAATATATTCTTCAATGAATTTCTGCTTAAAGTCAGCCCATGTAATAGCAGTTACCATTGCCGGAGTCATCGAAATAGTCATGCTCTTCCACCAGTCCCGAGCACCTTCTTTCAACATTCTGCTTGCACACAACACTTTCTTATCCTCAGGACAATCACAAGCTTCGAAAACCATCTCAGTATCATCGAGCCATTCCATGCAACCTACTGCATTAAGTGTTCCATAGAATTTCTGAGCTCCACACTTCTGGAAACTTTCAAACTTGAATCGAGGGGCGCGAACATCATTAGGAGGAACCACATTAACATTAGCATGAGGAATAACAACATCATCGACCGGTGGCTCAGTGTAGTGAGAAGGCACAGAGTGACTGTTACCAGTTCCTTCTGCGTTAGCTGCCAACGCCTGATTCAACTGTTCTTGCGTTTGGGCCAACTGGGCCTGAAGAGTTAGCACAAGATTATACATCTCCATCTGATTGGGAATCTGATCCACAGCTACATCGTTAACTCTCGGAGGATTGCCAGGTGGTGGAGGCATCGGACCCAATGAGCCTGGTTGATTAACACGGCGGGGGTTCACACGATTCACATTAACATTAGCATGAGGAATAACAACATCATCGACCGGTGGCTCAGTGTAGTGAGAAGGCACAGAGTGACTGTTACCAGTTCCTTCTGCGTTAGCTGCCAACGCCTGATTCAACTGTTCTTGCGTTTGGGCCAACTGGGCCTGAAGAGTTAGCACAAGATTATACATCTCCATCTGATTGGGAATCTGATCCACAGCTACATCGTTAACTCTCGGAGGATTGCCAGGTGGTGGAGGCATCGGACCCAATGAGCCTGGTTGATTAACACGGCGGGGGGTCACACGATTCACATTAACATTAGCATGAGGAATAACAACATCATCGACCGGTGGCTCAGTGTAGTGAGAAGGCACAGAGTGACTGTTACCAGTTCCTTCTGCGTTAGCTGCCAACGCCTGATTCAACTGTTCTTGCGTTTGGGCCAACTGGGCCTGAAGAGTTAGCACAAGATTATACATCTCCATCTGATTGGGAATCTGATCCACAGCTACATCGTTAACTCTCGGAGGATTGCCAGGTGGTGGAGGCATCGGACCCAATGAGCCTGGTTGATTAACACGGCGGGGGTTCACACGATTCACATTAACATTAGCAGCAGCATTAGCGGCATTAGAGGCGCCTGCACCCGGATGGACAGGTGGAGTAACGCTAGCAGTAGCTCCGTCGCGTTGGATGTTGCGGTTGCGAGTGTTAACCATTTTCCTTCAATAAAATGGTGGAGTCGATAAGCGCAAAATAAAACAAAAGCTCGTCGAGGTAAGGCTAAAACATAACTTCGTAACGTAAACATCTCATAAGCCCTACAACACTCGCACTCATCCCAACCCATCCTACATCACATGTCATCTCTAGCTAAGGCATCCTACGAGTACCTAGCATGCACACCTTAAGTTTAAGTCCAAATCCTATGGTCAATAGGCCTTGGTTCACTTAAACTACTTCTCTGATACCAACTTGTAACACCCGTCGTTTAAAAATATGGGTTTTCAAAAACTTTTCACCTAACGGTGTTAAATTGCGGAAGAAAGGACCTTAAAAGTCAAAACCAATAAAACATTTTGGTTTCTGCATTTAGTTGGTGTTACTTGCGACATCATAAAATAGTTCAAATGAAAACCCAACGGTTGCCCAACATAAAACAACCGTCCAAACGTCATTACATAAATTCGACATTAAGTACTGAATGTAACAAATGTCTAAAGTAAGCATCGTCTAAGGGTAGCTAAGGCTCCTGCATTGCATCTACCCAAGCTCACACGTCCTGCATCTAGATTCCATCAAGCTAAACCTGAGGGAACAACCACATTAAAAGAAACAAGTGTTAGCTATTAAAATAGCTAAGTAAGATAACACTTAATTTGAAAGCAATTGTCCAATTAAAACAATCTTCATTATTAGACAAGTTTTATTAGGCACCACACACATCACACGTTCACACATATACTGCATCACAACTTCGTATCAATTAGGATAATCATCCTAAATGTGCCTATCCTGCATTAATTCCCACATTATCACACATATCTTCGTTATCTGCATTATTAATTCACACATAGTCACACGTATCTTCGTTAACTGCATATAAGTGTGCCCTGCATCACACCCGACTGGATGGTTAGTCAAAGACTACTCATCTTACGTCGTTAAGGAATGGCAAGCCAATCCTTGAGTAATCCGTATGTGGAGGTTGGTCAAACCCCTCGTATTACTCGCCCTGCGTTATAAAGACCATGTTGCGAGGAGCCACCCAAGCAACAACTGCATCTACGCACTCGCCCGGCTAAGGCTAGTACGGGTTAAGCTTAACACTGTTCCCTGCATCTGTTTTATGAGCTCAATTTCACACATATAGATTGGGTCCCTGCATTCCCAAACATTCACACACATATAGTCTAGGTAACACACATTCCTAGACAATCACACACTTTAACTTCATTACGTTTGGATCCTTAAACGTGCAAGTGACATAGCAACCTAGCAAGACTAGTGAACTAGGTGTACAGGTCAATCATGCATATCACACATCAACTTCATTTCTACATATATCATGCGTATCAACATACTTCATTAAACTACATTAACTGCATAGCTACATACTACATTAAACATTACTGCTATACACTACAATAGGGACTGCATCTCAGGTCTCATGGTCAACTGCATAACCCATAATACCTCCCAAGTAACCCTTAACCCACATACAATAATAAGGTACCGAGTGGAAGTGTATATAATTTGAAACCTGCTTTTAGTTGATCCCCCAGCGTGACAAAGTAGTGTATCTTACCTGATTGTAGTATACGTGCGCAACCAAAAGCTAGTATTGCCTATAGGTAACCTCCGACACCTATCGTACATTAACATAATGAATATAAGTCATTTAGGACCTTAAATAGACCCTCGTACGAATTTAATACTGACTTCGTAAAATTCCAGGATTACACCTAACGAATTTAGACCTTAACTTCGTTTACTCTGTTCTTACGAACTTAATCTTCGTACGAACTTTATCTTCGTTCAACTTGTTCTTACGAACTTAACATTATCTTCGTTACTTAGTTCATACGAACTTAACCTTTAAATTCGTTGGATTTAACTTACGAACATAGACAACGAATTTGATCATTAACTTCGTTTGATTCACATTACGAACTTAACTCAACCTACGAAATAGTCATAAACGAATATTAACTTCGTTTGAACGCTGGTTCGCCTGCTTTTCAAAAACGACTAAGTTCTTCAATTTTCCAGATTTCGATCCATCTAGGCTTCACCCAAAACATGTATTTGACACCAGTAAACACCTTTTGATCAACCAAATCGGCTAAGGACTCGATTGACACCATTTTGAACATTAATTTAATCAAAACATCATTAAACACAATTTCTTTGAAACTCCTTTAAAAATCAGATTTGAATCATTATAATTCGACCTTAAATCTCGAAAATACATTCAATGATTCATTAATTACCTGCTTGACTCGATGATCGATCAATTACAACCCCAATTGTTTGATCAATTGCTCGATTGACTGCTTTAAGATTAAAGAAAGGATTTAATTGCTTTGTTAACCACTAATGACTGCTTAATCACATCTAATGGCAGCCCTAACCCTTAATCACGTTTTTAGATTTCAACCTATGTCAAAATCAGCCCTTGAACTTCTAAACCCTTCATTATTGGTCACAAACTGCATTATTGACCATATACAACATTAGTCTTTCATTAAAAGGCACTACATAGCCTTTAAGCGACATTAAACACACTTTTATTCGTCATTAGTATTTAGGCTCTCAAACCTAACTACTTTATCTACGTTAATCACACATAGCTACATTCAAATATTAAGTAAAGACTTAACGACACCCCAAATTGACTTAACGGCATTAGTCAAACACTACATAAAAGTTCGGGATGTTACATTAAATGCTACTCCTTAAATGTTCTCAACCATATTTGTACGGCCAAAGTTAACATCCCAATGTTAACTTTGCCTATAAATACAAGTCATTGCACAACAAGAATAGATTGTACGGCCAAAGTTAACATCCCAATGTTAACTTTGCCTATAAATACAAGTCATTGCACAACAAGAATAGATATACTTTGCATATCAGACTTTGCATACAATATTCTTGGTGAACTTGTGCAATATTCTCTCAATCGTAAAAAGGAACATTTCACAACTTTAAGTGTTTTGATTGTTTAGAGAAATTCCAAGTGTAGATCAATTGTAGTTCATAGGTTGTTCAGGATATTTACATACTTTGTATTATCTTGGTTCCGCAACAACCTTGTAATTTATTTAAAGTTAATAAATAAATTACACTTGAAAATTACATATTGTCTCACCAATTTACTTTACAAGTATTTGTATTATTGCATTGTTCTTTACTTATTGTCACTTAAATAAGTAATCTATCTAGAACTTGGTATATACTCACTGCAACTGGTCGTCTCCAGTTCAGTGCTTATATTGCAAAGTAACTCCACCATCGACATTGAGGTGTCTTCAGGTAATACCATCTATTGAGTTGGGACTTACAAGTGGTATCAGAGCAGAAGGCTAAAATACTTGCCTAGATCTGCTTAGATGACTACTACTGAAGGTGGAGATGGTTCTGGTCAAGGTGAAAACACTTTGAATACTAATACACCACCTGTTCAAAATGTTAATACAAACCCTCCTCCTCCTACTGCCCCAAACCATGTCCATGTACATTATTCTAACACTCCTGTTCCAAAATTTGATGAAACAGTGAGACCTTCGGTACATGGAAGGCCAGAATGCTTTTGCATTTTGGTGGGATAGAGAGATATATGCTGAAAATCCTTAAGGATGGACCGTATATACCCATGTCTCTTGGGGTAAGTCCTCTTCTAGATCCAACTGGAAGAAGAGGTTCCAGAGAAAAGCTCGAAGACCACTGGTCTGATGAGGATCGTAGACTTGTAGATTTGGACACCAGACTCAAGAACATGATCCTTGGAGCTGTCCCTGAAGATCTAATTCCAACACTTGTGTTGTTCCCTAGTGCCAAGTCAATGTGGGATGAATTAGTTATTCAGTTTGAAGGAGGTGATGACACCATTGTCACCAGAAAGGTTGTCTTGAACAAGAAGTATGAATCCTTCTTTGCTTTGCCCAATGAAAGTCTAACTGGTACTTACACCAGGTTTTCTAGCCTCATTAATCAGTTGAGAAGAAAAAAAAAAAAAAAAAAAAAAAAAAAAAAAAAAAAAAAAAAAAAAAAAAAAAAAAAAAAAAAAAAAAAAAAAAAAAAAAAAAAAAAAAAAAAAAAAAAAAAAAAAAAAAAAAAAAAAAAAAAAAAAAAAAAAAAAAAAAAAAAAAAAAAAAAAAAAAAAAAAAAAAAAAAAAAAAAAAAAAAAAAAAAAAAAAAAAAAAAAAAAAAAAAAAAAAAAAAAAAAAAAAAAAAAAAAAAAAAAAAAAAAAAAAAAAAAAAAAAAAAAAAAAAAAAAAAAAAAAAAAAAAAAAAAAAAAAAAAAAAAAAAAAAAAAAAAAAAAAAAAAAAAAAAAAAAAAAAAAAAAAAAAAAAAAAAAAAAAAAAAAAAAAAAAAAAAAAAAAAAAAAAAAAAAAAAAAAAAAAAAAAAAAAAAAAAAAAAAAAAAAAAAAAAAAAAAAAAAAAAAAAAAAAAAAAAAAAAAAAAAAAAAAAAAAAAAAAAAAAAAAAAAAAAAAAAAAAAAAAAAAAAAAAAAAAAAAAAAAAAAAAAAAAAAAAAAAAAAAAAAAAAAAAAAAAAAAAAAAAAAAAAAAAAAAAAAAAAAAAAAAAAAAAAAAAAAAAAAAAAAAAAAAAAAAAAAAAAAAAAAAAAAAAAAAAAAAAAAAAAAAAAAAAAAAAAAAAAAAAAAAAAAAAAAAAAAAAAAAAAAAAAAAAAAAAAAAAAAAAAAAAAAAAAAAAAAAAAAAAAAAAAAAAAAAAAAAAAAAAAAAAAAAAAAAAAAAAAAAAAAAAAAAAAAAAA
Organism: Erigeron breviscapus; assembly: GCA_034093135.1. Taxonomy (NCBI): domain Eukaryota; kingdom Viridiplantae; phylum Streptophyta; class Magnoliopsida; order Asterales; family Asteraceae; genus Erigeron; species Erigeron breviscapus. The sequence continues at coordinate 230,275,734 of CM067167.1, read as the reverse complement.
AAAAAAAAAAAAAAAAAAAAAAAAAAAAAAAAAAAAAAAAAAAAAAAAAAAAAAAAAAAAAAAAAAAAAAAAAAAAAAAAAAAAAAAAAAAAAAAAAAAAAAAAAAAAAAAAAAAAAAAAAAAAAAAAAAAAAAAAAAAAAAAAAAAAAAAAAAAAAAAAAAAAAAAAAAAAAAAAAAAAAAAAAAAAAAAACAAAAACTGAGTTGGGTGTAGAGAAGGATAAGGATATTCTTCTTGAGAAGTTTTGTGATATTCTTCCTTCCAAATGGGAAAATATGGTTCTTGTCTTGAGACAAGGTAAACCCTGCACAGCCATACTCTTGCATCGCTCTATGGAGCCTTCAGATTCACTGAAGATAATAATGCAGCAAGACTGGTGGCTGAGCAGGATGCCATGAACCATGCTCAGAGTCCCAAGGTTGCTAGTGTAACTGAGCGACCTTGTACTGCTTTAATGTCTGCAGAGAGTGTCCAGGCACACTCAATGAAGGAGATGTTAAACAGTTTCTTGAACTCTGGCCTGACCACTGAAATCAGTGACAGTTGTGATGAAACTGACGATGATGATCTGGTAGCCATGATCGCTAAAACCTTTAATAGGTTTAAGCATAAATCTAAAAGATTTAATGGCTCAAACAATGCTTCCAACTCCAGCTCTCTGGATAAAACCAATCTTACCTGCTATAAATGCGGTAAGAAAGGTCATTTTATGAAGGAATGCAGATCTAGTCAGATGAACAACCAAACTGGTCCCTCTGTCCCAAATTTCAATCGGCCTGATGATAGCTACAAAGCTAAATATAAGAAGCTTAAGGCCCAGATTGCCCTCCTGTCCATGGAAAAGGAAAAAGATAAGTGCTTAATGGCACAAACTGAGGGAAAATGGGAGTACTCTGATGACTCATCAGCTGATGAAGAAGAGGAAAGGGGCATGTGTTTCATGGCCTTGGAAGATCAACAATAGCATGTGGCAAAAGAAGATGTCATCACTGGAAGATGGGTGGACATCATTTTGAAAAAGGTATGTGATTATGACAACCAAGTTGACCCAGAACTGAAACTGGACCTTGCTGAATCATTAAGTGGTGATTTGGATTTTGTGGAAACTGTTAGAGCAGATAGTGAAAGATATCTGGATACTATCTTAATTGAACTAAACAATGTTAAACCACAACTGAATGATTTACAAAGTGTCCAGTTGGCTCTCAAGGAGTCAGTTTTGAAAATTGAGGCTTTAGAATTTGATAATCAAAAATTAGTTTCTGATCTTGAAAAAGAACAAATGATTATCAAGTCATGGGTAAAAGCATCTAGAAAGAATTATGATGCATTTTCTAGAACAATTGATGCCCAGAAAAATGCATGGAAATCTGGAGATCTGGAAATGGCAACTCTCATACCAGATCTTCATGCATTGCCTCCAGCTCTTAGGGTTGAAACTCCTTATGATCAACCTGAGGCTGTTGAAACTGAACCCATTGAGACCACCCCCATTAAGGTTAAACCTGGAGCCAAACAGGCTAAAGCTCCAGTCAAAAAGGCCACTTGTAACAAGCCTTTACCTCAGAAGTCTAAGGAGCCCAAGACCCAAAAGACTAAAACTCCAGCTGAACCAAGGTCCAAGGTTCAGCAGCCTGATGAAAACGATATTTTGTTTAAACTGGAAAGTCAACTCCAACTTTTGTCTCGATAGGTTCAGAGTTGTACTGCCCGGATTAAAAATCTGGAAGAGGTTCATCACCTCCAGTTGTAAAACAAAATATTAAACCCCCTTCAAAACCAAAACAAAAGAATGTTCCATATGGAACTAAATCTGATAAGAAAAATGGGAGCAAGTATCAAATACCAATCGTTTTTACTCCTGCACCTGGATCTGGTGAAAAAGATCCAGATGTAGTCTTCAGTTTACCTCACAACAATCAACTGTGACTTCTGTAGAGAAGTCCAGTGAACCCATCAAGAAAAGATGGGTTCAAAAAAATAACTATGATTTTTGTGGGTGTGCAGGGCGATCGAAAGGTAATGTGTACATCATGGATATGGAACCAGCTCCAAAAGAGCAGTGCTTCTATACCAAGGCTAATGAGGACACCAACTGGCTGTGGCATAAAAGATTATCCCATCTTAATTTCAAAAATATTAACAAGTTGTCTCGCAAACAACTGGTTGATGGGATACCTCAGATTTCTTTCAATAAAGAAAAGCCATGTCCAGGGTGTGAGATGGGCAAGCAGAAAAGGGCCAGTTTTAAGACCAGGCAAAACTTTAGCATCACTGAACCTCTTCACATGCTACATATGGATCTCTTTGGTCCAGTGAATGTTCAAACTAGAGCTGGAAAGAAGTACACTCTAGTTGTGGTCGATGAATTCACCAGATACTGTTGGGTGGTATTCCTCAGATCCAAAAGTGATGCACCTGCTAAAATCATCTCTCTCATCAAAAGAATTGAACTCAAGTATACTCGAAAAGTTTGTTAGTTGCGAAGTGATAATGGTACTGAATTTCAAAATAAGGTACTTGAAACATTTTGCAATGACACTGGCATCTCTCAAAACTTCTCATCAGCACACTCTCCAGAGCAAAATGGAGTTGTGGAAAGAAAGAATCGCACACTGATAGAAGCAGCCAGAAGTATGCTATCTGAATCAGTTCTTACCACCAGTTTCTGGGCTGAAGCAGTTGCAACTGCTTGTCACACCCAAAACCGGCCAGTCTACATCAAGAGACATAAGAAGACTGCCTATGAAGTACTCAGGAATCGTAAACCAAATATTGGATATTTTCATGTATTTGGTTGTCCAATTTATATTTTAAACGATTCCAGTCAGCTTGGAAAGTTTGATGCAAAAGCTGATGAAGGTGTATTTTTAGGCTATTCAGATATTCGAAAGGCGTTTAGAGTTTATAATTATAGACTCCAAAAGGTTCATGAGAAAATTCATGTCACATTCGACGAATCAACTGAAGCAATCAACAAGAGACCAAGCCTTGATATTACTCCAGTCGTTCCAATCAATTTTGGTGAAACTGACCAAGTTCATCAGTCAGTTGTTTAACCAAAAGATGTTTACAGTTACAACAAATTGGAACCAGTTAAGAAGAAGAGCACCACCAGTGACACTTCATTCTATCCCTCCATCAATTTCAATTTACCACATGGAATTGATGATTGGATCTGATGTACGTGCCACTCCAATATCGGCACCAGTTCAAACTCCAACTTCTCCAGTTCTTCAAGAAATGCCTTTTAATGAAGAATTTCATGATGCAAATCGTGACCTCATTGACTCTGATGAGGATGTAGAAGTAGTTTGGACTGATCCTCCTCCAGAAGCTGCTGCAACTTAAGAAGATCGCCAGGTGACTTGCACTGATATTGTTTTACACCAGCCTAGTCAATACACTAGATGGACTCGAGCACATCCAATTGAACAGATTGTGGGTGATCCAAATAGTGGGGTTCAAACTAGAAGAGCCACCAGTGAGCAATGCTTAAACGTCACCTTCTTATCACTAATTGAACCGAAGAAGATTGACGAGGCTGTGGCAGACCCAAGCTGGGTGGAAGCTGTGCAAGAAGAGCTCGTCCAGTTTGAAAGGAATAATGTGTGGGAGGTTGTTCCTTGTCCACCAGGGTTAAAGAAAGAACCCATTGGTACAAGATGGGTCTACCGAAACAATATGGATGAAGATGGCCATGTTGTAAGAAACAGCCAGATTAGTTGCCCAGGGTTTTTGTCAAGCAGAAGGCGTTGACTTTGATGAAACTTTTTCTCCAGTTGCAAGACTTGAAGCCATCAGAATATTCTTGGCTTATGCAGCCCATCTGCAGTTCAAAGTCTTCCAGATGGATGTCAAAAGTGCGTTCCTTAATGGAACATTGGAAGAAGTTGTATGTTAAGCATACTCCAGGCTTCATCAATGAGAAGCATCCTCACTGGGTCTATAGACTGAACAAAGCTTTATATGGTCTTAGACAAGCCCCAAGAGCCTGGTATGATACTTAAACTAAACATCTTCTTAAAAATGGCTTTCAAAGAGGTGCAATAGATAATACCTTATTTATCTTGAAAGAAAAAGGTAATATCTTATTGGTACAAATTTATGTTGATGACATTATATTTGGGTCAACTGATGATGCAATGTGTAAAAAGTTTTCTAAAATCATGTCATCTGAGTATGAAATGAGTTTAATGGGAGAATTAACATTTTTCTGAGGTCTTCAGATTAAGCAAACTGAAAATGGAATTTTCATAAACCAAGGAAAATATGTCAGAGATTTGTTAAGAAAATACAAATATGATTCAATCCCATCGAAAAGCACACCTATTGCAGCACCATTAAATTTGGACTCTGACCCAACTGGCAAACCAATGAACATCACTGAATATCATGGAATGGTTGGTTCACTGATGTATTTAACTGCCAGTCGACCAGATATAATGTTCGCAACATGTCTATGTGCCAGGTTTCAGGCTAACCCTAAAGAATCACATTTGCACGCTGTTAAGCGTATCTTTAGATACCTGAAAGGGTGTCCTAATCTTGGTCTTTGGTACCCCAAAGGCTCAGGGTTAGATCTAATGGGTTATTCAGATTCAAGATCATGCAGGTTGTAAGATAGATAGAAAATCAACAACTGGTGGTTGTCATTTACTTGGAGGAAAACTGGTAAGTTGGACCAGCAAGAAGCAGACTTCAGTCTCTATGTCCACTGCTGAGGCAGAGTACATTTCTGCGGCCAGTTGCTGTGCCCAGATTCTCTGGATCAAGAACCAGTTACTAGATTATGGTAAAAAGTATACAAGGACCCCAATCTTTTGTGACAACACCAGTGCAATTGCTATATCTCACAACCCAGTGATGCACTCCAAGACAAAGCAGATTGACATCAGGTATCATTTTATTCGTGATCATGTTATGAAAGGAGACATTGAAATTCATTTCATCCCCACTGACAAACAGCTCGCTGATGTTTTTACAAAACCTCTTGATGAGAAAACCTTAAACATCTCATCAGCGAACTGGGAATGTTAAATCCTTAAAACTGGAGATTTTTGTTATGAACTCGTCAGTGACACTGATGAAGTTCTCCAGTTGAGGAGGTCCAGATAGTCTTTGCTCGCCAGGCTATCGAACGCCTTTGTGATACTATCCTGGCACTAATCGATTTCTGGATCATCATTTTAGGGGGAAAGACTCAAAATAATTTTCTGACTAAAATTCGTTTTGTTTGAAAATGGCAACTGGAGAACTCTCCAGTTGGAAACTGGCGCTGGACTAATCTTCCAGTGACCAGGTTCAGTCTTGTCTTAATTTTTCATAACGTTAGAAAATACTTGGTCAATATCTGAGACACGTGATGGTACTCGAGTGTTTTAACCCACTTGATATCGTCATCTGACGTGTTAATAGACATTTTGGTAAATGACAACTGTTTTATTGGGAAAATGAAAATTAGTGGGCGCGTGGGTAAGTTAAGCCGTCGTAGCATTTAATGCTGACACAATGAATTATGTTTTTGATTCAAAATTCAAACTTATTTTGTAAAAATATCTACAAAATTGATTTTGTTAATAAAATATAATTTTTGGTATTTCATTGGGATCTTGAATTCCTTATAAATACCCTTATTTACTCCGATCACATTTACTTCCCTTTACATTCTTTTCATTTACTTCCCAATCATCTAAAATTGCTTCTTTTCTCTCTCTGCTTCATAAATCAAGAACCCTAATTCGAAAGTTTCAATTTCATTTTCAAATGGCACCTAAATCATCCCGTTCTAGAGATGTAAATCTCCTATCTGTCCCATATGCTCCTCCACCAGATGTCAAACAGGCATCTGGTGCTCCTGGTAATACTACGCTCATCAAACTAAATCCAAATAATCCGATGGCTAGTTTACAAGGAACCCAAGGGTCCGATACCCTTATTGGGAGAATCCAAAGATTTTTGAGGGATTCTCCAATCGGACCCTCATTCTCCTTAAACCCATGCAAGATGTTTCACGACTACTTGTGTGAGTTTTGGTACACCGCCTCTCTTTCTTCCGGTGTACCCTATCAGCATATGTATTGAGGGATGCTCTACACCTTAATTACTGGAGACAAGGAGAGTCTCCTGTTGTCATCTCCCCTAACATTAATTTTCGCCAGGTCCTCCTTGATATGGGACACAAGGAGTGCCTCGAAAAAGGGGTTTTGAAAACAAAGGGTGCGATGACCATGAAGGGCCTTACACCTTCATGGAGGTACTTTTTCATCCACCTTGTGGAAAGTATGGGTGGGAGTTCTGGTGGACTTGACCAGATTAACTCCGCACAGGCAGAGATGGCATACTGCTTGTGGAATGGATTGAGAGTGGATTTTGCTGATATCCTTTTCAGAAGCCTGGTTCAAAAACTGAAGGGCACCAGGGGACTATGTATCCCCTTCTCCAGGTTTCTCTCTCTTTGTTTTCTACAAATTCTGGGCAGTGAAGCTTATTTAGCACAGATTCACTTTACACTGTCCCAGATTTGTTGAGGAATCTTGACTCTCTAGTATCTGAAGCTGGAGAGGTCGAGATTCCAGATAGAATGCGGCTGGCATTCGCAAAAACCGATGCACCAGTCCAAGGTGAGTCGGAAAGACAACTGGGCGGGCCTCAAAATAATGAGGGACCCACCAGTTCGTCTGCTGGAATTGTGACCATTGCCGAATCCGGGCAACAGTCTAACCCCTCCAGCTCCAGCGTGTCTGTCCCCACAACCATTTACCCTGGAGACCTCCCAACAGGTCTTTCAGGTGTTCCAAAGGCAACAAGAACACGTCGCATTAGGACTTTGTCAGCACTTGCCACTGATAGTAGAAACCTGACCAGCCCTCCAGTTTCCTCCCAATAGGAACCTGGAGATAGTCAAACGGGACAACCCCAAGCAGCCACCCTCGCAATTTCTGTAGGAGAGGGTGGTGAAGATGAAACTGGGCTACCCCAACCCAGATTAGAGTTTGAGTCAGCACAAAGTGTCCACGGCCTATCTTCTGACACTTTTATTGCACGAACTGACGACGTCTCTGGCCAGTCACTGCTGGAGACTGAGGTTCCCAACTCTACGGCTGATGATGTTATGGTTGTGGATAGAGCAACTATAACTGAGGCAACCCCAGTGACCTCTATCCCTGGTGAAGATACCTCGGTATCTGATCCTTCAACAGATGCAACCTTCCAGGAAACTGGAGAAGGTCATCTGGAGACTGACCCATCTGGTCAGCCCTCAGTTACATTCATGGATCTGGACATGAATGTTAATGACGAGGAAATCCTTATTGAGTCTTCGGATTCAGAAGGTACTGAATCAGACTTGGAGATTTTTGAGTCTTCTGTACAAGATCAAAACCCTTCATCTCAAGTCTCGCCTCCAGATGCTTCAATTTCAGTTTTACCATCCCAAATAAATGAGCCTACTGAAATTCCTTTTCCCACTTATAACTATATGTCTGGAAACAGACGTATGGCACCATCACCATCTGGGCAGTTCTCACTCCTTCGAGAAATGCCACCCCCACCGCCGCCGTTGTTCACACCTGAGCATTCTCATCATGAACAACACATTGTTACTTCAGTCCTTCTTCTTCTACCACTCCTATTATTACTTCCTCGACTGCTGCGACGTCAACTGGGGAGGCTTCCCTCAATTTGCCTCCTCCAGTTACTCCAGTAGTAACTGCTGCTGGTCCAGTGACACCTTCCCCTCCGTCACTGGACAGTCAAGTTGTGTCTGTTCAAGCCGATATCCAAAACCTTCTTACCAGGGTGGAGGATATTCAAAAGACACTTGACAAAAACACTAAGTCTTTCTCCAGATACCACAAGGATCATCTGACCAATATTAAAGTGGTTGATCTGGGGATTAACAAGTTCTCAACAAATGAAGACTTGGTGTTGAAGAAGCTCAATGAGCTGGTCGGACGCTGCAACAATCTGGCAACTTCTCTAAAGGAAGCCTTCGACCTCACTCAGTCCAATGTCACAACCTCAATCTCCAATTTGCTGGATAACACTGTCAGAAGATCTGAAGTTGACTTAAGGGAGATTGAAAAGCAGGTGAAAGAGTTAGTTGAAAAGCCTGGGTTGAATGTGACTGAAGCTTGGGCAGCAGTTGATGGTTTCAGTTGGTCAGAAAATTGATGATACGCTGGGTGCTAGAGAAACACAGTTGATTGAAAAGGTGATAGCTGAGATCACCAAGCTGGCCACTCCTCAGGTTGATCTGGCCCCACTCACTAATGAGATCAACCAGTTGAGAGGCAACATTGATAATTTGAGCACCCAGGTATCTAATCATACTCAGTCTATTGACAATCTGACAACTGAAGTAAATAATTTGAAACAAAAGGATGAAGAGGTTAAGAATAAGGTGTTTTCTGGTCTGGATGAAGATTCCAAGATTTTGAATGAACTGAAAACTGGTCAGGAACAGGTTACAGCAAATGTTCTGACCCAGTCAAAGGAGACCAACCATCTGTGGAGGTCTTTCAGGATGATGTGTGGAATTTTCAAAGAATGCAAGTACATGTGTTAGAAATATAAATGTAGTAGGTGATTTGTTTCCTGGTTGTATATTTGTACTTAGAATGTAAATGTCTAAGTATGGAAGGGGGCTTAGTGTAAATTAGTCATATGTATATAAACCCCCTCCATAATGAACTTTGTAACCTTTTACCCCATAATGCTAACCAATCTTTCCCTGATATCTCTGCTTTCTCTCTCTACTTTCTCTCTCTAGAAACCGCCATTGACACACACTAAAACACACACAAAAGCTCAAATTCTACTTTTTACATTTGGTATCAGAGCACAATCAGAGTTGCTGAACGATCCACAAGCTTCAATTAAGGCTTATTTTGTGCTTATTTTCTGGAATTTGAGTTTGTTACTAAAAATAGCCATTTGCCGAGATTACTGTTTGAGTAATTTCTGCAAAATTAGTGTGTTTGTTGTTGAAATTTGTTCACCGATCGATTGGAATTATGTTAGGTGATAAAAATTGTTAAAGTTGATAAAATATTCAGACAAAAGTGCAGTTTTGACCAGTTCTAGTAGAAAAATCATATCTTTTGTTTGGCTCCGTATTTTTGAGTAATTCCAGTTGGAGGTTAAACTTAACTCTTTTATCTACAACTTTTATTTTGAAAGTTTTTCTTGAAACGGCCCTCACATGCATCTTTTATCCGTCTAAAGTGAAAAGTATGGTTCTGCCAGATTCCTTTTGGGTCCAAGCAATCAACCAATGGTCTCTCTTGCTTATTTTATTCTCTTAATCACCTCTCACATGTTTGTTATTCACTTTTATATTATTTTAACATCAATTTTCAGATTACAAGCTAATTCAAAATCATCTATCATCATTTATAATTGAACTTTAACCAACCAAAAATCAATAAACTTGGTTCTTGCAAGAATCATTCTAAAAGTTACATGAATGCAATCATCTAGCCATTTTATGAACAAATCTCTTAACAAATCTTTATCCATATTTAGTGGAGAAGGCTAAAGGAAATAGGGCCATTGGGATTCTAAAAAGAATTGAACATGTTAAGAAGGTTGGAAGGTATTGAATCCACCAAGGAGGATCCCTCAACCAAGAAGACCACTGACAAGAGATGCTGACCTTAGAACCTTCATTGAACCAGCTGGTGAAGTATCAAATGATGACATCAAGTCTGCTGTACTGGCTGCTGGAGCCGGGAGTATTAAAATAACAAATGAATCTGAAGCAAGAAGCTATTACTCCCAGATCATGGCAACCAGAAGACATAGTGGGACTATCAATGATATTAATGTAACCATTAAGCCAGGCACCAAGCACTTTCAAGTTGAAGTTAGTTATACCAGAGGGCCACTGGTTAAAACTGACAATCCTGGTGCAATGCAGTATGGGTTCACTGAATGGGTTGAAATGGTGAATGTTTTGGATGCAAGGCACAAAAGAATAGGTTTGAGAAAGCATGGGTGAACTTCTTAAGGGGCAAGATTCAACATAAAGAAAATCTGGAGCTAAAGTTGAATATTGATCCTGAAGACTCTCAGCCTATCTCTTCAGTGACCAAGAGAAGACGAACTAATTAGATACTTGAAAGGTAAACATGATTCACTCTCTGA
>CM067167.1:230223750-230264585 GCA_034093135.1 Erigeron breviscapus | reverse complement strand
TATACCGATAAATTGTAAAGGATCCGGTAGCAATAATGATTACAATCCAAAGCTGAAAAGATGAAAAACCCCAACAACTTGTTTGCTCCAAAGTGCTAAAAGATATGAGAGAACTAAAGAAAAATATGCCAAAATCGTCTAATGCAGAACCCTAATCGAGTTTATATACTAAATACCCGCGTAACGCCCGTTACAAGTATAACACCCGTTACAAGGGATTTTGCGTGTAACACCCGTTACATTTGTAACACCCGTTACAAGGGATTTTTCTGAAGCAACCCTAACAGCCGTTACAAGCCCGTTACAGGGATTCTCCAACTTTTCTACATAACGGCCGTTATATAACTAATGGGCGTTACAAGCTCCTTAGCCAGATTTGTTTGTCTTTCACTTGATTTCGACCGAATCCCTCTCTCGTTTCTTCCATATATCATCAAAATAAACCAATTCCTTCGTATAATCATTTTCCAACCTGAAAACACTTAACAATACCTCAAAGCATCGAAAGTTGGATATAAAGCTATAAAAATAACGAATAATTGGTACTAAAGTCACGTGGGAAATGGTATAAAATATGACACATCAAATCCCCCCACACTTAAGCTTTGCTTGTCCTCAAGCAATTCCAAGCTGAAAATCATAAAATACCTTGGCACATCCATGGAAATCATATTTCAGTAATCAAAAAGAAGCTCAACCATAATCAAAAATGAGAATAGATGGTTAGGCATTTTTAATCTTAAATGAAAACCGGAATGTTTGACAATATTTGACTGATATACAAGCCTTAATAACATGACTAAGCACAAGAGGAATTTGTTAGGTCCAGATTTACTGGACTCGCTCCAGACTCGACTACTGGAGCTTACTGAAGATCTGTCCAGAATCTGACCTACTCCAGACTTGGGATCTGGAGTCCTTCTAAAGATTTGTCCAGAAATAATGGAAGACTAGTGAGCAAATACTTGTATAGGAAATCTGGAGTATTCTCCAGATTAGCTCACTGGTCTTCACCCCAGTCCAGATCTACTCTACTGAAGACATTCTGACTGAAGTCAAAGACTGAAGTCTGAAGAAAGAAGACTTATCAAATGGCGGAGTCCACTGGAAAGTCTTACCAGATCTGTACACTGGAGGATTGTCAGTGTTCTAGACCTTACAAGTCTGAACACTGATATCGAGGATTGACTTTAAGCCTTTACACACTTTCCAAAGAACAACCCACTTGTTCTTTACCAAAGTATACGTGTGTTAAGGTGGTTGGATAAAAGGATACACTTGCACTTGATGTGACTTTATCCTTATTCCTTATCCAATACATTTAATGTTCTTGTTGGATCATTAAATGTATGCAACCATATTTGTACGGCACAAAATTCACTGGTGAATTTTGTTGCCTATAAATACAAAGTCATTTCTTTGAGAAAATCACTTTTTAGCAAATTGGTGAACTTGCTTAAATACTCTCGATCTAAACAGCTATACTTCACAACTCTAAGTATATCGATCAAAGGAGTTTATTTAGCAAGTATAGATCACTTGTAATTCAAAGATTGTTTAGATACTTACATACGTGTAATATCTAGGTTCCGCAACGATCTTGTATTTTGTTTATACATCAATAAAGAAAATACACTTGAAAACTACATTCGTGTTCCACCTTTTATTTACTTGTTTAAATATTGCTTAAAGTCATTTATTACTTTGTTTATATTCTTGCATATTTATATTGAAGTAATACTAGTCCGATTCTAGTTCATACTTGTCTTGTTATTTTACACTCGTGGGTTAAACCATCGTGTGAGGGACTTTACAATTGGTATCAGAGCAGAAGGTTAATATACTTACCTAGATCTGTTTCACGATGGCAATCCCAGAAAATACTCAAGAAACTCATGAAACTAATGTTAATGAACCACCCACTGGAAATAACAATACACCACCTCCTCCTCCTCCTGCTTCTCCACATGTGCATGTGCATTACTCGAATAATCCTGTTCCTAAATTCAATGGGAGCAGTGATGAATTTGGTACGTGGAAAGCTAGGATAATATTGCATGTGACTGGTATTGAAAGGAATATGATGAAAATTTTAAACGAAGGACCCTATGTGCCAAGACTTCCTATCAATGCACTTCTTGACCCTACAGGATCAAGAAGTGGGAGGGAAAAGAGAGAGGAACACTGGTCCGAAGAGGAGAAAAGATTAGTAAATCTTGATACACTTCTTAAAAATATGATCCTCGGGGCTGTTCCAGAAACTCTCATTCCCACACTAGTTCTCTATCCCAGTGCCAAAAGTATGTGGGATGAACTAGTAAACCAGCATGAGGGAGGTGATGATACTGTTGTTACCAGAAAAGTCTCCTTAAATAAAAAGTATGAGTCATTTTTTGCTCTCCCCAATGAGTCCCTTACTGGTACTTACACCAGATTTATGAGCATCATAAACCAGTTAAGAGGACTAGGGGTAGATAAAGACAAGGATATACTTTTGGAGAAATTTTGTGATATTCTTCCAACAAAATGGTCTCACATGATTCTGGTCTTGAGGCAAGGAAAAAACCTTGCATTCCCATACTTTGTCAACATTGTATGGAGCCTTCAGATTCACTGAAGAAAATCAAGCCCAGAGGATTGAGGCAGAAAAAGATTCTTTTAATCATGCTTCCAGTAGTTCCACAGTGGTCACTAATACTGCACCACCTTGTGCGGCATTAATATCTTCTGAGAATGTATTTTCTATGAAGAAGATGATGTCTGAACTAATGGATTCTGGAGTCTGTAATGATATCTCTCCAGACTGTGATGAAACTGACAGTGATGACCTGGTTGCAATGATGGCCAAAACGTTTAACCGTTTTAAGGCCAGAGCAAATAGGCCCACTGGACTACATGCACCCAGTTCTTCCACTGACAAGACCAATCTGACATGCTTTAAGTGTGGCAGAAAAGTGTCATGCATTACTCGAATAATCCTGTTCCTAAATTCAATGGGAGCAGTGATGAATTTGGTACGTGGAAAGCTAGGATAATATTGCATGTGACTGGTATTGAAAGGAATATGATGAAAATTTTAAACGAAGGACCCTATGTGCCAAGACTTCCTATCAATGCACTTCTTGACCCTATAGGATCAAGAAGTGGGAGGGAAAAGAGAGAGGAACACTGGTCCGAAGAGGAGAAAAGATTAGTAAATCTTGATACACTTCTTAAAAATATGATCCTCGGGGCTGTTCCAGAAACTCTCATTCCCACACTAGTTCTCTATCCCAGTGCCAAAAGTATGTGGGATGAACTAGTAAACCAGCATGAGGGAGGTGATGATACTGTTGTTACCAGAAAAGTCTCCTTAAATAAAAAGTATGAGTCATTTTTTGCTCTCCCCAATGAGTCCCTTACTGGTACTTACACCAGATTTATGAGCATCATAAACCAGTTAAGAGGACTAGGGGTAGATAAAGACAAGGATATACTTTTGGAGAAATTTTGTGATATTCTTCCAACAAAATGGTCTCACATGATTCTGGTCTTGAGGCAAGGAAAAAACCTTGCATTCCCATACTTTGTCAACATTGTATGGAGCCTTCAGATTCACTGAAGAAAATCAAGCCCAGAGGATTGAGGCAGAAAAAGATTCTTTTAATCATGCTTCCAGTAGTTCCACAGTGGTCACTAATACTGCACCACCTTGTGCGGCATTAATATCTTCTGAGAATGTATTTTCTATGAAGAAGATGATGTCTGAACTAATGGATTCTGGAGTCTGTAATGATATCTCTCCAGACTGTGATGAAACTGACAGTGATGACCTGGTTGCAATGATGGCCAAAACGTTTAACCGTTTTAAGGCCAGAGCAAATAGGCCCACTGGACTACATGCACCCAGTTCTTCCACTGACAAGACCAATCTGACATGCTTTAAGTGTGGCAGAAAAGGTCATTTCATGAAAGAGTGCAGGTCCAGTCAGTTTGTCTCCCAGTCTGATCCAACTGCTTCTTTTAACAAGCCTGATGATAGCTATAAGTTGAAATACAAAAAGCTTAAGGCTCAAATTGCTCTCTTGTCTAAACAGATTGAAGACAATAACAAATGCATGATAGCAACCACTGAAGAAGCATGGGTTCCCTCTGATGATTCATCAGTCGATGAAGAAGAGGAAAGAGATTGTTGTTTTATGGCTCTGGCAGATCAAGAACATCTGGTGAAGGATGATGTCACATCTGGTCGTTGGGTCGACATTGTCATTAAAAAGGTTAGTGAGTATGATCTTGAAACTAATCCTGAACTGAAATTGGACATCGCTGAAGCTCTAAATTCTGATTTAATTTTTGTGGAAACTGTTAGATTTGACAGTTTAAATGGTCTAGAAACAGATTCCTCTGAAATGGCCGCCTTAAAATCAAAATTAAAAGAACTTCAAGACATTGAACTGGCATTTCAAGCCCAGATTCTGGTAACTGAACAATTGATCCAAGAAAAACAAGATCTTGAGATCATTTTAGAAAAAGAAAAACTGGTGATTAAATCATGGCTTGAAACCAGAAAGCCATATGATGCTGGAGTAAATCAATTTCCTACTCAAAAACGTGCATATTTAGATGGAAATACTCATATAGCATCATTAATACCAGTAATCGATCGATTACCAGAGGGATTCAGGCCCACCACTGTTTATGATGAGCCTGTAACTCCCAAGGCCAATATTCTCCCAGTTCTTTGCCCAGAGGTTAAGACTGGAGTTGTCCAGATGACTGCTCCAGTTAAAAAGGTTAAGCAGAATAGACCTTTGCCTCAGAAAAATCCCCTACCTAAGCCTACAACTGGAAAGGCTCAGGTATCATCTGATGAAAATGTTTTGTCCAGGTTAGAGAGCCAGATTCAAACACTGACTCGTCAAATTCAAAGTTTTAATGCAAGACTAAACTTTATTGAGGGTACTTCATCTGGCCCTAGACAAAATACTAAACCTTTTGCAAAGAAAGACAAATTTATTTCTCCAGTTGAGAAAAAGAAAAAGGTTTCTAAACTATCAACTCCAGTAGTGTTTTCAACAAAAACTACTATTGAAGTAAGTGAACTAGACCAGATTGCCCCAGGGACCTATAAGGGAGGGTCCAGTGAACCCATCAGTCGATGGGTTCCCAAATCTAACTGATAAATATCTGGTGTATGTGTAGGGCGATCGAAAGAAGTATATCTGGTATCTTGACAGTGCAGCTGGCAGGACTATGACCGGATGTAAGACCCTACTGGAGGAGTTCACCATTTCTGATGGACCCTCCATCACTTTTGGAAATGATGGTTGTGGAAAGACTGAGGGATATGGTGTTCTGAACAATGGACAAGTCAAGTTTACACGTGTTGCATTTGTGAATGGTTTGAAATATAACTTGATCAGTGTAAGCCAACTGTGTGATGATGGCTATCAAGTCTTATTCAATGTTGCTCAAGGCATCGTATTCAACAAGGACTGGAAGGTAGTGTTGATTGCTCCCAGGAAAGGGAACGTATATGTGATGGACATGGAAAGCTCTCCGTCAGAGCAATGTTTCTACACTCAAGCTGATGAAGACACAAACTGGTTATGGCATAAAAGGTTATCCCATTTAAATTTCAAAAACATTAATAAGTTGTCCAGAAAACAACTTGCAGATGGGATACCTTCAGTTTCCTTCAAAAAGGAAAGGCCATGTCCAGGATGTGAGATGGGTAAGCAGAAACGTGCCAGTTTCAAGACCAGACAGAATTTCAGCATTACTGAACCTCTTCACATGCTTCATATGGACCTCTTTGGTCCAGTGAATGTTCAGACTCGTGCTGGTAAAAGATACACCCTGGTGATAGTAGATGAATTCTCCAGATATTGTTGGGTGGTCTTTCTCAGGTCTAAAAATGAAGCTGCTGCTGAAATCATCTCTCTTATCAAGCAGATTGAACTGAAGCATAAGCGAAAAGTGTGTCAGTTAAGAAGCGACAATGGAACAGAGTTCCAGAATGCAACTCTGGAGAAATTCTGTACTGACACTGGCGTCTCCCAGAACTTCTCATCAGCACGCACTCCAGAGCAGAATGGAGTGGTAGAAAGGAAAAATCGAACGTTGATAGAAGCTGCCAGGAGTATGCTAGCTGAATCTGGTCTTCCTACCAGTTTCTGGGCTGAAGCAATTGCAACTGCTTGCCACACCCAGAATCGATCAGTGTACGTGAAGCGACACAAGAAGACTTCCTATGAAATATTGAGAAATAGAAAACCAAATATTGGTTATTTTCATGTTTTTGGATGTCCAGTTTACATCCTGAACGACTCCAGTCAGCTAGGCAAATTTGATGCCAAAGCTGATGAAGGATATTTCTTAGGATATTCAGCCATTCGCAAAGCCTTCAGAGTTTATAACAAGAAACTGGAGAAAGTACAAGAATCCATACATGTTACTTTCGATGAATCAAATGTTGCAATCAACAACAAACCAGCCCTTGACACACCCCAGTACTTCCAATTGTCTTTTGTGAATCTGATCCAATAAACGACAAAATTCAAACTACCTTCTGAAATTAATATTGGTTCAGATGTGCGTACTACTCCCCCAGTATCAGTGTCAGTTGAGAATGCACCAGAAATCCAAACTGAACTAGTACTCCAGGAAATACCTTCAAATGAAGAATTTCATGATGCAAATCGTGATTTGAATGACTCAGATGAAGATACTGAAGTAATTTGGCAAGATCCTCCTCCAGAAGCAACTCCAGAGGAGACTCAACTGAATTCTTGCACTGATATTGTTGTCAGTAACAATCCTGGTCAATACTCCAGATGGACAAAAGCTCACCCTATTGATCAGATCATAGGTGACTCCAGTCGTGGAGTTCAGACCAGAAGAGCCTCCAGTGATCAATGCTTATATGTCAGTTTCTTATCACTAAATGAACCAAAGAAGATTGACGAGGCTCTGGAAGATCCAAACTGGGTGACTGCTATGCAAGAAGAGCTTCACCAGTTTGAAAGGAACAAGGTCTGGTATCTGGTTCCTTTCCCAGTTGGAAAGAAAGAACCAATTGGAACAAGATGGGTCTTCAGAAACAAAGTAGATGAAGATGGCCACGTAATCAGAAACAAGGCCAGACTGGTAGCACAAGGCTACTGCCAGTCAGATGTCGACTTTGATGAATCATTTGCTCCAGTGGCTAGACTTGAAGCGATCAGAATATTTTTAGCATTCGCTGCTCATCATCAGTTCAAGGTCTACCAGATGGATGTAAAGAGTGCTTTCTTGAATGGAAAGCTTGAAGAAGAAGTTTATGTCAGACAACCTCCAGGTTTCGTTGATGAAAAGCATCCACATTGGGTATATCGTCTGGACAAAGCGCTGTATGGCCTCAGACAAGCCCCACGTGCCTGGTATGACACTCTGACTAAACATTTATTGAAAAATGGTTTTAAACGAGGTGCAATTGACAATACCTTATTTATTCTTCATGAACAAGGTAATCTGTTAATGGTACAAATTTATGTTGATGATATTATTTTTGGGTCTACTGATGAAAACATGTGCCAGAAATTTTCGAAAATAATGTCTACTGAATATGAAATGAGTTTGATGGGTGAATTAACATATTTTCTTGGACTCCAGATTAAACAAAACAAAGATGGCATCTTTATTAATCAGGAAAAATATGTTAGAGATCTTTTAAAGAAATATGATATGAACTCTTCACCATCTAAACCAACTCCAATTTCTGCACCACTGACACTGGACTCTGATCCAGATGGTAAACCAGTGAACACCACTGTCTATAGAGGCATGGTTGGTTCACTGATGTATTTAACTGCCAGTAGACCAGATATTATGTTTTCAACATGTTTATGTGCCAGATATCAGTCTAATCCACCAGTGATACTGGAGTGTCTAGTCAACCTTCAGATGGACTGAATTATGTCACAATACTTTTTAAATACTTGGTCATTGTGTGTGCCACGTAAGCAAACTTTTTCAAAGATATTTATCTTATAAATCCTACGTGGCATGTAATTTTTCAAACGAAATGATGATATTTTTACATTGGGAAGATAAAAAGAACAAGTTGTTAGTTTTTGTGGGCGGTAAACCATCACACATTAATGTGTGATGTGATGTAATTAATGCGGATCTCAGAACCCGATCAAAAATTGTATTTGATAAATTCAAATTAATCGTTTGAGTTCCACATTATTTCTCTCCTATATATACCCACTTTCACTTTCAATTTCATTTACTTCGAACATTTACTCCCAAATCTTACTTCCTTCATTCAATTCTTCATTCCTTCATTATTTTCCAATCATAAAACTCTCATATTTACTGCAATTCATTAAATTCTTCATAAGCCCTAAATTTATTCAATTTCATTTTCATCTATCAATCATAAATGGCACCCAAAAATCTTTTATCTGCTGAATATGCTCCGGTTGATGATGTTGTTAAACCGAGACATATTACTCTTGAAGCCAAAGCTATTCGAATAAATATGAATAACTGGATGGCCAAACTTTCCAGTTCTCATTCTGCTCAATCAATCATTGGGAGATTGAATACTTTCTTTCTCTCATCCCCTTTGTATGGTGCATTAACCCTAAATCCAGGGAGAATGTATCATGACTACTTATGTGAATTCTGGTACTCCGCATACTATAATGAAGAAACCTCGTCAATTTCTTATACTCTTAGGGGTGGTACCAGATCCTTTAGTTTCTCAGTGAGTTTACTCAGGTCTGTATTGCAGTTGAATTATCTTGACCAGAATGAGCTGGCCATCGAACTTCCTTCTGGCATAAATTACAGGGAAGTGTGCAGGTTGATGGGGCATACAGAAATTGTTGATGACCATGGCCAGTTGTTGAGAAAGGGTACAATTTATATGAGCAGATTGACAGATTCATGGAGATTTTTCTTCACCCATTTGGTTGAGTGTATGGGAGGTAGTTCTGGGGGTCTTGATCAGATAAATCAAACCCAGCTCCAGATTGCCTATTGTTTGTGGTTCGGGATAAGAGTGGACTTCGCTCAAATTTTGTTCAATGATTTGGTGGATAGACTGAAAGCAAAAGGGAGAAAACCACACGTTCCATTTATTCGTTTTCTTTCCCTTATGTTTAGAAGTGCTCTAGGAAATGAGTACGATTATGATACTACTCATTTCTCAGTGAGTTTACTCAGGTCTGTATTGCAGTTGAATTATCTTGACCAGAATGAGCTGGCCATCGAACTTCCTTCTGGCATAAATTACAGGGAAGTGTGCAGGTTGATGGGGCATACAGAAATTGTTGATGACCATGGCCAGTTGTTGAGAAAGGGTACAATTTATATGAGCAGATTGACAGATTCATGGAGATTTTTCTTCACCCATTTGGTTGAGTGTATGGGAGGTAGTTCTGGGGGTCTTGATCAGATAAATCAAACCCAGCTCCAGATTGCCTATTGTTTGTGGTTCGGGATAAGAGTGGACTTCGCTCAAATTTTGTTCAATGATTTGGTGGATAGACTGAAAGCAAAAGGGAGAAAACCACACGTTCCATTTATTCGTTTTCTTTCCCTTATGTTTAGAAGTGCTCTAGGAAATGAGTACGATTATGATACTACTCATTTCTCAGTGAGTTTACTCAGGTCTGTATTGCAGTTGAATTATCTTGACCAGAATGAGCTGGCCATCGAACTTCCTTCTGGCATAAATTACAGGGAAGTGTGCAGGTTGATGGGGCATACAGAAATTGTTGATGACCATGGCCAGTTGTTGAGAAAGGGTACAATTTATATGAGCAGATTGACAGATTCATGGAGATTTTTCTTCACCCATTTGGTTGAGTGTATGGGAGGTAGTTCTGGGGGTCTTGATCAGATAAATCAAACCCAGCTCCAGATTGCCTATTGTTTGTGGTTCGGGATAAGAGTGGACTTCGCTCAAATTTTGTTCAATGATTTGGTGGATAGACTGAAAGCAAAAGGGAGAAAACCACACGTTCCATTTATTCGTTTTCTTTCCCTTATGTTTAGAAGTGCTCTAGGAAATGAGTACGATTATGATACTACTCATTTCTCAGTGAGTTTACTCAGGTCTGTATTGCAGTTGAATTATCTTGACCAGAATGAGCTGGCCATCGAACTTCCTTCTGGCATAAATTACAGGGAAGTGTGCAGGTTGATGGGGCATACAGAAATTGTTGATGACCATGGCCAGTTGTTGAGAAAGGGTACAATTTATATGAGCAGATTGACAGATTCATGGAGATTTTTCTTCACCCATTTGGTTGAGTGTATGGGAGGTAGTTCTGGGGGTCTTGATCAGATAAATCAAACCCAGCTCCAGATTGCCTATTGTTTGTGGTTCGGGATAAGAGTGGACTTCGCTCAAATTTTGTTCAATGATTTGGTGGATAGACTGAAAGCAAAAGGGAGAAAACCACACGTTCCATTTATTCGTTTTCTTTCCCTTATGTTTAGAAGTGCTCTAGGAAATGAGTACGATTATGATACTACTCATTTCTCAGTGAGTGAGTTTTTGAGGGACCTAAACAACCTTCAATCAAGAGATGGTGAGGTAGATATTCCTCAGTCCATGCTCTCATTTCAAAGGGTGGAAGAGATTGTGGCACCAGGCAGAGTACAAGTTGTTGGAAGCCCTGGTGAAGACCAAGATGTTCAGGTTGTCGAGATGGTACAACCTATAAGGCAAGTGGCTCCAGTAGAAAGTGTGCAACCGAATGTTGAGCTTTCCAGGCGACCCAGATCACATAGGCGTCTGATGCGAGGTGGAGTCCAGAGAGTGGATACTGAAGTCCAGGCTGTTGTCCACCACCACCACCACCACCACCACCACCACCACCACCACCACCACCACCACCACCACCACCACCACCACCACCACCACCACCACCACCACCACCACCACCACCACCACCACCACCACCACCACCACCACCACCACCACCACCACCACCACCACCACCACCACCACCACCACCACCACCACCACCACCACCACCACCACCACCACCACCACCACCACCACCACCACCACCACCACCACCACCACCACCACCACCACCACCACCACCACCACCACCACCACCACCACCACCACCACCACCACCACCACCACCACCACCACCACCACCACCACCACCACCACCACCACCACCACCACCACCACCACCACCACCACCACCACCACCACCACCACCACCACCACCACCACCACCACCACCACCACCACCACCACCACCACCACCACCACCACCACCACCACCACCACCACCACCACCACCACCACCACCACCACCACCACCACCACCACCACCACCACCACCACCACCACCACCACCACCACCACCACCACCACCACCACCACCACCACCACCACCACCACCACCACCACCACCACCACCACCACCACCACCACCACCACCACCACCACCACCACCACCACCACCACCACCACCACCACCACCACCACCACCACCACCACCACCACCACCACCACCACCACCACCACCACCACCACCACCACCACCACCACCACCACCACCACCACCACCACCACCACCACCACCACCACCACCACCACCACCACCACCACCACCACCACCACCACCACCACCACCACCACCACCACCACCACCACCACCACCACCACCACCACCACCACCACCACCACCACCACCACCACCACCACCACCACCACCACCACCACCACCACCACCACCACCACCACCACCACCACCACCACCACCACCACCACCACCACCACCACCACCACCACCACCACCACCACCACCACCACCACCACCACCACCACCACCACCACCACCACCACCACCACCACCACCACCACCACCACCACCACCACCACCACCACCACCACCACCACCACCACCACCACCACCACCACCACCACCACCACCACCACCACCACCACCACCACCACCACCACCACCACCACCACCACCACCACCACCACCACCACCACCACCACCACCACCACCACCACCACCACCACCACCACCACCACCACCACCACCACCACCACCACCACCACCACCACCACCACCACCACCACCACCACCACCACCACCACCACCACCACCACCACCACCACCACCACCACCACCACCACCACCACCACCACCACCACCACCACCACCACCACCACCACCACCACCACCACCACCACCACCACCACCACCACCACCACCACCACCACCACCACCACCACCACCACCACCACCTCCACCAGAATCAAATATTCCACCACCAGCAATCCACCACCACCACCACCAGAACCAAACATGCCACCACCACCACCACCACCTTCAATTCCAGAAAACACCCAATACTTCAATCCAGCAACCACTCAACCTTCTGAATCTCAACCTCCTCCTCGTGCGCCGGAGTCACCAGTTGCAACGTCTGAAGCTGCAACTGAAGAGGACTGGGCACAAGTACCAGTAATGACCAGATTGACTTCTCATCTGGAACATCCCAGTGGTCTCTCCACTTCTTCTTCAACCGAGGTCCAAGGCCTTCTTAGTAAGGTGGCGGACCTGGAGAGATCACTCCAGTCATCATCCCAGGTTGTCTCTGATTTCAAATCTTTGTTATCAAACAACTTAGCTTCTGAAATGAATACATTTGCTGGCAATGAGAAGCTAGTTTTCGAGAAACTGGATGAGCTGGTACTGGCCACAAATATCAATTCTCAAAATATAAGGGTGGCAGTACAGGGGTTTGAAGAAAGGATTGTAAATTCTGTTCAGACTGCAGTGGATAGTCAAATTGTTCAACCACTGGCAGGTCTGAAAGAAGAGATAGAGAAGTTGGTTACAAGGGTTTCCTCACTGGAAGGCAGACCCATTCTTGATCAGACTGTTATTGCAAGAACAATAAGTGAAGAATGTACAAGGGAGTTCAGATCCAGTATGCTTAAAGAAATCACTGAAGAGATTTCTGGATCTGTCCTTCGATCTATTCAAGAAAGTTTGTTGCCAGAAGTTGTGAAAATGATTGAGGTTGAGCTGCCAAAGGACTTGCCAAAAGAAGTTGAAAATATGAAAAAGGAAGTCCAGGAACTCAAGAAGATTATGGCTGATACAAATCCAGAGACTGGAAGAACTTATGGTTCTATGGACAGGCATATGATGGAAGCTTTATGGAATGATCTAAAGTCCAGGACTAGAGATCCTTCCAAAGGGGAAAAATCGACTGTTCCATCATCTGGTGTCCAAGAAGGTTTGATCAGAAAGAGCAAAGAAGATACTTGGTACTGAGCCGTTGTGCAGACAGAAGAGCTACTGGTACTGAAGCCGTTGTGCAGACAGAAGAGCTACTGGTACTGAAGCCAGTGTGCACGATTAGCCCAGAAGAGCTACTGGTACTGAAGCCAGTTGTGCAGACAGAAGAGCTACTGGTACTGAAGCCGTTGTGCAGACAGAAGAGCACTGGTACTGAAGCCGTTGTGCAGACAGAAGAGGCTACTGGTACTGAAGCCAGTGAGCCCCAGTTTGAATCCTTCCCAGATATTCCAACTACACTAAAGGCTGTTAAAGGAAAAGAAAAAGTGGTGTCTGGTGAAGAGGAAGAGCAAATTGAAGATGTTGATAATGAGACTTCAAGGAAGTTACAACAACAATGCATTATGATTGAAATTTTCAAGAATAATCAAAGAGATGAACTGCTGGCCCATCACAGGGATATGGCAACAATGGGTACTCTGGACTCCTACAATGCTGGCAGGTTAGGCATTAATATTGAAGTGTTTAAAAGGATGAAGGATGACCCTAGAGTTCATCAGTGTCTTGATGCATTGAATGATGTTCATATACGCTCGTTCTACGCTGAAGAAGAACAGGTATATGATTCTTTGATTTATGGTGTTACCATTCCAGAGTTGATCAGGCAAAGAAAGGAGGAGCTGGTAAGCCTCCAGAAAAAGATTAGAAAAAATGCTGGTGCTCTGGAGTTGGAGTATAGAAAAAGATTGACTGGTCTGCCAAAGCTCACTGCCAAACAAGTTAAGGAAATAAAAGATGCTGATGTAAGCACCTTCATTCCTCTGGATACTACTCTGAGAATAAATCGCCAAGAACTCCAGTCCACTGAAGGACAACAGAGTGGTGTATCTAAGGAAACTGAAGAAATGGTTCAGATGGCAAAGCAGAAAGCAAAGTATGATGATATGATGAATTTCAGGGCCAATGCCAGAAAGATTGTTGATGCTGAAGTTAAATTGGCTGAAAATCATCAAGGAATGACCAGATTCAATGTAAAGTTGACCAGAGAGGGTAACTTTACAGATGAAAGAAAGGATACTTCAGTCCAAGCTTTTGGATGGACTGAACTGAAGGAGATTGGAATGACCTTTAAAGGTAAAACTGATTTGTCTCCAGATGTTAAGGCCTTTATGAAGAGGATTGAGAAGGTCTGGAAAAGAATACAACAAATGGAAGCTGTGTTGGGTCTGAGACCACCAGTGTCTGTTCCATCATCTCCATCTCCAAAGAGGAAGGCCACTGAAGATGCACCAGGGCAGCCATCAAAAAGAAGGGCCTGAATCTTTTAATCATGTACTTATTATAATTAATTGTCTTATGAAAGTTGTAACTATTTTCCAGTTGATGTTAGTAATAATAGTTGCAATTTTTAATTTCATATAAGTAAATGATCAGATTTAGTCTAAGTTAGAACTTAAATGATGAAACTGAAACACTCATGATCTATAAAGTGTTCTCCAGTAACTTAGATTTTTTAGACTTAAATCGACTAAGTGTTTTCCAGACATACAAATTTGTATATCTATAAGTCTGAAAACACTTGCATTATTTCTAAACAAATAGGGGGAATTTGTTAGGTCCAGATTTACTGGACTCGCTCCAGACTCGACTACTGGAGCTTACTGAAGAACTGTCCAGAATCTGACCTACTCCAGACTTGGGATCTGGAGTCCTTCTAAAGATTTGTCCAGAAATAATGGAAGACTAATGAGCAAATACTTGTATAGGAAATCTGGAGTATTCTCCAGATGAGCTCACTGGTCTTCACCCCAGTCCAGATCTACTCTACTGAAGACATTCTGACTGAAGTCAAAGACTGAAGTCTGAAGAAAGAAGACTTATCAAATGGCGGAGTCCACTGGAAAGTCTTACCAGATCTGTACACTGGAGGATTGTCAGTGTTCTAGACCTTACAAGTCTGAACACTGATATCGAGGATTGACTTTAAGCCTTACACACTTTCCAAAGAACAACCCACTTGTTCTTTACCAAAGTATACGTGTGTTAAGGTGGTTGGATAAAAGGATACACTTGCACTTGATGTGACTTTATCCTTATTCCTTATCCAATACATTTAATGTTCTTGTCGGATCATTAAATGTATGCAACCATATTTGTACGGCACAAAATTCACTGGTGAATTTTGTTGCCTATAAATACAAAGTCATTTCTTGAGAAAATCACTTTTTAGCAAATTGGTGAACTTGCTTAAATACTCTCGATCTAAACAGCTATACTTCACAACTCTAAGTATATCGATCAAAGGAGTTTATTTAGCAAGTATAGATCACTTGTAATTCAAAGATTGTTTAGATACTTACATACGTGTAATATCTAGGTTCCGCAACGATCTTGTATTTTGTTTATACATCAATAAAGAAAATACACTTGAAAACTACATTCGTGTTCCACCTTTTATTTACTTGTTTAAATATTGCTTAAAGTCATTTATTACTTTGTTTATATTCTTGCATATTTATATTGAAGTAATACTAGTCCGATTCTAGTTCATACTTGTCTTGTTATTTTACACTCGTGGGTTAAACCATCGTGTGAGGGACTTTACAATAAGTGATATCTCGCCTATCCTACTCTAACTAACTTACTCTTGGGGTTGAATATTTGAACAATCACTCAATGCCTAGTCGTGATGCATAATCTTTTAACCATAGGCTTGTACTAGAATCATTCCTTCATCGCCAAGGTGCAAGCACCCTATAACGTCTATCAGAAGAGGACTTTAAGGGTTGTAACGTAAGGCTAAACAGGGTATTTAAACAGGGTATAGAAATTTGGGATAACAAATAGTGTTAACAAAGAAATAACACAACATGTAACAAAGTTTTCACATATAGTCTAGTCCATAAACAAACCCATGTCATTAGTTGCCAACGGTCCAAAACCCGAGAAGTTCTCCCGACAATACCCCCAATAGAACGATCAAAAACCGACACCATTGTGCTGTATGACAATCAAACAACTTCTTCCACCTAAACTATCCATATTGGCTTAAACGAACATGCCAACTTAAACATAATAACCAAATATAACAATTCAAGAACACTTTGTTGGTTATAAAGATGTACCAACTTAACTCACTAATTCGTAGAAACAATGAAGCTTTTGTTGGTGTTATTGATGAACCAACTTACAAAAATGATTTAACAAAAGATGAGAAATACCAACTGACAGCCCAAGCTCTTTTTTTTTCATTTTTTCTATTTTTTTTTCTTTTTTTCTTTTTCTGTTTTTCAATTCTTTTATTCTTTTTATTCTTTTTTTTTTTTTGTGAGCTACTTTTACTCTGACTAATTGGCATTCTCTTAATAATATTGAAACAATGACAAATCATTTGATAAAAATGCTAAGATGAACAATCCAGACTCGATCCAAATCATGACGAAATCAAACTACCCCCATTAAATGAGAATATCCCAACCCGACATAACAAGATAAACCCAAACCATCCACTAGCATAGGCAACCAATGACCCACCAGGACTTCGACTATCGGTATGGCTAGGAAAGGTGTATATTTAAGGTGGATTTAATAACAAAGAACAGGCTAGTGACAACATGTTTTCTATTGTTTCTTGCACTAAAAGTGAGTGCAACATAAGGGTTTAAACAGGTGGTTCACTAACCAGTGTAGTTAGCTACTAAGCACATTAACAAAACATGCACATATAACAAATTTTAACGAAACAAGGGGTGAACATACAAAGAACAAAGGTTTTAATCCTAAATTTGCCTCTTCTTCATCTAGAAAACCACGGAACGGTCAACTAGGACAAGTTCTAGAATCAACGCAATCACCGGCACACTCATAGCAAATGAAATAATCCGGAAATGGAAAACCAACCTCAAACTTGCACATCATAGTTCAGAGCTCTAAATGAGACCCTTACTCCCGGATAAATCCAAAAGCCTAAGAGAGGGACAAATTTACAAGGCTAATAATTCCAAAACCGTACACCTATCATATCTAGCAATGAATCAATAATCTCACAATTTGGGTGTTTTGGTGCTTTGAGCGTGCTAGCAATGTTATTAATCCAGAAGGGATTGCCTAATTAATCAGTCAAAACACATTCCACATATTAAAATTTATACCAAGGGTGTAGTCAAATTGCTTATTAATTCTATAATTAAGTGACAAAAGCAATTAACTACAAGGACAAGCATGCAAAAGTTCAAAATTCTCAAAAATACCCGACTTTTTCCTATTTACCACCCCCCCACACTTGAGTTGGAAAATGTCCTCAATGTCCAATAAACTAAGGCAAACTATGGGAAATAGGGAAAGTAAACAAAAAGCAAAATAAGAACAAGAAAACTTGCCGGGTGTTGTATGTTCCATGCTTGAAAATGATGCCAACAAAATATATCGCTGAACTTACTGCCAACATATGCACATGACATTCAACTTGCTATCAACATGAACACACAATTAAAAGCCAAATGATATATAATAGAGCCCTGCATTATCCTACCCTAATTATTCAAACAGAAATGAAAATAAAATACACACGGGTTGCCTCCCGAGAAGCGCTTGATTTATTAACGAGTCGTTAGCTAGACTCGATCCTGAAGAATTACCATGGTTGGGACTCCGACGCCCCCACACTTGAAGTGTTGGGCGGTTTACGCGAATAAGGTGAATAAAATGTGAATCTTATCTTAATCATTACCCAAACCATTTCTTTCACCTTGTCACAATTTGCTTTTAAGATGTTAAAATCATTTGTTCCCTTTTTAAAACTCATCTTAAAAATCCAACCTTTCATCCTAACATAAAAGATTTCAAGACGTTTGTTATGGCACGGAATTTTCAAGTAATTCATGTCAAGGCTTATATCCGTCCATTTAAAAGAGTCTGAGCTAAGGAGTCCAGCTAGATTAATGAGTAAGAAATAATCCATGAAATTACTACTAGCCCTTAAACTAACCACGTTAATGCATTCAAAACTGTTTAAAGCATAAGAAGTTAGAAAGCTCCCTGAATAACCCGAGTAGGGTTTCAAATCATCTTGACTTGTGTTCTCGCATTCATCTATGGGAAAAGTCGTATCATCCTTATCCGGCTCCTTCTTTCGTTCCATGATCTTCGTTAAAGATGTTAGCGACTTTGGCACTCCTGCAAAATGAAAAGAAAGCATTTTAGTATATAATAAATCAATAAAATTCGAATGCTTACCTGAACGAGTGAGAATGGAATTCGCTTCGGCTTTCTTTGGTGGGATCATAGACTCCCCCACACTTAAAGTGTCGGGTGGTCTAAACTTGAAAAGTGAGAAACCCTCGAGCAGGACATTAGATTTCTCCCAAGTGGTGTCTCCCGTATCTCCATTATTAGCTTCAATTACGGGTAGCAAATTCCTTATGGTGGATACAAGCTTGCTTCCCATGGTAGGAGTAGTCACCATCTCTTCATCCCATGTGATTTCAAGCTTTCCTTCCCATTCAGCTTCATCCCAAACGACTTCACATTTTTCCTCCAATTCCTCATCAACACGATCACTTCATATGCTCATTGCTCGACTCGTGCGGTTCCTTCGTATCCTTCAAAACAGAGTTAGTAGTCTTGGAACACAAATAGAAATAGAAACACCTCACTGAAAGTGAAGTAAAATCTTCCTCAATAACAATGTCATTTAAATCCTCTGTGCTCATGGAAGATATCTCGTGTGTCTCAAAATCATGCTCCTCATCCACGTCATCCTCATGCTCATCGCTAATGGGTAACAACTTGTGTGGTTCAGATGGCGGCATTGGATGATCTTCGCTTGTTTCGCTCTCCTCCGGTTGAGCGTATTCTTCCTGCCACATTGTTTCATTGTTGGGCTCATACACAAATTCGTTAGATTGAATGAATTCTTCTAAATAATCAAATACTCCGTCGGTATCCATCCCTAAGAATTCTTCACTCAAAATATCATAAGATTCATCATCCAGCCCACGCAAATAAAACGTAACAAGTTCACGAACAAAAATATTGTTCGTGTTTATCTTATCAACAATATCTCTAATTCTCATCCATGCTTCATACCAAGTCTCGTTGGGTAACTGATTAAAGTACTGAATCTCGTCAGGAAATTCTCCCTCCAACTCATAGTCTTCAATGGCCATAGGTGATGCTAATACTGCAAAACAAACACTAGCACACCCCGTGAAAAGCACAGATGGAAAACAAGAACTAAATAATAAAATGAACTAAAACTAAATAAAAAAAAATTAACACTAAATTACGCTAACCTAAGAAAGCAAATAACTTTCTCGTAAATGAATACAAGAAAGGATCAAACTACAAAATTAAACAACTACTTAAACTAAGTCCCCGGTAGCGGCGCCAAAAACTTGATGTGTGAAATCTAGTTATAAAATTTATAAAACACGAACTACTAGAAAACTGACTACAACACACTTGCGGGCAGTGAACCCGTTCGTATGCAGTATAGTAAACTGGTAAATCCGAGGTCGATCACAAGGACTTAATAAGCAATTGTTAAAATAAAGTAATTCAAATGAAAGGGGGTTTTTATGGCCGAGTTGCCACGTTGCAAAAGTTAGAAGATAAAGTTAGTAATCCCGTAGGATTAATCGAATAGAGAAGTTTTTGTCGAATTTAAACAATAAGTTAAAAGGACACCTACTTGGATCAGCTCACATGCCAATCATCGAGTCTAAACATTACTTACATTTGTTGAACGACTTAAAAGGTAACCAAGATGAACTCTCGTTATACTTGAAACTTTAATTTCTCTAAATATGATTATTGCTCCCGCAGATAACTTCTACTCAAAACAATTAAGCATTAAGAACCTAAGTTGATTTTATGATTTAATCTTTAAAAAGCTTTCTCCCGAACTGCTTATTCGCCTAATCAGATCCCTCTATCATAAGCGTTTACACACTCAAAATAGATTTAATTGTTTAAAATCTTTATCGTTAGTTTCTCCCGAACTCCAACGACTTTAGGTTAATTAAAGACCGATCAACCGTTTCATAAATCAATTGACAATGACATAGATTTCTCCCGAACTTCTAATTACAATCATCAATCAATAAATATAAAAGATAAAAACAATATTTAAACCCAAATAAATGTGGATCTTCGATTAAACATAAAAATCTTAGTTCAACAATTGCAAGTAACATTAAATCGACCCTATGACATGCTTACTACCCAAGCGGTGCAAAGAGAATTAGCCACTCATATTAAAAAGACAAGAACAAACAAATAAAGATGAAATCATATTATACCGATAAATTGCAGAGAATCCGGTGGCAATAATGATTACAATCCAAAGCTGAAAAGATGAAAAACCCTAACAACTTGTTTGCTCCAAAGTGCTAAAAACTATGAGAAGACTAAGAAAATTATGCCAAGAATTCGTCATAATGCAGAACCCTAATCGAGTTTATATACTAAATACCCGCGTAACGCCCGTTACAAGTATAACACCCGTTACAAGGGATTTTGCGTGTAACACCCGTTACATTTGTAACACCCGTTACAAGGGATTTTTCTGAAGCAACCCTAACAGCCGTTACAAGCCCGTTACAGGGATTCTCCAACTTTTCTACATAACGGCCGTTATATAACTAATGGGCGTTACAAGCTCCTTAGCCAGATTTGTTTGTCTTTCACTTGATTTCGACCGAATCCCTCTCTCGTTTCTTCCATATATCATCAAAATAAACCAATTCCTTCGTATAATCATTTTCCAACCTGAAAACACTTAACAATACCTCAAAGCATCGAAAGTTGGATATAAAGCTATAAAAATAACGAATAATTGGTCATAAAATCACGTGGGAAATGGTATAAAATATGACACATCAAAGACCTAAGTATAGAACGATTTTTGAGCTATTAAAATCCGAGCAGAAACCAGAAGAATTGTCACCAGGAAAACAAGGTAGAAAGCTTGCAGTTGAGATGCTTTAAAGAAACTAAAGAAAGGACCTGACGGGCGTTACACTAATGTGTGGGAAGTCATGAGTGATTTGGATATTCTTGTAGGTGCGTTTGAAAATGTTGTTTCTTGACCTGAATATAAAGAGCTTCGGAAAGATGGGCCCAAGAAACTGAACACGGAGTTTTTTAAGGATATGCAAAGCGCGTATGAGGGATCCAAATTATAGGTTCTTGTTAAACTACCAAATTAATTACTTACTTAAAATGTTGTTATGTAGGGAAAAGGATTTCAAGTGTTGATTAAAGATATGAGAGGGGCTGAAGCTGGACAATTTGATCAAGTAAGCTAAGAGGAGCAGTTTAGAAGAAAGACAAAGATGGAGGACTAGAGGTGTAATTTATGAATAGGGTTGCTGTATAAATACACGCTTATGGCCACTGTAGACGTCACCACTTCTTGCAGCCATTTCTTACCGTTGTGAAAACCCTAATTTCCGATGTGATTGTTTAATCTTTTTCTGCTTATTTTCTGTATCAAACCTTGATTTTAATCATATGGCTAGTTCGTTCATTATCGCTGCAATGATGTGTGTCTATTATATATATATACTATATATTTTCTATATGGTATCAGAGCTTAGGCTCATATTTATATATTTTTTGAATCAGATCTTATAGATTATTCGTTTCTTTTATATATATCAAAATATCTTTATTTTTTAGATCTGATAATACCTTTTTGATTAAAACCCTAAATCTGTTTATTCTTATCTTTGTTTCTGCTCATGTGTAGGGTTTCATTCTTTTTAGAATATATAACCTTGCCACTTGTAGCGGTATATTACAAGATCTGTATCAGCACGATCTTTTTAGATTTGTGTTTGATCTAATATATCTTGTTTATCTCTCCTATTTCTGAAATCAATCCCTTGTTAAAAGGATTGATCATTGGTTGGAGTATATTTCCTGTCCCTTTATTGATTATTATTGGAATTACTGTTGGCGACCCCACTGTAAGCTTCTTATCCTACCCTTCTAGTAGCAAATTGTTTCTCATTTGGAGTGCTCTAGGTGAGAAAAGTTTGGCCTATCAGTTGGAATCTTATTTTATATCTTGATTGATTTCTTGCTATTCTGTGTCTGTTACTTGTTTGCTATAAGTATATCTGTCTATTGTGAGCTTATATTTGAATCTTCTCGTATTGTGGTTAAGTTTTTATAAATTTTGATTAATTTCTCTGTCTGTCTAACCTCTTTTCTTGGTAGAAGAGAGGATCCTTGAATATACCTGTCAAGACACTTAAGTGTTCATGAATTTGGCCTCTGTTCCTGCATCCTTTAGGTTTATTTTTTTCTTGTTTCTTGTTTATCTCTGATTATTTGTCTTATAATTTGTGGTTTCATTTTATAATGGATGATTACTTGGATGATAATTTAAGACCAGTTGGTGGTGAGTTTGAAAATGGTGTCAATATGTTTGGTACTCTTATTAGCAGTCTTGATTTTGGTGATCCTCTATACTTGCATGCTAGTGACACATCTGGTGCTCCTTTAATTAGTTTAAAACTGAAAGGCACAAAACTATAAAATATGGGCTTGTGCAATGGAACTTGCTTTGGAAACTAAAAACAAACTTTGTTTTATTGATGGAACTTATGAAAGACCTATTGATAATGATGTTCTTGCTAAACAATGGGATAGATGCAATTCTGTTGTTCTTTCTTGGATTCTTGGTTCTTTGTCTGATGATGTTTATCTGGGATAAATTTTTTCAAAAGAGGCTGTGGTGGTTTGGGAAGAACTTAAAGAAACATATGATAAAGTTGATGGTTCTATAACTTTTAACCTTCATCATAAAATCAATTCTCTTACTCAAAATGGAAGTACTCTTGCTGATTATTATCATAGACTGAATGCTTTGTGGAGACAGTTTGATTCTTTGATTAAACTTCCTGTTTGTACTTGTAATGCTGCTAAAGGATTCAAGAACACCATCAGTTACTTAAGCTTATGCAGTTTCTAATGGGCTTGGATGAAATATACCTACCCATTAGAAGCAATATTTTGACTAGGGATCCCCTTCCCCAGTGTAAAAACTGCTTTTGCCATTATTTCAAGGGAGGAATCTCACAGGGCCACTCCTGTTGAGACTCATCCTAAACCTCAAAATTCAGCTTTTGTTGCAAAATCTTTTGAAAATAGAAGGAGACCTTTTGATAACAGAAATTTTGAAACTAGAAGGGGACCAAATCCTAATCTTAAATGTTCTAAGTGTCATAAACTGGGTCATACTATTGAAAGATGTTTTGAAGTTGTTGGTCCACCTCCTGGTTATGGTGGCAGTTCTTACAGACCTAATGGAGGGTTTGTTAAAAGGAACTCTTTCCCTCCTTTTGTGAAAAAACTGTCTAGTAATCATGCTGCTGAATCCCAAAACTCCACTGCTCATCATCCTTCTTCCAGCTCTGTTCCTACTACTCCCATCTCTCCTTTGACATTTACTCCAGATCAAATCAACCAACTGATGAAACTGTTTAATGAAAATTCTTTGCATAAATCACCTCAAGCCAATATGGGAGGTACCTTTACTTTCTTCAACTCAAATGCCTTTTTTAATTCAAACTTTGAAAAGTTTTTTTGTTCTAATCAAGTAAGAAATCCTCACAAACCAGCCAAAGGCTGAATCTCTGACTTTGGTGCTAATCAGCACATGACAAATTCTGAAAAACATATGATTAATGTTGTTGATGTATCTAATCTTGGTCTTACTGTTGGTCACCCAAATGGCACTCAAGCCAAAGTTGTTAAAATTGGTGACTTAAGGTTAACTGAAAACATTCTCTTGTTTAGTGTGCTTGTTGTTCCAGAATACTGTGTCAATTTGTTGTCTGTTCATAATCTTGCTAGAGATAACAAATTCTTTATAGGTTTTGATGAGTATCATTGTTATATTCAGGACTTGAAAACCAGAATAACTGTGGGGATTGGTAATGAATATGATGGACTTTACTTGTTTGATGATGTTAATTGTGGTAAGAGCAATGTGGCATGTTTTAATTCTTCTCTTACTTGCAACATTTCTAAATTTACTTGGCATTGCAGACTTGGTCACCCTGCTGACCAAGTCCTTACTGTTTTGAAGGACAAATTAAAACTTGATAATACCACTCATAGTTCCTTTTGTGAAATCTGTCACAAGGCTAAACAGACAAGGGAACCCTTCCCTTTGAGTGATCACAAGACTACCAGTCTTGGTGATCTTGTTCATTGGACTTTGGGGTCCTTATAGGGTTCCAAGTAAGGAAGGTATAGATACTTCCTCACCATTGTGGATGATTACTCTAGAGCTGTGTGGGTATACCTTTTTAAAAGGAAAAGAAGAAATTTTTGAAAATATTCTTAATTTTCACATTATGTTACAAAATCAATTTAACAATAGAATTAAGATTTTCAGAAGTGAATTTGTAAATCAAAGGATGAATAATTTCATGAAACAGAATGGTATAATCCATCAAACATCTTGTGTCTATACCCCACAGCAGAATGGTATTGTTGAGAGGAAACATAGGCACTTGCTTAATGTAGCAAGAGCCCTTATGTTTCAAGGGGGGATACCTCTTAATATGTGGAGTGAATGTATTTTAACTGCTACCTATTTGATTAACAGGTTACCTTCTTCTGTCCTTTGTGGAAAGTCTCCTTATGAACAAATTTTTAAAAACTCTCCTAATCTGTCCCATTTAAGAGTTTTTGGATGTTTATGTTTTGCAACTGTTTTGAATAATTTGGATAAGTTTAGTAGCAGATCTGAAAAGTATCCTAATTGGTTATGCTGATGCCAAGAAAGGTTACAAGTTATTTAGTCTTGAGAATAAATCCATCCTTTATTCCAGGGATGTGAACTTTTATGAGAATATCTTTCCTCTTAAAATAAATCAGCAAAGCAATAATCATTTTTCTGAAAATGAAGTTACTCATTTAAATTTCTTTGATAACTTGTTATTTGATAATAATAATCATCCAAAGACTTTCATGCCCAATGATGAAAGGAGAGACCATAATTCTGGTGATGGCATTGGATCTGCCCAGTTTGGCAGCCCCTGCTACTGCTGAAGGTGGATCACCTCTCCACTTGGCAGCCACCCTTGGCTACTGGTGAAAGAGGAGACTCATCTCATCTGGCAGTTCATCAAGAACTGCTGATGAAATTGACACAAGTGCCACACTTGATGAGAACATAATCATTCCTGAGGGCAATCCTGTTTTAGATGAAACTGTTCAATTGGTTGACAATCATGTTAATCTAAGAAGATCAAATAGGGTTGGTAGAACTCCTAGGAAGTATGCTGATTTTATTTTGAATAATAAAACCAAGCACAATATCTCTAATTATGTGAATTATTCTAAATTGAATTCTGAAAGTATGTGCTTTGTGACTAGTTTAAACAAACAACTTGAACCTACTTGCTCTGATGCTTGCAAAGACCCTCTTTGGGTTGATGCAGTGAATGCTGAAATGGAGGCATTGCATAAAAATGGGACCTGGATTTTGACTGACCTTCCTCCTAACAGAAAACCTATTGGATGTAAATGGGTGTACAAGATCAAATATAAATCTAATGGGGATATTGATAGGTACAAAGCCAGACTTGTGGCCAAGGGCTGCAGTCATAAGGAAGGGGTAGACTTTGATGAAACCTTTTCTCCTGTTGTTAAAATGGTTACCATTAGATGCTTAATTACTATTGCTACTAATAACAGATGGCCTAACTTTCAACTTGATATTAACAATGCCTTCCTATATGGTGAAATTGTGGAAGATGTCTATATGACACCTCCACCTGGCTATTTCTCTCCTAATGATCCTAGGGTTTGCAAACTTATTAAGTCTTTGTATGGCCTTAAGCAGACTCCTAGAAAGTGGTATGAAAAGTTAACTTCTGCTCTTGTTGATTATGGTTTTTGTCAAAGTAAAAGTGATTATTCTCTCTATATAAAGAATCTGAATGGTGTCTTTATAGCTCTACTTGTTTATGTTGATGATATGGTGATAATTGGGAACTCTATTAGTGAGATTAATAAGTGCAAAGACTTTTTGAGGTCAAAGTTTTCAACCAAAGATCTTGGTAAACTAAGATACTTCTTGGGCATAGAAATTCATGACACTAGTGAAGGGGTCTGCATGACCCAAAGGAAATATTGTCTTGATATCATCACTGAATATGGTTTACTTGGCTGCAAGCCATCTCAAACACCAATTGACTCCAACTTGAACCCTAGTTGTAATGACCCTAATGACAGTCTCTTGGAAAACATTACTGAATACCAGAAATTAGTTGGTAAGCTAATATACTTAACCCTCACTAGACCAGACATTGCATTTGTTGTTCATGTGTTGAGTCAATTCATGCACAAACCATATCTTTCTCATTTCAAGCTTGCCTTAAGAGTTTTGAGGTACCTGAAGGGGTCTCCAGGTAAAGGTATACACATCAAAGGTAATTCTAATCTCTCTTTGACTGCTTATGTTGACTCTGATTGGGCCAACAGGGTGACTGCCAGGAAGAGTATCATTGGATACACTTTATTCCTTGGTGGTTCACCCATTTATTGGAAAAGTAAAAAACAACCTACCATCTCTAGATCATCTGCTGAAGCAGAATTTAGAGGTCTGGCAGGTATACTTGTGATTATTGGGTACTAAAAGTCCTAAATGAGTTTGGTATTAGACAAGAAGGACCTGTTCCTATTTTTTGTGATAGCAAAGCTCCTATCCAAATCAGTGCCAATCCTGTTTTTCATGAGAAAACCCAGCATTTTGAGATTGACTTGTATTTTGGGAGAGAAAAATTTAATTTGGGAGGGATAGAAGTTGTAAAAATTGAATCTGAAAGAAATCTGACAGATGTTTTCACTTGATATGTCCATTTATATATACATTCCCATATCGTTTCTAAGTCATTTTAAGCTTAATTGTATGCAAATTACATGTATATTCGATGCTTTGATGGTATTGTTAGTGATTTCAGGCTTAGAACAGGTACAATGGCTAGAAAGGGCATTTGGAAGGTTAAAAGATGCATTAGGATGGATCTTGGACGAGTTCGAGTGAAGACGGATTGAAAAATACAAGTTTTGTGATTTCTGGTAGCTTGTGCGGCGCATGGAAGTAGTGTGCGGCGCACAGAATTGTGTAATTTTGATCAGAGAATTTGGCAAAAGTTCATATGCGGTGCATAAAGAAGACATGCGGTGCATAACTTAAGTTTAAGGGTTTATGCGACGCACGAGGCAAGCATGCGGCGCATATCGGGTAGCCAAGATTTGGAAAGTCTAAGTTTGTGCGGCGCACGTCTATCTTGTGCGGCGCATAAAGTAGGTCGGCTGAAATCTTTTTGTTTTTACACTATAAATACAAGACCAAAACCCTACCATTCGAGATACTCTCACTTCCAGTCGATTTTAGGGTTCTTTGAGGCAATATTCAGTAGCTTTTACGTTCTCCAAGATCTAAGGGTTGCTCAAGAGTTTCAAGGCATTCAATCATCAATTTCTTTAGCTTTTCATTGTCTTTCACACTTTGGTACAAGATGTTTACTCTTTCTTTTGCTATTTGTGATTTATTTATGATTATGTCAGGCTAAACACTTCATCATCTACTGAGATGAAGTGACACAATGAATATTGGTTGCATATTATTTTGAATTCAAGTTGATTATTAAACGTTTCATCGAGATCTTAATGTATTGAATTTTCATTAATTATTCTATTGTTTGTTGATGGTGAATGAATGGTTTTAGTGGTAGCTAAGTCCAAGAGTTCATTGTTCTAGTTGGTTTGGTAGAATCAATAGGTATTAAATCGTGGTAGCGAGTTGATAAACAACAATAGGTAAGAGAATTCAACGTGTTAACGGTTTGGTAGAATCGATAGGTTAAATTGTTTAATCATAACAAAACAAATTAATCGGTTAGGGAGATCTTAATAGGGAAGGTGGTAGCCGGATCTTTAGGATTGAATTAATTGGTTAATGAGTTCGGGTAGGGTAATAAGCTAGGAGGCCTACTAGTGAGTTCCTTGTCTTAACTTAGTTATCGAAATCAACGTATTTGAATTGGTTTTAACCTTAATGCAACCAACATAAAATGTGTCATGGAGTCGAAGTAGATGATCCTTTAAATATTATTGTCATAAAATCATTTTTTCTATCGTTTTAGGACGATCCCTGCCCCGGTCATACCGGATTTAATTATTACTTTTTAGTTTAATTTTTGCAACGTGACAACTCGGTCACAAAACCCCTCTTTTTGATTTATGTTTACAACTGCTATTTAGTCCCTGTGTTCGACCTGGTCTTACCGCTTAGCTATATTACATACGATTGGGTCCACTGCCCATTAGTGTGTGGTAATCGTTATTTGGTATTACTTGTTTTAAATTTTATAAACTCGATTTCACTCATCAAGTTTTTGGCGCCGCTGCCGGGGACTTAAATTAAGTAGTTGTTTATTTTGTGATTCGATCCTTTCTTGCATTTATTTGTGAGGAAGTTAATTGTTTTATTAGATAGATTTTATTTTGTTTTTAATTTTATTTCTTTTTTGTCCCAGGTGCGGTTGACGTTTTGTCTTGTGGTGATTGTGCAGGTTCTTGTTAGTGGATGAACACAAGAGCTTCTGGTAGATCTTTGCTTAGCCCATTGTCTAATCCAGGGAAAGTCAGACGTCGCTAGTTCAGAAAAACAACACGGAGCCTTCCACATTCCACAATAGATCCAAAAACTTCATCATCAGCTCAGAACATAGAAGATCAAATGGTTGATAGGTTGGTGCAAGCGACTCAGTTGTTTAGAACAGGTGAAAATCCGGATTCAGATTCAGACGCAGAATTCGAAGAAAAACTTAAAACACCTGAACCGAACAGCTTTCTTATTCCAAAGGTTACCAGGAAACAACCAAGGTTTAGAATGGGTGACCAAGCACAACCAGTTGACCCCAACAACCGTCCTACGGGGAATCAGAAACATACGGCTAACTGGGGCACTGCTATACGCGCTCCAGTCATCGGGGAAGATTTCTCTCTTAAAGGAAACCATCTGAAGAGTATCGAGGAAGATAAGTTCGATGGTGTTACAAACAGTGATCCCTATGCTCATCTTGAAAGGTTTGAAAAGTTATGCAGGTTGTATCGGTATGGTACAGGAACAGCCGATCCAGTGAAACTTGAGCTCTTTCCACTTACTCTATGTGGAGATGCAAAAGCTTGGTTTAAGGAACAACCTGATGATTTGTACACTACTTGGGCCGAACTGAGAGAAGGTTTCATTGATGAGTTCTATTCTGTAAGACTCAAAGACAGTTGGAGAATAAGATCAGAGCTTTCACTCAGGATTCAAGTGAAGATGTTGTTGATGCTTGGAAAAGGTTTAAGGAAATGCTCAGAAACTGTCCAGGGCATAATATGAATACTGAGGCTATTGTTGAGATATTTTATGATGGTCTACTGAGGAAAACAAAAAGGGAGCTCGTGGGTGCGTTTGGAGGTGGTTTGAACAATGTCACTCCAAGTGACGGGTACAAAATCCTTGATGATATGGCTAAGGAATTCTCAACCCGTGAGGAAACCCAAGGTAGGAGATCTGAGGTAAGACAGTAGCTCAGATTGAAAGTAGTGAAGAATCAAGACTAGTTGCTGAAGTCAAGGCACTCTCAAAGCAAATGAATGAGAGGTTTGATAGTCAAGATAACAGGTTCAAGAGTCTTGAGAAAGATGTGAAGGTCATGGCAGATGGTTGTGACTACTGTGGAAATTTGCATTACAGCGAGGATTGCCCGGACAAGCCAGCTCAGGAGGTTAGCTATGTTCAGAATCAACAGCAAGGGAACTTCAGCCAGAACACCGGTTATCAAAACCGGCAATCAGGTACTTCTTACCCTTCTAATAATTTTAATGCTAACAATTCTGGGTATGGTGACAACAGGTTTAGCAGGTTTAGCAATCAGCAGAATTCGAATGCTGAATTGAGGGATATCATGAAGGATTTCATCAGCATGAAGAGAGAAACAAACGAGAAAGTAGCAGACTCAAGGAAGATGCATTCTGCAATGGTTGTGACTACTCGTTTGGATGGATTGAGTTGCAAGCTGGATCAAAACATGAAAAACCAGCAAGCCTCCATCAAAGACTTGGAAGGAAGGATTGAGAGGTTAGGAAATTCTAATAGACAGCCCGGTACTCTACCGAGCCACACTCAACAGAATCCAAGGCCTCCATCAAACGATAACGGACAGAAATACACTCCTCCGAATTTCAGAAATGAGCATGTTAATGCAATCACAACTCGATCAGGTAACACTTATAACTCAGTTAATCCTTTACCTAATAATGTTACCCCAGTTGTGCAGGTGCAAGAAGACGAGGAGGTTGTTGATGATGAAGTAGAGATGGATCCGAACCCAGCCGTGCAGACACCGGCCGTTCCATCCAAACCGGCTGAAAAACCGGAAGTGAAGCCTTACAAGCCCAAGATCCATTTCCTCAGAGATTAGCGAAAGATAAGCTGAAGGAGCAAATGGAGAAATTTGTAAGTCACCTTAGTAAATTGCATATTAATATTCCATTTTTAGATGCAATTGTGCAGATGCCCGGATATGCAAAGTGCTTGAAGCAGATTTTGATGAATAAGAAGCATCTGCGGGTGTGGTGACTACAGTGCTTGAGGATGTTTGTTCAGCAGCAGTGACAGGTAGATTGCCTGAGAAACGCGGGGATCCAGGTAGTTTTACCATCCCTTGTAAGATTGGTAATTTATCGGTTAAACGTGCCTTTAAATGATTCAGGAGCAAGTATTAATCTAATGCCTTCATCGATTTATTCTAAGCTGAATTTAGGAGAACCGAAACCGATTAACATGAAAATCCATTTGGCCGATAAATCTGAAATTAGACCTATGGGGATTTTGGAAGATGTGTTAGTCAAGGTGGGTGGTTTGGTTTTTCCTGTAGATTTTGTCATTATTGATGTAGATGAAGCATTAGATGTGCCCCTCATTTTAGGAAGACCATTTCTTGCTACGGCCGATGCTAACATTGAGGTTGGTCGTGGTAAGCTTACTTTAAGAGCAGGGTATGAGTCAGTGACATTTTGAATACTTGTTCTATTTCTTTACCTAATGCCGCTAACTCTGTTGAGACTGCTTGTGTTAGTTCTATAGATTTGCAGATTGATGCATTGTTAGACAAGAAGCTGGAGGATAAGGAAGTTGAGGTGAAGTCAACAGCAGTGGGTAGTGTTAAACCAACGGATAGCCCTTGTGCTAAGATCCGTAAATTATACAGTCGTTTGAAGTCTGTTGTTTCTCATGGTAATGTTAAGTTGTCTGAAGAGTTGTGCTCGAATTTAACAACAAAGGAGAAAGATGAGTTGATGATGGTTGTTGATACTTCTTGGCGAGCAAATGATTGGATTTCCGAAAAGGTGAAAGGTACTTGTTTTCTCCTTTCAAGGGTAGACCGCCCAACACTTTAAGTGTGGGGGCATCGGAGTCCAAACCATGGTAATTCTGCAGGATCGAGTTTAGCTAACGACTCGATAATAAATTAAGCGCTTCTCGGGAGGCAACCCGTGTTTTTTTTTTATTTTATTTTCATTTTCTATATTAAAATCTTAAAAAATCGAAAAAACCAAAAAGATTTTTTGTTTACTTAGTTTTGTTATGTTTATTTTTCGTTTTTATAGCTTTTTGTTGAGATGTGCAGGTCCCGAAGTGTCCAGATGCGTTACGGTAAGTCAAAATGAGCCAAGGTAAGTTTCAAGTGTGGGGGAGGTCAAAAATGCGCCGCATGAGGTTTTTATGCGGAGCATATGCAAATTTGGCTAACTTTCTGTGAAAAATTTTGATTTTGTGCGCCGCACAAACCTCTTGTGCGCCGCATATCGGGGGTCCTAAAATTTTTTTGGATTTCTGAAACTTCATTTTGTGCGCCGCATATTTTGCTTTTACTGGTGTTTACCCGTTTTGAACTTGATTTAAATTTGTTTGGATTTGCAGGATGCTTTGGAGTTCTACTTGTTGCACTTTCTCATTTTAGTTTTATCTATTTGGTTTGTATCATGCCTTTGTTGGCATTTAAACAATTTATTTCATGTTTTAGTTTAGTTTTTCTTTTATGGTGAAAGACAAGTATGGGGGGTTTTGGTGTTTTATTATTTCTAATGCTAATGTTTAGTTTCTTTTGGTTGTGTTTTATGCATTTTAGAAAGGTAGCGATTCGTGTGCATATGCTGGCAGTAAGTTCAGCGCCCATTCATTTTGAGACGATTCTACCGAGCATAAGAACATTACCAACATCCGGCAAGTTCTCATGATCTTTTCTTCTTTTATTTTTGCTTTTACCTATTTCCCATAGATTGTCTTTAGTTCATTGTACATTGAGGGCATTGTACAACTCAAGTATGGGGGGGAGGTAAATAGGAAAAAGCCGGGTGATTTTTGGAGAAATTTGAAACTTTTGCTTGTTTGTCCTTATAGTTTAATTACTTTGTCACTTAGATTTAATCATATTTAGCAAGTAATTGAATTATATTTCCTTTGGTAAAATTTTAAAGTATGAAATGTGTTTTGAATGATCGTTAAGGCAAATCCCTTCTGGATTGATTACATTGCTAGCACACTTATATCCCAAAACACCAAATTTGTGAGATTCTTGATTCATTCTAGTTATGCTAGGTGTTACGGTTTTGGAATTATTAGCCTTGTAAATTTGTCCCTCTCGTAGGCTTTTGGATTTATCCAGGAGTAAGAGTTCTATTTTAGGGCTCTGAACTATGATGTGCAAGTTTGAGGTTGATTTTCCATTTCCGGATTATTTTCATTTGTTATGAGTGTGCCGGTGATTGCGTTGATTCTAGAACTTGTCCTAGTTGATCGTTCCGTGGTTGCTAGATGATAAAGAGGTAAATTTAGGAATTAAACCCTTGTTCTTTGTATTTTCACCCTATGCTTCATAAAATCTTGTTATGTGCATGTTTTGTTAATGTGCTTAGAAGCTAATCACATTGGTTAGTGAATATCCTTTGTTTAAACCCTTTTGCACTCATTTTTAGTGCAAGAAACTTGTAGAAAACCTGTTGAGCCTCGCCTTTCGTTTGTGTGAAATCCACTAAAATATGTAACCTTTCTCGCCATACCGATAGTCGAAATCCTTGGTTGGTCATTAGTTGCTTATGCTAGTTGGATGGTTTGGGGTTGTCTTGGTTGTGTCGGGTTGGTATATTTCCTATTATTGGGGGTAGATTGATTTCGTCATGATTTTGGATTAAGTCTAGATTATTCAGTTTAGCATGTTATTTATGATTTGTCAATGTAATTTAAAGTTCAAAAAGGGGGTACCAATTAGGCAGGGTAAAAGTAGTTCATTAAAAAAAAAGGGGAAATCAAAAGATTGAGAAAAACATAAAAAAAATAAAAAAACGAGCTTGGACTGTCAGTTGGTATTTCCCATATTTTTGTCAAATCAATGTAAGTTGGTAAGTTAGTTTAAACCAACAAAAGCTTTATTGTTAAATTCTTCTTCTATTAAGATTAAGTTGGTAAGTTTGTAGACCAACAAAAGGTTCTTTGATCGTTACGTTTGAAGGTCATACACCACAATGGTGTCGGTTTTTATCGGTCTATTGGGGAGTAGTGTCGGGAGAACGTCTTTTGGGCTTTGGATAGATGGCAACTAGTGATATGGGTTGTGTTGGATTAGACTATATGTAAAACTTTGTTAATTGTTTGTGTTATTTCCTTTTAACACCAATTATATCCCAAAATTTCCATACACATTGTTAATGACCTTTGTAAGCTTCAGAATTGTACATTACAACCGTTTAATTACCTCTTTTGATAGACGTTATATGGTGCTTGCGCCATGACGATGAAGGAATGATTCTAGTACAAGCCTATGGTTAAAATATATGCATCACGACTAGGCTTCGAGTGATTGATACAATATTTCAACCCAATAGTTTGTTAGTTGGAGAAAGTTAGTTGAGATGTTCTTCTTTCATTTGATTAAAGTGCTTAGTTGTGTTTTCGAGGCTTGTGGATCATTCAAATATTGTCAAACATTTCAATTTTTATTTAAGATTAAAACTGCTTAACCATTCTCATTTGTTTTATAACTTTCGTGGTTTAGCTTCTTTTTGATTATTGTCATGTTTCTGCAAGAGAACCAAGGGAAAGTTTGTT
This sequence comes from Erigeron breviscapus, assembly GCA_034093135.1. Lineage (NCBI taxonomy): Eukaryota > Viridiplantae > Streptophyta > Magnoliopsida > Asterales > Asteraceae > Erigeron > Erigeron breviscapus. Next base: position 230,230,130 of record CM067167.1, on the reverse strand, counting down.
TTGAAATCTGAATTTGCTTGAGGACAAGCAAAGCTTAAGTATGGGGGAATTTGATATGTCCATTTATATATACATTCCCATATTGTTTCTAAGTCATTTTAAGCTTAATTGTATGCAAATTGCATGTATATTCGATGCTTTGATGGTATTGTTAGTGATTTCAGGCTTAGAACAGGTACAATGGCTAGAAAGGCATTTGGAAGGTTAAAAGATGCATTAGGATGGATCTTGGACGAGTTTCGAGTGAAGACGGATTGAAAAATACAAGTTTTGTGATTTTTGGTAGCTTGTGCGGCGCATGGAAGTAGTGTGCGGCGCACAGAATTGTGTAATTTTGATCAGAGAATTTGGCAAAAGTTCATATGCGGTGCATAACTTAAGTTTAAGGGTTTATGCGGCGCACGAGGCAAGCATGCGGCGCATATCGGGTAGCCAAGTTTGGAAAGTCTGAGTTTGTGCGGCGCACGTCTATCTTGTGCGGCGCATAAAGTAGGTCGGCTGAAATCTTTTTGTTTTTACACTATAAATACAAGACCAAAACCCTACCATTCGAGATACTCTCACTTCCAGTCGATTTTAGGGTTCTTTGAGGCAATATTCAGCAGCTTTTACGTTCTCCAAGATCTAAGGGTTGCTCAAGAGTTTCAAGGCATTCAATCATCGATTTCTTTAGCTTTTCATTGTCTTTCACACGTTGGTACAAGATGTTTACTCTTTCTTTTGCTATTTGTGATTTATTTATGATTATGTCAGGCTAAACACTTCATCATCTACTGAGATGAAGTGACACAATGAATATTGGTTGCATATTATTTTGAATTCAAGTTGATTATTAAACGTTTCATCGAGATCTTAATGTATTGAATTTTCATTATTTATTCTATTGTTTGTTGATGGTGAATGAATGGTTTTAGTGGTAGCTAAGTCCAAGAGTTCATTGTTCTAGTTGGTTTGGTAGAATCAATAGGTATTAAATCGTGGTAGCGAGTTGATAAACAACAATAGGTAAGAGAATTCAACGTGTTAACGGTTTGGTAGAATCGATAGGTTAAATTGTTTAATCATAACAAAACAAATTAATCGGTAGGGAGATCTTAATAGGGAAGGTGGTAGCCGGATCTTTAGGATTGAATTAATTGGTTAATGAGTTCGGGTAGGGTAATAAGCTAGGAGGCCTACTAGTGAGTTCCTTGTCTTAACTTAGTTATCGAAATCAACGTATTTGAATTGGTTTTAACCTTAATGCAACCAACATAAAATGTGTCATGGAGTCGAAGTAGATGATCCTTTTAATTTTATTGTCATAAAATCATTTTTTCTATCGTTTTAGGACGATCCCTGCCCCGGTCATACCGGATTTAATTATTACTTTTTAGTTTAATTTTTGCAACGTGACAATTCGGTCACAAAACCCCCCTTTACTTGAATTGCTTTATGTTTACAACTGCTATTTAGGTCCCTGTGTTCGACCTGGTCTTACCGCTTAGCTATATTACATACGATTGGGTCCACTGCCCATTAGTGTGTGGTAATCGTTATTTGGTATTACTTGTTTTAAATTTTATAAACTCGATTTCACTCATCATCACTAAAGGATTAACTTCAACTTATCATGATAAACACACAAAAGGAATTGGACTGATTGATCTCTTCCATAATCAATTTGTGAGAGGGTGTTAAATTACCAAATTAATTACTTATTTAAAATGTTGTTATGTAGGGAAAAGGATTTCAAGTGTTGATTAAAGATATGAGAGGGGCTGAAGCTGGACAATTTGATCAAGTAAGCTAAGAGGAGCAGTTTAGAAGAAAGACAAAGATGGAGGACTAGAGGTGTAATTTATGAATAGGGTTGTTGTATAAATACACCCTGCTTATGGCCACTGTAGACGTTACCACTTCTTGCAGCCATTTCTTACCGTTGTGAAAACCCTAATTTCCGATGTGATTGTTTAATCTTTTTCTGCTTATTTTCTGTATCAAACCTTGATTTTAATCATATGGCTAGTTCGTTCTTTATTGCTGCAATGATGTGTGTCTATATTATATATATATAACTTTTTAAGGATGGCATAACAGGTCACACGAAACCTGTTAAGACACGAACCTGTTAAGGTCAAACACGAACACGACATGTTAACTAATCGTGTTATTTTTTTCAACACGAATACGACACAGAAATTAACAGGTGCACCTGTAGACCTTAAGAAACCTGTTAACATGTATATTTATAGAATTCTTGACTAATATTTAAAAAAAAAACCTTAACGATACAAAAACTCTTACAAATACTCAACTAATATACGATAATAATCCTTACATTACAAAAGTTCATAGACATCTTACCTTATAAAAATCATATATCAAATCATAATAATCAATTCTTAGTATTTTATATACATGTATAACCTTAACAGGTCCTAAGGATCTGTTAACACGAATCTTAACAGGTCTTAACAGGTCCGGATCTGTTAAGACACGAAACCTGTTAAGGTCAAACACGAAACCTGTTAAGAACAGGTCGTGTCGTGTTAACAGGTTTCGTGTCAAAATTGTCAGCCTTACTTTTCTTCAGTTCTCGCCCGAGTTGAAGCTAAAACCTAAGAGCAAAGTGGTACAGCAAAAGAAATGGCAAAAGGCACAGTCTAGAAGGAGGAAAGCACAGAAGCGTTAAGGTTCTGTTCTTTATTCCTCCGTACAATTGTATAAGTCAACTTTATATTATTGGTATTTTATGAAGAGTTTTTGTTTTATGTGTGTGATTTGTTTTAGTTTAGTTTTAAGAGTCACTTATGTTGCTTGTAAACTGCCAGTCATGATTTTTCACTGCGTTGAAGCACCTCTGCATGTGGAAACTAGACCCTGTTGATCTTGTAGCATAGTACTGATCATAGCCCGAAATTTGGTCAATCATATGCTTTCTTGAATGTTTCTTAAACCAAGAATACTATGTTGTTGTTTTCTTTGTTTCTTTTGAACAGCAGAACATTTTATTAAAACCCAGGACTAGCAAAGAGCCAGTTAAGATGCATACATGGTTTGTACAAGATTTGTGATACAAGATAAGCACTCACATCAAATTCCGACTACCTCAGCCTAGTAAGTTCATGTACTAACAGTATTGTTCAAGAAAATTGCATCTGGGTTTAAGCTCCAGACATCCCGACAGGAGTTCAAGTCTTCGTCCATATGATTGGAGCACCAAAGGTACTTACCTAAACAGGTGCAAAAAGAAATGGCTAGATAGTCGTTGAAGAATTGAGGGTGTGATCTGAATCTAAATACATGGTCCAGAGATGTGATGCTCAATACCAATGTCGGGTTTGGGTATGCAGTAATGGATGTTAGAATGGAATGGACCATTATAATGTGAAACTGTGTTTGTTTGGCATACAGTAATGAAATGAATTATTTTGCAATATATGTGATCCCTTCCATTTTGCTGAATTTTACATTAGCAATGGGAAAAACTTGCAGTGTTTACATCTCTATACAGCGTTTGACATGTCTTATCCACTTATAGAAGTATTTAAATGTGACAACAGAATGTTATTACCCATTCATTATCTAATAAAAAGTCGGTATTTAGTACTCTGCTCTTAGTATCTTGTAAATTTATGAGAAAATCATGTGCATCAAAACATGATTTTATTTTTGTTTACCAACTTGATTGAATCACATCTATATTAATGCATACCAAACAATATCCTCAGTGAGATCAACAAATTGTGAATTTCAAACGACACGACACATAAAGCCTTGGCTATGACATCCCGCTTGAACTTTTTGTGATCACAACCTACCGCTTGAATTTTTTCTGATCACAACCATCGGCGGAACTACATGTAACTCAGGGGTAGCCCGGTGATGAGGAACATTTTAGAATTATGTTTTTATTATTTTGGCTTTTTGTTTTCCTATGTATTTAATTTACTTTATTTATGGTTTCATGATCTCCCATCTATAAATTGGGATGTAAGTTATGTTAGTAGTTAGTTTTGATGATATGAAAGTTTTCTTTCCTCCCTATACACATGTGTGTCTAGCGTATGAAATTTCCTAATTTTCGGTATTCTATTTGAATCAACGAAAATTTAGAAGAATTGTTTCTGGGTATTCTTAGAATCAACATATCAATTATTTATCCCTTTTTCTCGCTGCATCATTTGGTATCAGAGTCCACTAATCCAAGAATGTAAATTTTTTTGAAAAATGATGTATTATTTATTGGTGCACGGGTCAAACAAATATGAGATACGGCCAGTTAATATAATTAACTCTAAACTTTTGAAAGATTATCCTAACAATAAAGCTGATAAAGACGTACTTATGCAACTAAATGATAAATATAAACTAGCAAAGTGCCAAAAACGTTTGAAAATCATTTAAAAATAGACAACAAAAAAAAAAAAATCCATAAAAATCGTTAAACTCATAACAATTTAGCCGTTATCGTTTTTTTACGTCGATACTAGGCTACGAGTTTTTTTTGTGCTATGGGTTACTTTCAATACTGTTTCCGCCACCGATCACAACCCGATATGATTATTTGGATTTTGTCGTATTACAACCCGCTTTTTTTTCCCTTATGGTTATTTCTTGATTTTTTCACATCTTTTTTTTTTTTTTTTCCTTTTTGGTTTTTGACTAATAGATTAAAAACTTTCATTAAACTTCCTTTTTACTTTCATTTTTAACTTTTGGTTTAGTGCACGTTAATTATATGTATTCAAGATTGCAAATATTTGAAGACTAGGCGTGTACAAAAAAACCGAAACCGAACCCGAAAGTCAACCCGTAACCGAACCCGGTCAACACCCGGTTTTGACCCTAACCGGTTCGGGTTTGACCCAACCCGGCGGTTACTAACCGGTCTGAGTTTTCGGTTTTTTTATCGGGTTGAAACCGGGTTGAGATCGGGTTCGGTTTTTGGTCAAAAAATCAAACCTGGTCAATACCGGTCAAAGTTTGACCCCAAACCTGGTTCAAACCGGTCGGGTTGGGTCAAACCCGGTTTTGGTCCGTTGACCAAAAAACCGGGTCGGGTTGAATAGAAACCGGTTTTTATACACGACTACTTAGTGATATTGGCTTTATATAAATATCATCTTCATGTGACAAAGTATTTAACATATGCAGTGATACATCCTCAATAATAAAACGTAATCACAAAACTAAAACCACACAACACATGACGGAATCTAACGTGGTTTTTGCCCTTAAATAAGATATATTTCATGTGAAGAACGTCTAAACAAACCTATCCATGACCATTCAAGAGAATAAGGCAAGAACTGAGGCCTCGCAACGCTAAATTTACTAGTTGCAATAAGCCCATAATGTTATCTTTATTATACCAAAGATATTTTTTAAAATCTTATGATTAAAATTACGAATAAAAATTTTAAGACGAACATAAAACTATTTGAGTCACAGTGATTTCCAAGAATATCATAAGAAGTATGTCAACTAGTATTTTTGGATACCCATATCGTGTTCCAAGCTACACGGAGCAAGCTAAAGCAAAGTCACCTAATAATCAGAACAAAAAGGGCTACTACATAACCCAAGCCCCATACAAAAGTTGATCAGTTGATGTACCAAAAGACTACATTGCCAAAAATAATTGCACCTGGTCCAAATATTTGATAAGAATTTTGAACTGCACTGAGCAAACTTCATTTATATCCCACCCAACAAACTATAAACTCTTCTGCTTCTGTCAATAAGAAAAACAACGACCAAGTTAAAACCACAACTTCTCACAAGTAAATATGCAAGGGTAAATGGCAATGTTTAGAAACCATAAACAATAAATAGTAACCGATAACCACTAGCCACACCTCTCTTTCCATCCATTGAGATGGAAACATAAAATGCACTCGAGAACGAGTCCATTGAGACCATGTTTTATCTCTAGAGTCAAATGGCTAAAACTTGAAAGATAATCAAACGGCTATAAGGCCATGTTTTATCTCTGAATCATCTTCTAATAAGCCTAACACAGTTCACCTATGTCAATATCATTGGGTTTCTGATTGGGTGAAATCATCCATGAGGTTTATACCACAATCACACGGGTATTTTGTCTAGTTTGGGAAATTTTGAAAAACTTGTCTAAATTGTAAAATGCCATCCGTGAGGTTTATACCACCATATATAAGTCTTGCGACACAGTTAAATTGATAAGTTAACAAAGACTCAGGAACCTGAGCTATCTTTTGACTACCTAGATTTACATTAAATAAAGCATTTACTTCTTTAGTGAAAAAACCCTACAAACTTGATGTCATTTGACATAAATGATAGTCTCAAGAGTAATACAGAATCCTAGTCATAATAATAATAAGATCAATTTATGATCTGTAAGCAGGATTTGT